>CM032875.1:25171719-26371719 GCA_019176425.1 Megalops atlanticus | reverse complement strand
TGCATTACAGACAATTCTGAGGCAAGAAACAGCTTGTTCGGAGCTCAGCAGGAGTGTTTTTGAACTTCACATAGGAAGTAATTCTATTTTACCATCAGGATGTAAGATGAGAGGTCGCTGTAATTACTGACTTCATACAAACAATAGCCATTAGTTTACAACTTTTTCCTCACTATGAGACGAATGTATTATTACCACCTTCGAATTAGATAAGTCCCTCATACAATGAAATTCTAAACTTGCTGTGTTGATTGATTAAAAGTAAGAAGCTATGAGTTAGATAGTATTTTATCTTATAGGCAAACCTCAGAACGCATGCAATGGTAAAATGGTACCATTGGAAAAACAGAGGACCAAGTTAGGTAATAGAAATTAAGAAGCATTGTGAAGGTTTGCTGTAGAATAATGCTTTTCCAATGTGTACTAATGTTTCCCAAATTGTTTAGAGTAACTTTGTATTATTTTGATACCAATAATTTTAAATGGCAAACTTATTCTTGGAAGCATTTCTTCTGACTCAAAAAATGCTTAGCACATGTGAGTAATTTGGTGTTTTTGTTTGCTGAAAACCTTTTGTGGAGGTACATATGACTGTGACAACCCCTCCCTGCCCATGCTACTGTAATATCCATCTATCTCATACATATCTAACCTTCCGCTAGGATTATCACTTTTGAAGACCCTGTGAAATGTGATCACATGTAGATCTGCTGCAGTATGCATGACTATGTGATTTGCAGCAGCTTTATACAGTGTCACTGAGAACAAGGTGTGGACCTGTTTTCAAATAACCTGAAGTAAATATACATACATACATGCATACATATATAAAGTATGTGTATATGCTTGAAGAATTTGTTTATCTCCAAGCTGTACCCACAAAAAAACTGTTAGAGCAAGGGATTAGATCACATCAAGAACAATATTTATCCACACACAGACACACACACACACACACACACATTGTTATCTATCTTGTCCTCCCTGCTGCCCCTCCTCTCCCTCTTCCCTCTCCCTCCCTCTCTCTCTCTCTGAACTCATGACATTTCTTGTATTTAGCAGGCTCTGTGATTCCACTGCTAGCTACGCAAATCCATTTGCGTCTGATATAATAAATCAGTTTGTGCGCCTCACCACAGAGCAGTTGTTGTGAGGTATTAACACCGCTGTGCCAGTGGAAAAAAGAACTGAAAGGCTTATCTGTGACTGTTGACATTTTATGTGGTCTTCCTCTGGTAATCAGTTTATTTATTAACCAATTTAATCTTGATTCAATTAAAAATGATTAGATGTGAAATGTAGCTTAAGTTTCTATTTCAATATTTCATTATTTTAAAATCCAGGCATCTGTGTAATTTTGTCATAGGTGCCAGTCCCAGCAAGTGTTTGTATTTATCGTTTAAATGACAAGATCAAGTAGAAAACATACATGTGACAGTTCAGCTCACGCCCCATTAGCACAAGGCACTTTAATAATTGAAATTTGAAATGGGAAACCTGGATGTGAGGTAGTGTTGTGGTGAGGCAGCGCCTGCTTCAGTGCGAGGTGATGTTGTGGTGAGAAAGTCTGCTTCGGTGCTCTTCAACAGATGGTTGCAGTGGCATGTGCCAACTCTGACAAATTTTGGGCAACTACGCCCCCTTCCAAACTCATCTCTGAACTGAGGACAAGACACCAGGGTTTAGAAAAGCAGATATGAATCTGTTATGGTTACTTTCGAAGTAAGTTGTTTGTTTATCTATTCATTCGAAGTTGGATGTTGGGCTTTTAAGTAATGTTTACAGCACCCTTGATGGGGAGAAAAAAACAATGTCTGAACTTGTTACGTGGTATTTAGAATGATTATTTGTCATGTCAGGGAAATATTTCACATCCAGGTTGCAGTCTGAAGGGCAGTGGAGTGTTAATTTTAGTTGTTAATTATCCCGGAGACAGTTAGATGTGGGTGAGGGCTGGATAGTGTTTTGCTTTTACACATGAACACACACACACACACACACGCATACACACACAAACAAACACACACACACACACACACGCATACACACACAAACAAACACACACACACACACACACACATGCATGCACACACACACACACACACACACACACACGCATGCACACACACACACACACACAGATACAGGCAAACTTGCTTGAACATGCTCAGTGGAAGCAGACATCAGTACACTGGGCCTCAAGGTGAAAGCTCTGTCTCTGATTCTCCTTATTATTAGAGTAATACATCTTGAAAGGACATAGGGGTGAAGGGCTTGGGCAGGCAATGCATACTGTAGGGCTCTCTCTCTCTCTCTCTCTCTCTCTCTCTCTCTCTCTCTCTCTCTCTCTCTCTCTCTCTATCTCTCTCTCTATCTCTCTCGTTGTTTGTGTGTTTGTGTGTGTGTGTGTTTGTGTGTGTGTGTGTGTGTGTGTGTGTGTGTGTGTGTGTGTCTGTGTGTGTGTGTGTGTTTGTGTGTGAATTTGAACGGACCCTGAAGGGACGGCTGGGGACAGCCATGGGGTGGGTGATGGGAGCACGTCACATGAAAGTCCTTCACTCGTCCCTGTGTACTTTTTCAGGCACCCAAAAATAGATTTGTTCCTCTGGCGCCGCTCGATGCCCTCTTCTTTTCAGTGGAGAGGCATGGGCTGCGGTGTCATAGTGAGCTGCTGTCTGCGTCCCTCCATTTTTCCCTCTGTCCCTGCTCTGTCCCTCTTTTCTTCTGTCCCTCCTTTCTCTCTCTCCCTCCTTCCCTCCCTCCCTCTCTTATACAGACACACATTCATACAGTGTTTACTTTTTACTCTGAGGTATCTACTGTATGTAGCTGTCAAATTAGTCAGTATTTTGCATAGTGTTGTAAAGTGGGGCGATGTTTGTCAGTTATTATTTGATTAATTAAGTTATCATCAAAACACACGCATTCTCTCTCTGTCTCTGTCTGCCTCTCTCTCTCTCTGTTGCACGCACTCTCATTCTGGGCAGTGTTTGCAGCAGCTGAAGCTTCTCGCTGATTTTAATTTTAGCAGTAATGTTCACAGAGCTGTAATTAATTTAATGGCACTGCTTAGGCAATAAATAGATGTAGGATATCTCTTTGTGTAGGTATCAGAATCCCCACTGATTGTGACTACACAGTACATTTAAAGTAGATGCCTGAACCTAGAAGCTTGTTTACAAAGCAGTGACGACTATTTGTGATATAGTCTCCCCCCGCTAGTCTTTAATGACAACAACCCATTGTTAGCTATGCTCAAACTCTCATTACACCTGTGTGCTGTTAGCGCTCAGAGAGTCCTTTATCTCTGCTGGGTGCGAGACTCCTTACGGTACAGCACAGAGTCCTCACCCTCCCCAGCCTGTCCCCGAGCCACACAAAGAGATGCCTCTGCCTTCATCTGGCTGTGCCCGGCCCTCAGAGCATTGTTCTGGACACTGGCTCTGTGCACCTGGCATGAACAAACAAAGGCCTTTATTCTCCTCACTGCAGAGCTGCTTCCAGTGTGTTTTTTCCGATGGGGTGCCCCATTGGAAGCCGTGCTCTGTGCCATTGGCTGAGTCTCGGGCCACTGTGACTCATGTTCCTGAGTTTAGAGACAGATCACTGTGTAGCCCTGTGCTATATACTTCTTTTATTTTGTTTCTTTGGTAAAATACTAAGAAATGTAAATTGTGTTTATACTATGCCGACATGCATTTAGTTCTTAAGGTCTGTATTTTATTTGAATTTTGAATGTTTAAATGTTTATTTTCTGTATTTTGATTTGTTAAAACTTTATTGTGAACTTTGAACCCTGACTGGTGAGTGCAGGAAGCAAGGGGGATTATGGGAAGAAGAAGAGAGAGATGGCGGCGAGCAGACGGCTAGTCTGAGCTCCTGACCGCTAACCTTAGAATTGCACGGTTATTTTCCGCATCTAGGTTTTAGAAGTGGAGAGTCACTTGTAATAGTTGTCGGACTGATAACTGTATGTTTAGTGACCGTGTATGTCGAGTGATATCCAAGTTCAATGTAACGACAGCCTGCCTGAAGAAGACGCCTGGCAGCCATCTTAGCAGTGAGCGCCATGCACATTCCAGCTTCAGAGGTCTCGGTGCACAGAGACTTACTGCTTCGCTAAGACGACGGAGAACCCCATGTTCACCTGGCAAAGCTGGACGATTGGAGGTTGACGCCAGCGCGAGTCTGTGAGGAGACAGTCTTCTTGCTGAATTCAGGTAGCCGGCTCGTTTTATTTCTGCTCAGTGTGTGAAGCGACCGCTCATGTTTTTGGTCTCACCGCTCACAAGCACCGAAACCAGGCCTGCAACAAGGGTTTAGTTCATTAACCTGCCGGCATAGGGGTTTATGTTGAACTGTTTGAACGGGTTTGAACTGTCTTTTGAACTGTTTGAATTGTGCTACAACGCAAAAGTGTGGTTTGCATTTGGTGCGCGAGTGCGCTTTGTTTTATTTCAAAGGCGCTATAGCCTATTTGCTTGTAGTTAAAGGAGCAATATGTCAATTTCCTATTGAAAGGGGATTTTGGATTTTTGTGTTTAAAAGAAGGTCTGAGGTTCAAGGAACCCATTTCTGTTTAAAAACATTGTAAAATTTGAGTAACAAAGGTAACAAAAGTATAATTTCATATATTTTATTTGATGTAATTTCATTTTGATTCAAAAGAACTAAGAGACAGTAAAAGATTTTATTTTATTTAATTCATTGTTGTGGGAATTGATTTTTAAAAAGGAAGAGCATTAAGGTAACACCACTGTAAAACCCATAGATAGGCATATATTGCGTTATCACTGTAGTATACGAACTCAGGGCGCCCATAGAGTTTACACCCAAAATTCTATTCTGCATGCCTCTGCTAGTGGCATGGGGGCGCTACACAAAATGGAGGCACCGCTGGGATGCGGGTTTTAAGTGCTTTAAAGCTTTTTCTGTTGCTCTAGTGTTTTGAGAGGTTTTTGTCTGCCTTAAGCTAAAGTCTGCTATTTAGTGACATTTTTATTTTCTTTCTTGCTACTTTTTACATTCTTATGAGAATGGATCCTCAAACTGAGTTAATTCAGTGGTGCAGGGGGGAAAGTATTGATGTCAGCCATGCCATATTGGTGGTTGGTGTAAGCGAGGATCTAGCAGTAGGCCAGATCGAAGACATCCTGCATACTGTAAGGTGTTGGGGACGGGTTAGAGTAAGGGGTAGAAGATTTAGCAGTGATGCTGATGGCCTTTTAGTTCTTTGTGAATGCAAAGAAGTAGTCAATCTCCGTTTGGCTCCCCCTGAAGTAAGGCCTGACAATAGTGATGCTGTGTGGAAAATAGTGACAGCTGATCAAATTCCTGCTGCCCCTGATGATTTCTCAGCCAAGTTGAGTCACTTTCTAACGACTGAGGGTAAGACGTTAGCTGACTTACAAGGGTTGTGTAGTCCCTCTGTCCCTCCTCAAGAGCCTGACGAGTCAGTTTTACGTGCCATGGTTGATGTAGTCAGCCGAACTAGCAAAAACCAGACTGAAAGCTATGGCTATCGTCGTCTTGAATCTTTTCAGGCATTACCCCTACTCCTGCTGGGGAGGAGTCTATGGAGTATTGGCTTGAACAGGCCACTTTAATGGTTCAAGAGAGTGAATTAACTGAGCCGGAAAAGAGACGTCGAATACTAGAGTGTCTGAGAGGTCCTGCTTTAGAGGTTGTAAAGTCCTTACGCCTTAGTAAGCAAGGTTCCACTGCTGAAGAGTTTCTTGATGCACTGGATAGTGCATTTGGTTCTCAGCTGAAGACCTTTATTTCTCCTTTCGCCTCATTCAGCAGAAGGCTGGTGAGAAACTGTCGAACTATGTTCGGAGACTTGAACCTTTTCTGGCCAAAGTGGTAAAGAAAGGTGGGATTTCAGCACAAGATAAAGACAGAGTGAGAGTCGAACAGCTGCTTCGTGGAGCGATTGATTCAGACTTAATGTTATTGCAGCTACGGCTGAAGGAGAGACGGAGTGATCCTCCTAATTTCCTTGGTCTGCTCTCTGAGATTAGAACAGAAGAAGAGCACCAGCGAACACGACAAAGGGTCAATGCTCGTGTTCAGAATGTTGCTACTCAAGATGAGTCTGCAGAGACAGATGCGGACATTGAGGGGCTAAAGGCTGATTTTAAAGCCTTAAGAACCCAAGTGATTGAGATGAGTAAGAAACAGTCTCCTATTGAGGAGCTGTTGCTTCAGTATCAACAGTCCAGACAGCCCAGTCTGGCAACAATAGGTCTGAAGCTGTTGCTTTAAGTAAGAAAGTTAGAAGATTAAACAACAAATTAAAGGCTAAGGAAGCTAAAGTGACTGAACCAGCAGCTACAGTTGCCGCTGTTGGAACTAAGTCTACTGGTTGTGGTTCTCGTAGGCAAGTGCAGAGCCATAGAGGTGACGATGACCGCTTCTGCTACAGATGTGGGGAAGACGGCCATATCGCCACTAAGTGCTCGTCTGATGAGAATGAGAAGAAAGTGATTAGAAGGCTTATAGCTTCACTTAAGAAAGCTAAAGACGGGCGTGTCCCTGAAGGTGACTCTAAGAGTGAGACCACTCACTGCTTTTCTAAGAAACAGGCGGTGCATGCTAAGACAACTGCCACGTTTCCTGAGGGTCTTATCGGTCCCCCGTCTGCTGTGCAGGTGAAGGTGAATGGTCACCCCTGTACAGCGATATTGGATAGTGGGTCACAAGTGACCATAATTTTGAGAAATGGTATGAGAAACACTTGTCGGGTGTGCCCATCCAACCCGTGTCTGGCTTAGCCATATGGGGGCTTAGTGATACAAGTTACCCATACTTAGGATATGTTGTGGTTGACATGCAGTTCCCAAAAGAGCTTGTTGGTAAACCAGAGACATTGTCTGTGTTGGCGTTGATTTGCCCTGGGCCTAACACTCCAGACCAGGTCCCAGTGATCCTGGGCACAAATGCCAGTTTGTTTCATAGGCTTGCTGCTCTATGTGGTCATTCAAAGAGTGAAGCTCTGGCTCGTGCATTGAATATCAGTAGTGTGGGGCCTAAGAAGGAGCCTGACTTGGATAGCTCTAGTGGTGTGAACCCAGATGACGTGGTGGGTTTAGTGAGATGGATGGGCCCTGATCAGTTGACTCTTCCGCCACAAGAGAGTCGTTGTGTGCCATGTCAAGTGGATTTTTGCCAGTCAACTCCTAAAGGCATTGTTATAGTGGAGGCAAGTGATGCCACGCCATTGCCTCAAGGTGTTATGGTTCAGCCCGTAGTAGCCCCTGTTAGTGCCATTGACCCAAATTGTTTCAACCTGTTAATACAGAATGAGACAAAGAAGGAGGTTAGCCTACCTCGGGGCACACCTCTGGGTAAAGTCCAGACTGCTGAATTGGCAAGTCCACTGGTGGAAAGTAAGACATGTGAAGAGGTGGACCCATCAGTGATTGATTTTGGCGATTCACCTATTCCTATGGAATGGAAAGAGAGACTTAAGAGGAAGCTGTGTTGTCGGCGTAACGTGTTTCACTCCATGAATGGGAGGTTGGCTTAGCCAAGGGGTGGAACACCACATTCGTCTGTCTGACCCCCGACCATTTCGGGAGAGGTCCAGACGTCTGGCGCCTGCTGACATAGAGGATGTGGAAAACACCTCCAAGACCTGCTAGCTGCAGGAGTGATAAAAAGAGTCTCGGAGTCCGTACGCATCACCTATAGTGATCGCGAGGAAAAAGAATGGTAGCGTGCGTATGTGCATCGACTATCGGACTCTGAATAGTAAGACAATACCCGATCAGTACTTGACGCCGCGCATCGACGATGCGTTGGATTGTTTAGCTGGAAGTCGCTGGTTCTCTGTGTTAGACCTCCGTAGTGGTTATTACCAAATAGCCATGGCGGAGGAAGACAAGGGAAGACCGCGTTTATTTGTCCACTCGGCTTCTACCAATTCGAGCGAATGCCGCAGGGAGTTATGGGGCCCCTGCGACATTTCAACGCTTAATGGAGAAGGCCGTAGGGGACATGAACCTGCTACAAGTCCTTGTTTATTTGGACGACTTGATTGTGTTTGGTGCAACGCTGGAGGAACACGAGGAGAGGCTCATGAAGGTCTTAGATCGCCTCGAAGAAGTGGGTCTAAAAGTATCGCTGGACAAGTGCCAGTTCTGTCAGCCCAAAGTAAAATATGTGGGTCATATAGTGTCGGGCTGACGGGATTGCCACTGACCCATCTAAAGTGGAAGCTGTAACACAGTGGCCACAGCCCACTGACTTGAAGTCATTGAGGTCATTCCTCGGGTTTTGTGGTTATTACCGCAGATTTGTCGCCAATTATTCCTCCATTGTAAAGCCGCTGACTGACCTCACTAAGGGTTATCCTCCTGTGAGGAAAGGCAAAAAGCTGAGTGTCGTGAAAGACCAGACTTATTACAAGGAGTCTGAACCATTTGGCCCGCGATGGACGGATGCATGTACAAAGGCATTCCATGAAATCATCAAGCGCCTTACCAATGCGCCGGTGTTGGCCTTTGCTGACCCAAACAGGCCTTATGTGTTGCACATTGATGCCAGCCTTAGGGGGCTAGGTGCTGTGTTGAATCAGGTGCATCCCGAGGGCCTTAGGCCCGTCGCGTTTGCCAGTCGAGGTTTAAATAATGCTGAACAGAAGTATCACATACACCAGCTTGAGTTTCTAGCTCTCAAGTGGGCTGTAGTGGACAAATTCCACGATTATCTGTATGGGGTGAGATTCACTGTGATGACGGACAATAATCCGCTCACCTATGTGTTGACAACTGGGAAGCTCAATGCTACAGGGCATAGATGGCTAGCTGCTCTGGCCACGTATGATTTTGAGATCAGATATCGCCCTGGAAAGGTGAATGTGGACGCTGATTTGCTTTCCCGCAACTGGATTGACGAAGAAACTGAACCCTGGAAGAAACTTTCTCAGGGTGATGTGAAGGCTATTTGTGGTCGTGTGTGTGTGCGCGTGCAGGAGTCACTTGAGGGTGATGTGCGTGTGGCAGACCGATTGGGAGTTCCTGCAGAAGGTGTCCCTGAGCTGTATGCTTTTGCAACCCATCTTAATTTGGGTCAACTAGAACAGTTCACCCGAGAGGACTTGCAAAAGGCCCAGCTAGAGGACAACGTTCTCAGAGTAGTTAGAGAGGCCTTGAACACTGGTCAGTGGCCGTCTAACTCTAACCAGTCTGATCCTGATGTAGCTTTGTTGAAACGTGAGAGTCAGAAATTGAGAATTGAAGATGGACTGTTGTACAGAGTAACACGTAAAGCTTCTGGAAAAGAACAACGTCAGCTGCTACTACCCAAGAAGTTCAGAATGCAGGTGTGTAATGCTTTGCATGATGACATGGGACACTTGGGGGTAGAGAGGACGGTAGACCTGATAAGGGACAGGTTTTACTGGCCGAAAATGGCTCAGTATGTGGAGAACTACATAGGTAACTGTGGGAAGTGTGTAACGTGGAAGAGTCCTTGTCCACGAGCCGCTCCGTTACACCAGATCACTTCCAGTGGTCCTATGGAGCTGGTGTGTATAGATTTTTTGTCATTGGAGCCAGACTCTAGTGGAGTCTCAAACATACTGGTGGTCACAGATCATTTTAGTCGCTATGCGCAAGCATACCCTACTAAAGACCAAAGAGCTGTGACAGTCGCTAAGGTCTTAGTCGAAAGGTTTTTGTTCATTATGGTCTCGGCCCGAATTCATTCGGACCAGGGCCGTGATTTTGAAAGCCGATTGATTAAAGAGCTTCTGAGAACTTTGGGAATCCGTAAGTCACGGACGACTCCTTACCACCCCCAAGGCGACCCGCAACCAGAGCGTTTTAACAGAACTCTGCTCTCTATGCTGGGGACCTTGAGGGACACGCATAAGCGTCAGTGGAGTCGCCATGTGAGCCAGCTTGTACATGCGTACAATAGCACCAAGAACGATGCCACAGGGTTTTCACCTTATTACATCATGTTTGGCAGAGAGGCTAGATTGCCTATTGATGTGTGCTTTGGAACTGATGGACAAGAAGCAGTCAGTCATTCACGTTATGTGGAGGAACTGAAAAAGGATTTACAGAATGCCTATGAACTTGCTGCAAAGTCTGCAACACAGGTTCATTTGAGAAACAAAAGAACTATGAAAGAGTTTTGCGTAACCAAGTCTTAGCCAAGGGTGATCGAGTGCTTTTGAAGAACTTGGGGTTAAAAGGGAAGCATAAGTTGCAGAGTAGATGGAACTCTTTACCTTATGTGGTGATGGAAAAGCTCCTGATTTGCCTGTCTAGGGTGAAACCAGAGAGTGGTATGGGGAAGCTGAGAACCATTCACAGAGACAACATTTTGCCAATTGGGAATTTGGTTAGGATATCTGAGGAGTCAGATGTTCAACAGACTGCCAAGAGACCTGTAACTAGGATGCGGAAGAAGTCTGTGTCTCACAGGCCAGGTAGCCTGGAATCACGAGAGAACACAAGTCACTTAGTGGATGATGAGACGAGTGAATCTGAGTCCGAGGTTCAACCCATATTCAGTTGGGAGCTTGATGATCTTAGAGATCATGTCACTGAGAGGATCCGTGAAAATGTGTTACCAGCAGTGGATACTGCTGATGAACATGACAGTGTGTCTGAACATTCTGAAAGTGATGAGGAGCCTGATGTGATTTCGGATACTGAAAATGTCCTTTCAGACATGAATGATGATGTTGGGAATACTGTTAATGATGCAGATGCACCTGTGGAACAAAGAGATGGTACTGTATCTGAGAGAAATTCTCCAGTATTAGCTAATGAAGAAGTTCAACCTCAGAGAATTTCCCCTAGACGTGAGAAGAGGTCTATTAAACCTGTTATAAGGCTAACTTATGATGAGGCCGGAAGACCTAAAGACCAGCCTTTGACTATAGTTCATAGGGGTGTAGTCATAAAGATTGGTTAGACACTTAATGGTACATGTCTCATGTTCATGAGATGGGTTTCATGGGGACATGGAAACCGTTTAAGGGGGGGAGAGTGTAGCCCTGTGCTATATACTTCTTTTATTTTGTTTCTTTGGTAAAATACTAAGAAATGTAAATTGTGTTTATACTATGCCGACATGCATTTAGTTCTTAAGGTCTGTATTTTATTTGAATTTTGAATGTTTAAATGTTTATTTTCTGTATTTTGATTTGTTAAAACTTTATTGTGAACTTTGAACCCTGACTGGTGAGTGCAGGAAGCAAGGGGGATTATGGGAAGAAGAAGAGAGAGGATGGCGGCAGGCGAGCAGACGGCTAGTCTGAGCTCCTGACCGCTAACCTTAGAATTGCACGGTTATTTTCCGCATCTAGGTTTTAGAAGTGGAGAGTCACTTGTAATAGTTGTCGGACTGATAACTGTATGTTTAGTGACCGTGTATGTCGAGTGATATCCAAGTTCAATGTAACGACAGCCTGCCTGAAGAAGACGCCTGGCAGCCATCTTAGCAGTGGCGCCATGCACATTCCAGCTTCAGAGGTCTCGGTGCACAGAGACTTACTGCTTCGCTAAGACGACGGAGAACCCCATGTTCACCTGGCAAAGCTGGACGATTGGAGGTTGACGCCAGCGCGAGTCTGTGAGGAGACAGTCTTCTTGCTGAATTCAGGTAGCCGGCTACGTTTTATTTCTGCTCAGTGAGTGAAGCGACCGCTCATGTTTTTGGTCTCACCGCTCACAAGCACCAAACCAGGCCTGCAACAAGGGTTTAGTTCATTAACCTGCCGGCATAGGGGTTTATGTTGAACTGTTTGAACGGGTTTGAACTGTCTTTTGAACTGTTTGAATTGTGCTACAACGCAAAAGTGTGGTTTGCATTTGGTGCGCGAAAATTTTATTTCAAAGCGCTATAGCCTATTTGCTTGTAGTTAAAGGAGCAATATGTCAATTTCCTATTGAAAGGGGATTTTGGATTTTTGTGTTTAAAAGAAGGTCTGAGGTTCAAGGAACCCATTTCTGTTTAAAAACATTGTAAAATTTGAGTAACAAAGGTAACAAAAGAGTATAATTTCATATATTTTATTTGATGTAATTTCATTTTGATTCAAAAGAACTAAGAGACAGTAAAAGATTTTATTTTATTTAATTCATTGTTGTGGGAATTGATTTTTTAAAAAAGGAAGAGCATTAAGGTAACACCACTGTAAAACCCATAGATAGGCATATATTGCGTTATCACTGTAGTATACGAACTCAGGGCGCCCATAGAGTTTACACCCAAAATTCTATTCTGCATGCCTCTGCTAGTGGCATGGGGGCGCTACAACTGAATAGACACTGAATTTAATGGGGTATGTTTTCTACTGAAAACTACTACATCCTGGGAGGTTTTTTTTCATTGGTCTTCATTGGAGGAAAATGCACTTCACAAGAATACTGTATGTCTTATTTCCAAAGAATTAGGTTTGCTTTTCAAAAATAGGGCTATGCAGCACTTTTGGGGAGGATGGTGCAGGTTTGGGGAACACAGTATTTCTTTCAAGCCAGCAATCAACTTAACACTTCCTGTACCCCCTTTTCCAGCATGCACACTCTGGCTCCCTCCTGCCCAAGCTCACATGTTGTTCCACATGTCCATGGGAGTCAACCTAATGCCAACATGATGTAGGGCATCAGATCCATGCATTGGCATTGAAGATTTCCTCTCATAGTGCACAGTGCCCACCAGTGTTTGAAATGTGTACATTATATTGAGTTAGTGTTTTTATCTTGTGTGTGTGTGCGTTTGCATGTGTTTTGTGTGTGCATCCATGCTGACCATTGTGAATATTTTCAAGGTGATAATTTTAATCATTAATATTTGCTTAATCTCAGCCGATCAGTCTGGCACATAAAGGTGATAAATACAGTATCATCTTAATTAGTGCTGTTTTTCATATTAAACTAATTAGTGCTGGAGTTTAGAATGCCTTGCGAGGGCTTGGCATTTATGCAAGGAGGATAATATAGGTGTAAATTGAATTTGTTGGAGTGGCAAAACAGATGATTTGTGTCTCACCATTTCCAATCTATGACAGGACAGATACCATCTTGCAGGGAACAGGGCCATTTGGCTGCACCTGCAGCACTTTGATAATAGGCTGTACTGCCGAGAAACGCTTTTGCTGTGACCACACTGCAGCCACTGGGTGTGCATGTGCATTTGAGAGTGTGTCCTTACATGCACGGGGGATGGTGGATACAGAAATAGAAAGTGACTGTTGTTTACAATGGTTGTGATCTGAGCATTGTTTAAGAGGCAGTATCTGCAAAATATATATCCCCTTTCACCTCAAAATAAGTTCTGATGTTTGCTCTCATCCACTGTCCTAAGGCATCTCCTCTGATTTTTAAATTTGGGGAAAAACACGTCCAGTAAAACCATGCTCGGAACAGCTTTGTTTCGGAAATTTCTCATTGTCTTTTTCTGCTGCTGTTGCTGCTATCAGAGGACTTGCGACCCACTAAATAACAATGGCATGTTTATTCTTAGCTTATGCTAAATCATTAATAGATCCTTTGATGAGATGCTACATTTTGTTCAGAAATGCAAAATATTTTGCCTGTCTCAAATTTCACCAGGGTTTGAAGTCTAGGAAGTTTAATAAATAAGTTTGAAAATGTTTAACAAAATACATCACTCAGAATATGAACGTGTTACTGAGAGCAAATAAGAAATGATGTGAGAACCTTGTTGAATGATTGAATATAAATCATAATAAATTAGTAACAGTACATGCCTCCACAAGTGCATTTCA
The DNA here is from genome assembly GCA_019176425.1 of Megalops atlanticus. Lineage (NCBI taxonomy): Eukaryota > Metazoa > Chordata > Actinopteri > Elopiformes > Megalopidae > Megalops > Megalops atlanticus. Next base: position 26,357,966 of record CM032875.1, on the reverse strand, counting down.
TTGCCGTAAAATGAAGAACCATTTCAATGCCTGTTGACCTTCAAGTTTTCAAAATAAATTAAATCTCTTGTGTTGTCTGTCATGATACTTGTCAGGAATTTTAAACAGTTTGGTAGCCCCATGCTTGTATTGATTTGTAAACTGCGGAGTTTAGTTTGTGTCATCCAGAGATGTATGGCCTTAACAGTTCAAGGGATTTAAATGACCCCTCCCCCCAACCCTTGTCTCCCATTCCCAATCCCAGCTGGCTGTGGCTGACTGTTCCAGACCTGGCTTTTTAAAACCTGGCCCTCGGGCACCAAACATGGAAAGAGCTACATCACAAACAGCGGGCCTATTTATAGCAGAGACTGCTTCCACAGGATCCCATACGTCACCAAATATTCAGGGACAAGAGAAAACAGAACCGATGATATAAGAAAATATGAGAGGAGAAGAAAAAATGTTCACATTCAGCTTTTCCTGTGTGATTATCTGTCAGTGGACTATAAAGAAAAAGGCGAGGATAAATGTACCCTGCAACAGAATGTGATATACTACACAGAAGCAGGATCAAATCTATCCGTATCATGTATCCAGGCTCAGTTCTAACAATGCTAATTACAGCTTCAGTGGCAGGCAAAGATGACAGAAGTACAAAGTCACTCATTGCATGAGCAGGCCAAAAAATGTGAAGACCAATATAAATGTAAATTTCTCCCTCACTCCAACTCCTATATATAGCAGTGGCAATACGCTGCTGTTATCCTTCAAGATAGGGCTGTTTACTGTCCCGATTCTCTGATAATGGTTTGGCAGAGAACTGACGTCAGCGCTCGGCTCATAATGCAGCACAAGCACAGTCTCCTTTTTATGCAATAATTAGAAACATTCTAGTCAAAGTAATGATGTGCTGACATGATCCACTCTAAATGATATGAAAAAGATTTATTACCAGAGATTGGGTGCAAAATCTGTGGAAATTTTTTGAAAATTAAGCATAACTAACTACATACGCTATAAGTCTATGTGTTTGTAGTGCCTTTGAGGGGATGTTGTTTTTTATATAGAGTTAAAATCTCTTTTTTATCATCGCTTCTACTTCTTGTATGATTTGTCTGAATATTAAAATGCCCTGTATCTTTTGGTGTGAAAGTCACAAGCTTTTATGTATTTTATATTGCTGCTAGGCAATTTGGCTCTGCATTTCAATCTTTACTGTCTCGCAGGGGGTGCTGTTTTGGAGGAGCTTCGGGGCAAACATTTTAAGTGAAACTCGCATTTATTTATTGTCTCTCTGTATTTACTGGCTCTTCTATGGTATTTTAGCAACATCCTTCCTCCTGCAAATACATTCCCCCCCACATACAGAAGAGAAGGACAAACTGTTGGGCAGCATGAATCACAAATACATTTTGCTGCTGCATTTGATTGCATAAGAATGGTTGACATGTTAAACAAAATGCATTTTCTTCCTCTGTGATACATTTTAATGGAAAGATAGTTCTCCAGCTGCAGTGGTGCATTTATCAATTGTATAGGGCTTCAGTGTATTCTTTTAAAATTAGCCATTTGAATGCATTGCCCTGAGAGGGAGATTGCGGCAGTAATGCCATGAGATTTATTATTTTCATAGTTGTGCTTCTGCATCCAGCTCTGTGATATCAGCACAAAACTAAAAAAAATCTCTGTGGAGCTCTTTGTTTTGCTGTCATAGTGGACATGATAGGATGTAGAAAATGTCAGACAAAGCAGTTTTGAGATATAATGTTGTAGTAATATAACTGTAGAATGGAACATTGTGGTGTATCCATAAGCAAAAGAGTTTTCAGTCAGTATGAAATTATTTAGCCCACTCAGGGCAAAAAAAAAACACACTGCAGATTTGTGTGTATGGGTTCGGTGGGAAAGAGAGATCACAAATGGTGAATATAGTCCAATTTCATGACCTCTCATCATGAGAGAAATTCATCTGTGTGAGTGAAAACATAGAAGCCCTGCACTCAGTAGCATTGTGACCTGTATGGAGTGTTTCTGCCTCAAGGAGTCACAGCGTGGACTCTGCAGCCTTTCTGCAGAATCCTTTGTTTATGATTCTATCATTGCGCACCCCCCCCCCCCCACCCCTACCTCTCTGAACAGTACCGCCCTTTCCCCTGACTCATAAATCCTGACCCGGGATGCATTACCAGGATTGCCTTATGTAATATCTGTGCACTGGAAGATAAAGTCCTGAAAGCATGGGTTGTAATGGACCATTCTGACATGAAATGTCTCCACAGTGTGGGTTCAGCTGGAATTCAATCTAAATGCAAAACCGGCTATTAATCACTACACCCCCATCCTCCCCCGGCCCCCGCCCCCCTCCGCAATATTAGCGGCTGCGAAATATATGTGCACATTGTCAGCCAATCTAGAGGGCTGGCTGTTCCCAGCAAAGCTGAGCTGTGACATTGAAAGCCACCGTATCAGCGTTCCCCACTAACACATAGTACCAGTAGAAAAAGGGAAGGAGCTTCCCCTCTTTCTGTCTCTCTCTCCTAGTACATCTGGCACAATTGGCAGCAGCCAGAGGACCTTTTCAGAATTTTGGATACTTACAGAGGCGCACAGACAGACTTACAAATAGGCAGACAGTGCTAACTTGCTTACAGACAAAAAAAGAAGATAAACACACTCCCTCAATAAAGGAGATGTTCACATTCACCAGGACCTGCACACACAAAATCCACACCATCAGCTTTGCCCATCACATTTTATTAATACTAGTATGTTAAGTAATTACTTTGTTATTTGGCTGTAAGAACAACTGTGGTTCTGGAACATTGATTCAATGGAGCAGTGCGGCAAAGTGACCCGGTACAATTTAATGCACTATCTGGATGATTGCATTTGAAGGTTGGTATTTTCCTCAGAGAATGCAGTACTTCGTCAGCATGTACTCTTATAGTGTGCAGTAAGCTTGCTTAATGTTTTAATGACAATGCTTTTAATAACATCTTACACTCTCAGCTCCATTTTGTATAGCCTTGAAAGTCATGCCACTTATGACAATTTGCAATGGTTCACTGCAGTCTGGTCCTCAAATTAGACAACTTGTCATGTTCCTTATCATAGCATTGTGAAGCCAAAAGGGAGAGTGAGAACACAGAAATGCAGAGGGCCTTCCGTTACAATAAATAATTTAATTGTTTTATTGACTTTTTGAAATTTCTTGTCCAGGATGACTCACACAGCTTACAGTTTTTTTATGTATCATCCATTTCGACAGACATGTATTTACTTATGTACCCTGCTCAAAGGTGATACCCCATGGGGGATTCAAAGGGCTGCTAACAAACTATGAAACAAGCCCATTCAACAACATAATGGACTTTTTTGGATCAATGCTAGACACTGACACTGCACACTGATTTTAATAGTATGTGGATTGTTTGACATAGGAAGTTCGGTGAATAGTACGCACCATACAGATGATTTAAAGATTAGTGAATCTGTACAATATTGATCCAAATGAAGAAGCCCAATTTTCCAGCAGCTGCTTCTTGCAAGAGCAGTGGAAGAGGAATGACACAATGATGCTGGCATCAGCACTAAAGCATACACTCGACAGCAGCAGAAGATGAGGATTTTATTGAGCTTTGCTTAGAGGATGAGTATTTTTACAACCCATCCACAGAGACCATGCAACCAGGACAAAAATGGAAGTGAGAAGTGAGGAGGAAATGGTCAAGTGACTTGGTCACAAATGTCAATGACTTTGTATGACCCAAAGCAAGCTGTGTTCTGTTCTTCAAAAAAAACATGCAAGAAAAAAGTGCTTGCCTGCAGTAGACCAATAATCATCATCACGATGACTCCTACTCCCACAACAGTGTCATCCTGGAGGCCCCATTAGGCCCTGGAGTCTCCTGAATACACAGCACTTTGAAATGACTTCATGATGGGATGAGCTGGGAAAATTCACAGTGCAATAGGGACATTGCTAATATTTGGATAAATGTACTCCTTTATTCTAAATTACAAATTACTAGCAGACGATTACATTGGTTTTAGATGTAAAAACTTAACATGCAGGAGTGGGAGTACATCCTTTAAGATTGTGTAAGATCGCTGCAGGTGGGGTGTGGAGTGTGTGCAAAGAAACCATAAAAGCATAAAGTCCCCATCCCTGAAAGAGAATACTGCATTTCCATGTTTGCCATGCAATGGTAACAGCTCTCCTGAAGAGGGCTGTTGGGAGACTATGGGCCAGTGACTCACAGCTGAAGTAAAACCCTGCTGGAATTGAAATGTATCTCTGCATCCTTGTGAATTCTCCCCATGAGCTGTGTTTGGAGGGTGGATATTCTGGTCTGTACTCTCTGTCCCATCAGAGATCAGTGCCCTTCCCTCAGCCCCAGTGTTCCATCTATCAGATGTTATTTTAAACTGGATACTGTGACCCTCATCCAGCCTTCCACTGTGTACAGGATATCGTGTTTGACCATGGATACATAACGGCTATTTGTTCCTTATTCTTTACTTTTAGTCTTATTGCAGGTCAGCAACATAGTGAACTGCCTCAGCCCTCCTGAAATCACATTGGAGTATCATGTGTGAAGACAGTGGTAGCCCTGAACAATCAATGACAGCTTGTAGCACGTCATGTTGGGCTGAATGACATGCTGTATCAAGCATTAACTAAACAATAAATAGATGGTAGACAGACATTGTTCACTCTTCACTGTCTTCCTGTTCACCCTCTGGATTCTGCTTTGCTGAATTTTATGAACTACATAAGTAATGACCGACATAAAGGATGGTTAAGTAAGACACCTCATGAATGCTGGACACAATAAAATTAAACCTCAGTTGTGTTTTGTGCACAGGAATCCTTCAAGGCAAAAATAAAACATAGGTACTACCAAGCAATGAATGCAACTTCTTACTGTATATAAGGACAATAATTGCATACACACCTTGCATTGTTCTCTAATGTGAAAGCAATTTCCTAGAATCAAACACTTTCTGGTAACAACAGAGGATTTTGAAATTGTCTACACTTGACCATCATTACATTTATCCCATATTCTGAAAGACATATCAGCATTCCCTCCTATCTGTATTCTTGCAGCTCCAGTAAAACTGTTGTTTGCCTCTGGCAAGGCCTGCTTTTGGGGGCTGTTCAGGTAAAGAGCCCTCATGACAAGCCACAGATTCCCTTGAATCATCATGCTCCAGTCACTAATCAGGAAGACCCAGTCAAGCATTTCAGTCACATTTAAATGTGCTTCTTATTCTCGAAGTTGCAGTGTTCTGAAAGCTTATTTGAAAACAAAAAATGTAACTTGCAAGTTACTTGCCCCGCAGCAACCAAGTGACACATTGTTTGCAACTGAAAGCAGTACTATAATCAAATACAATACAAATTAAATGAAATATTGGTTCAGTTAGCTTTCTAAGATACATTTAAAAGTTATTAAAACTCGTTTTACCAGGAAGGACAACTGTTAACGCATGAAGACCTGGGAAAATAAGGATGGAAAGGGATGCTAGGGACCATAAAGCTTATCTGTAGGAGATGAGGAGGTGACCAGATTGAGAGAGACAGACTGGGAGTATAGCCAGGGCACTGGGGTTAACACCCATACCCTTTCCATGAATGCCACAAGATCTTAATGACATCAGGGAGCCAGCACTTTGTTTCTCTTCCAAAGGATTGATAACAATTACAATGAGCAGTCTGTTGCTTTAATGAAGCCATTTAATATTGCATTTATTAAACTGGTGATATGTAATAAGTGGTGGTGCATCCTTCCTTTCCTGCTGCATCCTTGGGGCAAGTTTTGAGTGTTGAGGTTGTTGTGAGACTATAAGAAAAACTGAACATTTACAGTCATGGCTGAATTATAAAATTAATCGTACTAATAGTGCATTGCTGTTTTTTATTGTTTCTATTTGGTAGTACCACATCTTGAGCAATTACACATAACTAACTGGATTCACACCTATGCAAACTATCCATTTCTGCCATGTATGCCACATTCAGCCCTGTGGGCTTTAAATGGTGAATAGAACAGAATGTGTGTTTGTGAAGAGACCGGGAACAATTTAACAACAGCTTAGCAGGAGCAGTAGAAGGGAGAGGCTTTGTGTATGCCTATAATACCTATAATAGTTTGACAAGTGAAGTAGAGACTGAAAACCCTGCGGTCATTGGCATCCAATTTCCAACTGCACATACATACACACACTTAACTCCAAGTGTCCTGTTAGACATCCAATAGAGTTCCCTGTGCTGTTGTCATCCCTGTTAACTTTCAATGTCACACCTCTAGTTTGGTGCCATTTAAAGTAGGAGAGGATTAGGGATAGCCAGATCAGAGCTGGGTGAGCTGCCCTTGAGGGCAGTCATGCTCTGGCACTTTTCATGCACTCTTCACACACATACACACACACACACACACACACACACACACACACACATATGTTCCCCCATATGCCCTTTATAATTTACTCATCACTTCCTTAACATTTTGTATTTTATATTTCCACTTCACACATTTGTCCTTTAGAACAAGCCCAGAATTCTGCTGTCTGAGTTGTGTTTTCTCTCTTCTGATTCTAGTAGGAGTGAGCACATTATGAGTGATGCATTTCCCGTGGGCAACCTATCTTACAAATACATGAAATGCTGCAGGGAAGCAACTAATGTTCTAGCAATGTTTCTAGTAACATCAGTTCAGTGAAAAACAAGCTGTTTGGGCATGCCTGTCAGCAAAAATGCTGGCATTTGCCCAAAGTTAGTTGTGCAATAGGTGTACAAGGACCACATCCTGAGTGCTGAGCTCTGTGTGAAATCCATTCTGCTTGGTTGGGTCAAAAAAAGCCAGTTGCCCTGGGTCAGAACAGAATCCCCCTTCTCTAGAGAGACTATTAGCTAATTGCTTTAAATCGTAAGCCACTATGAGCATGTGCATCAGCTGGCGTGCATCTTGACCCTGCAGGGAACACACACCACTCTTATCCAGGGAGGCTTGCTGCACACAGCCCAAGTAGCAGGGTTGCTCCTGTACTCCCATACTTTGTCTGCATGTGCCACGCTTGTCATATCAGTAGGACATGCAGTCTGTACTAACCTTACCTTTATGAGACACACTATAACCATCCATTATGTCATTATGACATATTGTCATCATCACATTGACAGCCATCACATTTTCTTGTGGAGACTGACAGTCTATTTTTGCTACATGTGCTGTATCCTTGAAGGAATGGGAGGTCATCAAATCTTTGCTGGACATCTTCTGTCGGATCAGCTGAAACACCTTTGAGTAAGTTAGAGCTCATGTGTGCGCAAAGCAATGGAGTAAAGGCCATGAAAGCTGCTCTCCCGGGAAAATAACACCTTTATTCACTGGGACGTTGGGGGGTCGTGAATCGAGAGTGTTACTGGCGTGTCATACACGCTGACGTGTCACGCTAACGGCAGGCTGGGTTCACCCTGAGCCGCCGTTCGTGCGCGGGTCGCCGGGACACCGAGGAAGCCCGCGCGTTACTGTGAACATCAGCGGCAGAGCTGAGATAAAGCCCTGCGAGAGGGCGGCTGTAGGTGAGATGAATAATTTTCAGAGCTTATCAGCTCCGCTCAGCCTTGTCTGGCTGAGGTTGCTGCTCGGCTCGGGATGGCTTCATTGTTCACTGACGGCGGTCGGAAAGCCACCAGAGCATGAAGCTCTCGGTGGGCGCGGACGCACGCAAGGCCTTCGATGGATGCCGAGGCTGTCGCCGTGACGATGCCTCTCATCGTCGGCGGCTTGCCCGCCCCCCGCCCCTGCTGTCGCAGCACAGAGGCGCTGCAGCCAAACGGGGACACGCTGCCCTCGGGGCCAGAACTGATCGTGGGCCACCTCTCTTTGAGGGAGCGCTCTCCCGACAAGGGCAGAGGGGGACAGCGTGATGTAACGGGCAACTATGACTTCAGAGGGACAGTGTGGGACGGTCTCAGTTTGGATGCTTACTCTGTCTGTGTGGATCACTGGTCACTGGTTTAGAGAGGATCATAGAGTTTTACACTTTGGTAACCTGAGTGTGTGTCTGTGTTGTGAGTAAGCGTGTACATGCACATGTAAGCAAGCATGTGAGTGTGAGCGTGTGTGTGTGTGTGTGTGTGTGTGTGTGTGTGTGTGTGTGTGTGTGTGCTGTATTGTTGTGGTAGGAACAGAGAGTGCATTTAAAACCTGCCAGTACACTCTACCTCTAGTAGTGACACTAACCACCCCCCATCCCCTTCCTCCTGCTGTACCTGCTACATGCTATAACTGCATGTAAGCCTGAGACTAGAAGAATAAGAGGCTCTTGGTATTTGAGAAGGGCAGAGGGAAAATTGGAGCTCCAGGCCCTGCTGCTTTGTCCTTCTCACAGGGATAAACACCAACATACAGTCCACGTTACACATGCAGTGGAGGACCCAAACAGCCGGATATAGAGTCAAAGGCACCTTTGTACACACTATGCAATCACATACATCACAGCAATGACCCAGACAAATATGAAATCTTAGATGGGATAGTTACTTGAACCACCTCTGGTCCTGGAGAGCCTATCTGAGTGCAGATAGTATGGCCGTCTGTGCCCGTAATGTAAAGTGAAAAGCCTGATACAGGGTTATGTAAAGAAGCCATAGTACATGCTGGAAATGGAACTTTGTGATATGCTATCTCATTTCTCCCAGTCTATTGAGCGGTCACTCGCGTTATCACAGATCACCCCACTGAAATTGCCAAACAAGTACATGCGAACCTACCATCTGGCCGAGTAGTTCCTTATCAGTAGCTGGTATTAGTGAGAGGGATTCTATGGAACACAAAGTGCATATCCATTTGCTCCATGTTTATTCAAGAACAAATGTTCACCAGCAATATTTTCCCTTTGGACCCCTGCACAGTTGCAGGTCACCTACATAGTGTGCAGGTTGTAGACTGCTTCAACATCAGTCCTGACAGGACATGCTGAAATAACAGATGCCGATTCAAGCACAATACAAGAATAGCGCAAATTTAAAACCCCCATTCATTGGGATTATATCCCTCAGAATCTCTCTTCTTTTGCAAAGGATATTTTTCTACACAAGATTCCCCTTCGGTCAAGTGGTTTGTATCCGACTTCGATCACAAAATGGAAAACGCAGCGTACAAGAACTGCCTCACCTGCAAAAATGCACATCTCCCTCCATTAAGCACAATGCAGTAAATACTGAATAATCACATCAGCACTACCACTTTCCCCCTGGAGCGGTTATAATTCTTCAAGGTGGAATAATTGCACTGCCATAGTTTTTTTTTCCTTGCAAATGCACTTGAGATATCATGCTGCAGTGTAAAAGTACTGAGATGGCAAGACATGCATTCCTTGTGCTGTACATTAAGCACTGAACTAGAGTTTGTACTTAGTTGTTTTCTGAGTTCTAATAGACTGATATATATTTATTAAAGATTGAGGAAAAACAAACAAAAGCAAAACTGAAGAAAAAACAGAGTGTATGTATAGGTGCGGGCAAATGCAAACAAATATGAGTGGACAATAATTTAATGCCTGTGATGTTTTTATTTTCTTTCTGCTGTAATGGCACAGACAGTTACAGTGGAATTTCACTGCTGCCAGATCATCAGCAGATGGAATTTCTACTCGCATAGCGGCTCGTGGACTGATGGCAGCAGCGCAGAAATATATGTAACACAGGTGCTCCGCAGCGATTGCCAGGCATTGCTCAAGGACAATGTGGGAGCGTGCAGCTTGGCGTGACCGCAGATCACTGTGTTCTTTCGAGAGGACGAGGCAACAGAGGCATTGTGGGCTGCAGAAAGTCTGTTGTTCTTCATGGCCAGACGGCTTTTGAGGGCTTCCAATCCGCCGCACCGGGCCTACGTTTTTATTAATCTCCGATACATAGGAGAGAAAAAAAATTAGGATGAAAAGGGGAAAGAGAAGATGGATGGGAAATGTTGCGCGTAGGCAGACCCATTTAGCCGAAATACAGGACCCGTTCTTGTCTCTAAATGAGACTGCGTTGTGTACAGAATTCAAAAGAACCAGGTTATTTGATATTTTGACATCAGATGCTGTTCAGCTGCCACTGTCCCCCACACACAGCACAGCTACAGTTCTGGGACAGCATACCTCCAACTCCATATTTCACCTGGGACCTTTTGGTGCATTGTGCTGTGTCTGCATTCACCGATTGCAAGCTCCTGTACTTGCACAGTAGGTCTACATACATGTCTAAACATGTCTCATCAGCAAAACTATTTGCATGCTGATAGCACATTTTACATACCTAAGGTCTACCATCATATGTTGTAACGTATGAAAATATTCATCAAAAAATTACCAAAACTTTTGAATGTATCCTTCAAAACATTACGTATTTGCTTGAAAGGCACATTTACCTTCAAATGTAATTGTTATAATATCTTCAATTTGCTCAATATTTTTAAAACATGCCTCCCTCTTTCTGGCATCCAGGATTTGGTTCTTTCTGTAAACATGTCTCTTCTTCTTTTACAATCCTAAATACACATTAGTACCGTAATTGACTCCTGGCTTGAATATTTGCCTCTTTTGTAACATATTATAGAGGGCCCAGAGATAATTCCAAAAATAGAAGCTCAGGAGCTGAATGACTCATCTCTATCAGCTGCTGATTCCTCCAAGCATGTTAGTTCTAATGCATTTGCATTCATCCCACACACACACACACACACACACACACACACACACACACACACACACACACACACATATGCACGCATATAAACAGGCTCACTGACATACCTGTACAGACATTTGTTTGTTTCCAAAAACACAATTTGAAGAACAATCCTTATGTTAGCTGTGCCTGTGGTGTAGTCATCAAACAGTCTGATTCAGAATTGCATTTGCATTCAGAATTCAGAATGCATATCTGGTGCAATATTTTGTTGCAGTATTTATATATTTTTGGTGTTGCTGCAATGTTTCTAATACAAAGTCCTTAAGAGGACAGGCTGCCTTGAAATAGAAAAGGATAAAATCAAATCTTTATCATCCTCAAAGAGAAATAATTATCTACCCAACATATAAATTCAGTTGCAGTTAAGGTGGAGGCAATAAGTATGTATGTAAGAATTTGAGGAAAATACAAGCTATATTAATAGGGTGTTCATAAGTAATTCATGTCTTGCTTCTGAGTGTAAATGTACTGAAGATGTGTTTTCTCTGTGCAGCTCATGTGATGTTTCTGCTTGTGAGAATCAAGGTCCACTTCCACAGAAACCTGATTGGTTGCTAAACAGCCTGAATTTTTTGAAAATGTCTTCTTTTATGAAAATGTCTATCTTTTAGTTTACTGCAGTCACACATAGTAGTGCTGGAATGTTTGAATTCTCACAATGCAATCAAGCAATTTTGGTGAACATGATCATTTATGTCTGTTTATTGTTAGACAGTGTAAATCATGACAATGAATGCATGACAGCACTCAGAACAACCATATTTAATGGACAGGTCAATCATGAAGTTGCTTTGCTTTGCTTTGTTCTGTACACTTCATTCTTTGCCACATGTTCCATATTTCCATCTCTCCTATGGTATTGCTACCTGCCATTTACCAGGTGTAGAAATTCATTGCTGGTGGAGGGAGACCTGACTGGCTGACACAAGGTGCTGCTGACCACTCTTGAGTGCAGAGTACTAACTTGTTTGTCCATTCACCCATCAGTTTTGAGCACCATCCCTGTTCTATTGTTACACTTTCTGCTGTTCAATCGTAGACAGAAATGACTGATTATTCACTAAGGCTAGTCACTTTTTACACACAATAGTATGTACCTTTTGCCATTTGTCCTGCAGCCTACGCCTCTCCACTGTTTCCATTGTGCTAAAAGGCTGAGGTGAAAGTGTGTCATGCAGTTGGCTGAGCTACGGGTTCTTTGTGCTGTATTGATTTACTCCACCATGTAATATCCTGTCCGCCTGGCCTTCACATGTCAGCTCTGATATTGTCTTTGCTGCTTCACTGTGTCAACACAGGGGGTTTTGTAATCTGCATAGCGACAGAAGAATCATGTGACAAATACAACATTAAAGAGCTGGGGACGTAGGGGGGCGAAGTTAAGAAGATTCACCTCCTCCGTCATGTGATCAGTGTATTTATTTTTTCACAATGTAAAACACATGTTGCAACAAATGAACTTTGGTCTCGTTTATGAGATTAGCACCTCATGCTCTCAAAAGAAGAACAGAACTGGCTCATGCTGAGCACAATCTATAAGTACAATCTGCAGCATATCCAGCATGATGTATATCTGTACTGGCATCATCTGCAAAGAACACTCAGTTTATCACGTACATTCACTGCATTTCTAATGTAACCTTTTCAGCACTGAAGCAAGCACAGCCTGTGTCAGATACTTTGCATGAAAAATAACTTTTTCAGAACTGAAATGGATAGATAAATGGACATAGATTTTGTCAGATACAATGCACTGTATGTTCAATAACTTCTTGGAAAAGGGTGTAGATTTTATCAGATACCTTGTATGTACAATTAATTCTCAGCATTGAAGTTGACTTAGGTTGTTCCATAACATTTTGAGCACCAAATTGAACATAGCTTTAGTCAGGTACATTGTATGTTCTATAACATTTTCAGAATTGATGTGGACAAAGATTTAGTCAGATAGTTTGTATGTTCCATAACTTTTATAGCACTTAAGTGGATGTCACTTTAGTCAGGTGCTTTATTTGTTCCATGACGTTTTCACAACTGATGTAGACATAGATTTAGTAAGATACTTTGTATATTGCATAATTTTTTAAACACTTACGTGGAAATAGATTTAGTCAGGTACTTTGTTCTGCTGCCATGTCACTGTGCTTAATTGTGGAGTTTTCCAACTGAACTCTTTCATCAGAGAGTTCCTTTTTCAGGGGACAGTGAATCATCTCTTTTCATTAGGGATCCCGATGGCTGGGGATTGGCTCTCAGCCCTTGCAGGATTGTCTGGGAGTATTCCAGACTGTCCCACACACCTGACAGCTGAGCACCCTGCTCTTTGTGTTGGAGCGGCCGGATTGTACAATATGTACTGAGGCACATTTTTCCTGGCTCAGTTCGGGAGTCTGCTTGCGGCAATGCGCTGAGACACCTATGCTTTCATTCTCTTCTCAGCTCACTACGTCCAATTAAGGTGTTTATGGTTTGTTGCCTATTGCAAGCTGCCAGAATTCTTTTCGTGTATTTCTAAACTTGTTCCATTGTCATCTGGTATTTGGCACTAGTGTGCAGTCTGGCTCATTAGATTAGCAATAGAGACAATGAAAATAATGAGTAACAAGACCATAAAAGCACCCAACAATTCAATGCTTTTCATTTACTGTTTGATAACAAAGAAGCAAAAATAAGACACACACTAACAACTCAGAAAGGGCCACTGGATTGACGAGAAAAGCCATTGAATGGGCCTGTACACAGTACAAAGAGGATTAGAGTCATCCATATTTCAGTACAGTACTATATGAAGCTATTAAAATAGCATTTGAGCAGAGGGACACTAAAACTGGGTGTATAATGTTAGATGGAGCAAAGGGGGTAGAGGAGAAAGCTAAAGATGGAAAAATGAGCTTTGATAAGGAAGCACCTTGCGTTTAGTAGAGAAAATGGCAGGAAGACATAAGCTCTTTAATTGCTTTGTGCATGCAATAGAGCATAGAGTCTGGCCAAAATCAGCCAGGGAAAATAAAAATATTTTGCCCATTTGTTACTGATCAGTTAAGCTGGCATGTTCCTGTGCGGAGCCTTGCAGAATGGAAATGCTTGGAGCATTGTCTTGGTGCCATAGTAAACAGCCTGCCTCCTTGGCACAGGAGAGGCCGTTCTCCACACAGGATCTCCATCACACTGCCATAAGGTTACTGAAAGGGCAGTGTAGCAGAAAAAGAGGGATCCTTAGATCATTAATGTTGTCACAGAGTACTCTCTAGGTCAGTTCATTCCTTCTGTAACCCTTGGACCTTGTGAATGGACCAGTCATATCCCAAGTTATTCAAATCATGAGGTAGCAACTCCACTTTTAAACCATTATCAAGCCACTGTGTTCCTGCTGTTCGTTTCCAAACAGGTTCAGAGAAATTGATCAAAGTCAGTATTTCAAATAAATCTTCACAAATTCTTCCTTACATTTTCAACAGGTTTTAATACTGTTTCAATCCAATACAGAAATGGCAAACCAGGCTTAAAGCAGAGATACTGATGGTGTTGATTATCTTCTAATGTTGTTGATTATTTTCTAATATTGAAGCAACAAGATTGTTAATCTCCATAAGACAGTAGACATTAGTACATATCAAGTGACATTACCTACCACAAAACCAGCATTCGAATGTTCTTTATTCAAACAAATGTTCAGTTCTGCTTTTCAGAACAACCCCTTTGATCCTAACCAATATGGGTTTAGGGCTGGACACTCTACACAGACTGCTTTTCTTTCAGTATACTGAGCCTTCCACTTTGCAAGTTCAACCTCCCTTTCATCCATGGTGATCCCTCGGGACCTCTGCAGCATTGGAGAAAGTAAACCACCTGGCTACCCTGGCATGGATGTAAATATCAGACAGTGCCCAAAGTAGGTTTTCCTCCTTTTTCTCAGATCATTCTTACCTAGTCACCTTCTCAGGTTCTCATATTCTCTCAACAGGAACAATTCCCCAAGGATCGGTCCTTGGCCCTGCTCTGCTCTCCCTATAAAATTTTCAGTCATTAGACCTTGCACAAATTATCCGCTCAGCAACCCCTTGGTGGTCATACATCCTCAACTTGCATTTTCCTCATTGGCCCCTCAGTGGCCAGAAATTTCAAAATCACTCATCATTTTCTGATGCTGATTGAAAATACATTCTGATGCTGGAACATTTTTTGATGCTGACTGTTCAGACCTCTCCTTCATTCTGAAAACTTGGGTCTGTCCTATTCACTCAAAAGCTCTCATTTCAAACTTTAAACTATTTCTGATACAGTTCTACTATGTTTACGTCCTTGATAAACACTCACTGACTAAACAATGCAAGTTGTACTGACTTAAACTGAATTGTTAGTCTTCCATGAGGTCTGATAAAAATTATCAAAGGGATGAAGATGGTGCTGAAATATATGTTATACTCAAATCCAGTCAAACCTATGTGCTGAATAAATACGTGTGATAAGTCTTGACAGCAGACAGTTTTTCACACAGGGAGTGACGTGATGAAGGGTTGCAGTGTTTTCAATATTTACATAAATGCAATATTTACATAAAGCAGTGTTGCTGGAATAGCCTAACAGATCAACAAGCCTCATTACAACGCTGAAGCCAAATGTCTGCTCCCAGACCAAAGGCTATAACTGTTGTTAGATCAGAATCTGGGCCCTGGCACTAATCGTTAAATAAACCAAATCAGTGATCTGTGCAAAAACCTAGCTGTATAGAAAACTGATCATTTTCTTTACAAAACATAGCTATAGAACATTATTTGCATGTTTTAAATATATGAATTGTGCTAAAATATATTTTCTAAAATATATTCTCAATATATCATTTTTGTACGAGTAGCATCAGCAAGCTGTGACATGGCTGTGTGTTCAATTAAAAAGAATAAAGAATGCTTGTACAGGGGCCAAGTGGACTTCATGAAATTTATAAAGAAATTACAGTCAAGTCATTTTAAATTCATCAGTGTCTTTTAGCACATAGCAGTTTGTTCTATGGAGACAGCAAGGCTATGGTTATTGGACAATTGCAACATTGCTTTGAGCATTCTGTGGAAACATCCTGCAAAAATAAATGTGCATGTAAAAGGCCCTGCAGTTGGCAGGGAGGGTAACTCTGTACTGTATAACACATATTTAGTTCACACCAGCACTGTTACTCATAAAAAAAAAAAAATCAGTAGATAGTATGGGGAAGTGGGAGACACACATTACTCCACAATCCCTTGCTCTGAAGCACGTAGATAAATTGTTCTTCTTCCTTGTGGTATTAACAGAGAAACAGTCAGCAGCACTGTCTCCCTAGCACCTGACACAGCCTGGGGCACAGTGAGCAGCACAAAATCACATAAAAAATCACTAAACTTTGTATTCTTATTTAATAAATATAATTCATGTTTTTCTTTGTTACTGTCTGCTATTTTTATTATAAATCATAATTACACTTTTTCTGCTTTTTCATCAGAGAGTACAAGAGAGGCAGAGAGGTGGACTGACATTTTACAGAGCTGGACCAATTTTTCTGCTCAGTCAATGCAGAGTCACTGAAAGTTCCATTTTAAAAAGTAATTAATATGTGACTACCACCATAGTTTTGTCTTCCCGTATACATTTACATTACATATTGTATAGACTTGAACCCACTCCTACGTTGTTTCCCAAACTAGCTGTGATGAAGAAGATAACGCTGAATGATCATTCCTCTCCAAAAACAGTGCTGTGGACCTGACTCATAAGATGAGTAATTCCTGCCTGAGAGGAGTGCTGGTCAATGTGACCCCTCAGATTGGCACCTGGTTCGCTAATCTGGCATCCATTCCCAGCAGGCATCGGGCCAGGGCACAGTGGAGGAAGTGATCAGGAGCTCTCATCTGCAGGTACACATCCTCATGCGGGGGCGGGGACACTCCATGGGGTACCGAACAAATCAGGGCTTCATCCACCTCCTGCCAGCCCCCTCACTACATGTGTCACTGCAGGTGTTCTCAATATCTCACACTGCAAACAGGGGTCTGGCACAAGCATTAGCATTGGGAACACCAGTGCAATGGGACCACATGGCAGGTCTGCTTTTTTATATCTGTCTCAGCAGACACAGTGCTTGAGGAATGTGTTTTTTTCTAAAAAGAAGCCCACACTGTCTTCATAATTGTTCCCTGCCACTGACAACATACCCACCTTGTGTAAAACAGAGCAGTGTTGCAAAATAATCCACTTAGGCCAACCCATGACTACAGATGTCTTCAAAAAAAGGCATACTAAAAAAGAAAAAACTGAGAAACATGTGGTTTAATTCATGAAGAGTTCATGGACATTGTAATCCAAAATAGTGACCCTTATTATGTGAGAAGTCTTCCTCCCCCTTTGTATCCCCCAGATAGTGTACATTGAAGCCTGTGCACACCTATCTGTCTAGAAGTTTGTGACATTCATATGTAATGGCATGCATTTTTAATTTTTTTTTTTTTGTTCAATCATATGTTGCACACACAAAATAGTATCTTATATCTCATATTATATGAATTTATTAATCCTATTTGTGCTACTGTTGCTCATTTAACTTCAATGGATATGCTTCTGTTCTCTTGTGCTAGAAGTCACCCTGGATAAGATTGTTTCCTAAATGAATTTAAGGTAATATAATGTAATAAGGTAATAACTGTGCGCATGAAAAAAAAAAACATCTTATGGAATGTTACCCTTACAGAAGATGCTGACACAAAAAAATGAAAATAATGAGCCATAAACAAAATAAACAAGGAAAAAAATTGACCACAGCAACTGTAAGTATTAATCTCGGATGATACCATATTGAAGTTGAACTAGGTTTTTATTCTCTTTTTCCCATAAGTACTTGCAAAGTATTAGACAGATCGCTGTGAGGTGCAGAAGACAGTGTTCCGGATGCAGTCGTATTCACCCATAATTGATCAAAAAAATGTATTTTCCCTTATTACATCCAAGGTGGTGGTGCTCACGCAGAATTTCTTACATCACAAAGCTGTTAACATTCTATATTATATACTAGAAGGCCATGATCTGTAGGTGGATCCTCATCAATCAGAAATGACTCAGAGTTACGTGTTTCTAGCGTTCACTATGACACACTAACTGGTGGGAGATGGGAGCACACAGATTTTTTTGTATCTAGTGATGACTCTGTCCAGACATACTTAAAAAGGAGACAACTTCCTTTAGATTCTCCTTCAATGAATAAAGTTGCAGAAGCATCCCTCTTAGGTGATGCACATACAAGCAGTCCAGCTCTGTCCACACACATAGCACTGACCCCTGAATTCTGTATCTGACTACCACCTTGAAGCTCCCACTGTGTAGTCCCTGTAGCCCCAGGGAGATGAGAACTTTCTTCTTCACCAATACCAGGCATCTTATCTGTGTGTTTTGTTCACCTGGAAAGTAATTCATGCATATACAAATCTTTCCACATGTGTAGGTTTCATCTCCTCTCCTTGTGCTGACACTGAGGTGTCACATTAAAAAACCCCACCAGTGAATTTAGCCATGCTACAAAAATAAGTGGTGCTTCTGCTGGTTTTTCATTGAATGTGTAGTAAACCTTGTCTTCACCCTTGTTGATGAACACTTGTTTTATCAAAAATGATTAGACATTTGTTCATATCTGTATGTATTAAGTGGGCATGAGTAAATTCATGTAAGCCTTGTGAGCTTGCATACTGTGGTTAAAGTGAGACAGTGCCTTTGGACAGGTAGTGTCCTCTCTGTAGCTGTAAAAGTTTGTGTGTAACAGCACACAGCAGGAGCAACCGCAGGTTTTATTCCTACAGTTGAAACCAGTTGATGAGTGTGTGAATCCACCCTTAGAATACTGTCTCACAAAGGACCTCTTGGACACATTGTCCCTGCCTCCTGTTCCTGGCTTCTTCAAAGCCGACTGCCCCCTAATACGATTTCAAAGAGCAAGGCTGATCACCTGGTAAATTTGTTCTTATGTAATGCAAACTTCAAAGTTCCTCACCGAAATGAACCCCTCCCCTGTATATCTCACAGCTGCTTCCCATCCCCAGAGGAGTGAGCTGGAGGCTCGGAAGAGAGTGCCTGCGAATGAGCGGGGGAAATCAAGGTTTAAAAGCTTTGTAGTAATCTCCAAATTATAACACAGCGCAAATTAAGAGCTCAGCAAAGATATATTATATTTCCTAGGTAATGCCTCATTGTTCTGTCAAGGGTGGGGGGGCATTTTCATAGCTGTAAATTAATCTTTGAAAGCCATATTGGTTCAATTATATTTTGGTGTTATCATCATAACAGAGTCATTTTTATAATTATTTCCATTTCAAGATGTATGAGCAATAGAGATTGCTTTGCCATTTTCTCCAGTATCTGTGTCAAAGACATACTTCTGAACTGATGTTTTCTCCCTCATCTGCACAGCAGTCTACATAGCTGATATGCTGGTTTTTGTTCATTGTGAAACTGGACTGTCCAGACAGAGGAACAAGCTGGCTTTTGTTCCTCCACAGAGTAAGTGCTAAGATGGCTGTTGAGTTACCAGCACTGAGGGATAAGATGATTGTTTTCCTCAGTGTATCAATTATAATCTCTTTCAAGTCTTTTTAAGTATTTATTGCACAATATATTTTAAAATCTGGTCATACACAAAATTTTGTTTATGTATGAAGTAATCATTTATGTCCTGCATTATTTGACATATATTTCAATTATGTCCCTTACGCTGTTGAAATTTTTACCATTACAGAGAAAACTGAACTGACACTGAAGCAATATCAAAGTACATCTGGCGCAAGATTTATAATACTTAATTCTCAGTTGAATGGTTAAGGTGCTCATTTTTGCTGATGGCTATCAGATATAAAAGCCTTATACACCATTTTCCCTATTGCTTATGTGTTTTTATGTGCACAGATTGGAATGATATTCACCATATGACGGCAGGACAGGCTAGTGCCAGGGAGACCCAGTTCGAAAGCATGCAGTCTTCAGGAGCTAGTGGAAGATGATAAGGGTCCATCCTTTCTAATAGAAGTGGGCTGCTAATTAATTACCCTGTTCAGGCACTAGGGATGAAAATGACCCCTGTCAGGCCTTAACGGTGGGTCAGGGGAGGAGTGGGACAGAGAGATGGAGAGAGGTGGTGGAACTAAGGGTTCAGAGATAAAAGGTGTGAAGCAATGCCAGGGTCGGGCTTTTTGGATTGAATACCAGCTGCAACAAGTTTGTCAGTGAAAGGAGGTTAATTTAGATAATGTTACACTAATTGTCTTGGTCTTGTGTACACTGTATCCAAAACCTGTAGAGAAAATATGTTAATGTGATGAACAGCAGCTTATTAGGATATTACTGTGTCCCAGGATTGATGGGCACCTATAAGAACAGGTGCATGTCACATATGGCTAATGCCTCTCTTGCTTGCACTTGTAGAAGGGGAAGTCTTTAAGTGGACTACACAAGGTCTAAGTAACTCAACTGTCTGTCTTTTTGAGAACAATCAGTCCCTGGTTCTACAGCAGAAAAATTCAAGCTGTTGGCTTTATTACTGCATTTCACAAACTATTTGACTGTGGGTATATCTAACATGATACCTAAACTTTCTTTTGCTGTTTGTCTTCAATATTTTATTCAATTCTATCATGATCACAATCTACATTGTTGCTGGTGGTGCAAAGAAAAGCAATTTGACACTAGCAAGACACCATGTGCAGTACTTACATGAATGTTATTGCACAAGTAATTGTTTTTGAAGAGAACTACTTAACAGTGTAGGGTGCATGTTAGAATAAGTGCTTTATATTCTATGCATTGACATGTCATTATTTTTTCATGTTTCTTTTTTGTTGGACAAAAGAGAAATGAGAAAAGTGATGCGGGTTGAAAGGCCTTTTTCTCTATGGTGTAAGAGCTCGTGCAAAACAAGAAAACAGTACAAAAATAACTGGGACATTTTTCATCTTTGCACAAACACAAGCTGTCATTTCTAAATGAAATGAAATGAGACCAGCTAGACTCCTATTTATTGTCATTTATTGATCCTCTCTCTCTCTCTCTCTCTCTCTCTCTCTCTCTCCCTTTGTCGTATATGTCACCACCCTGTGCGAACTTCAAAGCTGATTGCATAATTCATGGAACCGGGGCAGTGGATATTTAGAGCAGCTTTCTGTTGCTGCATTTCTCTGATGGAGGAATTACATAAGTCCCACGCAGAGATGAATTCAGGTCGTGTAGCAGGGAGCCTGTGTGAGTGATTAGACGAGACACTCAGAAGAATTTCATATGGACGGGTTCCGGCTCTGGGGAGAGGAAAAGATTAACCCTGTCCTGCCCGGAGGCCTGGTCGGTCCAGCGTTACACAAGCTGCCCCGCTGTGCTCGACCGCGCTCTATTTCTAACCGCCCAGTGCGCCGCTCCAAAAATAACGGCAACAAAGAAGTAAATACACAGCAGTTGTTGACGTCAAGGTAAAGCCTGCTCCCTTGTGAGAGGTAGCATCTGCAGGGGTTGTGTTTCGCACATGCAAGTCTGCAGCTCCACACACTGGCGGCCACACAGGGGAGCCTGCTGTGTGAACAATAACCTCTGTCGTGTATGACATTCCTAATGCTCTGAAGCAAGAGATCAAACCCTGAAATCCTGCTAATCTGTGCTGTACCTGTGTCCTACTGATGCAATCTATAAAAATGCAAAGAGCGTTTAAAGGGAGCGCTAAAGACTTAGCCACAAGCCCCAGAAAACACAAACACAACAACAAAAACCAGATTTAAAAAGAGCATAAAGAAAAATGATATAGTTTGATATATCTGTGTCATATTAGAGGTACATGTGTTTATAGTTTTGGCTAAATAGATTGGACAACTACTAAATGCATAGCTTTTATTTCACCCAGGCATTGGTACTATCATAAATAAGTTAATACATTTAGCTTTAAAGTGGGGTATGTCATAAAAATGACATTGTGATGCCAGTTGTCAGTATCATGGTCCAAAACAGGGAAACTAGACAGTGGCCTGCTAGTGCAAGTGATGTATTTATCTCCATTTTTTAACATTTTATTTATTGTATACATCAGATGTAATGGAAAAGAGCAAATTTAAATTTTGTACCAACTGAAATGTAGAGGTTTAGCTTTCGCATTTCCATTTCAGCTAACTGTTATATTTCTTCAAATTTTCAAATCATTGACATAAATAGGCATGTACAATCATGTTTAAAACAGAGCAGTGGGGTATCCAGTTAGTACCAGCCAAAATGTCTATATATTACATATTCCACAAGAGTGGAATTTGGATGGGAGATGACATTAAGGTCAGGTCACCAAGAAAATAAGCATGTTATATCAACATGAAAAGTTGGGGGTAGTGCAACCCTACCCAGGAAATATACTGATTACCATAGAATTAACTGGTTATAGTCTACATACTAAAATGTTGATCTACCTATTGCACGGTTGTAGAAACACATTAGTGTGAACAGGTTTAAGATTATACCACCCACAGGTATAAGTATTTAATTTGAAAATTAGGTTACAAAATTAGGTTATGAACTTGCCACTTCATACTGTTCTAGTATATCAGTCATTAAAATTGTAACAACAATCCAAAAAATACATGTTTGTCACTCACTCCTTTTCAGAGCCCTGTTATTTTTCCCACAGGCCCACAGCCCAGCTTGTTTTGCATGTCTAGGTCTTATTTTAGACAAAGTCAGCATGAAGAAAATTACGAGTCCTTCATTAGAAGATGGGGGACAGCCTGTGTACAGGCCTTGCCAGCAGATTACTCGGAGGCGAACCGTAATGAGCCCAAATGGACCCTCGTCTCATTAATTGTTTTAATGAGTAAATCTGTCAGTGAAGAATGCTGGCTACAGAAGGTAACAGAGCATTTAAAAAGAGACTCAAATCATGTTAGTTTTAGACTGGTTTCAAAAGATCTTACGCTGTTAAAAAGTCCCAAATTTCAAAATGTTTTTCTTTTACCTCAACTCTCACACTCTTAGTCTTAGCTGTTAAAATAATATCCTACTTAAATCAACTTAATAGGTAACGAGAAATCTATTTTTAAAATCCATATTTACAAGTGCATATCCTGCCATAACTATGTACCTCATACATTTACAAGACAAGTGAACGAAATGATGAAAGAAATGATGAATAAAAATGACCTTTTTTGTGCATGGCAATGGAGCACATGTAAGTTATATGATGTGAAATTCATATAACCTGCAGTATAAGCCACTTTTACCAAAGCCTGTGTCCACATATTTACTGAGGTGAAACAGAGGTCAAAGCCAGTGAATATACACACTACAGAGAAAGGAAAGAAACAAAAAACTATCGGAAGATACTAAAAGCAAACCTGTTGGCTGATAATAACAACAAAAAGGCTGCAGCAACTTGTTATGCAATGGAAACACAAAAAATATATTGAAGTGCCATACTGACTCCTAGTGGCAGAGGGTGCTGTTGCATCATGGAGACTGCTGGGCTATTTTGCTGTTACCTACAGCATGGGTGTGAGAATGAGGGATTTTTTCCCAAATGTTGGGAATTTGAAAAATCTTTGGAGGAAGATCCTGATGTTAACCAACTAAAAGTGGAGATTCACTGCCAAGTTTGTGCTATAAAAGATCAATAGTATAAAAGATCAATATTTTCAGATTGCAGTAATGAACAGAATTGTAATGATGAGAGCTTGAATGGGAGAAGGGAGAGAATAAAATTGCAGGGTATTGCAATGTCAGGAATGTATTATGTACTGGTAAGAGGGAAGTAGAAACATGCATAAGTAGGAGGCCCCTTCAGCTGACCAAGCAAAATGACAAATAACACAAAAACAAAGCATGTAGAGTGTGCAGGAGCTTCCCTCAGTTTTGTGCCTTTTTCTGTTGTGTTTATTCTTTTTTTGATGGTGGTATTTGATTGTGTAAAATCCCTGGTATGGTTATGGTGACTTCTCAACTATGCATTCTTTTGAGCATTTAATTTTTGTTGAACATATGTTATTCCAATATGTAGTTAATTTGGACTGATTACTTCCAAAAAATTGAGAAATGAAGATGTAACACCATAACTTATTGCCAGAACAAGAGGAATTATGGAATGCTAAAGGCAAAAAAAAATCATGGGATATATTTTACCGTTTCTTGTTTTCATAAACATTTCTGTAGAGGAGTACTCACAAGTTGTCAAGTCTATTATTCCTTTGGAAAAAGTGCACTTTGAAACGTTGCTGTGAAATCTGTAATGAAGCCACATCCTGTGACCTACAGATATCAACAAAATCTTGATGTTGAAGAAACTTTCTATATCCTTTGACAAGTCATTTGAAAATTATGTCTGTTACAAAAACACATTTTTTGATGGTAGCAAGTTGTTTCACAATTTAGATAACCTCACAAGAATCACATGGACTGATGCCAAAAGACTAATCAGTTCAGGAGGAACTGCCTGCCTGTCCATTTAACAATTGAGATTTTAAGAAAGGCATAAAATAGCATAGGTTAGTATAGACTGCTCATCTTTTGGATGAAAGTTTTTACCCTTCAGTAAATAGTGACCATCAAAGTAACTTTTCCCTCACAATTTAGAGAAAGCCTTATACAGTATATATAAAGTTTTGTGCCAATCAACCGAATAGTTCATGAGGAGTTGACAATTAATTGTTGAAACAAAGATTCCAATATAGCAGACAGTCCAGAAGGCAGCCCTTATAAGCCTAAACTACAAAGTGCTCAGTGGGACTAAGAACAATATGTAAAAATATGTCAAATGATGCACTTATTTGAAAGTCACTCTGGGTAAGAGTGTCTGCTAAATGAAGTAATGTAATGTAATGTAAAATTTGCAGATAACTCTCAGTGCCCTTTAGAAGCCTGCAAAGTCACATATATTATTCCGTACAACAAACCAATTGTAAAAGTTATATCTATTTTTGTAAGGCGTAACTGTTATCATCATCATCAACATCATCATCATCATAAATAAAATATTGTACTGACACATCCATGGTGTTCAGCTGCCTAAATAATTTTTAATTGTTTATTGGATCCATTACAACTAATTACTAAAGCCTACACTGTATCTTCTTTAATGAGCAGTGAACAGGCAATACCTTTGCAAATCAGGCCTTTTGACTGTAGGATTTTTTTTTTTACTCCATTGCATTTTTGAGAGTGGAGACATTCAGTCATGCTGAGCTTTCTTTTCTGGGGTATAAAAATAAGAATCTGCTCATT
The DNA here is from genome assembly GCA_019176425.1 of Megalops atlanticus. NCBI lineage: Eukaryota > Metazoa > Chordata > Actinopteri > Elopiformes > Megalopidae > Megalops > Megalops atlanticus. The sequence continues at coordinate 26,332,993 of CM032875.1, read as the reverse complement.
GCTTACTTTGCTTATATTAATTGTTTCAATGTTCCAAACAAGCTTTGTCACACAGATGATTGGAACACTGCTGACTGTTGTTCACACAATCGTTGCGAACATGGCTAGTATGGTGGATAACTGAATTATTTAAGGGTCACTTATTTCATCTTAGCTCTTGGAGTCTGATACCCTTGAAGGAAGGATATCCTTACTGAAAGCAACTTACATCACTTTTTTGAAGCTGTCTGAAGCTTCGTCTCATTCTTATCTGTAATTTGGTATATTGTGTAGGTCCAAACTATACTTTTCAAAGATGGACTCCATTGAAATTTTACCTTTTTTGAGAAATCTGGAAATGAGAATATTTTGAAGTGATATATAGGTTCTTACAAGGCATTATAGGTCAAAGAAAAGCTTTTCAGAATGCCTAATATGTTAGCCTTGGGGCTGTGCCATCACAAATCAGGGTGTCCATTAAATATTTAAATACTCATTAGTAAGGTGGATATGGGGACATTTTATGATTCAGGAGGTCATGTTACCAAGAAAATCATGGTCTCTAACAACAGACTTCAGTTACAATGCTAAGGGTTACTGTGGAGAAGCTAAATAACATGTCTCACAAAAAATGCAGAGCAAACTTACAAAAAACAATAACTTATTTTAAAAATCCATAAAGAAAGAGGACCCCGCTTCAAGCACACAGTGAAAACCCAGCTCAAACAGCCTCCCTGCTCTTCAGCTACACACCTGTATTTAAAAGGTCTTAATAGGCAGGTGAGACTAATTAACCAAAGGCCAGCTTACACAGACAAAGACAATTCAAATTTGACAAGTAACCATGAAACAATTAACTGGTTAGGGTGTATTTAATGTGAAATGAGCTAAATTACTGACAGGCTCGAACATTGGCAGGCAAATCCTCAAACATTTAAACACTTAACAATTAAACAGTTAGGAGAACAGATGAAGGTCCTCCTTCACAGTTGCCATATTGGTATTCTGGGTTTGTGGTGACCTGTAACTTCAAGTTGAAATAAAAAACACAGTTTAAAAGGAGGAACAAGCTTTTAATTTAAGTCACAGAGACAAATTTATGACAATTACAGTTTATAAAACAGTTTATTTAAAACACTAAGATATGTATATATGAAAACATGGAAGGTGAACTTTAAAAAGAGGCCAGAGAAGGATTTTTTAACATTCTTCTGAATGGTTTATTTTATAAAGGCTTCAGAGCATGAATTTTACATATGTAGACAGAAGACTGCAAGAAGCATTACATGGCAACCAAAAAAACAAAAAAGAGAAAACTGAACAAAACAATAATACAATTAAAAGTCTACTTCTGGGCAACAAAACAAAATCATGACTTAAATGTGGTACACATATTGCTAAAATAGAAAAGCATTCTATTACTAAAAATGTATGAAAACACTTGAATGCAGGTCACCACATTATGCTAATTGAAAATGGTAAAATTGTCAGATTTAAGCTTCAAATTATATAAATGGTTTACCAGAACTTTGTTCCATTCTCCTGTACTTAGGGAAGAGCAATGTCTTGATCACTTACAAACTCAACCATATTTGTTAGAACCACTGACCAAACTGGAGAAGAATGAGACATTTGATGCCTGTGAGATACCAAAGAGCCCATAGTTACTCATTGAATGCAGGTGCTGATGTACACAACTTCCATGATTAGGTAAAAATAAAAAAAAATACATACACTGCACTGAATATTTGAGACAAAGTTAAGAGCTGATAAAGTCAGATAAAGATAGCTGACAAGGAAGCAGTCTCATGTGCACTACAGTTGACGGGGAACCTCGGAGTCCATGGTGCAGACATATTTTATCCACCTATGGTGATTGGTGGCAGGAAAAGCCTGGAAAGAGCTCTGTCTGGTGAAGGAACCAAGGGTAATGTGTTTCTGGCTGGGAGGAGGCATTATGTCAAGTAGTGATCGCAGATGTTGTTTACTGACAGCAGCAATTTGTCACATTATCCTATTTGTACACAAACCAAAGATGGGCGCTTCCCCCACCTCAAAGGGTAGTCTTTTCTGACTGTATTTATAATGTCATTGCTTCAACTACCCTCTGAAATCTACATGGTTTTAATGGCAGTTTATGCATTTTCCCTAAATAAAGGAATGCTAAAGTCATGATGAATTTACGTGCATATACCCTAGCGACCCAAATAGCAATCAGATTAACACTAATACTAATATGTCATCTTAATTTGGAATCTAGATATAAGAAGGGAACTAGTTGGAATTTTTGACCTGTTTTAGGTCTACAACAGGTCTTTTTGGGAACAGAGAATCCTCTACTTTGAGGATAATAACAGTGAGATTATTGGCACAACCAAACACACTCTGCTCTATAGCCAGCAGGTGTCAGCATTTGTGTACCACAAATAAAGCCGGGCTGGTGTGTCCATCCCCAGGCACATGAAGCAATTACACTGCTATCATTAGTTGTTCAAGCTTATTCCACGCTCTGTGTCTTTTTTATAGCCATGATTTACCTGCAAATTTTCCATCTAAAGTTTGGCTTCTCTGTAACGTCAAAGTTTAACAAGAAGAACAGGACATTCACCCCATCTAATTCTGTCATTTTGTCTACAGTATACTCTGACTTCATGACTTGTTAATATGTTTGACACTAATTTTGGATATCAAAAAACAGTAAAAGCGTTTTTTGATGCCCAAAGAGTATCATGTTTGTGTATCCAGAATCTTCAGAAAGGACATTGTTGCTATTATCTGTAGTTTTTTGAAAGCTTCAATGTGTGGTGCAGAGAACCAGCCATAATTTTCAAAAAGTTGTGATTCTAAAAAAAGTGATTCTATAACATAAATATAAGGCTTGATAATCCACACTCCTCGCTATGTATCCCAAAATCCAACTTGCCTTTCAACACACACAGACGGTGATGGGTATGCCTGTAGGGCATCACCAATTCTGACTCTTAATTGTTATTGGGCTTCTGTGCCAGCCATGGATTAGGCATAAAAAAACATTATGATCAAACAAAAGGTTGATCACAGACATGCCTAATTGAAGAGCCAAAGGCCACTGATCGAGTTAGTACCTGTAATTTTACTGTCAGACTGCATGTTTACTGTCAGGCTACATGTTCTGGACACCCATGTAAAGGCAGGGGCAGAGCTGTCAACTGATCACCATGTGGTGCTGAGCAGGGTCCAACACCCCAGACAGACACAGGAGGCCCAATATGTCCGTATGGGTCGTCTGGGAATGTCTGGTTGAGAATTCATTGTGGCAGGAGTTCAACTCCCCCCTCAGGAAGAACACATCTGATATCCTGGGTGAGGACTTGGATATCTCCGGCAGTGAGAACAAAAAGGAAAGGAATTTCTCTGAATCTGAGTCAGAAATAATAGTGTCAAGATTGTAAGGCTAAAAAATGTTTTGTTTGATGGTCTTGGCAGTGGTTCTGCGAGCAAAAAAATTAAACTACTGCTTAGAAGAAAATTACACTTGCTTTTATTTCAGCTTCATCAAAGTGCCAGAGACTTATAGAAATGGGTTGATCTGAAGTTGCAAGCAAGAAACCTAACATTGCACACAAGACTGGGCAAAAGGGAATCATTATCTCTCAGCATGACACTCATATGCTGCTCTACCTCTCTCAAACACAGAGAGTCCTGCAGATTTGTCACTAGTATTCCACAGTTAACAACAGACTCATTTTCCAATCTGAACTGAAAACTGGAACATGCTCTTTACAGATTCGGTTATGTCATAACAGATATAGATAAATAAACTTTTAAACTTAGTTACATTTGAGATTCTCAAGTGGCTCAGACAGAAAAAGTGCTTTGCTCAACACAGACTGAGCCCTATTGCCTGGGTCTGAAACTGGCTGTGTCATTTGCCAGCAATGACCAGGAGGGGATTTGGGTAGGTAGGTCATCCAAGGTCTTCTTGTCTACACCCTGGAACTCATGTGGGTGCCAATAACTCATATAGTGTTATGAGGATGCACCTATCCTCTGATGTCATTTGGGACTTGTAGTGTGAAGAATAGTCATGCACGTCACCCTGCACTCCTACTTGTCTACTACTAAAGCTGGGTGAAAAAGTAAAAAATCCCCTCAGCAAAAAGTTGTGTTCACGTGTCATTAATCTTACAGAAATGTAGATTTCATTTCAGAGTCAGGGTCAGAATCAGAATCAGAACTTTATTTACCAAGTACAAATGTACAAGGAATTTCTCTTGGTGCAGGTGTCAACATTAAAAACATGAATGCAAACAGAACTATACAATACAAAACAATACAATAAATACAATACAGTACAATACCATTAAAGCAACTGTGCAATGCCTTTCTCAATGGCCAACGTCAATCTCTTTTGCTTCTAATCTATGCATAACTGCAAATGATCTGCAAACAAACTGTCTGTATTTTCTGTTTCTAGCACTCACAATTGAACTTTATGTAAAATGTCCTTGATGTAAATATTCTATTAAAAATCCAAAAATGGCCCAACATGACATTCATGGAGTTACTATCAAGATGAACTAGAGCTGTACTTTTTTTATTCACCCACAAGGAAACGTTCATCCATATGGTATAGAAGGTGCATATATGTAAGACTGTTTCCATGCAAATTTCCACTCTGATAAATGGCAGAGTTTGTGTGACAGTGTACATATGTAGATTGAAATGTATGTGCAAACATGGTTGATAAATGAGGCCCAAGGTCAGGGGGGAAGTAGCTCTGGAGCTCCTCCTTAGTCAAGGAGATTAATAACCTCAAGATCACACTTGTGAGTAATGGCATGTGAGAACCTGAGGACAATTTTCAGATTGGTATGACAGTGGCAGCATTTCAGATTCTATACTAATCTCAGATGGTAAAGAAGGACTTGAAGTTTCAAATAAAGCTAGTGGTTTACATGATGATAGAAAAAAATGATGTTACAAGCAGCAGGCTCACAAGGCTTAGTTTCAGCAATAGGGCAAAGAGGTTGGTGATCCAGGAAAGCCTTACAGGGCAGTCATTACTCCTCCAAGAGGTGTCAGTTGAGGAGGTTCAGGCATCTGGTAGGGAGTTCTACTAGGCATGTCCCACTGGCTGGAGACCCCCAGGGTCAACCCAGAACACACTGGAAGGATAACATCTCTAGGATAGCCTGGAAATGTTTGGTGATCCCCTAGGAGGAGCTGGAATCTGTTGCACAGGGGAAAAAGGTAGCCTGGTCCTTCCTGCTCACGGTAGCCCTCACCAGGAAAAGCTATCTGAAAAAGGATGAATGGATGAATGTTCTCCCTAATTACATAGCCAGCAGCTATGCCACCATGTATCCTTCTCATGCCTGGTGACTGAAGATATGTAGGCCTGGGCTAATGGTAATATGGCTAACTTTAATACTTGGATGGGAGACCTGCCAGGAAAGCCAGGTTACTGAAAACCGACTAAGCCATTCAGGACTGAAACTGCTTCTGTGAAATCATTCATTTACAAGTGGTTAGTTTCATAACACATGGCAGCTTAGTGAGATTGTATGGGGCACCCAAGCCAACCAAATGTGAGTGTGCCCTAACTGAGAAAAATCCCTACATATCCATGTGTATCAGGACTAGTACATGATTAACATTCCACTGGTAATCTTCAAAGTCTGCTCTGTTTAATTAGACCTGTGAAACCTAGTTTTGCAATAATTCTGAAGAGCGTCTGAGGTAAGTGCATGAAGTGGAGTGGACATTCATTTGATGAAAGCGACTACTCTCCTGATGTCATCTGAGCAGCTCTCCAGCATGTGATGAATTGCAACATACCTGAGAGCAGTGACACAAGGAAGACCTGGCCAACCTAACAAACCTCATCTCAACTTACCCACCCATATCACCAGCAGAAAAAAGCCAGTTTGTTCCTCTGCTGTGGGATCCTGGTCATTGTTGGCAATTCACATGGCCAATTTGGAACTCAGGCCATTGTGGTCAGCCTGAGAAAAGCTAACAATCAGGCCAGTTAGTGAGCTTGCCAAGCTAATTGTATTGCATTAGCTTACATGCTTCTGTCATAAAGCTAGCCAGCTCTGAAAGATATTCTCTTTCAAAGCTTTACATTTTAGATTTACTTCATAAAACACAGCTAGCTGCCTAGTGTGCATCACCAGTCACTTTAACTAACATAAACCAAGCAACATGCTGGTGAAATAATGTCAGTGTATCTTGCTAACTATCCAGGTTAAGAAGACCAAATGGGAAGTCATAAGCACATTTTTCCATAGTTCCAATTTTCCCTGAGTGCAAAATATGCCACTTCCCTTGGTTTTCCAAGGTTTTGTACATCCCTAAAGGATTTGGTTACCTCAGGTGTGCTGAAGGTACAGACTAGGATGCACCCCCTGTCAAAATATATGAATGAAAAAAATAGAATAAGGAAACTGAAAGATCACAAGCAAGAAGAAAAAACATGGTGACAGACTGAAAAATGAGACAGTGAAAACATTAATAGTGGGGAGAATATAAATCAAATAATAATCAAATAAATCAAAGTTAAAAATATTAAAGCAGTATTATGCTCCTACACTTTACTTTTTTGTATTTCTTACATCAATTTTTGTTGCATTCCATTCAAACTTAGATTTTTTGGTGGTTCTGGAAGTTGTTCTCAATAATTACAGGAAGAGATCTATTGAACTGAACATAGATAAGTATACTAAGGTAAAACATTCTCAGGTGCAATACATATGTTTAAATGACCTGTCTAATTACAATATACATACTGCCTGACAGTTATTGTCCTTAGCCTCACACACAGCTAACTGAAAGCTTTGACATCAAGGGCTGCTTTATAATGTTGTGGTATATGCTCTTCATCATAAATCAACCTTTATTCCAATGGGACACTGTGTACTGTGGGGTGGGTGGGCAATGCTGATGCATTTGGACATCTGTGTATTCAAGACAAAGGAATCTTTTTCCATCGTTAACTGCAGAAGACAAGGGAAAAAAAACTGGCTGGTTGTTACAATGAGTCCAGATGGAGACTATGCCTCCATCCATTTTAAAGTTGCTGATGCTGATTTAGCAAAGTTTAAATGAGACATTTGCTCCCAATAATAAAAAAAATCAAGCTATTGTATAAAGCTACCGCGGGAAAATAAAAAAGATGCCAGCTTTAATGCTGACGTTGAAATTCAGAGCCATAAAATTTAAGATCTTGCACATATGTTTTACATATGTACTATTTTAATTGAAAATAAGCTGGTTTTGGAGAGCGCATGTACGCTCAGATTTTTGCAGCACTGACCTATTTCTCCTTTTTATGGAAATATTGAAGAGTGAGTATTTTTACTATTCTTTATTCCTGCTATTAAATTCCATATCCAGGTTTATTGTACTGTAATTTGCAAAGCTTTGATTGCATGTGTTTGCACTGAACTGCCACATTTCATAATGAGACCCTCACCTTTTTGCTTGGGACATTTCATTCTAATGATATGTCTCTTTCATAGTAATTAAAGCAGGACTAATTCTCTTGATAAAGATTCTGACTTTCACAGACAGAGAGAGCCAGCCCAATCTTCATAAAACTGTGGTGGTCAGATAAATCTCTCAGAGGTTGGTATGTTCTGACGTTGAAACTGGAGATACTTTACAGCTGCGAAAACAATTCCACCTATGGGTCTTTAACATGTAACCTGTCTAGAGTGTACAGCCTTTGAACTTATTATACTCTCTGCGCTCCAAACACAAACACTTTGGACTCAGGCTCATATAATAGCATGTGTGCCAAGAAACCTGCTGGCATTCCTGCACACATCACTGCCATTTCTGCAAACCCCACTGTTTCTGTCCTAGTTGAAACTGTGAGATGCTTGCTTCAGGGAGACATTTACACCAATAAACAAGAAGTGAGATCAGATGGATCAGTTGAGACCGAGCTGAACTGGTGGGGATACTGAGGTGAGGTCAAGTGCACTTCACAGACCAGAAATGGATACTTATGATCCTGTCTGGGCCCACCTAATAAAACATAATCTATTATCTAACTAGTCTTGTTCTCACGGCACATTGTCTGCACCACAAACATTACGTGCATTACTTGAGAGGAACACAAGAAGTAGGTGTTAATCTAGATTTATTGTTTCCTTTTATAAATCCAGATTTTGTAAATAACTTTATTATGTGATTCACAAATTATTCAGAACCAAGGCAATAAAGGATTTGAGAGGCTAAGCAGTTCTGTGTGAAACATGAGTCTCAAATACCGCTCCTCTAAATTGTAGCATCTCGCCTGTACAACTGACTCAACTCAGTTCTTCCCCATGAAACAGAGGATGCTTTGCCTTAGTTGTTAATGCAACTACTGTATGTTACTGTCTCACTGTCTTACTTGAACTTTTATATTGGGGCGACTTTGCCTATTAACTCACATGCATGCATATACACACATACCACACACACACATGGACACACACACATATGATTCTAAAGACTTACTCCACAGTCTGACACCCTGTCTACTGAGTCTCAGAGCCACAGCAACACAATGTAACCTGCCTAGGCTACTGTCAAAAGTCATCTATTTCCCTTAAAACAAACCATCATGCATTCCATTAAGCTGATATATCACAGTGTTAGTGAAATGATATAGCCAGAGAACCACAATGCAGCCTGAATTCATAAGTTGAACACATCCCAAAATGACAATCAATAACTGTTTACTCACGTTCTGATCAAATAACAGTATGACAGGTAAGGGGTTAAAGTGAGTGACAAACGACCTTAATGTTCTTAAATGTAGGCAGCAAAACACTGAAGTGTTTTCAGCTCATAACATCATGATTGTGTGGTTTGAACACATAATTTCTTTGGACAGGTAAGTTTATTTGTGCCTGTAAATTTCGGCCAGCAGTCACAGCGTCCTGCAACATTTTGATAGCTAAAACTAAACAGGAGTGGGCCTGGTTATTACTTGAATGGGAGTCCTCATGGGCAAACCATGTTGCTGTTAGAAGTTCAGTTGATAAGGCAGTGCTCTGTCTGGACCTAAGAGATGACCAACACCCAAGTACAGTCACAGAGACATTGAGATGTTAAACTGAGATCCTGGTTAACTTTGGTCATTAAAGATCCCATGGCAGTTATGTCAATTATGCTTTCTATCTGGCCAATTAATAATGATGTCTGAGGTGTGGTGTATGGTGTGATGTATGGCAAGCACTCTGGCCCCAAAAATGTCTCCCAGATGGGAGCTAAACCTACTCTGTAAAGAGCTTTGACATCCTTGTCTATATATGGTAAATGAATGCAACCTATTATTATTTAAATGATAGCACCCCAGCTGAGTGAACGATGAAGACTCAAAGTTGATGCTTGATTGTCTTGAGATATAATGATGTAATCAGTGTTATGGCAGGAAAAATATCAGGTATTTATGGACACCTTTGTGATATTTACATTCCTTTTTTCAATTATTCTTTGTTTACAGTTGGCTCAGTACTTATGTAATCATAGGGTAAACAAACTCAACAAATTTTTTTTGCCATCATCAAGAAAAAGACAAGACCGATGTAATTTTCAGCTTTGCACAGTTCCTCAGTGCCATTTGTTGTTTCCTGGAACCTGGCCAGGTTCAAAGACTGGCTTGTGCAGTGAGCACGTGAGCTGTGATAATGATGATAGACCCCCTCAAATTTAGGAAGATGCTGTCAGATTTGTGTTCCCAACAGACCTGACTCTGCAGTGCTGAAAACGGCAATCTTTGAATTAGCACCTGTCAAACACTCACTCTAGAAAAGTATTACGGCAGTCTTTAGTAATAATTTTTTTGGTAAATGTTACTAAAATCATAACAGGCAGAACATTATTTTGAGAATTGGGTGGGAGCAAATAGCAGCAGAATTAATATTGAACAGGTATCCAAGAAACCTTCATTTTCTATTATCATGGTTAATATTTACTGGAACACATCAGTTTTGAAAGCCTCATTAGAAGCATACAATTAACACAGAAGTTTTATTCCTTACAGCGATCCAATACAAAATGATTTCATGCGTTTGCTATTGGTTCCTCTCAAAGCCAGATGGAAATAACAGCCCACTACAAAGGGACTGGACTCCCACCTTCCCAAAATCTGTCTTCGGCCCCCCAGACTCACAGGCATAGCACAAGCCTGAAAAGGGCCTTGGCAAATGATGAAAGAAGCAGACCCTATGCAGAAACACTGGAGGTTTCCTGTGCAAGCCTTTCCTCTGTTACCCAGACTTTGGAGAGCAGCAATACAAAAGAATAAACTTTTACGATGCCACAAGGGGCAGTAGATATAATGGGCCATTACAAATCTTTGGGAGGAGAAAGCTTTTTCAGAGTGAGAGTCAAGGCCATGTGCAGACCTGAGGGGGATTCAAGGGCAGCCTGAAAAACCATTCCCAGCTCTCCTTCATCATTCTCGACAGGTCAGCCATTCAAAGCACAGATCCAAAGACTGTCATCACCTCACGCTCACTCAACCTGTGTGGGGGTTAAGACTGATGTTGGTTTTGTGGTCTGCTCTTTCATACCAGACTCGCTATTACATAGCAGAGGTGAAAGTGTACAGCAAGAAAACAAATTCTCTCTCTCTCTCTCTCTCTCGTCTCTCTCTCTCACACACACACACACAAGTGGAAATACACATATTTCTATACATTATATTTTTTGTCCATCCTTGGCTATGTGTAATTAGTAGATCAATTTCTGTTCACCTACTGCCCTAATACTAACTTCAGAAACTTTGACATGTGCTTTGAGAGCATTCCCCACAGCACAAGGATGCGGTTTCGTCAATCGTTTCCCAAGTGTTACAGCTAGAGTTGCAGAGGGTCAGGACATTGCAATCCCCTGGGTCTTTCCAGCTCTCAGATGCAAATGAATCTGATGACTGCACTTGACATTTGGCAGCCTTTGAATGAAAAACTTTCTTTCTCTCACTCCTCTTTTTTTCACTCCCAGCTTATAAGGTCAAGGGTTTTCTCTGTGCTTGGCCTGAGGTAACAGACGTCTGAAGCCCACCCTGGAAAGCTGGGAGGCCATGTGTCAGGCCCCAGGACCCATGTGTCAGGCCTTATTTGAAGGAAGTTGTCTACATCTTTGGTTGTCAAAAGTCAAAAGTTCAAATCTTGTATTAAAATACTGTTTCGTCTATCAGCAAGACTCCTCTCTCCAGCCTGGCCTACTGTGAAGGGGTCAGTATTTGGCTGAAGTTAGCCTGTTGTGAGGAAGGGGGGTCATTCCTCCACGGGGCTCAGGAGTGAGGTCTCCCCAGCTCCCCACGCATGAAAGATCAGCAAGGAGTGGAATGTCAAAGACCAGACTCCAACTGAACTCACTGTCTGACTGGACCCTATCCCCCAAGGCCCACTACTTCCAAAGACCAGAGCAAGAATGTGACCTGCTTGATAATTAATGTGAGGGCTACAAGGGGGTGGGGGGGCAATGCCATCATAAAATATCCCCCTGTTGTTGCACACCAACCAGTCTGAAGTAGTCATGAAAACAAATTCAGTTAAAATCAGATCATGAAAAGTGTCCAATGTGCATATGTCTGAAAATAATGCAAATGTCATAAAAATATGAAATAATGAATTACAGAATAAAACACTTAAAAATAAAATGACCCACTCAAGAGTTCGGTTTCATATTATTTTTTATTATTTGTTTCTGTCAGGAAAGTAATAGTGTTATGTGTAGAAAAATGCAAAATGCATCAGCAGAAGAAAATACCTTGAAATAAAATACAGCTGCGTCACTACTATTATTTTGACAAGAAATTTCATTAAGTGCTTAAGGAGGATAAATTGTATGAAAACGCTGCTTTATTCCACTCACATAAGCAATAGAAGAGAGGAGCACAAAATAAATAGAAAATGCAGATCAGGCACAAAAAATGTACATTCATATTCTAGCAGGATTACAAGGTGCTACATTTGAAAATATAAACACTCTGATTCCTGGAGTCTGTAGTAATTGACCTTAGAGAAAATATATTACAACTTGTTCAAGTGCTTTGAGCGAACATGATTCGGAATATATTACAAAAGGTGTACAGCATGTCCTCCCAGATGACCATAACTAACCTTTAACTACTCATAATATTAAAAGCCTTTAACTACTCATAACATTGAAAACTTGAACTTTAAGGCGCAAAAGTGGGTTTGAGCTATTGCCTGAAATGCATTAGGTAATTTAAATCATGAAGAAAAATGAAATTAAGGCAAAGCTCTGATAGTCATATCAGAAAAATGTATAGAACATTATAAGTGCTTAAGATGAGCCAGTTCTGTAGCTTAAAGTTAAAAGTGAAATTCCTTCCAAGCATAAAAAGACAGAGGCAGGAGGAGTGTAGAGATTTTGAAAAACAAAACAAAAGCTTGTTTTTCAACCTCTTTAAGTGACCAAGCTGTTACCCCCTTCAAAGCAAATACAGCTCCACAAACTATGACATCAGAGCAGCACAAGAGAGACTCTAACATGTTACTGTGACAACTTGAATAATTTGTTCAAGCTGATGTACTCCAATTTCATTGCACATTTCCTGACTAATAAAGTGCTGTATTTTAGATGTGTTAAATGGTTTAAACTATCAATCTGGACAGGGTTTCATAGAATTGCAAGTGTTGAACCATCTAACAAGCAATTTAACAAGCAAATACTGTATAAACAAGCAGCTGTGCATATTAAATAAATAAAGTGAATGAAAGTATGTCAAGTGGAGAAAAGGTATGGCAAGTAAAAAAAATAAGAAAAGTACTACCATTGTTTGTTTAAATTGATTTCATTCGAAGATTTTAACCCATACCCCTTCAGGAGCTGTACCAATTTACCTTTTTAATCATACTGTCTTTTAAATCTTTGAGAAGGTCAGTACAGTCAAAGTATGTACAGCATGTTGTCACAGAACCTGGAGATGCTGTCTACTGAATACTGGGAAACTCTTTCAAAATGTCACAGGTCTTCTTGTGGATGACTTCTCGCAGCTTGCGTACACGGCGGGTGCTGGATATGCCCACGAAGCTGTCAGGTTGCAGGACAGCCATGCCGTTGTGCACATCCCCCATGATGATAACCTGGCTGTCGGTGTTGGTGATGTTGGGGCAGGGGCAGTTCCAGTCCATGTTCAGCAGTGTGACCTCCAGGGGTTCCTTGCCAAAAAACTTGAGCCCCATCTTTTCATCTTTTAGTATCTCTTCCACGGTGATGAGGGCGTGACCCGAGTCTTGGTCTTCCGTCAGCTCTGTCATGTGACCCAGGATCACGAAATCACTCTTGCAGAAGCTGGTCACCATTTTCTGCCGCGGCTTGCACATCTTGCAGTTTTGGTTCTTGGGGAAGGGGCAAGCGTCCTCGCAAGCTTCTTTGCTCTCAAAGTTGTTCTCATTGCCCCCACAGCCCCCATAGATGAAGGACTGGCATTGTTTTGTCACGCTGCTGTATGCCCAGCGGGGTTCATAGGCTTTGCAGGGACCCTGCAAACTTGGAAGACCACAGGGGCTGGCCAGCTCTCCCCCGCAGGAGTGCATGCAGGAGTCATACGTGTCGAAGTGGTTCATGTTGTTGTTGCAGTTACGGTAATTAAAAGTGAAGCAGTTGTTCTTCTTGGCCTCGTAGTACCAGCTCATTCTCTCCTCTCCACAGTCCCCACTGTCTGGCGCCTTCAGACACTCCTCCACCGGAAAGAGAGTGGAGTTTTTGTGTTCTTCCTTCTTGACAGGGTCTCTCTGGATCACAGAAAGGGGGAAGTGTGCATGTATGGAACCCGCTGCATTCTTGGCTGTACAGGTGTAGATGCCAGTGTCCTGGATCTGGGCATTATAGATGACCAGCTGAGCGATGTTGGTGACCACCACGTTCCCACGGACATGATTAGGCTTCATGACAATGTTCTCTTTCCCTTCCACTTGTTTTTCCCATGTGATCTCTGGTTTGGGTCTTCCTGTCACCTCACATAGGAAGCTGGCCGTCTCACCCACTAACACAGACTTGTGGGCTGGGTTGTTTGTCATGACAGGCAGCTGCACATCCATGGGCGTGGTCTCCAGAAGAGCTGTGGTTGGGCGGACAGTGGTCTCCACAGGCAGAGGGCTGGTGTTAGGCCAGGTGAGGTGGTACCTGCAGGTCACCACAGACAGAGAGATGCCCTTGGAGCAGGCTTCAGCATCCATGTAACATTTGTTGTAGTAGGTCATGCCGTCTGAGGCGCAGGTGAAGTTCGGCTCCCGCTCACAGCGGTCCTTGCACTTGCACACCGGCTGCCCATCCCAGATGTCACACTCTGAGCCTTGCTGAGTGCACATGAACTTGTCACATGTTGCTTCCTTGGGCATTCCCATGGGACCCTTTTTCCCTTTGACGTCAATGTAGCGGGCTGCCACACAGCTCCTGTTGCCACAAACATTGGGACAGCACTTCTCAAAAGTCTCACATTCCTGGATGGAAGAGCGAAAGCTTTAGTTTTATGCATGCCCCTACTATAAGCTAACTGTCACATACTAATTCACTGTGTTATTGACTTTAGTGTACTTAAATTTCCCATTACTTTCATTAAATCTGTGATGAAATTATCTGGACATTAACGTTTACATGTTGCTGGAAACAACAATACTTGTTTCTCAGTGAGGATATTCCATTTTACACCAATTAATATTTTTAAAGTGTATGGAAATTGCATAAATACACATCTAAATAAATTTCAAAGAAATTTAAAAGATATTTCAAAGTAATGACATACATTAAATGACATCACAATTATTACTGTAGTTTTTATATTAAAATATTAAACTATATTATTTCAATTAATTTCTATTTTAATTTAGCATTTAATTATTACTTAAAATAATATTGGAAAAGTCGCATATTCTGCAAGCCGTTTAAATGAATAAATATAGGAATTATTATTATTATTTTAATTTTTTTTGTTGTTGTTAAGTAAGAGGTGGATACATTTTATATTATCGACGGACATTTAATATTTACATCGCATTGTTACAAAACTCTTCTTACTGCAAGTCAGAGAGGAGTGATGGCAAACAAACTTACCTGATCGGATTCGCACTCCCGCATGCAGGTACTCATGGCATCCACCCACAAATTAGGGTTCATCTCATTTGGACAGATCCCGGCGTGAGAATACACTACTCTTGGCAGAGACATAGCCCTCACGCGGCTGTCCGTGAGGACAAGCCACTGTCCAACAAAGAACCATATCCAGCGTGGAAACAGCATCCACCACATTGCCAGCGTTTACTGATTTCTGAGCGTTGAGGGTAAAAATTACAACGGACAAGCCTTTCTGAACCTATACTATGTATTCTGAGCTTTATTATTGCTATTAGTAATAGTAGCAGTATTAGTAGTGTTCTGATAAAAAACTGAAGTATCGTTAAACTAATTAAATGAAACAGCACGAGCTCTTGTGAAGGTTCTGCGGTGCGCCTTCCGTTGGATGTAGTTCTAGTTCAAGTCTTGTGAGGTTAGGTAGCGGTATTTATACCCCATTACTTTCCTTTAAACTTCTAGTTCACAACTACACAGGCTATTCCCCCGACCACAAAACTCGCCCTTACGCGTAAGTGACAGTTATGAATTGCCTCTGAGTACTTGAAAGGATTTGAGACTTAAAAACATCAGTCGTAAAATTGGGTTGGGACTGGCAGGACACCTGCTTGTTTCGGAATCGCTGTAACCCTCCTTTTAACCCTTCGTGCGCATAATCTCATGCATACAGTCTGCTGACCAGAGAAATCGGACGCCACAGTTCGATAAAAACATACCGCATCATTTTGTTTTTAAATGGACTATTCCTCTATATTTTATTTAGTTTGTTAACCATTCTTGCTCTTGGAACGCGGGACCATGCAGCAGGCTCCGTTACACTAGCCGTGTTATTGCGCTCTCCGAACAGGTGTGACTGAATCACCTATTGGTGGCTTTTAAGTCAGTCCTTTTCGTTTAAAAACGCATTCAGCCGTTATCTGCTGGCTACAGTGCACTGCCCAGCCACTTTTAAGGGTAAAGGAGAACACACTTCCTTTCTATACGAGGAAAATTCTAAAAAAAATAAAAAACACCACAAAAACAGCAACGGATGTTAAAAACCAGACCTTCTCGTACTGTTCCCATAAGGAGGCTGTTTTGCGAGATGTATGTATATGAATTTAAATTTAAAACAAGGTATAGCGATGTTAGTGTAATTTATAGAATTTACTTGAATGAATGCCATTATTAACTGCCACTGTGCTATTTATACATATAAAACTGCACATTACAAATTGTAATGAATTAGATGCAAACCACTAAAGACAAAAGCAACACTTTAATGTAATAATAATGCCTGCATTACTAACTCAGTGCACGGAGAATGCCTCTGAATTATAGATACAATAAAGAGGCTGGGTTGCACCCAGCCACTGTGGAGAACAGCGGGGATTATTGTTAACTCTAAAGCTGAACCAGATATTTTTGCATTTGCCTGTGTCCATAAGCAGCATATGTAGCCCAGTGATATATAATATAATACACCTAAAGGTGTTCTGTTTGAGTTTGCAAATTCTACCATTTGGAACAGAATGCATGATGAGAAACAGCCATGGCAAAATTATTACAGTGCTGCATTATGAATGAATTACTGCATAGTTTTCTTTTTTTAGTATAAATTTATTGATTTCACACCACTCAAGTGGGGGACATATGAAAACATATCAAGGGCTGAAGAGTTTGAGTTTTTTCTGTAGTTAATCTGTTTGGTTCTTTTCTCTTGCTCAGGAAGATCTTGCTCAGATCTACAAAATGTGAGCTATAATGGGAATGGGTCTGTGAAGTGCATAACCAAATAGCTGAACTTTGTAAAATGCCTTGAATGATAAAAATGTACCAGCAATGCATTCCAATATTAAAACTGAAGTTCCTGCTTTCACAAATTCTGACAAAAATAGGCAATGGAGAAAAGGCAGAAGAAAGAAGGAAAAAGCACTCTCCCTAAAGGAATGTGTTAAATTAATTATCTCTTGTCATTTATCACATCTAGAAAGGCCCTGAAACAACATCCTGACGGGAAAGACTCACTTATGAACAAAAACCTGACTGCTCATGACAGACATGTCTTTCCAAACCCGAGAGCACAGACCTGGGGGACATTGTGCTAACAGTATTAACAGTGTCTGTCAGGGACTTGCATTAACAGGAGATGGGCTGCTGTGTGTAGCTTGTGGGTGCCCAGCCACAGAGAAATGTTTATAAAGCCGTCTCCAGATGAAGAACAAACCCCCTCTTTTTTCTGTTGTGGCTTGGACTTAATGTTGAGGGCATTTACACTCATCTAATATTTGTATCCTTAAAAAATGCCTTAGCTTGATTCAAAATTAGGGCAAACATGCAAAGTTCTACTGAGGACAGTTGAAAATGCCTATACTTGTAGCTCCTTATCAGAGTTAGAAATACTTAAAAAATGAAATTCGGCTATTTAAAAGGGAGTAGAGGCCCATACAATAAGTGTCTGGAGAAACATAGCAGTACATTTACCACAACATTGTATATGTCTGATGACTCTGTTATGACCAGACTGTCACGGTCTGGTTAATATAAACATTTGTCCAAGTCCTGTTCTGTGTGTTTTCCAGTTCTTCCCCCTTGTCCTATTGGTGTTCTGTGTGTTCTCCTGTCTCATTTGTCTGTCCCAGTACTGTTCTATGTGTTCCCTTGTCTCATCCAGCTGCCAGACTCCACAATCAGAGATCACATGCACACAGCATGGCGTCCTGATAATTAACAAGGCTGTGCCTTATTATCCTGAAAACATTAAATTGCCTTCTTCCAGGGACTTCCACATCCTGTTAGCTATTTTGTTTCAGTTTACAAGGGCCCCAGCATTCCCCCCTCACCACCGGGTAGCTAAGACCTCACATTCTCTGCATAGCGTGAACACATTGGAGTGAGTGTATGGCAGAAATCAAATAACAGATCTGTG
Source organism: Megalops atlanticus (assembly GCA_019176425.1). Taxonomy (NCBI): domain Eukaryota; kingdom Metazoa; phylum Chordata; class Actinopteri; order Elopiformes; family Megalopidae; genus Megalops; species Megalops atlanticus. Next base: position 26,315,019 of record CM032875.1, on the reverse strand, counting down.
CAGAACCCCCGCTGTGCATGCTGACAGCTAGCCTGACTTCAACACACGTATTGTCCGCAAACAGACCTTGACTTTGACCCTCTTTGATCACTTGCAGTCTTTTTGAACTTGCGCCAGAAAACAGCAACAACAAAAAAGTCTGTTGTTGTGGTAATTTATTTTTTGGATACTGTAATGTGTTTTTGTTCCACAGTATGGTGGGATGATCAAACAAAATAATTTTTTAAAACATGCAATTATTTAACAGTAAAATCCACTATTTATACAGAATAACTTCTGTGTACTCTTTGTGTATCTTGGCAAAATGTTCAATTCGTCTTCTGGTTTAATGTGTCAATCCTTCATCCAAAACAAAAGGGTGTAACTGTTTCTGGTCCTCTTCTCCCACAAAATACACTGTTTGCTTTTGAAAATATTGTTTAAATGTATCAAACCACACCATTAACGAAAAAAGAAAATGAAAACAAATAAAAAGCATGGCTCCTTTATATCAAATTTTAAATAGTGGACTTATGATTTTTGAACTATTATTTTCTGTATTGTGCTTAGCTCCAAACATTTTGGGAATGGAGAATAATGGAGAATGAAGAAGTGTTAAATGAGTCTGGAAATATGAACTAAGCAGCTAATGGTTATCAGCTAATTTGGGAAAGACTAAGGAAACACTCTTCATGTGCAGTTTCAACCTCAGAAACCAAATACTTTTCTTTAATATCTAAAAGCATTTTCCAAATTTGTAATAAGCTGTGTGATAGAATGCAAAGTGTTTCACAATGGATTAGTCTGACATAGGCAATTTGTGCTTTTAGTTATGTTTGGTCACTTCTTGTACTGCAATTAGTTTCCATGTTCCTTCTTCCTGCCTGCCATACATGTATCCTGGAGATACTTCTTGAGCTTAGGAAGTGTTAGTGCAAGGGGCAGAAGTCTAATGTGTTTCATAGATCCATAATCAATGTCAGAGGGTTTGTTTAGCATTGTAAATCAAAGCTAACAGAGGTGTCGATCCATACAAACCTTTAGTATCTTACCATGTTTTTGAGAGGGCTGGACTAGGATCTACCTTGACAGAAAAAACACTTTGTCTTGACTATATCCTGGGAATTGTCCTAAAGGGACAGCATTTTCCCCCGACTAGCTGAACACCTTCCATTTCCTTGAAATTCACTGAATGACCTGAAAAGTGTCCATCATTTTCTATGAAGATTTTCCAAGTCACCGAATGGATTGACTGAAGTGAAATGGAATTGACCCTGGCTCTGATATGTACGCAGCTTACTATTTTGATGTCCAATTTTACAACTATAAATTCCTCTCTAGCTTTTCCCTTTGCCCTTTTTGTGTTCTTTATTTTTGTATGATTTTGTTTGACATTTTGTATGAAAACCTTATTAGGCAGCAACATATGATGATTTTCATAGTGAGGGCACTCATTGTTTCATCTATCTTATTGATCTTACTGGCATTGAGTTTATGAATTTGGTTTGCATAATTGCAGCTGAAGTGAGAGGCTTGCTGAGGTGCATACTGTAAATGCTTTTCTGAAAATTTCTTTGAACTCAACCATGATTTTGCTTCAAGGAGCATGCTGCACATTAGCCTACTTCAACCACCACTGCCAGAGATGGAACACTGTTTTCATAATTCCACTCTCCCTGCCTTAATATGAATGTGGTCTTGGTCTTCCTTTTTGTGTGGGGCATAGTCAATTTGCATTCAACTGTTTTTGAATTGTATTTTATCAGCATCAATGCGCTTACAGCTTGGTAGATAGAAATTTAAAGCATTTCTACAAGAAAGGGCTTCACACATTGCTGTATTGAGCTTAGAGGGTTCTACAGTAAAGAAAGTAAGTGTTAAACTGAAACGCATGGTTACATGAGCTCCCAAAGTTCTACCTGTTATTTGTGTTACAAAACAACATACATTACAATTATTAACTGCTACTCATACAAGGTAAATCAGTTGCACTGTAAAGTTACCCTTAAATGGACAGGCAGGCTATAGTAATATTATGTAAATGTTAACATGATTTGGATTGTTCAAAATATTTGTTGTTTTCAGTAAGATGTGTCTAAATGATAGCCAAAAAGAAATCATGCTGTGTCTGACTTCGATCTTATTGTACTAATGACTACATCAAAAATTAGAAAAGGGTTTTTGCAGGGGCAAAAAATCATTCTTCAAAGTATGTTTACATTGTCTACCAAAGGAGAAGAACACAAGTACATAAAGCATTGACAAGAGATCTACATAAAAGGAGTACTGAATGAAAACACATTTTGGCTATTCTATTTGTTTGTGCATTTTTCTAAGAATCATTATAACACCCTGTGTTACAGAACATAATGAAGGCATGTACCCTTGTTTACAACCCTGCTGCAAAAGCACCACTCACTGTCATCTGGGCTGGAGTCCAATCCCCCTTGTGCAAATTCAATGTAAAAAACAAAACAAAAACCTGAACAGTTGGGCCATAACTTGGCCTACTCTAAACCCCTCTTTGCCCTAAGCTGGTCTGAGCATGAATATCAATTTGTTGTTGTGTTGCCTGATATGGGTTTTAAAGGTAATACTTTAACTTTAATTCCTTTAACTGAAACAGACCTAGTAACAGCTTTAAGAAATGTGACACAATTGACAGAAAAATTTAATATGTTACAATATACTAATCACTCTTTGATCACATAATTTACACACCATTCTAGTGCATGCAACTATTAATTCTGGACAACTGCCTTTCTTTCACAAAACATATACCATTACCTATAAAGGTTATAGTGGCTGTATGAATCAAAGAGCATTTGGCCTGAAAATTAGCAAACCACACACATAACTAAAAAAGTCCATAAAAGGTGTAGTTTAAATATACGCAGCTGGTACGAGAGGATGATACGTGACACCTGATGTGTAACGCTCTACCCCAACCCTCCCCACACCACCCCACCCACATACATAGTTTACAATTGTGCAACAGATTAAGAACTGTACACAACACCATTTATCCTCATGAGAGGTTCCTGGAAAGTTTTTGTCCTCAAATGCTCTTTGCAAAAATGAAAGGTCATCCTTGCCAGGTTGCCTGTGAAAAAAAATACAACAACAATGGGGGTGTTATTATTCACTTTAAGCTTATTACTCTGTCTGACTTTGGAACAAAGGAGAGGTGCTCATGCAGCCAGGGAGCCTGGTTAATCTGGGTGTCAGACCCAGGAAAAGTAAAACCAGACAAAAACCCAGCCACAAGAGGCTTGAGCCACAACAGCATCATTTAGTTTCTTTATCTGATCTCTCTCACAGAGAGCTGGGACAGACTGCCACTCTATACAGCATACAGAGGTCGTGATAGCAAGGCTGTGCAGAATTGCATCTGCACATCGTTTTCCTCTCCATTGAGACATGACAATGTCTGTAAAGACACATGGGTGGTGTTCTGTTTAATATGCAGTACTGAAACAGCCCGTCAATGACCACTACTACAAACATATACCTCGATTATTCAGTTTAGAAGTACATAGCAACCTTTATGGAAGAAAATGAAGGGAATATTCTCTTTAACATAATTGTGTTTATTGTATGACTATATTAGATTTATATTTGATTTTTCTGGATATAGGACTACTACCTCATGTGAAGTGTAAATATAAGATGGTCTTACATTGCTCAAAAATCTTGTTTGATTTTTTGTCTCTTAACAAGAGATTTTAAAATGCTTTTTTCTCCTTTAGAGCTGCCAATTGTACATTTGGCTTGCTTCACTGCTACAACCCTCTGGATTCATGCAGGAGTGTTGAGGTGACCCAAATGCAATCCTCCAATACACTTGTGCACAGCCAATGACTTTTTTTCACAGTACAATTCACAGGCTGCATCACAGTGTGAAGTGGACAGCCATTGCAGGACAAGAACTTCAGTGACGTCATCCCAGTAACTTGTAGGTGTGTGCCGAATTACATGATGCCTGAGAGTGGTGAGACGTGGCAGCCCTGGCCAATCTACCCAACCCCTATCCCTGGTGGACCAAAGGCAGTTTGGTCTGCCACTGTGGGCTCATGGTCATTGTTGGCAGATGGCATGACTGGTTTCAAATCCAGGCCATAGGGCTCAGTGTGCAGTCAAGACAAGTGCCTTGCTGAGTGAGCCACTTGGGAGCCCCAATCCTAAATAATAAAAAAACAATTTTCATGGATATGTACTCTAGAAATTTTTAAAAAATGTATAAAATAATGCTTGCTAACATTTATGTATGACTCCCTTGATCCTAATGCAAAGATTATTTAAGAATAGCAGTTCAGCGCTTGAGTAACTTGGTGAGAGCATACACCAGAAATGACACCTGTGAGCATGTACTTCAATCAGGTCCAGCACAGGGCTCAACAATCCCTAGGATGGATGGAGGAGCATGATGACAAAAAACTTCTATCAGGATGACTTCTATAGATTTTGGTTACAGTAATTCACTGAGAGGCTTATGTTTCCAGTTCTGAAAAAAATTAATAACATCCTTCATCATTATTTCCTTCAAACAATTTGTTCACTGAGATGTCATAGTACATCCTAGGGTAAAATTCCAGAGGTGGTTGTTGAGGATGTGGGACCATGTAAGGGGTATCAGCGTGAATTACACAATAATAAACTGCATATCATATATTCACATTAGTTATTGATTGCTGTTGGGCAGAGGGACAACCCTAGTATTTCTTGTCTGTAGATATAGTGTATCCTCTGAATGAGATATTACATCACTGTTGCTTTTAAACTGACACCTGGCTGTTTTCCTTCTGTTTTAACTTACAGGGAAGAGGGAATCTCCGGCCAGGAATGCCACAGTAAATCACAGATTTAAAGACAAGGACAGTATCTGAAGACACCTTCCCAATGCCTTTCATGTTTTGTTCTGATATGCAGATTCTAATACTCATTGCAACTCAAGCTCAAGGGAATGAAATGTAATACATACAGAACAAGAGCTTAATTAGCAAAACACCATCTTCAAATGAATTTTGTCAAGTGCTTTCTGATGATTTACACAATTCCAGTGTTATTTATAAAAGGAAGATAAATTAGGAGGTAATAACTAAAAAATTTCCCTTCTAAAATTTAATAGTCTGACTAATTATGGCCATGCACACTATGGATTTAAATCTTAATATACAGAGGTTTAAAAATTCATGGCAAAATGGTAGAAATGCCTTAGAATCAAACAGCAGCAATACAAGTGCTGGAATGACCTTAAACATTCATGACTTTTACATCCAAATCATAGTATAGGGGTTGTACCACTACCCTCTTAGATCGTTCTAGATTGATAGTTGAATTGCTCAGATAATTATTGTTATGGACCCACCTACATATGAATGTAGGTTCAAGTTCAGGACATGAAGGCCTGCAGCACTCATTGAGCCCATTTGACATTTTTTAGGCATAGAGACCATTTCAAAGTGCTGGCACGTAGAGAACCCAACACATCTCCCATTATGATTGATAGTTGAAGGAGCAGCTACAACATAATGCATTCTTTATGTCTGTCGGACTGGAGACGACTTACCTCGCTTGCCCCTAATAAAGACAATACATGATATGCCTTTGCTGGATTAAATGTTTGATTTGGAGCAGAAATGAATAAACTCTTGTCAAATACATTAAAGTGATGATAGACAAGACTTGCGGCTATGAAAGGGCAGACAATAAAAGGCTGATTATTTTTAAGCACAGGAAAAACTTCCAAGCTTTAAATTGAACAGCATGTTTTAAATAGCTGAAGACTATTAGCTAGTAGTTTTCTATTCTGGTCCTGAAGGTTAGTTGGCTGCCTCTGTTGACTCTGTTTAAAATATGCATGATTAGCACCAGATCATGGTTTTAAATATGATTAGTACGACAGAATTTACTGAAGATAGTCTGTGATTCTTTGCTACGTACGTGTGAGCTTTCAAGATATCTCATTGAATAAATTCAAAAGTACACCCCCCATCCCCCAAAAATGGTTTTCTAAAGAAATCTGTGCACATCCATTATTATGAAAAGTCATTAATCGATGCAGTCATTTATAACTGAAGACATAACAAGAAAAGATATTCTGGATCTACTCAGCTCCCAACCCCATCCTTCACATCTCAGCTCTATTGTACAAAACCTGATGGATGTTAAAAAATTACCTTGAAGGCATGACCTATGACCTAATACAATGCTTTCTCCAATAAATATATATGACTCCTCCAGGTCCCTCGCTGTCAGGTCACTTGGGAGTATACATAGGACACTGTACTGGAACACTGTTGAAGATTTCATTATTTAGCATTTTACTTTAAAAACAGAATCTAAATCTGAATATAAAACAACTGTACACACATAACCTACTTAGCAAGTCAAAAAAGTACATTATTCTTATCAGTATTGCTGTGTTCCTTTTTAAACCACATATCAGTGTTTTGACAAAAATCAAAACAAAATCCCAAAAAATGTTTTAAAATCCACTGCCTGTGAGGGAGAATGAAGGTCAGTAATTATGAAAAGGAAAGGGAAATGTATAATACTATAATATTGCTAAGAGATCATGCGATATTAAATTTGAAATTAAAATTTGTTTCAAAATAGGATCATCATCTTGCAGAACTGAAGTGGTGAAAAATAATCTAAAAGATAGTGGTAAAAGGTAATTTCACCATCAATTTAGGGCAGAGAATTTTGATCATTGAGGGTAAAGTGTTGTTATGCATGGTAACTTCTAATGTATTTATAGTATGCTCGTGCACACACACACACACACACACACACACACACACACACACACACACACACACACACAAAGGTCAATCATGTGAACTTGCATATTTTGAAAGTATAAAAAACTACAAAGAAATATTTTTCACATAGGAATTATAATTTTACATTTTTATTCTCACATCATAATAATTGTATAATACAGTAGATAGATTTCACTTACTTTTCTAAAGTCAAAGCGGTCAAGGAGAGAGTTGTTGTATTATTTCCATTTGATTGTGCTTCATGCTTGCTAGGAAGTGAACTAGTTTTTAATCTGCAACAGAATATCAAGAATTTAGTCTGTGTAATACTGTACCCAATCAATATTGTGACATAATGTCATTAATTTAAATGATTTTAAACATGTTGCTAGCTACCTATAACATTACATAGCTAGATATATAGTTAACTAAGGAGGACAGATGGTCATTGTTCATGAAGAAGGCTTTCAACATGCAAAATGCCAGATTACTTACATGTACAAAGTGTACATTCTCTGTAAGTCAGTAAAAACATTAGGTCACCTAATAGAAGAACAGCTAGTGAGCAAACAAACTATTCCAAATTCAATTTGCTAACTACCTACCAAATTAGATTGCCGGCCAGCTCAAAGGATTTGCTTTGCTTGCATTCATGCACAACAAAGATTGTGGCTATCTATTTTTTACTTGTCTTATTGCCTGAAATAGCATCATATGTACTATCTTTATTGGTGGTTCTATCGGAAATATTTGGAGGTAGAGTGTCAATGTTGTTTAGTGACCTACAATGACTACAACAATGCCTATAATAAACAGATCGTGCAATTGAGTGAATACAGGAGAACCAAAGTGAAAGGTGTTACTGGGGTACTGGAGGTTTGTGATGATATACAGCACAAGCACAATTAAGATGGGGAGGAAGCAGAAGTAGTAGAAGGTAAAGCAGAAAATGTAAAAGGTCAAGGTTTGGCCTTTCATTATGGAGGCATGTGAAGCTGTATTTGAATTCTGTGCACTTGGATTGAGGTTAGACGTTACAGAACTAAATGAAGGACGCAGACCTTGGGGTCATTGTGGTTATTTCTGTTGGACATCTTAAAAAGGGTCTAACTCTCAGTGCTGTATTAGTGTGGGGTATGCCGTGCCAATAGCGTCTACGTGCAAACATTCTTTTGTCTTGCTTTTGGTTACACTGAGCAGATGTTGCAACTGGCCAATAAACACTAAGCTATGCAGACCTAAGACCTGTGGTGAGTATTAAGTATTAAAAAGGAGCCGGAGGATCTGAAAAAAATGTAATGTGCATGTAATGCACAGGAAAATTAAGACGAGGGAAGAGGGGGAGGAAAAGAAGGAGGAAAAAAGGAGGCAAGTATAAATGTCACCCACTGTAGCCCTCTGAAGTTTGCATTATGCATTTAAAGGATCTTAGATAGTTATTACTAGTTAGTACAAAGTTAACATTTGTAGGAATTCAAGTCTCTGGGTCATTTGATAATTTTTTTTTAGGAAACCCCATAGAGGGCTTAAATCTAGGTACTGTATAGGTATGAGCAGTATGGCATCAACACATAATGTGCTAGAAGGCAAATCTCCTAACCCAATAATAAGCATAAATATGGGCAAAATACCAATCTGTATATGCTTTCACATACCGCTTATTAATTTCAAGTAATCTCTACCCACTGTGTAGGAATATAAATAGCCATGGTGGACCACAAAGAAGAAACACAAGAGGCAAGCAACTTATCTTCAGACTGATAATCATCAAGAACCTATATTTATCCATTTTTTGTGCACTTCACATGAAAATAATCTTAGTTAAAACAAAGAAATCAAGTAATTAAATGATTTTGTTTATGAGAAAGACTGTAGATTGTCAAGTGCACAAAGGCAACGTTACCACATTAGATGCAATCCAAAAAAGAAGACCTGAATGCTAATGGTAGATCCAATTGGTACCTGATATTCATGTAAAAGATAAAACAAAATCGAGAAAATACGTTTAGAATAATGATGGTCTGCTCTACTTCTGGTAGGCAGGTATGTCCTCCATATCGTTCTCCATAAAAACAATTTGTCATGCGTCACAGGCTTCTCCACTACAGTACACCACTGACCAGAGGCAATTGACCAGAGGGAGCAGGTTCTTTGATTGGAAACCCTAAAAAAACAATGTGCCAGAAACCATATTACAAATTCTAAAAGAAACGTTTCAGATGTATTACCACAGTTATCCCATAGGGAAAGGTACTAACAGCAGAAAAAAAACAGACAAGCAATAGAATAACAGTGTTGGCTTTGTTTTAATAAATCGGAACTTCTTGCTTTGTCACCACTTGGAATATATGAGTTGTTTTTTTCCTCCCTCAGATTCCCCACCTGCAGCATCAAATGATCAGGGAGGGAGGAAGCCAAACCCAGCCATATTTCATGTGGCTTGCCTACAGGGAGAAACATTACTTAGCATCCTGGCACCCTGGACTCATCCATCCTCTACTGGGCCATCACCTGTCAGGAGTGGTGGGGGGCGGCAGCTCCCGGCTAAATGAAAGAACAACACACAGCCATGATAGGAAAACAGCGCTGAAAAGGCCGACAACATGCAGTCCCCGAAATCCTACCGCAGAGCATGAAGCATCTTGCTGTGAGGTGTTTCAGAATAAACTTGTCTCCCATCAGGAAGTTTGCAGCGCTGCCAATGTTTGTCACTCTCTGGGAACCGCATGGCAGGGAATCTTTCAGATCTGTCCATTTATCAAAACCTGGTTCAAGCAAACCTGTCATGACTAAGCTGATTGCTGCTGATAAAGAATAAAAATAGCTACAATGTCTAATCAGAGATCAATTTAATATTTGTGGTGATGGCACTGTGTTGTGCAATTTAGTTCATGCCATGCAGGACATTTTAAATTAATGGTTAAAATAATTGCAGAACATTGCTGTTACACCTTTATGTCCCTTTACATATTTCATTCTATCCTTAAACCAGCTGGCCCTACGCCCTCAGAATATGCATGAGACTATTCTTCAGTTCTGACACAATTAAAACATCAAAAACCAGGCATGAAAAATGAAGCACCGATCAAACATGACAGCATTCATTAATTAAAGCATTGGGGGTACAAAATGTCAGCACTTTCCATGAATGGAAAGTTTAAAAATTAATGGGACAAGGAAGTCTAAATGTACTGTGACTAAAATACCCCCTCTTGTGGTGTGAAACTATAACAATGAATGCAGCCAGCAGCATTTTATCCATTACAAAACCGAAAGGGACCACTACCAACAACGCAGGGACAAAATCAGACAAAGGCGCTCAGAGATTTAGTTACTCCTCATGCTTTATTAAAGAACAGCTACAAGTCTTCGGTATTAACACAAGTTAAAAAGTGCCTAAGAATTTATCAAATTACATAAGACATATAAAAATATCAGACTCTGAATGCATAGGTTAAATCGATCCATACTCCTTTAAGAATGCTAACAGTTAGTAAGTACATTGTTAGCCATTACCTCTGGACCAGTCAGATCACTTATGCAAAATGCATATCTCAGACTGGAGACACTGGTGTGTGTGTCTTTACAGTAGCATGCAACACTGACAGGTTTGGACTTTTCTCTAGACTCTTAAGTGGAGCCAGACACACACCCGTACCCCGCCATAAGCATTCACACAACCTCTTCTGTGAAACACTCTTCATACAATTTGCTGCATCCCAACATTTTGCTTTTTATTAATCCACTCATAGAGCTAATATCATCTCACTGGGTGTGCTTCCACTCCATCATTTCCTCCTTGGGTATGGTAAAGGAAGACATCTTACGTTTAAAAAAAAAAAAAAAAAAAAAAAAAAAAACAAACATGATTTATGAACAATTTACCCAGTCAGTGCTTCCACCACATCACTCTCCCTGCTGCGCTGACTTCAAAAGTGCTGTGTTCATTTCAAAATTGTAAGCTGTGCATTTTTAACTTTTAGCCTACTTGTTCCAACACATGTACTGCACATCAACTGTAATCGTTAAGGTAAAAACATAAATGTGGTAGTAAATGCTTTACAAATGCTTGCCTCTAGACTTGCCAGGAACACACTTCTATGATGAATTCACTTCAACAGACTGCACATAAAACCCCATTTACATACAGCTTGGGTGAAAATACGCCTTTTTTATGATATTTCAGGTCAAAATATGCCCGGCAGGCACATTAACAGTGCCAACCAACACAAACGGGCACTCTGAAGAAACTGAGACATGTGGAAGCAAGTTTTGAAATACAGTACAGTAATTAAGCAAGAAACAATTTTATGTAAACAAAAAATGAATGTGTCCCATGTCCATACACAGGCCTCTGCATCCCCTCGCTTTACCTTTTTTCCATTTGTTATGTTTCCATTCCTTCTTACATAGTTTTTTTTTTTTTTTATGGTATATGTATAAGCAAATGAACAAATAAAAATATTAAGTCACAATAACCACAAAAATAAGTACTCTCTAGACTCCACAAATATGCTTATCAAATCTGAGAACCAACAGGTAACAACGATTTTTTTTCCGTAATTCCATAAATCACTTGTGCTTAATACCACCCACTTAATGACCAATACATTAAAAAAAAACATGTTCATAGAAGTTCCATAAATATGGCAAAGCGTCCTCACTTTAAATTAACAATTAATTTCCTGCTTGGATTATTCATTTCCATTCTCTTTGTGAAAGGGATCTCACCATAAAACCATGCATTGCAACAGTTTTAAGGGCACAAGGCATATGATATAGAACTGTCGCTCTTTACAAGCCCCCCAAAAAAGAAGACAAATACAAACTTTCAATGGGAAACTTTGATCAGTAGCAATAACATGATCAATTATGTAAATATCTGCAACAATCTTTCTTTGCGTATCTTTGTGTAACCAGTATGTATGTTTTTGAAGGACGTTAAGTAAATTCAACATGAAAGCTGTCTGTCTGCAAAGGGGTTCAAACAAAGAACATTTCACACATTCTATTTGCTTTTTGTTTGCCCTGCTCAGCATTAAATATTATTGGCTAAAGCAGACAACCTAATTTACTGATATTGTAGGCCGTATTAACTTAAAGAACTGAGGCAGATTACTGCATAGCACTAACCATAAGTGATGTATCCATAATAATGGGTATGTTCCCACACACACTATACCCATATACATACACTAGCATGATCACTACATTATGCAAGTCAGCACGGGAAAACCTGCACTTCACGCTGAGCAAATGAAAAAAAGCTGCTGTAGAGCACTGACATGTGGATACAAATTTTCAGTATCACAGTGTACTGACGTAAAACTGATTATTGGCGCCATGTGATGTGTGCATTTTCAGGTGTAGACAATACTTTTACAATATTTTGTTGCTGGGTACTTCAGGCACTGGTTTAATGAAATCTTCAAAATGGGAAAAGATCATTATTAATCTCCCCTTCAACAAGACAGATTACAGGTCTATGAGTGCTTGAAACAGCAACAGTGAGCTGTGATCAACTTCTCTAAAAACCTATTCCTGAAGACTTCTTCATGAATGCTGCAACAGGAGCAAGTCTAATGAATGCTTCAATGTCAAAGCAAAATGAAAGCAAAACATTCTGGTAAATGAATTACTCATGGAAGATGAGAATCTCCAACACAAGAGGCAGTCTGATGACTTTTGAAAGCTGTATATAAATAACTGGCATATTCCAAAATGTAACAGGTATTATCTCTTGTTCTTACAGGCAACATACCTCTGAGTTGGAGAGCTTTTGAGACAGCAGGATGTATAGTGAAGGAAGTAAATGAAAAACTCAAACTAATTTCAAAAGATTACTAGCCAGATGAACCCTTTACCCAGATGCACAGCAGACCAGCCTCTTAGTGTGAGTGAGCTCCACTTCAGTTTAATAGGTGAGCTTGGAGGCTTTCAAGTTGTAGCATGGTCTATCTGTCAGACTGCCCTGTCCTCCAGCTGACAGCAAAGACAGGCTCTCTGCTCTCTCCAGAACCACCTCCAGTTCTTGAAAGTCCTGTAGCCTGGCCACATCTTTGTCCTGAGGATCAGCAAAAAAGTGGGCATAAACAAACTGAAAAACTAGAACACAACAATAAGGCAACAAGGGCAACACGGTGGCTCAGTGGTTAGCACTGTTGCCTCACAGCAAGAAGGTCCTGGGTTCGAATCCTGGCTGTCCCAGGTCCTTTCTGTGTGGAGTTTGCATGTTCTCCCCGTGTTTGCGTGGGTTTCCTCCGGGCGCTCCGGTTTCCTCCCACCATCAAAAGACATGCATGTAAGGGTCAATACTCCTGTCAGTACCCCTGACCAAGGCACTGGCAAAAAGAACTGGAGGTGGTCCCTGGGCGCTGCACTGTGGCTGCCCACTGCTCCTGGCTCCTGGTGTGTGTGTGCTCACTGCTGGTGTGTGTGTGTGTGTGCTCACAGCTCACTGTGTGTGTAGGATGGGTTAAATGCAGAGGATGAATTTCCCCATGAGGGATCAATAAAGTATATGATTATTATTATTATTATGATTAACATTTATACACTCTAGCAAGAAAACTGAACAAGCAATGAAAAATCAATGAAAATCAAAAAACAAACAGAAAAAAGTATTTTCCAAAATATAACACCCCAAAATTCTGTTTCTGTTGATCTCTCCTGGAACACGTATTCATGTTAGCTGAACACAACCATTAAAAAATATCTGCCAGTATCAGCACACACATTTAACTATACTGCTGCATAAGAGCAGAGCCCATATATATTGTTTGCTACCCAACATCAGCCCATAGTCTGTTCCTATCTGGGTCTTTTTGCAGAATTACTGCCTTTCAAAAATTATCATTTGTATGTGGAGTCACACTACAGGTAAACTAAACTATCCATCCACTTTCAATAACTCCATTATCCTTTAGAGGGCCACAGCGAGCTGAAGCCAAACCTGAAACACACTGAATAGACCACCACCACAGAGCATGCTCACTCCATTTTTCATGTGTCATGGTCTCTTTGGTATGACTTGCTACAAATATAAGATGGTAGTGTACATTAGGTTAAATAAAGAGTAAAAAAAAAAACCAAGGTCTCAGGAAATATTGAAGTGGGAAACATGAACAGGCATCTCCAGGACTTTTTTGGGGACTGAGTCTTAAAGGAGGCATGGGATTCTGGGGACTGGGATTAATACCAGTGGAAGAAAGTTACAGCAAAAAGCCCTGCTAGTATGTGGAAAGCAAGAAAGCCCTGGCAGGATGCTTACCTTCCTAAGCATGGTATTTGGCAGCTTGCGGATCTTCTCAACATGGTCCGAGCTAATGCCCAGCTCTCGACAGCACACCCTGAGCAGTGAACGATAAGTCAGCTCCTGCCGGTCCAGCTCCACTTCAATGAAGTCGTTTTCCCTGGCATTAGGGTTCTGGATCCGCACCTTCAGCACCAGCTCTGGAAAACACAAGAAAAGGTACACCTCAGAGGAAGAGCTATTCACTGACATTTGGACAGATCAAAACTGGAATGGCTGGTTAGCTTAAGCAAGCTTACGGAGTTCCTTAAAAATTGCTTTAGCGGGCTTCTGATTTTTCCAGAATACCACAACTAATTTCTGACTTGTCAGAAGTTTAGTTCTAGATGCCACATATATCTGCAATGTGTGAGGGGTGCTCAAGATGCACTCTTGAATATTTCCAACAGCCAAAAGGCGGTATCTCGCAGTACCCAAGCACAGTCCACTGAGGAGAAACTCATTGGGCTGTGGCAGGAGCAGGCCTGACATTAGTGCTATGTCATGCCATGACTGCACAAAGAAAGAATGGTGGAACTGCTTAGCTGTCTGACTGCAAAGTGAACAGCAGCATGTAGAAACAGTCTACTAGGCTAACATTCAGTTAGCCAACTTAAAGAAATGGGACAGTCAACTATGCTTTTTAACATGCTATGACCTTGCAAAAATGTCAAGAATTCTATTCTCTAAAAGAACTGAGGTGGAAGGTGTGATGTGAAGACAAAGGAATTCTATACATACAACTAAACCATTTGAAGTAGAAGCTCTAAAATCTCACTGTATTCCAAGCAAGGAATGCCAGTAATTTAAAAGTTCACTTGAGGAGATACCTCACTAACTGTGGGAGGAAAAAACATAAGAAAACATCTAACCATTATCACTGAACACAAATCATTCATTACAAATTTAAAATACTTATTACCCCCTCACAGAGATGACCAGATATTACTTCTTCCAGGGTTGCCATGCCTTCTTAAACACCAAATTCAAGGACTTTTCTCCCTTAAATTCAAGCACCCAGCATGGCACATTTTGTGACACCAAATTTAAACCAAACCAAACCAAATTTAATTACCATTACAGCGCTAGGGAATTTATAAATAAGAACCAGCAGGCTTTACAGAAGCTCAGGTACAACAATTCAATGTATTTCACTTCAAGTGTTCAATAAAAATTGAGCACAAAATGTAGTCACGGCGATCACTATAGTCTGGTAGCCAATACAGATGAATCAATCAATCAATTTCAGTATATCAGTGGGGAATTTTTGTAATCTCTTTCTTGTTATCTTTGCGATCATGTATTTTTGTGTTTTGAAATTAGGTGTAATGTACTGTTGAAGACACTGACTTGGGCAAAAGGCCTTAATGGAATTTGTCAATGTGCTATTTAACACTGGTGAGGAGTATAAACTCTTGCTGGACAAATGAGACCATGACCGTTTGAGGAATACCGTATCTGATCTTGGCATGACTCACTCGCACAGCTGTATCCTGCTCTGGCTAGTAAGCAGGTAGTCCGTGAAACAAGTGAAAAAACCGGAGTGGGAGGGAGAGACAAGCCGCATTTCACATGCAAATGGTTTTACAACTAACTATACAAGTGAACCAGAAGCCAGTAACTTCAATTTCTCTTCTTACACAAAATACCGAACTATGAATTCAAGCACGTTCAATTACCATTATTACAACCCATATCCATTTTCAAAAACTTTTAAGGCTTTATTTTATTTCCCTAAAATTCACAAACTTTCAACGATTGTGAAGGCCTTATGGGAGCCTCTTCAGAATGATCTCAAATACAATCTGAATTCAGGCCATCAGCCATTATTGGCATCCGTTTCAAATGTGATTAAGTTTCTGCTTTCTTATGGGATGGCTCCTGGTGTCACTAGAGGGTGAAATTAGACAGTAATGATGGAACGTTAAGTTGAGCAAGCACTTCACATCTCATTTCAAATAAAATAGGTCAGTCGCAAATATGCTCAAGCTCTATGAAAGCTTGCACTCAACTGTCATTTGTTACATGTTTACAGAGCTTAAAATTAGCACTGCTGTATGTTCTATGTAAGGAATGTAGGGGTAAAAAATAAAGACCTGACCCTGAATCTTGTCCACAAAGTCAGGAAATGACTTACTACAGGCGGAAGCGTGTGGCTGGGACTCTTTTTGCATCCAGACATGCATAACAAAGTAAACTGTGCCTAGTCTGTAAATATCCTGAACTACTGACAAAATGTAAAGATGGGACAGAATGGTGTGTGGATATTTCAGCTCAAATAAAAATTGTGACAAGTGGGAAATACTGTACTTTGATTACAAGAGTGCCTTGTACATAAAAATGTTTCCTTTTTTACAAATGCTTATATTAATATTCCTTCTGACATTTTACTTACCATAACACAAATTTTTATTTGAATCACTGGTCTCTTCATGATTTAAAACCCCCCCTTACAAGAAATCATAACGACTGGTCTAGGTGACCACCAGAACAACCACAAGGGCAGTAGATATCGCATAAAATAAGTCTGCTATACATGTGGGTGTAGTCGATGTTGCGTCTTACCTTGCACATTAACTGGGAATGTGCTAGTGAAGAAGAAGGGCTGGAAGGCAGGCACAGACATGCCGGCCTGACTGCAATTCAGCTGCGGAGGAACAGGCTGCTGTCTGTTGACAGTGGAGTTGTCTACCTGGGAGCCGGCACTCCCATTGGAAGAGGGAAGTGATGGACACGCTGGCCCAGTCTGTGCTACCGTTTGGGCATGCTCTCTGTGATTGGACTGGTGGGTCTCGGAGACTGGTCTTCTCAAGGCACTCTGAGGACACCCATTCTGCTCTGGCACTGGGACACGGGCAACCTGTCTCTGCTCCTCCGTATTAGGGAATGAGCTCGGCTCCTGCTTATTAGGCAGTGAGTGGACTGGGGAGGTGGCTGCCCCACAGACAGGCTCCTGGTCCACTACACCATTGCTGGAAATGTGAGACTCCAGGATCAGGTCTTCTGTGTCAGTCCTGCCATACGGAAATGGCGGGTTTGACAGATAATTGGGGATAATCGGCAACTCTGGCTCTTTCACCTCTGGAACAACTTCTTCTTCAACTGGAATGATAAAAAAATCTGTACTTAGCTAATCCTCCAGATTTCTTGCCTGCCATTTATGTAAAGGTTTGCATGAAAAATCTTTTTTAGGCTTTGTGACACTGGCTTAATGTTTTGGAGGCTTGAAGGGGTCAATTTTTCACTAGAGTGGGATAATGCTTCTGAAAGTTGATCCATAACAATTTTCAAAATGATAAAATAAAGCTAGATACTACAAAGGAGCGTGTACACAGTATCACAATTGAAACATCAAGAGACACACTTCACCAAATAAAAAATAGCATATTTCTAAAAAGACTCAAATGTCCAAAAGTATGTGATGTGAGCAGGACAGAGAATTAAAAAAAAAAAAAAAAATTGGCAAACCTCCTAGCAGTCTTCTGATTTCAGGCTTCGAGGTCAGCTGGACTGCTAACTCTCCTTTGGAAGTGAGAATTTCTTTGTCAGCTCCAGAATTCAGAAGGTAGGCCACAACTGGTCCATGGTTTCTCTTACATGCCCAGTGCAGACAAGTCCTGTTTAAGAAAAATATCTACCAATAAGTCTGCAATTAAGTAGACCCAAGTTACATAAAAATTATCTCTAAAATATAACTCAAAATTCAAGTATGCTTGGCATCAAAAACAAAATAATCGCTAGCACTGTATTAATTACTTGACAGAAAGTACACAAGCTCCATGAGGACTAAACAGAGTGGTATCAATAAGTGAATTGATTATATCAGGAAAAATAAGATTAAATGTTAACCAGCTAAAATGGCCCATATCTGTGTTATGAACGCAATACAAAAGAGAGAGCATTTTATTGGCTGTTGATTTGTTTTCGTCGGTATTATCTTCTTTACTTGCCATAATACTCAGGCTGCGAAAACACCCGCTTGGCCCTTTGCCAGTGTTTTAGAACTCGCCATTTAATTCGCTTCCACAAGTCAGTATCACATGACTAATGTCACCTTCTGATCAGATCAGTTAACTACCATTACAAACCAGACAAATAGTTTGCGGTTATACGGTCTTATTTTTTATATTAAGTTTCTGGCAAACCAGACAGGGCAGAGTGCCTCAAAATAACTTTATAAACTGGCTAGGCACCAACACGCTGATGTAAGAGTAGTGATAAACCTGCTTACGTATTTGATGTTTGCTTTGTCCAGCTAGGTTATCGGCTCACTGTCAGATCAGATATCATGCATTATTTATAGCTAGCTATCTAGCTAGCTAATTGGATAACCAATAGCAAGCTAGCAAGGGAAGTGTGTTCGCTTGCTTGTCTGCTTAACGTTAAGTAAACAGTTTAGCTCGTTAAACTGCTGTGTATTATCCGACAAAGAGAACGAAAAGCTTGACATATCACGTACCATCCATTAATTTCGTTTTGCGAGTTGACATTAACTCCGCTCTCCACTAAGACCCGCACTTCGTCAATGTCTCCGATTGCAGATGCCTCCCTCAACCGCTCCTGCAATTCTTTGTCCACTGACAACACTGACATTTTCGTCAATATATGGCTTCATAAGCGACAATTGTCAACTATTTCACAATGTTTTTCTCTAGCTATATAATTAAGACAAACTACACCACTTTCAGTTAACGCTGATGAAAGCTTCTAGCCAGCAAGTTTGTTAGCTGGCTATCTTGCTAACTACACACGGCGACCACAGCAGAGTTAGCTAGCTAGCCATCCAGTGGCTCAATGCAAACACCTTTAAAGTTAACTATCTAGTTAAAACAAATCACACTGGAGTATCCACCGGTTTCTAATACTCTAGCTAGCAAGATCACCGAAATCCAAACTTTCAAAATGCTGACAATCTGGATATTGTATTACTGCTTTCCCCGACTAGCTCATTAACTAGCTGTGATCCTTCTGCGGTGATTCAACTGAGGTTAGCTAGCTACTCCTCCCCACTGATTTAGGCTACCCAGCCAGCTACATTTGCGGCGCTGAAGCCGCGTCGAGGTTCAGCGCAGATGCGCAGTATGGCTCTCTGGCCCAAATCAGAACGGTTGGGCCTCAACTTCGTTAAACAGTGAACAGTTCTTACTAGTTCTGGCAGAGATGGTGTGAAACGTAATACATGCTCCTTACAGTTCGCCAACGTTAAAGAAATTACTAAGCTTCCGTACGTAAATTTTGAAGAGAGTTAGCGGTGTTCGTGAGCCTTCACAGATGGCGACTTCAGGCGTCAGCATCAGACGTTACCTTCTGATCTCTCGATCAAGGTCCCTCCCATAAGGGAAAGGTTTAAATGTAACAACGGCGAACGGTTTATTTTAGTTCCTACTAGGGTTGTTAGGTTTCCCATTTCGATGGTTGTGTTCTCCTCAGAAATCGTGTGGACTTAACAAAAATATGAATGTTGAGTTATAATATGTTCTTTGACAGAAATGTAATCTTTGTGATTCTCTAGTTTATTCTTAAACGATGGTTAGAAAATTGCTATGCTTTCTATACCTAAATTCTGTTATAAAATCTTGTATGATATTATTATCCTCTGCAATATTGTATACAGCCTTACTGTAATCTGTAAGCATAGTCAATATTCCAGGGATGGTTGTTTTGTTAAAGATTATGCGTTCATTCATTTTTTCTGTCGCAGTTTCCATTTGTAATTGGGCTAACTAGGTAGTACTTTACATACTTATTGATTGACACTCTAAAACAAAAATTATTTGTTGTTTAAATTAAACGTATTGCTGCTCACTTTCGACTGACCTAATGCAGTGTTTCTACAGGTATACATCCCGAAAATCCTTCTATAAGTTAATACAGTGGAGGAAACTTTATTCATACATGCAGTTATTATTTGAGAAGAAAAGCGCTAGCTGCATTCCAGTTAGTTGTCATCAAAAAACTCATTAACATTGACACGATCGAGCATCATAAAAACTAAGAAGTTTTATGGCTTGTTAGCTACCTAGCCTATCTGGTTATCTAGCTCACTGTTCAGACATCTCAACTGTAATCACCTCAGCACCAGCTGTCACTTCCAAAATTTCACCCACTCTCTTTTTCAGAACAGGATCATATTTATTTACCTACAAAAATTATAAACCTGATTCAGCAAACAGTCAGTTGTGAATAGCCAAGAGTTTAGAAATATAGGCTGACATTATTTAGCTAGCTACATTAGTTGGCTAAGGAAAGTTTTTAAAGGGTAACTTTGTCGTCAGCCCACAAACATTGGTATATATTTTATTTTTACATTCTGTACACATCGACTTCCGATTGATAATTACCATGGCCAGCAAATAGCCAAAACAAGTACTTTATGCCACCTTCACAATGAGTACATACAGCAGCAGCCTCATGGAGGGTGTATAGAAAGAAAAATATATTTAAAATCGAATCTCAGCATTACATTTAGCTGCTGTTCAGATGGAAGTGTTGACAGTGCATTGTCGGAAAATATCTGCATGGAAGATTGCTGGAAGCTGTGTCAGTGTGAAAGGGATTAAATGGTATGTCCACAGGAGGACGGAAACTGCAGAGATCTCTGCTTGACAACCAATTAAAACGCGCGTTCATAGGTCTTTCCTTACCCATGATTCAGGGCTGCATACATCGTGTACTGTCCGCCATTTTGTAGGTAAAATCAGATCAGCTCTCAAGGCGAAACCGTTAAAAGAAGTACGTTTCATTCGTGAGGTAGTTGGGTAGCTAGCAAACATGATTTCTGCCGCTCAATTACTCGATGAGTTAATGGGTCGAGATAGAAACTTGGCCCCGGACGAGAAACGAAGTAATGTTCGATGGGATCACGAGACCGTAAGTTATTTTTGTTATTTTTTGGCAGCTTGTAGCTAGCAGGGGGTGTGTGGGGCAGCCTACAAGGTGGGGTACCTAGTGTACAAATGCCCAGATGTCGAGCAGACCTGAACGTTGTTTATCAGTGACGATAATATTTACGATTTAAATCACTTGTTGTGATGTCCAGTAGACTTTTGTACCTATGCAACTCTATCGTTATCTATCTTGCACTGTGCTGGTACAAGCTCAACGTTACAACACCACATTGTGTTCCAGCCAGGCCTTAGGTAAACATTGACTGATGAGCTATTTACCTTTCTGGTCAGTGGTGTTCCCCACTTTATATCTAAGTTATTTAGCTTGCTAGTAAGTTAAGTTAACGTGCAAGTTGTCTAACGTCAACGACTTGTCAAGCGCACGACGAACGGGCGGGAAATGTGTTTGGTTACCCAGCGAGATTTGCTAAGGTAACGGTAGACACAGCAGCTAGTTATCGCGCCAGCTAAGGAAAACCACAGTAATCCGCTAAGAGCTAGCGACTCAAGACAGTTAGCTACGTAGCCAGCATAATATAGCGAAACTACACTCACCGTGAAGAAAGGAAGTTGAAGTGAGTGGAATTATGACTGATCAGGCAGTCTGGTGCCAGTTGGATAACATTTCCTATCCAAACTGGCATGGCTCGGTTTTGAGTTCATGTAACGTTAGTTAAAAATGTCCAGTGTTCTCTTAAAATAATCGGCTAGCAAACTCGAATTCAAATTCGAATAATAGGAGGTTTATCTAGCTCCCTGGTTTTGACCAGGTTAAGGCCATACCTCTCAATTCAAATGCTACTGTAGCTAGATTAACTACAATGAATTCTGGCTGTCCAGCATGCTGACTACATATCAGGGCTGGCCAGTGTGACTCAGAGTTGGAGCCAGGATTTATCAGCTCACTTAAGTGAAAGGGCCAAAGTGAAAGGTGTCGTGTACCTTTGTGAGATTGTTCGTATTGTGTTATCTGTCCATGTATTAAGTTGGATGTAAAACTTGACTTTCAGCCCAGACATGGGAAAAAAGAGTTGGGGACAGGGGATTGCCGTTGGAGAACATTTATTCCCTGTTGTTACAGGCTAACTGTGGGTTGTGCGGGTCGCTGAAAACAAGAGATGCCTTTTTTTAACGGCTGAAGCAACTTATTGGAACAAAAGAAAATAGCACTGCTTCATAGAGTGGCAAAGCCAGACCTGTTCTCATAGACAATGAGGCGCTGACTGTATGATACGATCCCACCCACTACTGCTCAGCCGTGGGGTGCTCATCTCACTTGGTGTGTAACTGCACTAATCCGTTCCATCACACAGCAGGGTCCTACCCACTTGGGGTCATGTTTTATGCACTATTCTTTCACCCTCTTGGGCCCATACGTCCACGCCAGCTCCCCACAGCTGAACTCCTGCCCTTTTGGTGTATTGGTCATACAGGGCCAGGCGCTTATGTCTGGCTTCAGGAGAATTTGTGAACTCCATCCAGTCGGTCTTACAAATGTTGGGCATACTCGGGGCCAGCAGGAGCTTGAGGTGCATTAGGCGGGCCACTGTAAAGGAGCCCCAGCAGTGTCCTAAGCTCATGACTGAGCATCAGCTGCACAGGGGTACATTTGATGGTCTTTTATGCTGCTGTCCGGAAGGCTGTCAGTACCATGGGAAGCTTCACATCCCAGTCTTTCTCATCTTATACTACTACCAGGGTGAGCAGGACGCGTAATGTGCAATGAGTCTGTTGCTCTGTGGGTGGAGGGGTGTAGCGCGCGTTTCATGGATGCCCAATCACAGACACAGCTTATGGAACACTTTTGATTCAGAATTTCAGTCCTGGTCGGAATGCAGCTTAGTGGGATCCCCAAACCCTGCTGAAGAGACCCTCTATTAGTGCATCACAAACCGTCGGGGCCTGCTGATCGGGGAAGGCATAGGCTTCTCGCCGCTTGGTAAAGCAGTCCAAGGCAACTAAAACAAAACGATTTCCCCTGATTGAGTGGGGATATGGGTCCAGGATATCCACTGCTACTCTGTCCATGGGGGCTCCCGCTCTGTACTGCTGCAGAGGCGCCCTTCATTGATCAGACGGTCCTTCCAAGCAACACGGGCATCACACTGTCGACAGAAATCCTCTACATCTCATTGAGCGTTACTCCCAATAAAAAGTCTGCCGCAAGCGCTGCACAGTCTTCGTGCACTGTGTGACTTGTGGGCAAAAACGGCAGTTTGCTGCATGCAGGTGTGTCCGCAAGAAGAAGTTGTGGCCTGGTTTCCCTTGGAAGTGTTTCAGTAGCTCATATATTACTTAGTTTCTGTTAGCACATGTATGTCTTGAAGTAACGGCTTAAATAGCAGACAGTGTGATCACTTTAGCTCCATTTCAATTCTATAACCATTTGTGGAAGCATTTACCATCTTCAGCTCAGCCCTGAATAGGCCATTTGGTAGAAAAACTGTAGCTGGTGCTCTCTAGCATTGTGCCAGTTGAAGACCATCATCTTGATGTATTTCAGTTTGGTATAACTTGTATGCACATGAATGAAAAGCTGGTCTACTATAGGAGACAAAATGGGTCTAATATTGTTTTCAGGATAGTTAGACTCTGATAGTCTACGCTCCCACCTGTAAAATGAAAAGTGTTGTGATGAAATAATGAAATGGACAGTGTTATAATGTAATGGAGCCCGCCAATATTATACATGCAAGGGGTTGATTGTTTATATCTTCTGTTTGATTTTCATTGTATCTTTTTTGGCAGGTTTGCAAGTATTATCTGTGTGGATTTTGTCCTGCAGAATTATTTACAAATACCCGATCTGACTTGGGTAAGTCAATATTTGTTTTCAGTTAGGGTTTGTTACATTACATTATTTCATCTGGCTATCTAGTGAACTCAGCAATACTGAGCAAAACATTAGTAATGTTTGAATATGGCACTGTGGAATCTCTTTGTTTTTACCCGCCTGCATATCTTCTACATTAACCCGCAGATTGATTAACGTTTGGAATATTCTTCCTTTTTTCAGGGCCGTGTGAAAAAATCCATGACGAAAACTTGAGAAAGCAGTGAGTAGCTATTACACATGCCCTGTTTCCGATATGATATCAGTGAGCTGTTGTAATTGTGAATGCTACTATGGTGTTGTTGCAGGTATGAGAAGAGCTCTCGTTTTATGAAGGAAGGGTATGAGAGGGACTTCCTGCGGTACCTGCAGAGTTTGCTTGCAGAAGTGGAGCGAAGGATCCGCAGGGGCCACGCCAGACTGGCTCTGTCACAGGCCCAGCAAAACTCTGGAGTGTGTGCCATTCTCAGTCCTCAGTAGGCATAGACCTTACTTTTAAATACAGAGAAGTGTTAAGTCAACTGTATACGTCAGTGATTGTAGGGATCCCTTATTAAGGTAATAGAGCACATGGAGTGTCTGCATGCATGCGTGCATATGATGAATATATAAATATGTGTTAATCTGATTTTTCTAACAGGCACCAGGACCCTCAGGAAAGAATGAAGAGAAGATCCAGGTGCTTACAGAGAAAATTGAGGAGCTTGTGGTTCAGGTATAATATCAGTGACAATGGTTCCAATGTTGCTGGAGTCCCCTCAGCTGAGCAACAGTGTGTGATAGACGTTAGTGCTCAGAGGAGAAAGTGTATTTAGTAAAGTGTTCGCTTTTGGTGTTGTGTGCAGATTGAGGAGCTGGGCTCTGAGGGCAGGGTAGAAGAGGCCCAGGGCATGATGAAGCTTGTCGAACAGCTGAAGGATGAAAGAGAGCTGCTAAGCTCCACCACTTCTGTGAGTTGCCCCTCTCGCTGCAGGTCTTATAAGCTACTACATAGCCATGCATGTACAAGAACTCACTGATTCTTGAGTAGTTTTTGTTCAGTTCTTCTGCTTGATGGCTGCAGGTGCTGTGGATGCCCATATGGAAATGAAACCTAATATATTGAGAAATGTATTGACCAAGAATAATTGCAAACACACATAAAATACTTCAATGCAATGCCGAAACATATTGCAATATACCAGAATGGCAATTGATATGTTTTCAATGTATTGATTGAGCTAAAAAATAAATTCTCTAAAATATATTCTCAGTGCATTACCTTTTTGTATGGGGAATTTTTTTTCTATCTTCTAACAGACTAGCATTTGGTGAAAGGTTTTCCAAATTTATTTTAGACGATTGAAAACTTTGCGGCCCAAGAGAAGCAGATGGAGGTTTGTGAGGTGTGTGGGGCCTTCCTCATCGTGGGCGATGCCCAGTCCAGAGTGGATGACCACCTGATGGGCAAGCAGCACATGGGATATGCCAAGATCAAGTCTACTGTAGAAGAGCTCAAAGTAAGCATCATTCAGCTGTGACTGTTCCATTTTTTTAACAGGGTGTTGTAAAACAGCATCAAAGACTAGTTGAGCCACAGGTGGTGGTGTTAATGATTTTTTTTTTGTACCAGAGGGAAGGGCAGAAGCTATAGTCATCAGCAGCCAATGAATAACCCAGTGAGGAGAATGAGTGGCTCATAAGGCTGACATGCCCGCTGTGCCTGTCTTTCCTCACCAGGAGAAACTACACCGGCGGCCAGATGAACCAGAGCGAGACGACCGAGGGAGGAAGGAGAGAGAGGAGAGGGAGCGAGAGAGGGAGGAAAGGGAGAAAAAGAGGCGGAAGGAGGAGGAAGAGAAGGAGAAGGAGAGGGAAAAGGAACGGGAGAGAGAGAGGGAGAGGGAGAGAGAGCGCGAGAGGGAAAAGGAGCGAGACCGGGAGAGGGACAGGGAGCGGGAGAGAGAGCGTGAGAGACGTAGCAGACGCAGCCACTCTCACAGCCGCCACTCCAGCAGAGCATCTGAGCGCAGGAGGAGCCGGTCCAGGGAGCGCCGGAGGTCCAGGAGCAAGGACAGGGAGAGGAAACGCAGCAGGTACAACTCCCCAGCACATACAACAGCCTTTTTCAGGCTTCTGAGTCACTGATCTGAATATCCAGTCTGCCTGGGAACTACACATTATGTAATTATGTTAATAATGAAGTAGTCACTTTTAAAATCCATTTAGTTTGACTGCTACTGTAAGATTTTTTTGTGGTCTGCTTTGTAGGAGTGATTATACTGTATCCAGTAAAAATTGCAGTCAGATGTATTGTCCTCATGCAAGCTAATGGGGTGGTGGTGGTGGTGGTGGTGGTGGTGTATATTAGGAGCCGGGACAGAGAGAGGCGGCGTAGCCGGGACCGTGCGGAGAGGAGGCACCGATCACGCAGCCGGGAGAGGCGGAGGTCCCGCAGCACAGAGCGCAAGTCCCACAAGCGCAGGAGCCGCAGCAGAGACCGGGACAGGAGGTCCAGAGACAGAGGTGAGACAGAGGCCTTCTGAGAAGGGCTCGCACAGTTGGCTCTTAAACTGACTTTTGAATGAAGTAAAAACAGTTTGTTTGCTCTCACAATATCTCCTGCTGCTGTGCATGAGACTAAGAATTGAGACTGAGAGCTAAGACTCTTGTCAGGCAGTCTTAGTTCTTAATACTTCCATTTGCGGCCACAATCCTGCATATAAGAAGTGTGCTGTGATTGTAATTTGGGTGGCGCAATCTCTCCCCTAGACCGAAAGGATGCAGATGAGAAAAGCAGCAAGAAAATGGGCAGCGATGAAAAGCCCAGCGAGGTCCCCAAAGCTGAGCCAATGGAAACGGAGGCCCCCAAGGCTGAGCTGAATGGCACCAGTGAAGACGTACATTCTGAAGGTGACACTCAGTCCAATTAAAACTGATCTGATAGGACCTCAGATCAGGCCCAGGTAAGTGTAATCTCGTGCCTGGCTTGGGTCCCCCTCCTTTCCTTTCTACTTTTTATTTTTTTATTTTTATTTAGCTGTGTTTTTGATTTTTCCCGTTTTTCACAGTGCAGTGTAAGTATGCACGGAAGAAGATGGAACTAGATGAATGAGAAGAAAATAGAAACAAACACAAACCGAGAGGAAATACCAGTGTAGTCCTGCAAAACATGTTGGAGGTACTTCGTTTTGTATGAGCCATAAGTGCATTTAAGTTACTTGGAGAACAAATAATAATCCAGAACCAACAGAGTTCAGCTTGTGCCTCTGCCTGTACTATAGGTGAAACACAAATGTTTATTAAAGCACATCTTTTGTGACTGAAATACTCAGTGCTACATATTTGTCTCCATTCTACATATATAGCTCAAGTCATTTATCTATCTTTAACAGAGCATTTTTTTTTTCTAGATCTCTCATTTAACCTCTCCCTTTCTATAGTGATTGAGGCAGGCGAAAGGATCTGTTTTTAATTTGTTTGTGAATGCGGTCTGATAGTATTTTTTTTCCAATGACAAGGATGTTTGCAGTTTTGTGCTTCATTGCCTTGCATTCTAATGCAGTTTGCTCTGAAAGTCAAGAGCCAATAGCATTGGGATGGTGGAAGTGTAGGGTTAATGAATTATTGCAGCTGACTTCCATACCTCACACAGCGTTGGTGTTGTGAGCGACCCATGAAAAGCCAAATTAAAAATCAAGGATACTGTCAAACTGTGCAGGTACTCACCCCAGGTACTCCTTTCTCTACCAACATCAATGTTTGAATGCTGTTGCCTGTAAACCTTTTTTAAAGCTTGCTGTTGTATTTTTGTATTTGTATTTTTGTTTGATAGATTTAAAGAGCTTTATTACATTTTCCTTTTTTCTGTGTACTTAACTGGCGATTCAGTCAGACAGCAAAGTGGTTTTCACAAAATCTTAGGCGGTATTTTTTGTTACAAAGCATTTGTCCTTTATTTCATCTTGAAATAAAACAAATGGGTATTGTGACAAAAAGCTACAGTGCCTTAATTTCCTTGTTGAACTGAGAGGTCAGATGAACCCCCTTGCCCTTTGAGTGAATCGCCCCCTTACTTGTAAATTCATTATCACCATATGTTTGCACAAACGGTGAGCAGCAAAGCCGCAGTACCGGTTAGAATTTCAAGAGCATATCAGAAACCTATTAGAGCAGCTACCATATGAGCTAAAACCTTAATCTGTGCCTTACGTTTTAGAACTAACGACTGGTCATCAAATATACAAATCATCTCCAGCACTATCTGGAGAATAAATGATGTTGGAGAAATACAGAACACTATGAATGAACCAAGTATATATATCTTAAATTATAACTAAAAAGTGGTTGGGATGGGTGTTTTTTTTTTTTTGACAGCAGTATATATATTTGCACATGGTGATTAGTGTAATGTCCAAATGAAAGGGGGAAAAAAAAAAACTTCATTTAAGGTGTGAAACTGGTGAAGGGCTGATGCATTTACAGTGCCTTTATTTTTGTGCTTTTATCTGCTGCTACAGAAAGTGTGGAGCCTGCTGTACTAATGGGGTGTTTTTTGAACATTTGTACTCATTAGGATACGTCATGAGAAGGAAGACCTGAAGATTGCCTGTCCTGAACCTGCTACTCTGCTGCTTAAAACAAGGTGAACCAGAGATGTAATGACCAAAAAACTAATGTAAAATAGATACTGCCCCTTTCTTCTTATTTTCAGGACTGCCCATCCTTTAACATATTTTGTGCATAATTCATTACCTACGCAACCACAGAGTACATGAAATTTGGTATTCAGTTGTGTAATTTCTGCTAATATTTAGTAACAAAAATACAGATGCTGTACATGGCTTGTTTGATTTGTAAATTCAGTTTTTTCTTCATTCTCCCTGGTGTATCAGTTTGTGGAAGCATTTGTACAGTGTTTTGACTAAAAACATCAACTAGTTTCCCAAATGCAATTGACATTCAGATTTCTGCCCCTTTGTGTAAGGTATCTTGAAGGATGTAAGGATCACCTCTAGCTTTAAGTTTTGTTTTGACCAGATCAAGAAAATATGTATATTTTTGTGTTACATTGCAAATAAAAGGTACAAAACTGGTGCTGTCGTACTGTTTGAAATGAGTGTTTTTGCAGTGGTCCCACTACCTGATAAGTTATAGACGAGGACAGATTATGCATTGAAACTTTTTTTAATAAAGACTTAAACTTGACCAACTTCATACTCAAATTTTGGTAGTAGAATTCAAGTTTGTACAGATCTGTTTCACAAATTAATCACACATTTTGTATTTGAACAGAATTTTCCCTAAAGAAAAAGTTTAAAAAGGAACTTAAATAATACAGTACAAAAATAAGTTTAGCTCATCATGAACTTGGTGCTCATTGAAATTACAGTGGCATAGTTCTTAGAAAAATAAAAAAAAGATCCAGATTGCAGCATACTGCTCCATATAAAAGGATACATTCACTGGCTTTCTAGGTTATGGGAAGGCACTTCTGGGATTGTACAAAGTAGAAGGTGGTATTATGCCAGTCCTGCGTCTTTGGCCATACCATAAAATATTCCTTTCTTTGCTATAAGGTTTGCTGGCGTGTCAAATTCAGCTATTTGTCCCTTGTCCAACACGAGGACTCTGAGGAAAGACAAGATGAACTGTTAACAAGGAATGTGACTAGAAACCATGCATGAAACTGATAAAAATGGTCTGTACTGCAAATGACTGTCATTCCAACAAAAATGTTGGCTCTGTCAGAACGTGCATTCTAGCAGCACTAAGGAATTTTCCCTTTGAGTCAGATGGTGCAGAACATCCTATCTGAAACCCTATGCCTCCCTTGAGGCTGCACAGCAGATAACTGTTAACCCAACAATATTTCCTCCATTTTACACAAAACAATGAATAAACTGCATTCAGTGAAAAGCTGAATTACTTCATTCTAACAACACTAATTTGCTACTGACACAAAATAGACCACATCATAACACTTCCAATGTATGTGTTAATGGCTTTCAGTTTCATTCACACAATCGTGGTTGTGTGTGATGTTTATGCAGAGTATAACTATTGTGAGGGGAAAAAATGGTGACATTCTTAAATGTCCATCTGATGGGGGGAGATGGGGGAAGGAGATCTACCTTGTGTAGTCCATGATGGTGTTGAGTCTGTGAGCAATGGTGAAGACAGTGCAGTCCTCAAACTGTGTGCGGATGGTAGACTGGATCAAGTCATCAGTCTCCAGATCGATGGCGGCTGTGGCCTCATCCAGGATCAGTATCCTGGTTTTTCTGAGAAGGGCTCGGGCCAAACACACCAGCTGTCTCTGGCCCACGCTGTGAAAAACAGTCGGTTTCATCCTGGTAATGTTACGCCATTTCATACAAAGCTAATGTGATACTGTGACACCTGATGGAATTTATGAGCTGCATTCATTTTAACTAATCTCCAGCTCAAATTGTACAGTGTGGCTAATTTGCCAGATGTGATCATCTTACACATATATGAAAGCTGTACAATCATTAATTGTCATGATGCAGTCACGATGCCATGATTCTGGTCACATGAAAATTTCCTGATTTTGTAATGTGCCTAAATACAGCTTTAGAATGGGACAACACAAAGGGGTATGTGGAAGCATGGGAATTGCCATTAAATATTGACATTGGAAATTTGTGGTACAGTAACACAACATGGAAATCTGTCATATAGTATCATATTCGTGATTGCAAGGCATATTATTTTGGACTTGCCTTAGGTTTTCTCCACCTTCTGAACATTCAAGGTTGAGTTTAGAGGGCTGGTTGCTAACGAACTTATTCAGATGTGACAGCTCCAGAGCTTTCCAGACCTCCTGGTCATTGTATGTTTCAAAGGGGTCCAGGTTCATCCGCAGCGTTCCAGAGAAAAGAACGGGCTCCTGCAACAAACTCATTGCAGTCACTTCTTACCTTTACCTCACCTATGGCTTTTTTTTAATACCGGGGCTACTTCAATATATAAAAATCAGATGTACAATTTTAATGGCAACTGTCAGGCATCAAGTGAAGAAAAAATTAATTTAACCATTTAAGACCTGTGTGGATCACAGGTCTTGTGAGGCCTTAAAAACATAAATTTAAAGCCTGTGTTACTTTTCATAATGTACTGTGCACTTCTGTAAGTGAACAATGTTAAAGACAGGAGTGCAAAAAAAAAAAAAAAAATTCTGCCAAACCTGGATACTTTTTTAGTTTACATACACAAATACGTATCATTTACATTAAATGTGTAATTTAATACAGTGTAGTGTAGTTTTCACAAAGGGCAGTAAACATGATCAGAAACTATTATAGAAACTACTATAATTACAATGGGAAGGTTTCATTTCATATTTGCCAGAAGCCTAAAATATTTTTTCACATAGCATTAGTATTTATAATTAAACAAATAAATGAATAAATCAATTTTGAGATAAAACACTTGAGAAATTTGTGCATTCATCAGCTAGGAAATGCAACTGCAAATGCAATGCACTGCATTAAAGGAAATTTTTTTAAAAAATCAGAATCAAACAAAATGCTCATCTTTGCATGGCTAATTGAAACTAAGTTTTTGTTCAGATACTTAAATAAAGCAGTTGATCACTCTGAGGTAAAACAGGCATAAAAACACGAAGGTTACTTTGGTTTGCGGGAAGGCATACCTGAGGAATGATGGTTAGCTTGGACCTGAGGTCGTGAAGACCAATCTCAGCGATCTTCACCCCATCAATGGTGATCTCCCCACCGGCTGCCTCTAACAAGCGGAACAGGCACAGGGTCATGGAGGACTTTCCTGCCCCTGTCCTTCCTACAATGCCAATCTGCAGGGATAACAGCAAAGTTAACAGTAACTTCCAAAGAATGTGCATTAGTCTGCAGCATGGGCACATACATAGTGAGTTAGTTTTGGTGTTAATTAGTTCTTATTTTAACTTTCAAGGTCAAAAACTAAGCAGCAAGGGACAGATTAGGTAATGGTCAGAACTGGCTCCTGTATGTGCAAAATTATGGCTCAGGACTAAATAACACATTTGACAGA
Organism: Megalops atlanticus; assembly: GCA_019176425.1. Taxonomy (NCBI): domain Eukaryota; kingdom Metazoa; phylum Chordata; class Actinopteri; order Elopiformes; family Megalopidae; genus Megalops; species Megalops atlanticus. The sequence continues at coordinate 26,283,228 of CM032875.1, read as the reverse complement.
TTTACCACATAATCCATCCATTTGCAGTATAATATAAAGAAGGACATGAAATTCCACAACATTCTGTCCACCCTTGTGACATAAAAAGCTTCATTTGCCACCAGTGTATGTACTAATGTAAGGAAATTAGAATTTACTGTAGCCACTCTACAGCTGGCTGAGATGCACGGCCATGGCCAATGGTTCTCTCACCTTCTCCCCACCCTTTACAGTGAGTGTGAGGTTCTTCAGTACCAAGTCCAGCCCCTCCCGGTACCTAACACTATAGTCATGAAACTCCACTTTCCCCTGGGCTGGCCACTCTGGCGATGGCTTCTTGTCTTCTATCTCCCAGGGGGCCTACAAAACGTACAGGCACACATGCACAGACTGATGGGGGAAACTATATTTTCTCCACTCACAAAAACACCTTTTACTTCCCACAGTCTCACAGGATGCCAGACCAAGTCAGACAGGATGAACTCAACTACAGCATGGGAAACACATTCACTAAAAGTATGTGCAAATGTCTGCCCCAAAGCGGTAATACACTCATAAACCTACGGTTTAAATTACCTCATTTCTGCCTCCCACACTATAAACCCTCACCCTGAACCTTCAACCCAACATGCACAGTGTAACATAAGGTTGCCTCAATGCTTCAGTGCATTAGTGTAATGCTTTCTGTACTAAGCAAGTAAGAACAACCAGTCCTCATAAACCATGCTTTTAAGGTGATGTGTATGAGGCCTACCTCTGTCTGTGTCTCTGAGTACTCCTTCACTCGTTCCACAGCCACAATGTTGCTCTCCAAGTCAGAGGTCATTCTCACCATCCAGTTCAGGGACATGGTGACCTATTATTTAACATGTTTCATAATGTAGTGATTCTGAAATGCTTCCACTGGATTCTCACTTTGCAAGGGAAAGGCCTATGCCTTTTGCTTTGTTTGGATTTACACCTAATGTTCTTGATCACACGCAGTGATTTCATGTCCATAAACATATGTAAAGGAGTACAGTGAGGTCTAGAAAGACAATGGATCACACCCACCTGCAATGCGTATGACACAGAGAGCCCCACAAGCCCTGGACTTAGGCTGTCCTTGCTGATCACAGCAAACAGTGCGGCAAACAGTACGATGCAGTTCCCAATGAATTCAATACGGACCCCAAGCCACCTGTCCGCATTAACACAACATATCTCCTTACACTGTACGTTAGCGTTAATCTTACATGTAAAACTGCATCTAAATGCAACCAGGAAACTGATATCATTTCTCTCTCTCAGGAAAATATATATATCATTACATTCCTATATTTACATGTACCCCTTCCTAAAAAATATACTTGCTAAATGTGGGAAAAAGTAAGCCCTTTGGAAACAAGGCTGTCTTAATATCAGCTAATTGCATTTTTACAAATATGACTAATATGAACCTTCTGTTGAGCCCAACACATTTTAGAGAGAAATTGTGTTGACATTAAAATACTGATACATGTGGAGATGAAATATGAAATGCAGTTTTGTGATGGGAGTAAAATACTGCACCTACCTGTTGGAAACAATACCAGGGTAGTAACTCTTTTGGTTCTCATCCACTTTCATATCACTTATGAGAACGAAGGCATTTTGCCTCCTGTATGCACGGATCACACTCGTGCCTGTGATGGTTTCAGAAAAGTGAGAGTATATAGGAGACCTACTGACAGACTCCAGTCTCTTTAGCTGACGAGAAGTGGCCACGTAAAATCTCTATAGAAGAAAAATAAATATAATTAACAGCTGTAGTAGCAACAAAACTGCAACAAACATAAATGTAGAGATTCAAAAAACACCTGCAGAGATTTTTGATTGAGATGATTCAATGCTCATGCTCAGACTAGACATTTCAATTGTTTTTCAATTGTCAATTTTATTTGTTTCCAAGTTTTAGAACATTCTAGAACATAAACTGAATGAATTTCAATGAATGAATGAATTGTTATGCTGTGGATTATTATGAACAGTTCCTCAATTGCAGATAGAAGTCCCCTTTCATCATACCAAATTTGAGTTCCAAAGCTTTGCAGATGCCTTTTGTATCGGATCCAACTGCATTTCAATTGAATAATCACATTATAAACAATGGAATAAAACATTATATGATTCAAATTCAAAAACATTTCAATAATTATGAGTATTTAAAATGCTATCATAATGTTGTAGTGTATGGTTTGGCTTTGTGAATATTTAAATAGCAAAGTCTTTTCTTCATCATGTGAGGGTGCCATTTGTACTATTTTAGCATGAATTGAGTTGCTGAAGCTAAACATTCCAGCATTTTAAAAAGCATGCATTTGACACTTTAAGCACTGATCAGAATATAGCCCTTTCCCACAGCAAACAGGAAACAGGTGACAAATAACAGTTAATAGTTGTGAGCAATCATGCCAAGAAGAAGCCATCACAAAACCAAGAAGAAATTGAGTAGAAAAAAGCAAAAAAGGAATGAAAAGTAAATTGATGCTATTTCAGTGTTGTCATCTGTGCTAGGAATAGGCTGCCAAAGTCATTTCAGGACAGAGGCACATGGGGAGAAAACAGCCCTCCTACTCCACTTGCTAAGGATCACAGCTCAGCACAGAACCAATTCTGCATCAATTGTCCAACCTCATGAACCCATGTCACCAGAAACACAAATCAACCATAAGTATAAAATCTAAGTTATTAATTATTAGTAGGTTTGGAAAAGAATATCATTTATAGTGTCTGTCACTCCCGACTTATCATTAGATATCCTCAGATGTGCGATTGCCTTTGCCAGCCTTTACTCTGTTTCCTTTTATTTGTTGGAATTATTTGTTCGATTTAAAGAACAAATGTATTGATTTAACAGCCCCATGGAAATGTAAAAGGTTACATTTGTAATAAAAATATATACTTTAACCCCAAAGACACAATCCACGATGATGTGAAATTTCATACAGTTCTATGATAACCTCAGAATAGTCACGAGCTGTGCCAGTTTTCCATCACACTGAGGTGTTCCAAACAAATGAATAAACTATGAGAATGTAAAAAAAACAACATTGCCAAGCATTAGCATTAATCCTGATCAAGGTTTGAGGTTGAGGTTAAAGCATTTTAGGATCTGCAGATTTAAATTAATAATTTTGGGACTTCCTTTTACATAAAGTGTGTTTAGCTCCATACTGAAACACAAAAAGTAACATAATCTGTTATGTGTAGGAGTTCTGCATTACCTTGCCGCATTATGGTGAGCATGAGTCTGGCAAGAGCAGCCACTTCTTAACGGGTTTGCTATTCACTACAACAGGAAATCCACAATCAAGGGACTCCGTATTCCTAACGAGTTCATCAGATTAATAGTGATTATAGTATAATGGCAAATATCTAAACATACTGACAGTGCAGGTAATGAGTCCATTCTGAGTGACTGAAATGCTATGGGGATAAAATTTTAGAAGGCAACTTAGCATAACTTAAAAACAAATTTTGGTTGCCTTTTTTCTCTCAGCCAATATGCCACGTATTTCTCTCAGCCAATATGCTATGTATCTCTCAGCCAATATGCTATGTATTGCCAAGTAAATAGGGTGCATGAAAAGCAACAAGCTGACATGATGAATTCCACTAAATGATGTAGAAACAGAGCAAGAAATGTATATTAGATATATTAGTAGATACAACAGATGATAAAATGTTATTCAGGACAAATGGGTGGTAATGTTGCCAAGATTAGTCTTTAACTAATAAGACTTATTTTCTTCAAATGAACAAACTGATGTAGAGCTACCATGACACTCTGACAGCTCCCGTTCCCACAAACACTACTCACTAGGACTAGGAGTTGCTGTTCTTTATCATCCACCTGTTAGTTTCTTTATTTTTTATACTCAATTCCAAGTATCGTTAGGAACACATCCACAGTGCAAACAAAAACCGTTTAGTGTTTAAAGTAAAGCCCTTGATATCCAGACGTAATACCAACCATTTGCTGTGCTTTAAGAGCTTGCTCGTAAACCAATAATGAAGTGTTTGAAATGCATGACATTCAGTAAGCAAACTGTTCATTTGGTTCACTGATTTGTCTTGTCACTACATGTTTTTGCAATGGTGTGCCATAAAAGAGAAAAGCCCTATTTGAGATGCCTCTAGCCCAGGTGGTGTTTTGTTAAAGAACAGCTGCAAATAAGCAAAGAGTCAAGCCTCAGTGTTGACTGAGACTCGGCCCCCTAGCTAATGAACGACCAAACCACATGCTAACTACAACACTAGGACAGTTGTAATAAAACTACAACAACACAACACGTTGCATGCTGTATTAATGAGTTAGCCGACTTGTTCCTATTTACCTGGACCCACCAATAGAACATCATTAACGGCACTATGACTATGAGGAAGATAGGGGTGAGGGCAGAGCATATGAGCAGCACATTTACTGTGTACCAGAAAGTGCGCATCCAAATATCAATATTTTCTGGAATGTGAGAGTCTATTGTGTCCACATCTTTGCTGAAGCGGTTCAAAACTCTCCCTGAGGGAGTGGCTTGGAAAAAGGCCTGTGGGGCTCTCAGGATGGCGTGGAGCATGTTGTGGTGGATGGAGCGGGCCGCCTTCAGCATGCTGTAGGCCCGGCACAGTAAACAGATGCCCAGAAGCAGAACACCTGCGTGGCGGCACAATGACAACAAAATGGGGTAATTAATTCATCTATTCAGTCATTAAGTTACCGAAATCACTCGCTGCCGCACATCTCAGAAATGACCTTTTGACTAATACGTACACTAACATTCACACTCCTAGGGTACAGGTTGTTCCCAGGCGACATCAGCTCTAGATTCAAGAATAGGCACGTCACTACCAAAAATTGACACCTCGGTGCAGACAGAGTTTTTCATCTCTGCGCTGTCGAGGGTGCTGTACCACAACATTTTGATGAATTGACTGACAAGGCACATGCTTTGATGCACTTTTTTTAAGTCTGCTCTTCCCTTTTTCACCTTACTGAAAGTACAAAAACACCCCATATCATCTGCAAAGAAGAACACGGGCTCCTAATGGCCACTGCACCTTCAGGGGGACACTTCGTCACACTCTCTTATCAGTCGCAAAAACATGCAGCAATCACACTCTCCAAACTATTCACAAATTAGATGTGAGATGATAAGGTTCAGGATCCACTGTTCTGTTTTACATCCTGAAATGACTACTGTAACAGAAAGGTTGTTTCTGTGGCAGCACGTCAATTATGTTTGAGTATATTTCACATTCAGCTAACCATGTACTCTGTAAAGTAAATTAGGAAAAAGTAGTATCACCACAACAATTTTAAAATGAATAGACACGCAAAGCCAAAAACAAATTTCCACTATCCACTTTTATGCATGCTGTTACAAGAGCATTCTAGATTCTAACTATATACTGTGTTAAGTGCACACTAGAGTTTAGATCAGGAGTAAATTTATTGCTATAGGCATTCAAAGCTAAAGGAAATTGAAAAGATGTAAGGTAAAATACCCTTCCCCTTCAGAGAGTAGAAAATATAAAATAGCAAAGACATGCTTGCACCGGACCATACACTAGTAAACAGTAAAAGAGCACTGCTTGAATACAACAACAGCATGAATACTGCAGGCAAAATGAGTGAAGCTACACTAAACCGTTCTATTTTCTGCTATTTCCTCCTCCTGAAAACAGCCATTCCTGCTTACATTCATACAAATCAAAAGGCTGATGAAACTGTGCTAATTGGCCAGTTAGTTGTTGAGCCATCAGTTCACCTACAGAGGGCAGCAAAATGGTTATAAAACCACCTTCTTCTCATGAAAGGAAACAAAGACACTGGGATTCTGTAAATACTCACGCTACCACTCCAAGCCTGTAACAATGTGGATCAATTCGGTACACTTTAGAATTAGACTGCTCATCTTTGTTCAGCTCTGTCTGTTTGATTCAGCAACTAAGAATAAATGAATGATATATTAAATGATGCATAATCAGTTAAATTTAGGGATTTTTCAATGGATAAAGAACTCATAAAAGAATATGAGTAGAACCACTGAATTTTTAAATAATTTTTACAGTAGATAACGAATAACTAAGCAATTCTGGTCACTGTCAAGATGTTCTGGTGTTGTCTGCTAATAGTCCCGGGTAGATTTGTATCCTTATGCATAAATGAATTGAAAGGGAAATATGCAAAAAAAAAAAAAAAAATCCCCTCCAGGTTGGACACATTGCTTCAGCACAGTGTGTCATCAGTGTTTAGGTTATGCCTAAAGATATGATCTACAGATACGACCATAAACAAGGTGCAGAGAGCAGGAGGTATTCAGGCTGCTGAGTGAAGGAAAATAAACACGCAGTTAGGGAGGAGAAAGAGATCAACAGGACACAGACACACAAAAGCCAGCGCAACAAAGTGCTCAACCTTGTAAGGCACAAATTTGGCTTACTAATCCAAAGCGGGTCAGCTGTAAGTGAAAACATTATTATTCATCACGTTTGTAATGCTGCATGAAATGTTGAACTTAATACCTGCACAAAGAAGTATATCAAAGCCAGGGGGAATATGACCACAGCAAAGATAGGAGTGCTGGAAACTATTACAATCATGGTGGACATGGAGGCAAACAAGGTGCCCAGGAACATGAGGATTGTGGAAGGGAGCACTTCATCAATGACGTAAATGTCCTTGGAGAAGCGATTGATAATGCGGCCTATGGGGGTGGTGTCAAAAAAAGACTGGGGTGTATGAAATTTGTTCTCTAGCAGGGCAGAGTGCAGCTTTCGGGCCGCACCGATGTTGCCCAAGGCCAGAGTAAAGGAGGAAATCATGACCAGGATGCCTGTGTTAGAGAGACCACAACAACAAGGGAAACAGTCGTGAGAATGCTGCATCACGCTGAGGGCCTGGAGGGAGGAGGGAACAAGACACAATAACAAAACACAAGTCCCCACAGCAGGACACATTTTCTTTTCCAAACAGAGAACCATTACCACTGTGGACTAAAGTACAGTTGAGAATATACTATTTTACATAATATAATCACACAGGATTATAAGGCAAAATGAACGCCACGTACAGACTGATGCTTAAGAAATTATTTCTGATCTACCAATGACAACCATACTTTTCTTGACATGCAAGCATTGGTTTATTTCACTACTGACAGGATTTCAACATGCTCTTATGTTCGGCTGACACTACTTGCACGCTTGCCACGAAAGGACCATTACCTTGTGAGATGCCCAGTGCTGCGTACACCCCCACCCTCCTGTGAATGTTATGCTCCGTCCGGTTGACCAGGGCGTCGTTGGTCCACTCGCTCAGCCAGATGTTGGCTCCTATGGCCGCTGCGTTCTGGCAGCCGTACAGGAAGCAGATGAATAGGGACAGCAGGGGCCCCACTGCTCTGGCGTACTCCCAGAACACCTTTAACTTCACCTGCAAAGCACAGCAACAAAAGAACAGCGGAGGCCCATGAGGGGAGACAATGACACATAATCTACCCTTTATGGCAAAAATCCCTTCATCCGCTGCACTTCAGAGATACAAACTGGTTTATATTTACTCAGCCCACATACACCATATCACACATCTACTGTCTCCTAGTGATGAAAAGCTGTGTTTCAATTATCATTGATTTTTATGTGTATGAACATCTGTTTTAAATCTGAATTAGAACATTGCAACTATTGGGAAATGAAAATATTTAAACGCAGACAGCCATATGTTTCACATTATGATAATTTTATTAATAGTGTGATTATCATAATTATTACAAAGTCTGTGACAACTATGTATTGATCAATGCTCACAACAATTGTTCCTTCTCTTTTTTCTTGCCATGCCAATGTGATTGTTGGTTTTAATTGGACGATCTTTCTGGATTTCTTCTGGAATTCGTGAAATGAGTGGTTACCCTGATGTGTCGGTTTAGATAAGGTTGGCTCACACCCTCATTATCCATGTCATTCAAAATATTTGAACTATCTGGAGTAGTGCAGCATGGAGGCTGCTAAATGCATCTTGTTAGGATTGTTTCGACATGGGTACTCTGTGATTTGTGTTTGTGCAAGCTCACCGCTTTGGGACTATTAAACTGGGACACGGTTGTGGTATCATAGCTCAGGGTCTCTTTCAACCCAAATTAGTTTGTTTTTAAGATACCAGAAGGCCAGCAGAGGCCAGAGTTATGACACTCACCCTTCCCGTCTCCGCGGTCTCTGCCTGGATTAATTTATCCACCGGCGGCTGCTTCTTCTCTGGCTGTGGCTCCACATGCTTCCTCTCACTGCAGCGTCGCATGCGGACAGACATCTTCTTGGGGTTCTCTGCGTCTGTGGAGATGACACTGATTTGCCTGCCAGAGATCAGAAGAGAGAACAAACACTGAGCTGGGAGGAAAATCTATCAGTACACCTTTATTGCAAGGAAAATCAATCAGTATGCCTTTATTGCAAGGAAAGTGAGTCAGTACACCTTTATTGCATGTAAAACCTAATGCTTAATAGCCATCAGCACTGACTATATGAGAAAACAAACCAATGGAAAGTGGATTAAGATTAATGGACTTGGAGCATATAGATTGCTCCTTACTTTCCCTGGGATCAAAATATTTATTGATTTCTAAAATACTTAATTAAAAATACTTAATTAAAACATGTTTCAATTATATATACTCATCACATTATAAATGTAAGGCAAACAACAAATGATTATTCAAGAACAGTCCTTGCTGACTAATAATAGGGGTGATTCTTCTATGTGTAATGTACAGCTTCATATACCTATTGAATAGACGGATTGCTAGTATATATGTATATGTACTGTATTGTAAGGATGTCCTGTATTGTAATGCCTATCCAATGGAAAAATATACATATTCTTGTATTGGGCAACTGTAGCATCAATACAACAATGCTAAACCAATTCAGAGGACTTTATGAGAAATGACATTGTATGAAAATATAAATTCACATTACCTAATGAACTGCCTCCGCGTCTCATTAACGACGGGCTCGTTGTCCACCATGTCAGTGTGATTACTCAGTGCATCATCAGGGAAATCTCCCTCCTCCTCGATCATTGCCACTAAAGCAAATCAGATTCAATGTTCACATTACTCAGCAGGTGTGGAGAAATGAATACTTTAACTGCAGAACCACTGGCTGGAGTGAAAAGCAATGGCTACAAAGAACTACAGAGGGCCCAACCACTGAACTGAAAGATATTTTTATGGTGGTATGGTTGCTGTTGTTAAGTTTTGTGTAATTATTAAACATTACGCCCAAATGAAGCTGTCAGATCTGTAGGAACAAACAAACCTATTTTGAGAATATCCTTCAAATAAAATACCTGTTTTAAAAACCTGTTACACAACATTTTATTGCAGATTAGAGTGTCTATAAAGAAGTATGAATAATTTTTTAAGGCAGTACAAAAAAGAATAGCTGAGAGGTACCTGTAGCTTCCTCCTCCTCAGTTATGTCTTCCATTGCATAGTTCCTGAGGAATTCTGCAAAGGCTCCATTTTGCTTGAGGAGATCCTGGTAGGAGCCCATCTCTGACACCCTACCCTCCACCATCACCACAATGTTATCCACCTGGGGCAGGAAGCTGATGCCGTGTGTGACCAGGATGCGGGTCTGCCGGGCACAATGCAGAGCAGGATAAGGAGGAGACACAGCTTTGCATGGAAGTTAATTTGGTGACATGAGCTGTGTTTACCAGCTTAAGAATGTTTTTGTTATAATCAATGTCCTTAACACCAAGGAACCCCCCCCCCTTAGGGATGCTGCATCCACACCACACCTAGACCTGCCCCCCATGCTGCTATCTTATTCTGCCTCTCCAGTTTGAACATCCCTTAGCATAGCATTACCTCCCATACCATTTGAAAGCCTCTGGTTCAATATTCCAAAGCCAAACCAAAGTTAAACAAAAACAGCACACCCCCTGGCTACAGAGGATTTAGAGGTGGGGGTGAGGCTTCCTGTTACATGCCATAACATAAATGTGCACTGAGGGAGAGCAAAACAAAAGGAGACTTCCCAAACCAGTCTTTGTTCATCATTTCTTACTATCAAAATGAAGTCATTCTACATCTGTATCATTATTCCATTAGATATGTGTATTTGTAAACCACACTGGATAAGAGACAATGTGTCCTTCCATTATAATTACAAAGCAAACTCACATGCACAGTGCAAATATTCTGGAAAAATTATTGCTAAATTCCATCCTAAAATGTAAAAATAATCATCTTGAGATGCTTGGAAAGGGCTGGAGTCCAGTTGTATTTTGTTTTGTATTAATACAGACAGGGTTAGAGTAACACGGGTGAGTAACTGACAGTATGCATGCTTTGAAAAAAATTCTGTATTAAGTTACAATATCTTGAAGCAGGTCACACTTTGATTTGGTCTGACAAATTTCAATATTTCAATGATATCTGAACCGTGTGTGTGCATAACATACTTTTGTAATTATGGGTTGCTTAGAGGAAGCAAACATTGGCAAGCATTATAAACAACAGCTCATCATGATTAATAAATAAAGTTCATAAAGCGTAAACAATATAACCATTGAAGTAGAGCCAATTTGCTCCAAGGAAAGTAAATGCAAAAACTAGTTCACTTGTAAGGGAGCTGAGAGTATGTTTAATTTCTTTTCACTCAAACCTACTTTTGCACGGAGAGCGCCCTCTGGCCCGATGACCTTGTCGAAAATGTGCTTGGCCACATGGGCATCCACTGCCGACAGGGGGTCATCCAGAAGGTAGACGTCTGCTTCGCTGTACAGAGCGCGGGCTAAACTGACACGCTGTCTCTGTCCTCCAGACAGGTTAATGCCCTGAAACATGAGACAGCCTGAAATCCTACAACCAACTTACACTATTCACAGATTTCAGTCACATGATACATGCACCATTTAGAAGGTCAAAACACTAGATTGAGAGAACTGATAACCATGCCAATGCTGTACAGTTACAATAATAAGGGTTTGAATTCGTAGCTGGTTAACAATGTTGTCCAACGCTGAAGTAATGTGTCAGTGTGTGTCAAAAATATGATTTGACTTTGGAAGACAAGCCATGATCCAGCTTTAGCTTGGTTCTTCCTTTTCATGATTGTTTAGTTAGGTACGCAAGTTTTTCAGTCTTGTAGCTAACTATGTGTTATCTAGCTATCTAACATGAGCTGTCTAACTAGCTAGCTACAGCATCTAACTAGCAAGCTAGTTCACAGGTACAACTGTTACTTGTGTAGCTGAAACAGCTAGAGACAAGCCTAATATGCATTTGGCAATTCCAAAAAAAGGTAATTCAAAAAGTGATGTGTGTAACCCAATCTTACAGATGTTTTTGAAAACATTTATTTGCCATATACCATTTAATTTATTGTATGTTGCTGATAATCTTTGGCATTTTTCAAATATAAATTCTTTCTCAATTTATCTGTTGTTTAATATTTAATGTTTTATACTTTGTTTTTCAGTCTGTAAATCAGTCGACATTGCTGCATACGTAATTGTCATGAATTATATAAAATTATATTTAAATAATCTGATGACACCACCTTTGTGTGTTCATGACCTGTAAAAATGGCCAATATTGGAATGTGAAGTCAAATGAAATCTATGAATAGTTAAAAAATACTAAACATACAAACAAAAAACACTCCAAAATAAAGGCAATAGTTTTGCTGGTCCAAACCTCACAAGATCCCAGTCCCAGCAATGGTTCTTACCTTCTCCCCAATCTCAGTCTGATCACCCCCAGGAAGGACCTCTAGGTCAGGAGTGAGGGCACAAGCCTCCAGGACACAGCGATACTTCTGCTCATCGTAAGCATTTCCAAACAGGATATTATCTCTCAGTGTGGCATTCTGTATCCAAGCCTGCTGGGGCACATAGGCCACTGAACCCTACCAATGACAATAAAATAAATACTGAATTAAAAGTGTCCATTTAAATTCAAACAACACCCAAGGCATCCAAAGCTACGTGAGATATAAAAATAACATACATTTGACAATAACAATAAGTGAGAAAATTAGTGGTTATGAGATTGCTGAGAATAACAAAATGCAACATAATACGATACTAAATTGCTTCAGCTTAATGGACAACTTCACCATAAATGAATTCATTCAGCCATCAGCTCATTTGAAATACTTTCAAGGTTTTGTAACCTACGTCAAGTGTTTGATCCAGTTCAACTTACATATTCCTCACAGGCCACTTGTTTTATGTGTTCTGCTGAAGGCACTGCATCCAATGAAGAGTAATTGACCAGCCATAGCCTGACAGCTGAATAATACTACCAAACTGCTTCATTCAAAGGTAACAAACCCGTATAGAAATCTCCCCTTCCAGCTTCTCCATCTCCCCCAGCAGAGCTGACACCAGAGAAGACTTCCCACAGCCCACGTGTCCCACCACGGCCAAAAGGGAGCCCTTGGGCACCATTAGATTGATGCTGGCAAGAAAGACATTCACACACTGATGTAATTTCTTCAATAAAGAAGTGATATGCAAATAGAGATGTGTGACAGCGAGCATAATATAACTGCTGCAGGCACTGGAGGCATACTGAATATACAATACAGTAATGGATAAGATGTACCTACCACAGTCAGTGCATTACTGTTCAGTAAAATGTCTTTGTTCTTCCCTAACCATGTACACTTACATTAAGCTATTTAGTAGATGCTCTTACCCAGAACAAGTTATAAAAGTGCATACAAAACAATTCAGGCAAAGCACCTTGCTCAAGGGTACAACAGCGGTCTCCAGAAATGACCCAGGGACCTTTGGGTTACCAGCCCAACTCCTTAGCCACCACACCACACTGCCACAGTACTTACTTGTGAATTGCTGCTGGTTCTTTCTTAGCCCATGTGAATTTCCCATTTACAACAGTCACTGCATAATCTGAAAGTGGATACTGTCATTAGTGTCTCCAGTATTTCTGCTGTAAATAAGCACTTCCATCCTCTCCTATGCCAAAATAGACCCATTCCTCGAGAAGTAGCGGTGGATATTATAAGCATTCACCTGGATTTTCATATCAAGCTGTACATTTTCACCATTGTCTTCATTTTTCCATCATTTATTAAGTTCTTACTTAAAATTCACACACCAATGTCAGGAAATGACACATAAAAACTAATGGCACTCTCCACAGAAAAGATCTAGAAGGTAATATTCATTTGAAAGCCCGTGTTTAAGACTGAGGTGAGCATACATCAGATATCAACATTTCAAAAAAACTCTTACACATAAAAAGAACATGAAAAGCAGTCTGTACTCAGATGCAGATACACATTGAGGGTTTATATTTTGAAATTATTCAGAGACAAAGCTCTTCAAATTTAGAATTTTGTTGTATCTGTAAAACTGCAGTGTCGTGCAGACAGAAGCGCTGAGGTCAATTTTCGTAATTATTTGGACAGCAAGTTAGGATGGGATATAACATAAAAACTAGTGGCTCTATGCTATTTCCCATCCCAACTTGCTGTCCAAATAATAACGAAAATTGACCTCAGCGTTTCTACGAAGGGCGAGAGCAGTCACCCCACCCGGCCTCGAACCCAGGTCTACAGGGTACCAAACATGCACCTTTGACCACAATGCCAAAGAGCCAGGCTCATTGGTATGGCAGTCAGAGCGCATACTCAACCATAGTGATGGCACTCCGTCACACTGCCCTCCCCTTCGGGAAGCGTGCCCATGCACTTCACACACCAAGGCATCCCTCACGCATTCCCCTGCCGTACTTCTCCCATCCCAGGGTGCCCCACTCACTTATGCTTCACCCATCTCTGGGGTCCCTCACATCGTGCTTCACCCATCTCTGGGGTCCCTCACACCGGGGTCAACCTAACCTGGGGGTCCCCTCATACAGCTCACACACCAGGCACGCCTCCGATGGCCTCGCGGCCAGCCATCTCACTTCTGACATCATTTGAAGCGAAGGGCGAGAGCAGTCACCCCACCCGGCCTCGAACCCGGGTCTATAGGGTACCAACCATGCGACTTTGACCACGACGCCAAAGAGCCAGGCTCGTTGGTATGGCAGTCAGAGCGCATACTCAACCGTAGTGATGGCACTCCGTCACACTACAAAATTCTAAATTTGAAGAGCTTTGTCTCTGAATAATCCCAAAATATAAACCCTCAATGTGTATCTGCATCTGCATATGCTTTTCATGTTCTTTTCATCTAATTATGTGTTTCTTGTATCAGAAAATATGAAGGCATTATGACACAAACATACAGAGATTCTATGTGGGATTCGCAAGCTATGGTACTGTCTCCTTGTGCTTACACACAACAATGATGTAAAACAGCAACACACATCATACTGACTACCTTGCTAAAGTCTGCAGAATGCGCTACATTCCACATATTATCGTATTGGCCCAAATATGAGGTTTTTCCTAAAAACATACATTTTATCCTGGTAACATGCCCCACATTTGCAGACAAGTCAAAACTGCTAATGTTAAATAGCTAAGTGTAGCATCACTGGCCTAAACAACACCAAAGGACAGAGTGGGCATTTAGCTGATGTGATACTTTTTTTGAGCTGAGCATTAAACTCATTTTGCCACTCCTGTAGTGCAACATTCTACTTGCACAGAGTCTATGAATATTTTACATATTATCAACATTGCACCCCTAGAGAGCCATAACCTATTGGAAAACTGCCATATTTGGACTAATACAGTGCATATGTGAATAGCTGATACATGACACGTGCAGAAGTTACATCTAATTATCTAATGTTACATCTAATTATCTATGTATGCTTAACAGAAACTAAACGGAACACTGAAGCAACTTAAAAAACAAACTCCAGAGGCAGTTACAGCACAGTAGAATCAAATGAACCTGAACTAATGAAAATAATATAAACAATTTGCTTAGATAGGACAGTCTGGATTGTTGGAACAGAGCAACAAAAGTGTGCAGGTCTTCTAAATGATACACTTGAACTTGGACTGCATGGTGACTCGGCAGACACAGACAATCCATATGAGCTCTGGCTGTCTGGGAGCTGAAAGCAATCGAAAAGGTTACCTCTTAGAAGAATGCGAAGTGCTTAAGTGACTTGTTTACCTGAGGCTGTGTTTTTTCTATCGACGGAATCAGGGTCCAGCTCATCGTGACTCAGGAAATCCTGAATGCGCTTCAGAGAGACACTGGCCTGCACAAGATATGAAAGAATCACAAGTACAAAATCATTAAATTTACATCCAATATAACCTGTACATTCCAATCATTCCTTTAGGACAAAAGCCTTTATGTTACAGAACAAAAAACAGAAATACAATTATTTTTCAATTGAACACGGTTATCCTGTACACATAAGTACTTATTGTATGATTACCATCTAGTTGATTGAGTATATACTGTATATGTCTCTCTTCAGTTCAGTTCAGCTGTCTAAGAACAGAAGGAAAACACTGAAATAGCATGGACAGAATTGGAAAGAATGTTTACCTGCACAACACTGCTGATGACCTGGGGCAGCATGTTGAGGGGGAATCTCAGGATATTGAACAACGACAAGGACACAAAGGCCTTCTCAGCATCTAAAACGTTATTTTCATCCACTGTCACATAAACAGCAAACGTCGTCAAGGCAACCTAAAACAGCAACCATAAAGAAGAGGAAGCCAGTTTAGAGTTGTCAAAACTAGATATATGATTTTAACCGGGGTTAGTGGAGAGGATAAGTCCAATAACTGACAAATCAATACCTTTGCATTTCAGCAGTACTACAGTAATGTTAAACCCTAGATAAACAACCACAGAGATGACAATTATTCACTGTAAAAGAAACTTTATTTTCTAACATTAAAGATATTCACCTTACAAAACTGTAGTCTTTGTTATTACATGAAGAAGAAACACATTCTTAAGAACAGAAAACTTTGAGGGCTGCGTCCTTCCTCCCTGCATATAAACAGAACACTGTGGCTGCTGTTTATATGACATGAGGAACATAAGCTTCTCTCTTCTGTCACATTAAATGCTGCAGATTTCTGCCGCAGTGATCATTCCATTAGATAAAAAGAGGATAAAAAATGAGGCAAATGTGATGGTCTTATGTAAATGTGTTCGTGGAGAGGGATGAATAATGAAATGTATGCAAAGATACAGAGATCCAGAGCTATTTGGTAATTGGTAGAATTATGCAAATCAGCCTCACGGAAATTGAACAAACAAAAATGCCATCAATCAGAAAAATGACACTGAATCCTACAGCAAGTTTAATGCAGGATTTTGAACATTGACCAAGCCCATTAAATTACCTTGACATACCCACATATGCAGACAATATAACGTAGGTAATTACTGAACTGCATTTTTATTATCTTATTTCACTTCATGGTTGTATGCATCCTAAATGTTGACATCATCTGCTTCCCCTTCAATTACTCTAATTGAAACATTATGTCCTTGCAAATTTTTTTCTTGACACCCAGTGAGATTATTTCGACAGGATTTTGTATAGGATGTTGATGATATCGTAACATCCCCACTGACTCAGCACATCCCTCACACAAGCTGCTGTGAGTGCAGTGATAAGGAGCTTTAGATGGCAGATTGTGCATGGTTATGACCCACATGACTTGACTGACTAACCACACAGGCCTCTATAGAACAGGCCTTGTTTTCGACCTTGAGAGATTTTATACATAAAGAGCCTTTATGCACCATAATCTGTCTTCTTTTGATTCTTCTGACAGAGGACGGACAGAGGATGGGCAGAACTGGGAACCGATGGACAGTACCATGAAGGGAGCGCTGGTCCAGGCCACAGTGGACACGGCACCAAGGTATGCTGTCTTGCGCAGAATGTTCAGCTCATTCTGGCGGATCTGCAGGACTTTCTCCTTGAAGGAGTTCTCCCACGCGTACAGCTTCAGCACCTTGATGCCATTAAGGATCTCATTCATCAGCTTGATACGAGCATCTTTATACTGCATCTGCTCCACCTGAAGCATGAACAGCCGCAATAATTCATTTTCTAAAGGCTTCTCTTCACCTTGGCAACAGCTTGTAGCAGTATGTTAGCAAAGTATTCACTGATAAAGCCTAATACTATTAGTACTTTGTCATTTTCACAATTTATTCTTTCAGACGGTCAACACCTACAGTATATGGCAAAAACATGATAACAATTCTATGTTTCTATCTCATGAAGACGTTTCTTAGGTGGCTAACCTGCAGCCTCCACAGCTGATAGCTTTATCTAAATTGCTTTATTGTACCCTCAAGTAAATCAATTATAAGTCATTGGAAAAACTGAAATGCATAGTTAAAGACAGAAATGCTCATCTGCGACATACTGTTGCAGTAAGATATAAGTTCAAAGAACAGTGAAGAGAAATAAAAAGAAATAAATTAAAGACCTGGTATGTCCTAGTCTTCATGGCGATGACTGCATTGAGTGGGATCAGCAGTATCATCACAGCTACCCCAGCCAGGACAGAAGGGCCCAAATTCTACACCATACGAGAGCATCAACATCAACATCAACCCTATGGCAGTGGTGGCATTCCCAATCATCAAAGAAACAGCATGAAAATACAATATGGAAACCTGAATCTGAGAACGGCCATAGAATATCTTCTGCAGTACATATATACACGCAAGGGATTTGTTTGCTGGCTCTTGGCTTTGAAATTGCTGCAGTTTTGTACTACAGTTGCATCAGTGGTTACGAGGGTTAAAGCGGAAATAAATGGTTGTTTTAAGTATCATTTGTGGCTGCTGAGTAAAGCACTTTAGGGGAGAGTAGTCAGCTGGGTTCTTTTTTAAAATAATTAAATTATTTCAGCTCACATCCACAGTCTATGCTATTTTTACATAAACTAAGCAGTAGTGTGATGCATGTACTTTGTTTTACATGGACAGTAGAAAGTGCAGTGCATTCCCATCAAAATGTTGCATTTTCAAAGAAGCATGTGTGCTCACCTCCATAGAGAGAGTTTTCTCAAAGCCATTATTTGCTGCTATCTTGATATTTATCATCTGCTTTTCTGCTTCACTGTAATTATATGTATGTAATGCTCTCCTCTAAGCTTTTTAGTGATTGTAGTAATAGTAATTTTCAATAACTGAAAGTGATCCAATAAAGACACAGCCTGTGTGTCTGCAGTTCCACAGGAACAGGTGCTGTACGCACAGCAGACGGGAGAGAGAACCAGCTCACCTGCCACAGGAAGTAGAGTGCTAGAATGATCTGCAGTGGGGCCGACCACAGCATGTTGAGGAAGGTGGTGAGATCCATGAAGCGCTGCGCATCCACTGACATCAGGTTGACGATCTCACCCACAGTGGAGGAGCGCTTCGCTGCATTCGTGATGACCAGAGACTGGAGTGGGGCAAAGTCACCCGTGTTAAACACAAGTCCACCTCTAGCAATGACTGCGGTGGTACAATGGAATATCTGCAGTTCTTTCTCAAGGTTACTGTATCCTGATATAATGTTATTCTTGTAGTATTGCCTCCATATACACAACCTTATTGACATAAATTACTCTAAAAGGATTCTTCTTTTTTTCTTGTATGATTCTCACATGGTGCATGAGAACAAAAATAAACATTCTACAGTGATGCGTGTGTCTGTGTGCCCATCCTCTACACAGGCTTTGCAGGATTCCTACACTGATGGACTTTTTTATCCTGTTTGTCACGTGTTGTGTTGGTATGCCTGACTGTTGTTTGATATACTGATGCTTGACCAGGCTTCCACGAAAGTGGACTGGGCCTTTAGCCCCACCTTTCCCGTGCCCTCGGCCTACCTTCCTGTAGATGGCACCGATGATGGCACTACGGAGCCTCATTCCTGTGACAAAACAGTACTGGAAGTGCTGGTGCAGGATGAGGGTCTGCAGCAAGGCACAGGCAAACATCAGGAAAGCCAGAGCAAAACCCCACCGATTCGGGACATCCTTCTGCTTTATGAAGGAAATCAGCATGCTGCAAAGAAAGTCAATGACAGTAGAGTTTCAGTCACCCGCTGATTCTATGGAAGTCCATTCGACAGCTAGAAAAACTAAATAGATTTGACTCACAGCAAACAGTTCCTAAGAAAACAAATTGTGTTCTCTCATATCATATGAAAATCCTAAAAGCCACGCAGTTGTTACATCTACCCTGAAGTACATCCATCATTCAAATGACTGTACCCTTTTTCAGGCTTGTACACAAACAGGCACTGTTCACAGCTTTGTGATTTTACATTTATGCTTTGCATTGCATACAAATATGCCTTTTTCAGAGAGGTGATACAGACATCTGAGATGTGGACCAAACAAAATGCAAAACTATATCATGTCCCCTTTCCTCTACTGCAGTCCATGTAAAATAGCCAAACAGAGCGTTACTGATAAGGTCTACATTTCGCTCCATAAAATCCTGAATATTATCTTTGCATCTCACTGCATATACCTTACAGGGTGCATTTGTGGGATATAGATCTCTCAGACTCCTGTGCTAACTCTGAGCTACTTTGCTTTTTACTGCGATATAGCTGAATGAGCCATATACGCTATATTCTGTATATATGCAAGACAGGTGATTCCGCACATACACATATTAATAAAGGGCCTTTCAGGGAATAACTGCACCACCATCCTGGCTCTCACCTGAGGAGCTGAGGATTGACAAAGGTGATG
Organism: Megalops atlanticus; assembly: GCA_019176425.1. Classification (NCBI taxonomy): domain Eukaryota; kingdom Metazoa; phylum Chordata; class Actinopteri; order Elopiformes; family Megalopidae; genus Megalops; species Megalops atlanticus. Next base: position 26,263,539 of record CM032875.1, on the reverse strand, counting down.
AGATCCTGCAGCAGCTTGAAGGCAGAGCCTATGAGGAAGTAGGGCCCAAACGCCTTGAGTAGGGAACGGAGGAATGAGGGCTGCCTGGATTCCTGCTGTCCTGAAAGCAGCACCTCCGCCTCCTCTACATCTCCTCCTACATGGTTGGCCTCAGCAGCTGATGGGGACTTGGAGTACTTAGCGTGTGTGTCCTTGTCACGGTTACAACTCCAAAAAGCAAAAACAAGCAAATCAGGTTCAACTGTTGTACAGTACATATGTATACAACACAATACAATTCAACTTTATTTATCATGTTAGGCACAATTCAAAGACAAACTTATACTTTACACCTCTACTTCAAACATAGACATGCTGTACCAAAAACTTGCACGCAATGTCTTGTGAATTTGGCTGAATCAAACTCATGATCAGCGGTAAATGGAAATGACTGACATTGAACACACTAAGCTCCTCTGAGGTGCTTAATCCCTTCACACAGGCTTTGATGCCAGGCACTCGTTTTACCGGTTTAGGGTGCCCTATTATCCCTGTTACAGGGTTTCTATGATCTCACAAGACATAGCTGTTGAAGGTAACTCTGACAAGGCATGGCAGTAAAGAGGCAAAACACAAAGAGAGGCAGAGAAGAATGCAAACAATGATGTGGGACAAAGTGCTTGGAACACCCTCACAGTTATGCCAAGTGTGTAGAACAGTGAATGTATAGAACAGAGCATGTTTACACAAAGGTGGCTGCGAGAGAGAGCTCATTGTGAGGTGCCGTGTTTGTGGAACAGTCCCCCACAGGTTCACTGAAGTGAGTTAACTGCCAGGAATCACACTGAGCACAGACTGTACAGACACCACTGAAGCAGGAGGCCCAAAGCTCACACCCTTCGCTCTCTGTAACTTCCACACAGACCCTGTGCTGCTAAAACAATGACTTCCTACAGTACATCACTAATGTCCTGTTTGGAGGACAGAAAGAATGCTGAAAGCAGCAACCAATCTTATTCTGTTATGTCCTGAATTTTTTGCTTCACAAAAAAATTCAGAGGCTAAATCGGATCCATCTACTTACATTTACATTTTACATTTTTTTATTTGGCAGACACTTTTATCCAAAGTGACTTACAAGTGAGGCAGAGTCCAACACAGGACAAAAGCCACATAAGGAGTCAACAATAATAATAATCTATCTATAATCTACTTGTGGACTCGTCCTTACTATGTAGGCTACTGAAACTGCTAAGAAAACTAATCGGCGTGAGATTTTTTCATGTTTTCATGTAAAACGTGAAAGTTTCAAGTAAGTAGCTTGGGTTGTGCTACATTTTCCCATTTAAAGCTGCAATAGGAACTTCCTGCTTGAAACCTTATATAATATGGTGGTAAAAGCTGTGTTAATGTCATTTTTGCACTTGGTGGACCTGCTGAAGCACAGATTAGAACTCCTTTGCAAATATATGCAAACTGACACATCCAATGGTTTATTTTGTTTCACTTTCCAATTCAAAAACTAATTTTTTAACATCAGGTAAAACAAATTATGCCTAAATGTTTACTTCTGTTTAACTTCTGTGTCCATGCATGCTTGCAAAGTGCTCAAGGTGACATTTAATCAATGATTAGATAAGATTAACATTACTTACATTAAAATGATATGAAATAGGGAGGAAGTCAAATTTATCAATCACATACTGGATTTATGTGGGCAAAATCATGTTCAATAATTCTTTCCAGAGAAAATAGATTTTGGTGCAACATTGTGCCAGTGTTGTGATTTATCATTGCCAAGCAATGGAAATGCAAAGTTGCCACAACATCATATCTCCCCATTGTGACAACCTCAGTCACATCTGCAGTTTTAATCATCACCACATCATAATTTCATGTTTCCACAGCAAAAAACATCTAGATTGGTGCATACATCTTTTCTGGTTGTCAGATGTCCAAGGTTATTATCATCAGTAATGTATTTATTTCCACTCTTCATTTCCAGATAATTTTGTGCACAGATACTCATGCAAGTAGAAACAAACACACTGGCCCCTCAACAAACAGGAATAAAAAAACATTATATATAAAACAAGAAGTGTTCATATTGGATGTTTTCTGCTCAAAAACATAAAATGAGCAGCAAATGTTTTAATCTTAACATCACTGCACATTTTGTTCCCAGAATATACATATTTTTCCACAAAACATGAGGATCACACCTATTCACACCCCTGTAGTTACTGCTTTGTACATCCTCCTCTGGCATGGATAAACTTACAAGATACTATTCTATGAGGTCCCGGCCATTCAGCAGGGGAGAGATTTGTTTGTGAATCACATTCTTGAGTTAAACCCAGAAATTTACAATTGGACTGAGGTCTGGAGATAGGGATGATGAGTTGAGAACATTCAATTTGTGTTCATTTAACCACTACTTTGTTCATTTGTACTTTGGATCATTGTCATGTTGGAATGCTCATTTTCAACCCCATTTGAACTTGGCAGAAGGAACCAGGCTTTTAGCCACAGTGCCCTGGTAGAAGTTGGATTTCGTAACTCCCTCTATCTTAGGGCTCCAGGACCCATACATGCAAAATAGCAATAAATCTCTGTCCATATTACCCAGTGGACATGTGGCTTTTCTCAGCCCTAGTTTCGCCTTTGTTCCAGACATAAAACTGATGTCAAAAAGCCTGATTTTCATTTCTTACATAGTTTGGCAAATTAACACTACTTCTTGTGGCTTGCCTTCAAGAGAGGCTTCTTCCTTGCAGCCTAGCCATAAATGCAACATTCAGGCATGCAACTGTGAAGAGCGGAGGGTGGTAGATTTGACTTTTTGTGAGTTTCTTTACAGCCATCTTCAACTTGTGGATGTCAATGACCATTTACCTGCAGTGTTCAGAGAGAGCTCTCTGACCTTAACCATGATAATGCATGTTGCTGTTGAAACTCTTGTGTTCACTCCTTGGACCATTTCTACCATTGAGAAGCAGGAAGCCTTTGGATGCCACTTATAGGCAGTTCTAGAAGACTGAACATCTAATACACTGAATGTGAACGTGGACAGGTCTGTCATGTTTTGTTTAAAGGTTTTGTTTAAAAGACTAGTTAAAGGTGTGAATAAATATGACCTTTATGTTTTTTGGTTTAAAATTCATTATTTATGAACTTTAAGATTAAAGTGTATCAATTAAAATGAAATACAAAAGATTTTTTCCTTTTACAGCATTTTTTTATATAAATGAAAATTGAGGGGGAGAGAGAGATACAGAGAGAACAAGACAGTTCTTGAAATCCTTGACATTGAACCTCAGTTCATACCTTTGAACTTTAGCTTTTTCCTCTTCCCATTTCATGAGCAGCTTTGGCACAACAACTTCGGAGCTATCCTGTTTATTCAGGGACCACAGGTCTTTGTGTTCCAAAGGTTTTTTGTAGCCCTTGATAGCCATACTACACAGGGGAAACAAAGAAAGTAAAATGTAAACATAAACGTTTCTTCTGGCTCACAATAATTGTTTCAGGGTAAAGTAAACAATCACATTTTTTTCATGATTTATTGTTAACCTCAAGACAAAGTTTTTTTTAAACAAAAGACTCCATGTTTTTCCAGAGACCCAGTGAGTCTGGTAATGAATGAGAACCCCTGTCCCCTGAGAATAAGATGGAGATTTTTAGGTTTACAATTCAGCCACATGTTACTAGCTTTGGGTTTGTCTTTTATGCTACATTCCATGACACACAGTAACAGGTCTGGTAACTGTACCAGCATTAAAGGCAGAATGGATTCCAGGAGTACCTTTTTGTGTAAAAGCACCTTTGAATGCCCTTGATAGACCAACAACCGAGATTTCCAAGGTTATGAATACATTCACCTACACTTAATATACACTTAATTTTAATCTCAATGCAACTTGATAGGAAACTTACCTTGTGAACCACCAGAAGGTCATGGTTGACAGGAAGCCAGCAGTGGACTCTGGACATGGGTTCTGACAAATAAATAGTAGAGAATCAGAGAAGTGACAACGAAAGGAGAAAGATATACACCAGGAAATAATCTTTGATTATTAATATTTGCTTTGCTTTTTGTTGTTCAAAGACTCAAAGTTCAAATGTTCAAGGACTCACTACTGTATAATTTTTCAACAGAAAACAGGATTAACAGGAAAATACACATTATGGAGGTACAAACACTAATCTACACCGTATAATCCCTGAAAAAGCTACTCAAATTTATTATAAGTTTATTATTGTGAGGATTGGATCATTTTTAATACGCTAATTCCTAAGCAACTCTTTATTAACACAGTAACATTCTGTATAATGAATACTGATATAAAAATCAAGTGCATATTGTTATCAAAACAGAATCACTTTTTAAAATTAGTGTTTAAAAACTCATCTTAAAATAATAAAGCAATGTGGCTAGAAGAATAAATTAAGGTCGCTGACAACATGTAAAGCTTTTCTATCTTTAACAATTATTCAAATATGTTTAGTTCAAGTAGCTACATTTGCCATTTTGTTTGCTCAGGCTTCCCAGGCTTCCTGCTCAGGACATTTTATCGACATATAATGCATCATCTTCATATGCAGTATCAAATTAAACCTCTTTGTATGCCCCATAAACTTAAAGACAGTTTGGGAATGGATTAATTCAAAATTTAAACATAACATAAACCTTTTAATATGTTTACTTTTTGGAAAAGAAAGCTGTTTACTACAGACTATTTTGTGAACACAGCATATTTCAGACTGAGATCTCTTGTGGTTTTATAGGTATGAAATATTATATAATGGATTGGGCAGTTCCATACTGGCAATGCAACAAATACAATATAAATGGTAATGCTACAAATGTTTTCCAAATCACACTCAAGGAAAGATGCGTATTTCGGGGTGGGGTTCACACTCACAGGGTCAGTGACCACACTGGAAAAGAGTGGAGGGCGCTCATTGAAGCAGGACAGGATTAGCTCCGCCAGAATCAGCGCGAAATACAGGTAGAAGGTGGTGAATCGCAGCTTGTCTGTGATCCCCTCCTGTGAAGGAAAGGGCAAGGGGACAAAACACACTGTTATGAAGCACAGAACAGAACCACATCATCTTTCAAGTGTTTCTCCTCAATTATTCTCCTGTAGTCAACCAGCGTAAATTAGAAAGCACTATACCACATTGCAGCAACAAGCCATTTGATCAATAGTGGCTTTTTGTAGACAGGTTTGCCTCATTCTAAATGCATTACAATACCATTATTGGTATTATCATAGTAATACTAAGGATGGTTCAGAGTACAAATAGCATTGTTTTTTATTATTACTCCAACTCATGTCTGTTGTTAATTTTGATGCATTTAAGTGTTTATAGCTACAATTTACCCAATTAATTAGATTAAAAATAGCAGGCACAGGACCTCACACTCTAGTATATCTTGACCGGGTTTGTCAGCGTGCAGCCATAAAACCCTCTCAGTTAGATATGCTCGCTGTGAGCAGGTCTAAGGAACAACAGCACTACTATTCCCTTTCAAAACACCCGTGTCCTTGCCTGAACTCTACCCAACCTAAGCTCTTTACTGAGGGAAAAAAGGGAGGGAGGCAGAGGGGAGAAAGAGGGAAATAGATAAACATGGAGAGCGAGTGAGCGAGAGAGAGAGAGAGAGAGGGAAGAGAGGCAGAGAGAGACAGAGAGACAGAAAGAGACAGAGAGATGGAGTAAGACTCGACAGGGAAAGGTAATTGATGCCACAAGAAGGAAGAAAACGGGAGACATGGTGAAATGGAGCACAAAGCTGACAGAGAGCCATTTTTGAATGTTCACCTGTGTGGCCAGGATGATTTTCGAGCGGAAAGGCACAATGGCACACAGTACAGAGATAAACCAGTGTATAAAGAGAACCCCAGAGGACTGGACCCCTCGCAGACGCTCATATTGAATCAGAAAGGTGGCCAGCAGCTGACAGAGAGAAAGAGAAAATTGTCAGTCAGCATCACAACAAAAACAGCAGAATTCCAATTAAAAATATTAAATCTTGAGAAATCAATAATAGTTTGTGTGGACAAGTATCTTCCAGCACCGGTACTTAAAGGAGATTGTGCCCATACTCTACAGGACCAAGAAATTTCAGGATGTAATGACATTCACATAACTTAAGCTCACCCACATCACACGATACTCTAAAATGCACCCCACTGGTGCCACAAATCATACTGTCTCATAATCATACCATTGTTTCAATGCTTATGTTATTTAGCCTGTGAAAGCTGATATTTTCGCACTGGAGTCCTGTACTACTCCATGCAATACTGGATACATACATAGCAGGCATTAATTGGACACAAACATAAAATCTCAAGGCTATTTGGTGCATTAAATACAATTCTGTATGTCAACCCAGAGCACCAAATGCCAGAGAGAACACAGACAACACAAACTGCACACAGGAATGATAAATGGCATGGGGGATTAATTAGCTAAGAAGCGTTCACTTGGCCAGGTAAAAGACCATGTTATTTGCAAAACTCCTGTAGCTGGCTATATCAAGCTTAAAATACTAACATGTCTGACAAATGTATTCCCTTGACAAGAATAAATTATACTTTACAAGGAGTATCTTTGAAGTTCAGGAGCTCAAGAGAACACACAATACAATTACAATGCAATCCCCCAAATAAAAATCCCTGTTTGTTTATCCAAAAAAACTTGTAATTAAAGCAATTTGTCTTTAGTAGTAGTAGTAATAATTTCTTTCGGTCCTTATTAACAATTTTACAAAATGAATGCACATAGAAATAAATAAATAACAATAAGGCATTAAATTAAAAGGAAAAAAAAAGAATATTGACCAAAAAGGTGTAGGCTGAAGCTTTAGTTTATTACACCTACCCTTTTTATGTAACATATTCTAATAGGCAACCCTCTCTCTACTAGGTTTAGGCTATACAAAGACAGAACAAAACAGAAGAAATAACAAAAGTTCACACACAGTTCATACACAGTAATGATCATACCTCTCAATGAGATTACCGAGACAGCCGGCCTTATGCCAGAGTACTCATGAGAACTGCTCTTCTTCTACTCCTATGGTCAATTTCAACAATTAAACACTAATGCATTCACATTGATTTTTTTTGTTATAACTGTACAGGGGGCATGACAGCAGGAAGCTAAGATAAATAGCCCTTTACTTTGTAATTCATTTCAGCAACCTTGACACTAAACTTACACTTACCAAGGTCACTTTCCTTGTGAGCAAGAATGCTTATCCAAGATCTTAGTATAATAATAACCCTTTGATTAGCATTGATAACATTATCACTGATGTGAAATACATCAGCAAAAATGAACAATGTCATCGGTTTTTTGTTCCACCCCAACATACCCTATTTTTTAACAATGGTAGCATGTTTCAAGGAAGCATGTCATGGTAAGAGTTGACAAAGGTATATTTCTGGGTCGCTGTAGAAATGTTACCATGACAACAATTCCACCAAGTAACCATGTTGAACTATCATGAGCTAAAGCTAACAATATTAAAAACACTGCTAAAGCCACTTCCAAGAAAACACCTTGCTGCTGGTACACATCTTGTTGACAGTTCTGACAGACAAATATTTTACACAAACACAATATATTATGTTATCAAATGTCTAGTCAGTGGTGGTGACACTGGAGAAGTTCAAAGCCTTATGGCAGAATGAGCTGTGGAGGGGAGATCAAAGGAAACAAAGTGAAATGTGGGCCGATCTGTCTTTTTTCTGACGCTGGACCTTTAATAGTCAGCATTCATGCAAACATATCTTTTTGACCCTTGAGGGCACTTGTGCCTAGAGATATGACAGCATAATAACAACATTCCTCCTCTATCATCGCATGGTCTCTGCTTCACAATGGTAGAGTCGCTCAGATACCTACCGCTGTCATGCCCATCACAAGCGGAGTGACAAAGAATATGGGTGGCAGGTTGTTACCCTGCTGTATCTCATGGAATGAGGCAAAGAGATCTGTCCAACACACAATCCATAAGAGCAGACCAAAAACCTGCACATAAAGGTACACACAGACACGGAACGCACACAGAAAAGAGAGACAGTGAGTTACAATCATTCTTGCTCTGGCTAAAAAACAGGTATAGCTCTGTATAAGAGAGTCAAATAAAATGAATAAATAAGGAATTAACAAAAAATGGCAACTGAAATGGCCCTGCTGATGCAAAGCTATGCCTAAAATGCTATCCCTACCATCTTTTAACCTATACTCAAAGCAGAAAGACTGTAAAACTGCACAGGTTCAGTCATGCTGTGCTTAACATACCGTTTTAACTCTGTTCAACAGTGACATCATGATGTATCCTTTGTTGTTTCTCTTCAGATAGAGGAAGTAGACAGGAAAGACAAGCCATAGGTAGATGCAGGGGATCCAGGACAGCACAGACATCTGAAAGCATTCTGTGAGGTCAGGGGACTCTGGGTGCCCTATCAGATCAGGGTCCTGCAGAGAGACAAGAGAACATGGTCAACATCTCCCTTAGTCAACCCCTCCTCAGAGGACCTCAGAGGAAACAGATCCAACCTTCAGCACAACCATTACATAATTATGTTCCTGGAGTGTTAAAGAGAAAAATGGACAAACTGTGTTGAGAAACTGTTAGTTTCTCAAACTAGTATGTTTTTAGGACCAAGGAAAACTACCACTAGATCCATCAGCCAAAACACGATTTTTACTTTCACATTCAATTTCTTGACAAGATAAGAACTTTCATTGATCATAAATAAACATCTTAAATATGTTATCTTTTTCTATGCTGGTTCTTTTATCCATATTTAAATTAAGGAAAATCCTGAATATATAAGCTTTTAAAATAAGGATCTTGTATATAATCTGAGTTGGGTATGCTTACTGCACACCGTGCTTCATTCATCTCTGGGGTCCCTCACACCGGGGTCAACCTAACCTGGGGGTCCCTCATAAGGCTTACACGCTGGGCACGCCTCCAATGGCCTCGCAGCCAGCCATCCCACCACTGACACCATTGCGAAGTCAGAGCAGTCACCCCACCCGGCCTCGAACCCGGGTCTACGGGGTACCAGACCTGGATGGCTTGCCGCAAGGCCATTGGAGGCCTGCCCAGTGTGTGAGCCATATGAGGGGCCCCCAGGTTAGGTTGACCCCGGTGTGAGGGACCCCAGAGATGCTTGAAGCATGAGTGAGTGGGGCACCCTGGGATGGGAGAAGTACGGTGGGGGAATGCGCGAGGGACGCCTCTGTGCGTGAAGCGCATGCGCGCATGTGTCACTACGGAGTATGCGCTCTGACTGCCATACCAACATGCCTGGCTCTTTGGCATTGCAGTCAAGCTGCAGGTTTGGAACCGCCGTAGACCCGGGTTCGAGGCTGGGTGGGTAGACTGCTCTCTCCCTTTGCTACAACGTGGCACTGACTTTGGTGCACTGAGCTACTTGATTACATCTAAGGAAGTGCTGACAATCACTTAGAACAGTTTTTCTCAACCCTACTCCTGGCGGCACCCTGTCCTGCATATCTTCTAACTATCCTTGCTCTACCTACCTGACTGAACTGATCAGTGGCACATCTTATTAGCTGAGTACACCTGATTTAATCAACTAGCAAGGATAGATAGAAGACATGCAGGACAGTGTGCCGCCAGGAGTAGGGTTGAGAAACACTGACTTAGAAACCCCAAGGGCTATTATCTCCTCTAAACTTGTTCTTTTCAACATTCAAATGTTGAGCAATGAGGCACTGATGGCAAATTACTGCATTAAAGATAAGCTTTGTTTGAACTTACTGAAAAATAGCAGTAGCCCAATGAATATATTCTTTCTTCGCCTACTGTTTCCTCATGTCACTTTTCCACTAGAAACACGTTTAGATGGAATTAAGCCATTGATGACTAATGATAACCTCTCAGAAAACTTAATGAGCTCCAGTACATAAAAAAGATAAAATGCCAGAGTTCTCACCAGTACTTTCTCATGCGTACAAACCACACCATACTCTACAAAGGCTTCACTGCCTCCCTATTAAATACATAATCAATTACAAAGGCTTACCAATGGCCTGTAAAGCACTACTAGATTTGCACCCTCTTGCCTCTGAGACCTCCTGCAGGTGTGTACACTCACTCAGCAACTTTGTTTGGCATTTTTTCAACCCATCAAACAAGGCTTTACAACATGGGAGATAGAGTGTTTAGCTCTGTTACCCCCGAGCTGCAGAATTCCTTTCCAATGCACATATGCCATTCAGACACTGCTGCCTCTTTCAAGTATAAGTGCGTCTGTTCAGCCATTTTCAGTTTATTCCTGAGTACTGAGTTTTTATTTATTTAATATTATTTTAAATTTTATCTTAAGATTTTAATGAGTTATTGAATTGTTGTTTTATTTTTTGTTCTAATCCTGATTCCCCTGTATTTACTGCTTGTTTCATGTTACTTGTTTCACTGCAGAGAAATGGTCTCTTAATAATAACATTAATATCTTGTTTGAAGATGTTGAAAAATATCAAAATTTTATATTTTAGCAGATAAAATACTGGTAAATAACCTACTCTAACATTCAAGGCTATAACAACTAAATTTAGAATTCTAATGAGAAAAAAATTATGTATGTGACTTTACTGTAGACTACATAAAGTATGTACATATGTATGAACGATTGTATTACTGTTTTAGAACACGATTGAGGGTGCATATGTAAGGCTTCAGTAATCCCAGTAATGTTCAAGATAACAGCAAAGGAGCACCTTTTTGAGAAGACTTACAGATGCTGTCCTTAAAACTAGACAGGCTGAAGAGCTAACACAAATCATCCCAGGGGAAGGCACCCTCCTCCAAGGTCTTTCAGGGATTATTTTAGGTTTATGGTTTTTAAACAAGTTTTACCCCCTTTTCCTGCTCTCAGAAAAATAGTCCTTTCAAGTGTAAAATGCAATGACTAGGCCTCTACCCTCATTATTATAGCCTTCACGGTTCATTGCACTTGGTGTAATACAATATCATGATTCCAGGCTCCACACAACACACTACTTGTCAGAACAACGTGTGACTGTTTTTCAGATTTCTGCACTAAATGACTGATATATACTGAGGTATCACATAGCATGTGAAAAAGTATATACACATGTAGGTGGGTACACAAGTGCAGAAGCAAACATACATGCACATACAGTACATATATATATGTCTATACATATATATACATGTTCAAATTCAGTACCTGAATACTCTTCAGATCTGCAGTATGCAGTGGGAAGGAAGAAACCACAAAACATGGTGGCAAAAGTATCATTGTGATGTCAGTCAGTCATGTTTGATCTGTGCATCTTCTTTTGTTGATGCAACCTCTGAAGTGGTGTCTTCCATGGAATTCTGCTTTTACCAACAGATTCATCCAATGTTACCAGACTTCATTGAGGAAAATCAAACCTAATTGTAGCATTTAAATCATGTTTTTTAATATAGCAGGTTAGGAGTGTTAGATTGTCCTGCTGTATTCTTTCGGAGTAGTTAATGTTTTGATAATTGCAGCGCTTTGTGTACATTGTCAGTGTGGCACCAGTTACTCAACAGCTCTCCAACTTCAGTCGCAAAGATAAGTTCTATTACTGGATTGCTTCTGTGACTAATTTCTAGGGATGCACGATGATATCGGCGCGACATTGGTATTGGCCGATAAAAACTTAAGAAGTTAATTATTGGCATCGGCAGATGTGCCTGGCCGATAAGGTGACGCGTTAACTATGCGCACGCGATGACATTAAATGTTTATTATGAGCAACAAGCTTCAACATGTCAGCTGTATGGAAGTATTTCAAAATATCTGAAACAGATAACAACATTGCTATTTTGTTCTACTCGGTAAGTAGAGAATGCGATTTGAAATGAAACAAGACCGCCCGCGATTGGCGAGCTCCTGCTTTGGGGCTTGAACGGAGGTCCTAATGGTTTCAATCGACCCCTAGCTAAGTTTCTGCCCCTGGGAGGATCCTAGCTGTGTGCTGCTAAGCTTTTCTCTGCTTCTGGAGGGGGCGTGAGAAAATTTTTAAATAATGCGGCTCCGGAAGCAGAGACAGCAATGGAAAATAAGACAACCCGCAATCGCCTAGTTCCTGCTTTGGGACTCAAACAGAGGGCGTAATTTTTGTGTTTGTACACTTACACAACGACACTGAACAGCGAATTAAGTCTGTAACTTTATTGTGTCTCTGCTCATTCAAAATAAATATTGCGGCTCCATAAGGAGAGAATGCGAAGGGATATAAGACAGCGATCATAATAAGACAGATAAGCTTCTCTCTGCTTCCAGAGGGGAGTGAGACCATTTTTAAATTACGCGGCATATACACACACACACACACACACACACAAATTATATCGGTATCGGCATCGGCAATCGGCCAAAATGAGTTTGAAAATATCGGCACATCAGATATCGGCAAAAATCCAACATCGTGCATCCCTACTAACTTCCTTTCATGCCCAATGTTAACACAGGTGTTGGAAACTTCAGAGTTCCCAAAGCCCCATAAGAATGTCCAGGGAGTGGAGTAGTGAAGCAGAATTATTGTGCAAGATTTTGTGTGTACATACTTATGGGTATTAATGATTTTGATGTTTGCATTTCTAAACAGGCCATTCTTTGGAACGTAACACATCAAAAAATTCAGAGATGTTAGTGTTAAAAATAAGCCTCTTCTCAATGAATCTGAACCAAAAATGCAGAGCCATTCTTTCTACTGAATCTTTTTTTTTCATTTTGGTAAGGGTATAATTAAATATTCAGGGTTCTGTATAATGAGTTAGATTCACTCACAGTACACTCATTACAATTTTCAAAAATTTAATTATGGTAATATACTAGGCTTTATGGAGAAATCTGATAAAACTGTCATATAACCACCCCAGTCCATGTTCTGTATTTATTTCACCTTGGATTATACTCACACAGGTCAGGGAACCCTTTTCTGTACATAAATGAAACTGAGTTTGGATGGCGTTAATATGAACAGCTGACCACTGCTAGGGTGACGTTTGGCAACTGGATGGAGCCCAGCAGGCCTGTGTATCGCTTTAACACACAGCTGCAGCCTTTTCCTCTCCACTGCTCTGGTCAATTAGTGAGAGCAGCAAAATGACAGAAGTGTTAATGTGCTGCTCTAAACCATTTAGTTCCCAGTGCAAGAGAAGGCTTTCACTGTGCTTTGGCTGCCCACAGCCCTGACTGAAAATTTACTTGGAGCCCATTACCAGAGCTCTTAGCACATTCCCACTGCTAATCAGTCAGTTCTAAATACTAGGGGCCCTATTTATCAACACAGGCATGGAACTACCACTAAATTTCTTCTTATGTACAAAATGTAGAAGGTGCCTATACCTGCCATATCAATCATGGATGCAAAGGATACACGGATACAGGTTATATTCTTGACAAACCCCACCATTCAAAACTCCCTTGTGTGTGGACATGCGATTAATTTTGCATAACCCCGTAATATTCTAATACCTGATGCTGAGAGAGTATAATTTTGTTTGGTGTGTCAAACCATTGTAAACATGCTGCTTACCAATTCTGTGAATGCAGCAGCTACATGCTACATGATAACTAAGCTTTATGGACTTGCACAGCCTTGGTCAAAATGAATGTCATGTCCTGAAATACGAATCACACACTTCATTAGTACATTTATATTGTAAAATAATAACAGAAAGAAATGTTATTTACTGAGGTGATATTATACCTGTAAGCTTTCACAGGTACCTTATAATCTCACACCTTTGGATGGCTGCCTCCTTCAGAGCACAAATTCCAGAGCTGCAGACTCCAGCCTGAATGTATGGTGCTACCTAAGGAGCTGATTTAGTAATAGCATGCATTTAAGTAAAGTGCTCCTGGTAATCAGCAGTGGCTTATTAGCTGTTCCACACTCTCACAACAAAGAAATTAAATGTTCCTTGAAAACTCCCTTGGAGAAATGGCACATTAGCCAACTCCTCTGAAAGCACAATTTTCACTTCACTTGTAACTACCTTGGTCCAACTGACTGTATGTATAGAAGCGTTTTTAATAGGGTGCACACAGATTACTTTTTCATTTTTAGTACAACTTTCCTTCAATGTTGGTAACTGAAGCACATTGCAGGTCAGCAGCAAGACACATAAACAAGCTGCATTTTGGATTTTTTGCTATATTCATGTGTATCAGAATTATTATTGCCAAGTTTACATGTAATTTCATTTTAAGGACTTTTCCCTGCATATTCTCCCATCCTTAAAACATTTACACTACAACATCAGTGAGCTAAGATCCAGAAACCTGTGAAAAGGATTAGACCTTTTATACACTTTTCTGAAACTTTTATGCTACATTAGGCCCTTTCAGCAACAAGAACATGTTTCTATGCAGTCTGAAATTTGTAAAAACTTAGGAACATTCTCAAAAAAACCCACATTTTTGGTAAATCACATACTCTGCATAGAAATGAACTTATGCACAGTTACAGATTAAATTTGTGTGAATTTGTGTGTATGCAGCGAAATGAGGCCCTATGTTATTCTGTGGCTGTGAAGTGATCCAAATGGCCAGGAAAGGCATGAGTCAAACACAACACATGATAGTAATCAAGAATTTTTTTTTTGGTTTTTCCCCTTTTTTGAAACTCTTTTTGGAATCACCAACTGTCTCACCACAACAGCCTCTGCACTTGTGCAAGAGCACCTGGAATAAGATGAATGTAATCCTATGATACACTCACAGGCTGCCAAATTATTTTCACACTGTGCACCACAATAAGGTGGGTGACCATTGGATGATAGGAGCTACTCCACTAGCATCATCAGAGAAAACCTGTAAGCATCCAATGACTCCCAGAGTCCTGAGCAGCTGTGTGGCAAGGGAACACTGGTAGACCTACCCACTTATTCCCAGTGGAACACAGCCAATTTGTTCTGTCTTTGTGAGCATTACTATCGGCAGATGACACAGCTGGCTTTGGATCCAAGCCATGGGGCTCAGCCTGCACTTAAGATAAGCGCTTTGCAGACTGAGCCACTTGGGGCCCAATAATCAAAACCGTTATAAATAGCTCTTAACATGACCATGATTCTCTCAACATTTAAATACAGATTTCAACATGGCCTTTTTTTCTCTGTGATTTGCAATCAACAAAAGCTAATGGGCCTCATGAATCACAGGTTTGAGTAGGTTTTCTTGAGACTTGCCAAGAAAAAAAACAGTGAATGGAAAAATATACCAGCAATGACCTTTGTTTAAAGTTACGCCTGTTACATAAGATCAAAGTTTCAAGGAAATGATAGCAAAACACTGAATTTCTGCCACACGCAAAGAAAACATTCAGAATCACAATACTGAGAACAAAAGTTAGCAGTGTTTCAGCAGTGCACTGTAGTGATAAGAAGCAGGTTCATAACCCAAAGCTTGGAAAAGGTTAAATTTCCAGGTGGAGACTTGCTGTTGCACCCTTGGGTAAGGTGTTTAACCCAAACTGCCTCAGAAGATGTCCAGCTGTCCAAATGGATGACATGTAAAAACTGCAAGCTACATAAATCATTCTGGAAAAGAGTCAGCTAAGTAAAATGTTGTTTACAGTTAGCATTGAAAGTTGAAATTTGAAAAGTATATTTCAGGAGCGATAATATCAGCATTTTTTTAGATAGCAGAAACTGAGAGTTGCCGCACTGACATTTAACATTTTGACACTGAAAAAGTAAAAACAAAACTAAAGTTCTCAAATGAGTTATAAATCTATTTCAGTTAAAAGAACAAATGTCATGAACTGACAGATGAGGGTAAGTTTGAAGAGTGCATACTGGCAAAAGTGAGACACACAAAAACAAATAATCACACAAACTATGAAGAACATCTGTAACTGAAAATTTAACTAAACTAAGATTTGCATCAGCAAACTCATCCTTATCGTAGAGTATATAATACAGAAAACAGAGCATGCAACCGGAAAACAGCATCAGCAATTACTAACCACATGAATATCAATTTTGATAAGCAGTTTATCTGACTAGTCTGATTATCAGTTGGGCCCTAGAGAAAATGTACAGTGTGGGGTGCAGATAATTTTGCATATGTCTTTCCTCGAGCTTTACAAAAAGTAGTCCTAATACTGGTGTATTTAAGCCTACTTAGGTACAGTGTAACAACTGTATACATACACATTTTACACAGTGCTACATACTGTTAAGCCTCTTTGTGACTTACATAACCATACTATAGAGACTACAATAGGTATATACACAGTAGTTACTACATAGGTATGCAGCACTACTTACACAGGGAAAGTGTAAAGGTACAGGTATTAAGGGCTATTCAATGTGAACTGGAGCCTTTCCTACATCTGAAAGCCTTTGAGGCTTGCAACCAGACACTGACACAGGATTAGAGAACATTGTTAAATACAGTAACCTATTTGTGAAATATGTTCTTAATATGAAGTCCAAGCACATGAAGTTAAGCACACATGACTCAGGGAACTGTTCACTCTTGTAACACCTGGGTTTTTCATGGAGACCAGGCCAATACGTGAAGTATAGCCATACTAAGGGGACGAAGCTGTATCAACCTTTCTCATTATCAGCTGAAGCATTTTTGTTGGTGAAAACTCTGCACGCTACAATCCCAGAAGCACATAGGAGTAGTTCCATAGACCAACTATGCAGTGGGTGCTGTTGATTGTATAAAACAAATTAAAACAGAAAGAAATCAAACAATATAGAGTCCCCAGAGTATAAGTCTCTGATGGTACCAGAGGGTGAAGCAGAACTGTTGGAAAGAGTGGGCAGGGTTGGCAAAGATAGCTTGTTTTGTTTCCTGCCATGCTACAGCTAAGTCCTGGAAGTAACATTATTTGTGGTTTCCTGTCCTATTTTCTGACCTCCTAATTTGCTGGCTCTCTTACATGGTCTTATAAATTTGACCATATCCCAGGTATATCACAAAATAAACAGAGCTACCCATGACTCTCCCTCTCTCTTTTCCTTCCTCCACACCCACTCTGTATATATGGTGGCAAACCTTCCTTTGTTTTGAGCTTTTTGTCATCACTTTGCACTAAATAATATGCAACAGACTACCCAAACATGGTCAATGCAATCACATTAGCCTGTTGCTTCCACACCAGCACTTATGTTGCTGATTACAGGTCTGGGGCAAAAGACTGTAAAGTTGTTTCTGCTGTTTACTCAACAGATGTTTGCAACAACCTTCACTAAAATATGCAGTATTTGGCTGAGTCTCGCCAAGTGACTACATTAGTGAAACTTAGGTCTGCACGGCATGTACAAATATTGTGATGAGTTAACCTTAAAAGTGTACAGTCTGACTAAAATATGACCCCTGCTTCCACCAAGCTCAGAGACACACAACAGTCATAATGCTACACTGTCAGACAAAAATCCCTCTTTAAAAGCACCAATCCAATTCCCAGCTCTTTAATGCTGTCCTGTGAACATTATGCATCATTTTAGATCAATGAATAAAAGCTAAAATATAAAGAGGAACGACAAGCCAGGCAGATGGGATTCTTCTGAAGAATCAGACTAAGAACACATAGTTGATTAACTACTGCTGTGTGTATATTTAAAAAACGCAGAGTAACAGTACAGTACCTGGTAAGTTGAAGCCATGCACTAATACTGTAAAGCAGATTGAGACCTTCTCACTCACTCTTAATTAGTTTGACATGCCACCTATCAACCTAGTCTCCAGGGCAATCCAGGGTCATATCACTAGTTCTCCACAGTATCAAGAGACAATATACACTGCTGCTATGAATGGAAAAGGCAAGTAAGCATGTACTGCTTAACTTTTGAGCAATTTTGCAACAAATACTGAAACTTTGGAATATAACTTGATTACTTTCAAAATCATGCCACTCCCACAATTCACTAGGCAGCTCCAATCCCATGACAGTATTTACTTTCCAGTTGAAGACCAGGCCATTATCAATGGGGAAAAAAAGATGGTAGACAAACCATCATCTAAGAGGAGGACTCTGCATTTGTTTATCATGTGATTCGTACTCTTGACGTGTTAAGTGCAGTTTTTCTTTGGTGCCCCCTTTCAGCAGACACTACACTGACAGACAACTTGGCCCACATTATTCAGTTCAGGGCTATCAGAAGCAAAGTATCCATTGATTTGTTTTCACTTTGTCTTAAGAAGCAAATACAAACACCATTCATTCAAGCAATGCACAACAGAGAGAGCATTCTGTCAGGGCATGTGTGCTCATCCACAATGTTTTTTGACATACCAGGAAAAAAGCATAATTAGTATTCGTTGTTCAGTGTCTTGAAAAACACTGAGGTCTGTTGAGGTCTGTTGATTCCAATTTAAAATGTTCTCTAATTCTTACTCCAGTCACTCAGTGTTTCATCACCTGCCAGCAGAATATTAAAACTGGTTGTATTCCAGTCTGAGAAAACGTGTTGACTCCTCCTCATTCTCCTCCTGCGACACGGCCACACCTCTGCTTATCAGGAGAGAAGGAAGCGTGAGCATGACTGATAACTCCATCTTTGTCAGTGAGGTACACGCAACAGAGTGGGGCGGAGAAGCCAATGTTTATTCTTTTTGGAGCATTGACAATGAAAGTGTCTAGGTGTGAAAACATGCCTGTGTGTCCTTTGACAGCCCTCCCTAGAAAACATTTTATGAATATTTACTCAGGGGGATTTCAAACAGCAGCGATCTGTATGATTCTGCAGATGTATTGTCTGAAAGGCCTTGAAGTGACAGCCAGAAAAATGGCAGGAACAAATACTGGCTGGCTTGAGCAAACAAAACTGTGGCACTAGTAACTTAACGCTTTTTATGTTGACCCACTAATTATGAAAATAATGATAAAAGCTACTATCATGATTATGATGTTGGCTTAACTGGGAAAATGGTTCCATTTTACTTTTATTCTGTTGTGTGGTGGATATACTGTGCTCCCTTACTGTCCATTTGTATTCTGCACTGTATTTTTAATGGTCTGTAACATACCCAAATAAAAATAAAAAACTACAAAATCTTCACACTGAAAAGCAATTACAAAAATTTTCAACATAATCATTTGTACAACTGCACTAATAACTGAAGGATTAACTAAGAATTGTAAGCTATGCAAATTGTATGTGCTTTCTCTTCCCCATTATGCCTCCATTTTTTAAAATTAAATGGCACCCAGCAACTAAACAACAGTTGTGAACAGAAATGACATTTCTAGTTTTAGTTCAGTCTTGCACTCCAATTCCTAACAGTCATGGTGCATTTTCAATATGAAACTGCTCTCCTTACTTCCACCCACACACGTGAGTCATTGCAGAGGAATGCAACCTTTATACAGCATAGTACATACTGAACTACTCAATTTCTCCTTTCCCCCAAATATTCCTGACAGGTGCTACTTCTTTACTTTATTAAAAGTCTCTGATAACCTTGATTGACCTTCATAACTTGATGAGTTTTGCAAAGGAAGTTGTTCTGTTGGAAAAGCGTCTAAGGCTGGTATTCAGTCTAAACTGCTGTGTCCTTTTAAAGAATTGTGCAATTCAAACAAAAACGAACCATCCCAGGTTAATGCAGGGCTGCAGCTTTCCTGAGCCACAAATAATTACGGTGCAGGAAGCCAGACCTTTCAGCTAGTGACAGAAGACTTTGTGAGTGATCCACAATGTAAACTGAGTCCAGTCCATGCAATGGTAAACACGCCTGCCCCTTTGCAAGATTTTTTGGGTCAGGGCTCAGAATGATGAGCAATGCTAATACAGAATGCAAGGTTAGGTGAAGTCGGGAATGTCTCTGTTTCTGATGGAGCTCGGTCACTGGCAGAAAGAAGGGAGAAGAGGAGAAGACCAGATGAAGACAGATGCCTGAGGATTTTTAGGTGCTGACTTAATTTATGGTCAAGAATAAGCCAGGTGCACTGGATTCTGTTGTATTGCTATAGGAGAAGGAGGAGATTTAACTAATTAACTCAGCTTGTCCTCTTAGCATTGGCAGTTTCTGGTTTTCTGTAGTAATGAGGACCAGAGACATGGGGCTTCGCAGCACAAATGGTTCTGTAGGTTTGCTGCCGAGTGTGTTAATGGAGGAGCTCACTGTGGAGGAGAGGTGTGCTTTCTGAGGAGAGGGGTTTCTCTGACTAAGTAAGATTTAAGGAATGATCTAGTTGATTGCAAAGCACTGACGTTAAGAGACCTTCAGAGCAAAGGAGAGGAAAAGATTGGCAGCTGTCCTGTACTACAACATCAGTGCAATTCAAAAGAAAGTAGATTAATACTGGGCTATGTCAGTTACAGAATGAAACCCTATATACTTCTTCCATTCAGAATTTCAAAAACCGGAACATGTCCAGTAGCCTGTATGTTTTTGGAAGAAATGGTGTAGGAAATGGAGTCGGAATCACAATCATTGGACCGTGCGAGAGAGGCCAGTATCAGATTACTTTTTTAAAACTATCCTCTTTCAACGATATACATATACATCACAGACGTTTTTCAACTAACTTAATTTAGTTAATTTTACTTGAGAACATACAATCAAATATCAGGGAAGAAAAATGTAATGTCCATCATTAGGTCTTAATGGCAATGTTTATTTACCTCTGAAAAAATGGAATTTTCATTATATCATCCACACAGATCTCCATGAAAAGACAATGAAAATTTACTCAATTTCACAGGATATTGAGTAAATATGAGTAATAAAACAAAGGAAACACAACTCAAAAGTCAGTATTTCCAAAGAGGTTTGTAAACTGAGAGGTGCAACAGAGAATGACACAGTTCATGAGCATTTCTAGCCAACAGTGTGTGTTATGAGAAACCCCGAGCGCAGCTAATAAATCATTGATATTCACTGGCAATCATTGGTATTCATATCTCATCATACTGGAGAGCTGTACCCAATGTACGGCATCAAATAGCACAGCCTTATGCAGACATACCATGAGCCTCTATCTGTCCTTGCTTGCACTCTCCCGGAGGCCTGTCCTCACTTGTAGCTCTACCACACAGATATCACAGGAACTTTCATTTCTGCTTTTTGCTTTTTTACTGCTGACTCGTCCAATGAGCACACCTCATTCCTTGAGTTTAAGCTGTGTTTTTTTAAGGGAAAAAAGCTTCAGCAGCAACTTTTAATGTATCATAGTTGATGGATGAGGAAGTCGGGGCCTGCAGACAATCGTAAATCCTGCTTTTTTTGTATTTTTCACATGCCGTACAGGGTAAGGAGAGAATGGGGGAGAGGGTGAAACTGCTCAGCACTTTTCTCGCACTGCTTCATATCTCACAGATTATGTTACAACGATTATTGTTCCTTTTTTTGAGAGTACAGGTTTTGTACAGGTAATAAAAAATACTTTACATGAAAAACTCTGGAGGGAAGGTAGAATACTATGTACATTTCTGAAGAACACTGCAATATGTGACTAATGCTCAATGCTTTGAAACATCCAGCTGTTTAGCATTACAGTTAACCTGCTGGCAGCTGTACTGTATATTCAACAACTATAACAGTCTTTGGCTCAAGTATACATTTATTGTGACATGTAACTTAGAAAAAAAAAAACGACACATGGCAAGTTGCAAAAATAAACAGAGCTATCTTTGTATTGATGTTAAGAGGGACCACACTTCTGCAAATCCGTAGTTTTGTCTGTATCAACACTTCTAACTTTCCCTCTAAACCAGAAAATACAAAGTTAGATATATTTCTAACACCAGTTAATAGTGAAAAGGGCATCATATCTTGTCTATATACTAGAATTTTCTCTGAATACAATCACACTTTATCTTCCATTAAGAATCTCTGGGAACAGGATCTTGGTGAGGTGCTGGACGAGGACATTTGGGAGAACATCCTATATCGGGTACACTCCTCCTCTTTTTGTGCCAAACATGGCCTTATACAGTTTAAAATTCTCCATTGTACTCATTGGAGCAAAGTGAAGCTCTCCAAGATATACCCACACATAAGCCCCCTCTGTGACAGATGCCAGCAAACTCCAGCCTCTCTAATTCATATGTTCTTATCTTGTCCCTCTCTTCACAGTTATTGGACTGACATCTTCAATATTCTATCTACTATATTACATGTACCATCTGATCCTACTCCAATAACTATTTTGTTTGGAGTGCTACCCTCCACCCTACTGATACCTAAATACAAGGCTGACTTCATAGCCTTTGCTACTCTATTAGCAAGGAGATTAATCTTACTGAGATGGAAATCTCCCACTCCACCAACCGTCTTTCACTGGTTAATAGACCTTTTGTCCTATTCTAAGCTAGAGAAGATGAGGGCTACGTTGCATGGCTCCACCACAAAATTTTACAAGATATGGAATCATCTTCTTGAATTTCTGAAATCAATTCAGTTCCCCTCTGTGAATCTATAATCTACTTCATATATCTACGTCTATATTTTTGTGTCACTCCATAGTCTGTGAGTATTATGAATAAGTATTGAAAACACTGTACAAATCCACTTCCTTTCTACCTTTATTTTACAAAGCTTCCTGTAAGAAGACCTTAATATCATACATAAGGGCCCTTTTTTTCCCCTTTTGCTTTGTCTTATTGTGTGTCTTTATTTTGTAATCTGTATTGTGTCGGTAGGCGTGTACATTCTTATGTCTGACATGAGTGTACCACTTGAAAGCTGACCCAAGGTTTACCTCAGTTCATGCTTCTTTGAGTCTTTTATTGCATTGCATTTTCATTACTTTGGCCAGGTGTTACTCTTTTCTGTGTGTCATTCTTTTCTGTGTACTGTCAGTTGTAATATTGAAAAAACCCAATAAACATAGTTGGCAAAAAAAAAGAGGGACCACACTGGGTACATTAAAAGTGGTCAAGGAGAAGGTACATCTTCAATTTTTTCATTTAATAGGCTAACAACACCTCCCTTGAAACCCCCAGGGAACTGCTGGCTCTGGCTCTAGTTCTGAGCATGCCCACACTCTCCACCACCAGCCAAGTGAGCTGCTGAGTCACAATATGGGCTCATTACCAGAGAGCAGGAATAACTTTTTCCAGGTGGACACAGTGGGGCAGGAGGTGATAAATGAACAGAAAAAAAAGTTCAAGCTACAGCACATGGGGCTCACATACCCACACAGTCAGGCCTGGGTTTCTTCTGTGGATGTCTTTGTTCTGTAAGTATAATAGCAGTAGCACGGCTCACCTTTTCTATTCCTGTTCTCCCTGTGAGGCAGGCTGGTGTACAGTAAAACAATGTCCAACATGCCAGACACTCCCTGTGGGAGCCCTCAAAGTAATAACTGCCAAGCCTCGACACACCGGAGCAAACTGCTCCTCCACCTTCACTCTTTCACTCAAGCTTGTAACATTTCTGGCAATCATACAAATTGATGAGGATCAATTAGCATCCCACCCACTTGAAGATAATGTTACACCTAACTAACATTCAAGTATCAATAAAACATATTCAACCAATACTGTCCTAGTAGGTGGCTGTAGTAATGACCCACCCTAAAACTCATCCAAGATAAAGCTGCAGAGGAACATTTATTTTATGTGCAGCAATAAATATTGCAACATGCCCATCAAACAAACCTCTGCCTCAGACTGTACCTTTCCACCTAGCTCAGAGTGGTACAGGGTTGCACAGGGCTGTGCACGTTGCAAGCATTTTCACTGAGTTCCAAGTGTGCTAAAGTATAGTCCTACATGGAAAGGTAAGACATATGTATGTTGTAATCACTGTTATAATTCTACAGGTTGACGTTAAAGGTCCTGCAATCAAAAAGTCCGAAGGGATGACAGCTTCCTTTTGCAACGGCTTTTGCAATACATGTTCTAAATAATGTGAACCAGGAACTTCAAGTTTACAGCTTCCCGTAGTATTTGATATAAGCTATTGACACGTAGAGTGCATGTTATATATAGTTTCCTGGAGTTCTGAAGTGCCATACCTACATTCAAAATGTCTGGGCCTCTAGCAACCATGTTATACTAGTAGACACATTAGTTACAAATACGTATGTTTGAATATGCAGTGGCAAGATGTATAAGACATAACAGCCACACTAAAACACCCATCAATTTTTGCCTACCTAAAAGTAATAAAGAGAGAGTATGACAGTCCTTCCATGTTCAGTCTGTCCAAAGCAGGCAGACAGAATATCATAACAATATTGCAATTTAGTATTTACTTAATGGTTGCCTGTAAATTTTGCAATCAAATATTAAGATATTGCCAAGTTTAAACACAGAAGTTGATTTTTGTGACAAAAAATTCAAATAAAAAAGCTAAAACATGCTCACCAAAAGTGATATGTTAATCATAAGAGCAAACCTGGCAGGCTCACATAATTTAACCACAATTGGTCAATGACATCCTGTCATTAGAACACACAGAAAACTGGTGGCAAAACGTACCTTCAGGAATACAAAACCTACACTATCTATCTTGTAAGACTAAATTTATTATTATCTACATGTTGAGCATATGTAAGCATACAGTGTACTTTTAAACACAGATGTACCCCGTACAAGAGCCTTACAACTAGCAGCCGTAAGTGTTATTCTTGTTCATTTTACTATTTTTCCCTACCACTTTTTTGTCTCTCCAAAGGATATCATCCTCACAACCAAAAATACAGTAACACTAAATATAACTTACATTACAGCTTTGATATTTTATCATTGTGGTTTTGCAATACGTACACCTTTACTCATTGTCTGTAGTGGTTCTGTTTATTAACATTTGAATTGAAACAGTGTTTTTGTCCACAGATACACCTGGTTGGATTATAAAGAGGGTGGCAGACATGTATCATGCAGGAATCCAGTTCTGATATCATTATTACCTTGTGGTGAATGGGCTATGATGTAAGGCAAAAATACATATGTACTGAGGCATCACAGCCTTAGGGACAGAATGAATAACAATGGTAATCCCAAAAGCAAAGCCCTTTAACAAAACCATGCATTTTCACTTTCCATTTAAGCTTAGTTTAAGTTTCAGTTTAATGGATTTCTGACATAATTTCACAAATCTTCCTTCCAGAAAAAAAAAAAAACGGAATAACAATATTCAGAATAACATTTCATTTTAGAACAGTATTGACAGTATTTCCCCTCAGGCTCTTGTTCATATTGGTGATTTTACAGAATTCATTCTTGGCCATACAGAAATGGCTCCATGATACAAGGACTTCAGGCTCTTCAGATCAAGCTACTGAAGGCTTTAAAAACATGTGAAAATAAGTGCTTCTCATGTAATTCAGAGTTAAACATGCCTCATTCACATATCACAAGTCAAACTTCTGATTTGCAATTTGAAATCTAGAATATGAAATCTCATATGATTGGTCAGTTAATGTTTTTTCTCCCCTACACGCCATGAATGTCAGGATACCACTACAGAAGACCACCTCTGGTCTGCCTGACTGCTTACAGCCTCTTCTGAGTAAGCAAAACACAGAACAGATGACAACAGGAAGTTAATTACACCATATACAGACATCATCATCTTTATAACCTGCATGATATCATATTCTGTGCAGAGGAGAAACAAAATTATTAGTCTTGTGATAACAACACATTTACCAAGGAAAAAACAGCACGTCTCACTGCCATCCTGATGCAGAATAGCAGCCTCTCAAAACAAGGAGAGCCAAGTTAGTTCCCCTTCTCGACTCCATGCCTCCAGCAGAGTTCTACACACACATGACACACAGCCAAGATACATAGCAGCACTTCCTCTGTAATTGTGTGCACTTTGTATTTCCTTTTTTGTCATCACAACAGGAAGTAAGACACTCTTTGAGGCTGTGATTCTAATGTTCTTTGCGAGATAAACTTACAGTACAGGTGGAGTTCTAGAATATTTCCAAATAAACAGTAATGAACAGTGTGGTGGAAAATGTGTGCTAGTTTTTGACATGCAATCAATAAAGCACAACAGTATGATCTCTGCAGTGTCTCTTCTGCAAAATCAAGTCAATACTGGTATGCACTTGAATGATGTATCCTGTTGGAACCACAGCATGGGTCAACGGAAACAGTAGGACATGTTACAATAACATCACAGTGGAAACACTGACTCAGGACTCATGCTGGGTCTGAATTTATTACTTGTTTCAGTTGTCTTTAAACTTTTAAATTATAGAAGCTGCTTGCGTGAAAGAATTTTGAACAATAAATATGGACTAAATGACAAAACGATCAGGCTCAGGTTTCAACATGAGCAATATAATTCCTAAGACACAAGCACAAAATACAGCCAGCATCAAGACTGCAATTGTAAAAATACCAACTCGTGATGAGTAAGACCACCAAGGATATGAGTTAAACTAACAAAATACCCTACTAGTCAAGCAGTGAAATGCAACATACTATGACTCACAGCACAGAAGTATTGCATAACAATTATTCCTAGAGCCGTTTCCCATTATCAGTGCTTGGTCATTCTTGTGGAACACCGTGGAAGCCAAAGCCTCATAAAAGAGAGAATGAATGAATGATGCAGTGTCACTGTCACGCACTATTTGCTCGTTCCACTCTGCATGTGACTAACACATCTGAAGTGCCACTGTATTCCTCCGCTCCACACAATATGCAATGGCCTTGTTCCACCACTTTCCTGGCTGTGGACATGGCCTTTTCCCCAAGATAAAGTTCTCCTTGGCTGCTCTGCTCATTCTCTGAATCACAGTCATCTCAGCATCTCACTCTGTAAAGTTAACATTATCAGGTTTTCCTCCAGAGTTATCTCTTTCAAAGCCTCAAGCCCTTCCTCTGCCACATAGGCTGTTCCTTAATCTTCCTCTGAGTCTCACTCAAACCCTTCCTCTTCCTCAGCTTCTTTCACTGTGCCCACATTGTAAGTTCCTTTCAAATCTTCCTCATCAAATAACCCTTGTACACAGTGAACTGGTGATCAGTTTTATCTGACTGCTACTCTTCCCACTTTTTGGTCTTAATATACCACTTAATGGTAGCATCTGCAGGCTCCCAAAACTGAACTGGCAGTTGCATTGTGCTTCAGGGTGACTACCTGACAGCTGTCAACAAAATCTTTAAATGTGAATGTGCAAAAATGAAGATTAGTTTATGCAACTGACCCCTTCACTATGTTTCAGTTTGGTTACAAGACATAAATGTGGTTTGTACAGCTAGGGCCTTTACAATGGCATATATACTACTTGACCATGTTAATTACACAAACTGCAAACAAGTGCAAACTGCAAAAAACTTAACATGAGCCCAAACCTTTTTAACATTAGAAATGACAGGCAGCTGAGTTACTGCTGTGTGTCCCACACTATGTAGTCCAGCACAAACAAAAATGCCCTATACAATGGCTGCTAAAGAGAATGCTTACCAGTACAAGGGTATTCATTCACTTATTAACGGGTTTGTAACACTTAATATGTGAGAAATAATGCTCATGTAAGAAAAAATGCAATGTTTCATTACGGGCTTCACAAGCCAAAATCCAAATTAACACTAACAGTTACAGTACTTACCAAGGTTTCCCATAAGGGGATCAGATGTTTTCTATTTAGACATAAAACAGGGGAGCAGGAGGGGGACAGAAGTGGGGGGAGGGGCGGAAACGTTCAGCACCAACAGAACACAACCGTTTGGTAACTATGCAGTCTTTTAGAGTAAGTCTGTGGAGTCATGCACATATGCCAGCCAATGAATTCATCTCCCTCCCATGAGACAGTATTAAGTTCAGCTATCTTTACTGATCTGATGGGTGGGTCTGGTCACAGCACTAGCTAGTTCTTTAGGGTCAGTGGATTCCTTGTACAGGCCTGCACTTATCAGACAAGGGGGAAAGCCAAGCTAGAGACCAGACAACCTCAAAGGGTGCAGAGGTTACATCTGAGCTTATTATTTTGTTCTTTGTATTATGAAGTGGTCCAGGTCAACAGGAACTGTTGTCTTCCTTATTTCATTTCTTATGGTTAGCATACAATGCTGCAATACTTATTTTCAATGTCTTACTCTTGGTAAACTATTTCTGTATTTGCAAAGACCAAATAAGCTGAATCATCTTTCAGATAAATTATGTGTGAAGTGGTAAACTCAACTTTTAATGTTTATGAGCAACATAGCATTCAGAAACACCTTAAAAGGAATAAACTGTTACTTATCTGTGAAACAAATCATTATTTACATGCTAATCAGGTGTCCTGGAGAGGTGCCGTATCAACACCTATCATATCACTGTTGTGCTCATGACATTCAACTGTTTGTCATTTCCTCCATCTGTTACCCAGGTTTTGTCATGTTTCTCAGTTTGCATAGCTGATGTCTCGTTGGGGATGGCCAATCACTGCCAGAGACTCAACAGGGCCAAAACCAAGCATCTGTATATATCTGCCATGTTTTCTCCTTTCCAAGAAATGACTGTCAATGTTGAACTCACTATGCACTCTCAAGACACTTGCTGTGACACTTGACAGTGATCTGACACACATAGTGGCAATCAGAAGGATCTGTAGATCTTTCTATACGACCCAACTCCTGGCACAGACCCTGGATATCTACTGCCTAGACTAGTGCAACTCCCTCCTTGTTGCCCTCACTGCAATTTGCAATCAAATCCCTGTAGCTCATTCATGCTACTGCTGCTCGGTTTGTCCACAGTAACTATAAATTCTGCCTGTGTCTCATCTATCCTGATTTCCCTCCGCTGGGTACACAGGATGGCTCATAATTGTTTCAGAAATGCTGGTGATAGCCTAATAAGCTGTGTGGGGAATGGCTCCCCCTTATCTTCAATCAACTGTCAGACCCTACACACTGGCCGGGCCACTGCACTCAGCTACTTTGGCAAACTTGGCTGCACCCCTCTCTTGCTATCACTGATTCTGGTTGTGTCCTCTGTCCTGAATGAAATTCCTGTAGCAGTCAAAACAGTGGAGACACTGGCCATCTTCTGTCACAAACTAAATACCAACCTCTTCGGGCCGCACCTCAGAATCTACTACCCAAGCCTAATCTTTCATTTCCATTATGTAAAACTTTATATGTTTTACTTCAGGGTTAACTTCATCTGCTAGCGCTGTGTTGGAATGCTACAATACTTCTGTTGTGTGTATTATGTTGCACTTATACGCTGAGGCAGTTATGCACTTGTGATCTAAGTTCTGTGTTTGGTTTTGACATATGTGATTGCTAGTGTCCTTTGGTACAACTTTTCAAACCACTTCACTAAATGCATCTTGTATTCACACCTCTCAAGTCACTCTGGACAAGACGGTCTGAAAAATGATGTAATGCAATACAATGTCATTTACATTTTTATTCCCTACACACCAAAATACAGACCAAACACCACACAGAGCAACTGCACCCCACACAGGCCTGCTGAATGTAACACTGCATTTGCCACAGACAACAGTTACATTACATTACATTATTGGCATTTAGCAGACGCTCTTATCCAGAGAGACTTACATTGGTTACAATTTTTTTACACGTTACCCATTTACAGAGCTGGATATTTACTGTAGTAATTCTGGGTAAAGTACCTTGCCCAAGGGTACAAGAGCAGTGCCCAGGCAGGGAACTGAACTAGCACTTACCACTATGCTACACTACCACCCCTGTTATCATAAGACTGACAAAACTTTGCCACAACCGGAAGAAAAGAGCTTGGCTTCTCTGATTGCCTTTAGCCTCTGCTAAACAAAACAGTAAGATGTCTACTCTCTTCATCACCACTAGCCAAACTGCGATAGGAAGCCACTGCTAACATTAACCTTCTTTTTATGGGGTTCAGCTGAAAAGTTTCGTGGCTCTCTTCCCCTTCTCCGTGTATTTACTACATGGCCAAAAAGCATGAGGGAAGTTGTTCAAGTGACGACAACCTTGTCTGGTTCCGTGGGTAAAAAATTAAGCTATATTAGCAAGAGATGTTTGATAATTGCTCTGTGCAAGAGTGATTTACCGTGTGTCTGATGCAGTAGGGAGTTTAGACAACACTGTATTAAGGAATCAAACTGTGTGATTCTTGCATTACGTTACATTACATTACATTCATTTAGCAGATGCTCTTATCCAGAGCGAATTACAACACAAAAGAACAGAAATGTATCCGTTCAAGTTGAATGAGCAATAGAGTCAGACCAGGCTAGGCTAACAACATTCCCAAACCAGTGAGTGTGAGCACAACACCATTTAAGCCCTACCTACACATAAAATGAACCACAAGTAATACAGGTAGCAGGTGTTAGAGGGTGGGGATTGAGGTGGAACCAAGATGCGGTCTGAAGAGGTGGATCTTCAGTCTGCCTCGGAAGATGGCCAGTGATCTTGCCTATTGTAAAAGGAGGTATGAAGCCACAGTAATACTCAGATTTCAGGGTCAGACATCAGTGGATTGCATAAAAAGTTTGATTCTCCAGATATAGTTCTATGCATCACTGTGTTTTGTGAGATGTTATGAATCCTAGGTCTTCAGGTGATTTATGAAAATTTTGTATATTTTGTACTGGGAGAAGAAACTAATAATACATGAGTCCAACTTCCAACCGCTGTGTCTGCATCCAAGACAAATGGCCTCATTCAAAATGAGCAAGGCATCTACACTAAGGTCAAACAACACTACTTCAGATGTGGTTAGGTTCCTCCTTCCAAATACAATGCCCTTATGTACCTGCACAACTTATGTATTGTGTCTGGAAAAGGCAAATAACAACAGAGTGCTGGGGACTTCACATTTGGTGGTTCCATATCATTTTCCAGAGCATTAAATGCACGCAAAACCTTACAGACTCTACTTTATGTGAGATACCTTACATTTTCAAGAATTGTCTTTAACCTTGTCTTTTATTTCAAAAACTAATGGCAGAAAAGTGTCCCAAACAGTGTGTTTATATTATGATATTATCCATTTCGATTAAATACACTGAAAGTATGGCAATATCTTTTTACAGAGCAAAACAGATGGATAAAGGTCAATCCATCATACAGAAGTGGCCTGGCACAGGTCTGAACCTTAAAGACTACAGACCCACTGTGATATATTTGAAAGTCTCCCACGGATAACATTTTGATGTCTTGCATCAATATCCCAGGTATCTGTGTTTGGAATAATTTAATATCAAACATTATAAATATCATGCTCCCCAGTTCCAGCATATGAAACATTTTTTGCTTCCTCTGTATGTCTTATGGAAACAAATTGAGAGCATTTCTTATGCACACATGCCAGGATACAATATTGTTTTCTTCAACTACATTCCCTTTATATAAACAGCTGTCAAGTTATGAGAAACATGCACTTTAATAACAGGTTGTATAACTGTATCGTGCAGAGTATGTAATGAACAATGCACTCTCCATTCTCTACCCCCTCAACAAAATCTGTTTATGGAGTACACATGGTTAAAATCTCAAAAAAAAAAAAACAAAATAATCTATTAAGATACACTTGACAGATGCTCCATTTGTAAACACAAGTAACTGCTATAGTGCTGGTTGTTTGAATGTCCATTTCGTGTTGCATTACAGTTCTAATCCTTTTCAGATAAAGTACCTAAGGCCACCTTGTACTCATTACAAATTAGGGCAATGGCAACAACTAATTCCATCTGATCCCATTGGAGAGACGGAACACACTCATCCCCAGCAGTGAGAAAGCAGGTTATTCGGCCGACCCGATCCGATTCTGGTCACAGCAGTTTCTCATCCTTTCACTACCACGTCCTAAATTGAAAACCTGGGGCAACACAGCACCTTTCAACCAATATATTCTAATTTATGTCACATAAGGGTGATTACAATAATACAGTTTTGAAGCCATTTCCCTTTAAATATGAAATTTGAGCATATGATTGTTTTTTTAATCAAAACTGGCAGACATATATGTATATACCAATACATACACACATACCTTCATATATGGTAAATGTTACCACATCATAGCCTTATTTTACATTTAACATGACACAAAAGTAATTATTCCTGACTTTCCAGGCATTCTGTCTAAAACTTACAATAACGTACACAACTGTGTTCATAACAGATGACAGGAAACTGTACAAACTATTCAAACTGGATTGCGCAAATTCAGAATGTTTTAGTAAAAGACGCAACTTCAGATTTTACCATTTCACACCACTGGTTAGACACTAATCGTTTCACTTCCAGAATTATGACCTGACATGAAATAAAATGTAAAGGATTATATTGTGTTTAAAAAAACAACTGGCTTCCAAAACAGAAAAAAAATTAAAATCTGCTAGTGGAAAGTGTGGACTTGCAATGCCTAAAGCTTTCTGTTGTTTGTACTTGTCTTCAGTGATGCAGCATGTTATTTGCTTAGACTTATTCCCTATGGTGCAATTCAGAGAATTTTAGTGGTCATTTTAACGGGTTAAATGGTGTATATGAGTCTACAAAATCAAAAAAGAAAGAAAGGGCAGCAGTGTAGCACAGTGGTAAGGAGCAGGACTCATAACCAAAAGGTTGCTGGTTCAATTCCCATTGGGCTGCCTCAATAAATATCCAGCTGTATAAATGGATAACAAAAAAAGTATAAAAAAAAAAAGTAACCTAAGTCGTTCTGGATAAGAGCATCTACTAAATGCCAATAATGTAATGTAAAAAAGAAAGAAACTGGCCAACATAAATATGAGATGTTGGAAGGGAAAGTACATCAATTGAAAAACATACAAGCAGCTGCAAACAACTGCACAGATGAAAAACCTAATGCAACTGCAGTGAGCCGTGGAAGGTGACCATGGCCCCGATTCAGCTGTGTTGTGTTTAGTCCTGCAGTTTATGAAAGATATTTCTGCAAGTGTTTTTCTGTGCATCTTTATTTCTAATGCATTTTACAGTAATCACAGAAACCATCATACTCACAATGTTGAATAATGAAATGAATAAATGTAGCACACACTGTATAAACTTGCTACCTGCATGTTAAGCATAAGACTCATTTACAGCAAGACTGAATCTGTGTTTTTAAAATGTTTGCTCAGACAATGTGAGAAATGAAACAAAAAAAATCAAACAACTTGCATTTTGGTTCTGTAGTGCCAGGTAATGAAAGTTCCTAACTTTTGAAAACATGCGGCTGGAATCATTTAAACCATATCAGCACCCTGTCTGCATTCTGGTTAAAGTTTCTTTATTTCATCCTGACACTAATTCTTAGGGCCCTCACAGCAGTGCTATGTGCACCCTATTTAAATTAAATTCTCCATGAGACCATAGTTGGTGTTGCCAAAGGGTACTCATTGACAACTGACTGTGTATGCTGTGCTTGTGGTGCACATCTGAAACAAAACTCCACCTGAGGACCATGAACCTGTATAATTTTAATTAAACCATAAACAGCACTTAACTCCAGACAACCTCTGTGGCTGTGGCAAAAGTGGCAAAACAAGCTGCAATCATATGAAGTGAAAATAAATTTTGTGCAATGGGCATGTTCTCCTGAGAATATTTCAGTACATTTGTGATTTTAATATTTTCATTTGTGCGTTCATATGGGTTGTGATGGTTGACAAAGCGGGTCACTTTTTGGCTATTATGTGTTCCCAGTTTCATTTAGATGTGGACAGTACTGTAGGGGCACAAACCCATTCTGCTGTGACTGCAATACTTGTCTCACCATGAAACAAACACTACCAATAATGTCTTTGCATCAGAAATGACTTAACAAAAAATGAAATCATAACAATATCAATATACACTTTCATTTTTCGCCAACATATTAGTAAGCCTGCCCTTTATAAAAGGGAATTAAAAGCACAATCTGTGGAAAAACAAGGAAATTTCAATCCACAATTGAATGTCCTGACTTTACCCGCATCATCCCCTGGAAAGTAATCAACGGATCATTTCCATACAACAGAATTATTAAACATTAAACCTCACTTCACTGCTTTAAGCCTACCTACGCTTTTTATATTTCCAGGAGCTGTTTTGCCCTCCTTTTTAAATCAACGATCACTGCAAATACCTTGCTGAATTCCACCATCAGAAAACATGGGTAATTTAAGGACAGGGAAAAGACTGCAGAGCCAAAGAGAAAAAAATACTTGCTTTACCATTCTGCACTGACAGACCACCAGTGACACTACACTCAAGCAGCCATTACTGAGGCAACACAATACAGAGCCACTAATACAGCGACTTTTACATCCTCAGCACTCCCGACTTGAGACTGGGGATTAGGGCAGATTTTGAAGTCACCTTGGTTGACCCACACTTCTGTCGGGATCTAAATGAGTGAGGTTAATAAAATAACCTCACACACTGCTTAACTCTAAGCGGAGACATGATCATATGAACCCTTTCACTTCCAACTGGACTGCTGTCATCAGCCCATGGACACATTTTCTATCACAATGGAAATTTAAAATATGTGGATGCTTTGTTGTTGAGGACACCACAGCTCTAAAGTATGGTCAGTATGAGGGATGAAATCGCTCCTTTCATTACAGTGTTGAGTACAGCGTGTTCCCAACTCGGCTTCCTGCCAAAAACTCTGATATTCAGATTCTCTATTTTTGTCACAATATTTCAATAAATTAAAACCAGTGCATTCTATATTAAATGTAGTGCATTCAACCATGGTAATAACCATGGTAATAACCATTCACATTATCTAAACAGAAACACTTGAAAGACCTGCCAGAGCACACGCGAAAAGGGGCACCTTATTCCTCCATGCCAGACCCTGGCAGGAATAAGGCGTGCACAGAGATAGGGTTAAGAAGACCACTTCATACATCTACAACATCATAACATTCTAACTCTTGACAATCTGCAAGGGTTTCAAATGCCTACTTCTGACACTGTCCATATAGGCAGGATGAGGGAAGTCTTTAAAAACAACACATGCCCAGCTGCAAGCTGTACAGAAATCATGTGACCGAAAACTACACAACTGCCAACACACAAAAGCAAGTGTGTTGGCATGAAGTACTGACTGTCCATGCATCCATTCATTCTTTGTGAAGCTATTAAGTTTTTTGTCCCTCAGTGCTGCATTTCATTAAATTCCATTACACTGTATATCACTGGCTTCACAGATGTTCCCCACTTAACCTCACTATGACTGCTTTGAAATAAACTGTGCCCTCTGACCCAATTAATACTTAAGGCATTGTTGTACTAGTTCTGTATAGAGACAAACAAAAAACCATAAAATCATTAGAGAGAGATCTGCACTTGGTACTCAGAGACATGCACTGTGGTCACAACAGAAATGCCTTTCAATTAGACAAGCTAATGAAATGTAGATTATTGCATAAAGAAATAATATATTATCATAATTAGGCTCTAACACAGAGCATTATATTCTGCAAGGTATTATTGGAGATGATAGTCAAAATGCATTGAATTTGTGAATCAAAAACTTTACACTAGCTTCTGAAATTCTAACACGTTTGTTTAATGGTTTTTAAAGTTGTTACACAATTTCATGCATAATATGAATGGCTGGTGTCGCAGGTGATATTGGCACAATGGGAGAAAGAGAACGAGAGAGAGAGAGAGAATGTCACATCCAGAAGTCTCAGGTTTTATTTCCCCCCACAGCAGTTTAATAAAGGGTTTAAATCTAACCATCTGGCTTCTTAAGGGAAAAAGGGCAACACTCACCGAGTGCCATGGTTACCTCGAATAACCTCGTAAACAACAGAGACCTTAGCGTAAGCATACCAAGGCACGTATCAGGTGCAGTGTCTTACTAAGGCAGCTAGATGCTGCTGAATAGTAGAAAGCTATACGACAGGCTCCTCCGACTTCATTAACCTATGCTTACCATCGTGCTGAACTGCAAAAAAATGTCAGAGAACCTGGGAAAGATGCTTAAAGTCTTAACAGAGTTCGCTATGAGGTTTTAAGAAAAGATTTAGTTGATGGACTTCAGCTACGTTTGTGAAACTGTAAAGCAATCTGCCACTTGTACGTTGCTTGTATCCTGGCGTCACAACACCAGACAATAGAACACTAGGAAAAATGTTAGTCTATCTGTATAATGCATTACTGTGACTACTTCAAATGGAGTGAATTAATACAACGGGGTACTACTTCTAGCGAAATCCTTACGCCTAAAAACAAGGTGCCATCACCTTATAAGACACCTTCTGCCTCTACACGACTTTCGCGATCAAACCTCGCTATTACCGCTTTATATCGTTCATGTCAAGACAATTATAAATGGGCCTACGCACAGTTTATTCCACTACAGCCACACATAAAAGCAACACGTGGAAGGATAAGTGGTTTTACAACAATAAAACCGAGGAATGTATAGCGGAGTCGACGTAACGACTTCAAATGTTATGGTACAATTATCCATGCCATTCGAATAACCGCTAACTTCTGCATTTTTAAATTTTAGAATCCCCTCATCCCCACAAAGGCTACATATTTCGAATTATTTCTTTCATGTAGAGTAGACACCTAGCTCGAAGCTGTGCTAACACACGCACACACACACACACACACACACACACACACACACACACACACACAGATAATAATCCTTAGTCTACGTGCACATAAAACATAGCTAGGCTAATTAAATACACCCGATATAAACATCGTGCAGTTTTAAAACAGCCTAAAAGTAAGATGGTTGATCGTTTCACAGAATTTCACACATCACTGTTCCTGATTCAAATCGTTGTGGTGAAAGTCTGGAGCATACACCAGTGAAAGATTGTTATCATCAGTCTCACCCAGAAACGAGAGCGATTTGGTCCGCAAAAGTGCTCCATTGCGCTTCGCCTCGATGCTTCACTTCTCCCTGGTCTTACGAGTTATCTCGTTCTTCTTTCGCCCTTGCACGTACAAAGAACACACGCACACATACAGTACGTACATATACAGACTCCGCGAATTCACTATTTCTCCCGAAAAGCAGAGTTCTACTCCGCTTCCACTCCTCCTCTTTGTGCCTGCCGTGTTAGAGATTTATCTCCCCCGTTGTTACAGACGAGATGGCTGTAGGCATTTGGAGGTTGTCATGACAAGAGTCCGCCCATTGCTTGGCCCTTCGTTGGGCCCGCCCTGCACGGAAGCAAATTACCGGTAAACACCAATCGAGAATCAGAGGGGACTTGAGAGTTGTAAGAAGTACTTTGTCAAGAGAACTCTGAAGGCAGGCTGTTATAAAGGTTCAAAACTCTGCAGTTTCGGTAGCTAACCAACGACTTCGTTACCGTTATAACTTTTGGTTTTCTGGTGTTCTTTGAATAAGATTCTGTCAGTGTGTTGGTCTGTCCTGTAGACGCAGCTATCCTCCACAACCATTCCACTATAACTATAAATACTATACTACTGTAACCATACACTTAAATCCTTCTAGCTGTACAATCAGAGAGACACGCCAGCTGCCAAATCGAAACTATTAAATACGACATATATTAATATGTACTGCTGCGATAAAGGCTTTGACACGTTTGATACGTTATGTATGCATGTAGCCTATTTTTACATAAATCAGATCGATGGAGAACTGAAACTCCACAAAGAAGGAAAAACATCGAGTGAAATATCCCCTACCGCTGTTTTCAGGATCTGGTATTAACGAAACCATTAATTACGAAGAAATCTCGTCCGCCAGCGTCGAACGCAGACCCCATGGAGGGATACGCACTATTTGAAAGTAACTTTCTTGTTGAACAGAAACTGTGTGTCAGTCAGAAGTCGGTACTAAAATTGGGATGTTAAGGATGTGTTGCAGTAAGAAAACCTCTTTTACGAATGGGCAACAAACGGAAAGGTTACACACCCAAAACTTAGTTTCATTAGGCCTATTCATTCATAATGTTAAAATACGAAATGTCTTAGACTTAATAAGCTCATTCTTACTGATCGAGTGTACACGCAGTCAGTTTTTTTTATCTTTCAAAAGAGTCTACATTAGTCCACATTTCCTGAACCATTGAATTTATCTTAATGTGTCAGATATTTGTTCTGCACAAAATATTTTTAACATAATTAATTTTTTTAAGATGTATGTTTATTTCGTGTATAATGTAATTGTATTACAAAAGACTAAAAGAACCCCGCAATAAAAATATTAATAGCGAAATAACACAATAATAGGACGTTTAGTTTTAATGTTTTCAGTTACTCACTGTGGTTTCTGGTTGTTATTTAAACACGGGGCTTTAAAGAAATATAAATATATTTGAATGCTGGTGTGGGATGTATCAAAATGTACAGGCACTCTGTGTCCATTAAAGTCTAATTTTCTTTTCCATATCCAATCACCAGCAGAATTGCCATGCCTCTAACCTCTTGTTCTGAAACTGAAGTGTGCATTTGCTGTACAAACATAGGTGTGTGCTTTTAAACAGACTGCAAGTAATCAGCAACTTCAGAGGGCTGGGCTTGGTTAGTATGTTAGATGTTGGAAAAATTTATCTTTGAAATTGGGGAAACTGGGGTGATCTTCCTCTGGGCCAAGTCAAAACCAATGGTCAAATGGTAAACCAAGGTCCTGACTCTCCATGGTCATTGAATATGCTGTGGTATTTACCACAAAGCGTAGGGGTGTTAGTCTGGTGCGCTGGTCAACCTGCTGCTCTAATCTGTCTTTGTAATTATTCCCCAATCAGATTTACCTAATTAAGAATCCTTGTCTTTCCACTACAGCTGATGCCTGGTGAGAGTTCTAGCACAAAATGGCTTCCCTGCAAAATTCAGATTGGAGCTTTGCATAAGCAGGTGGTGAGATTTAAAAGAAAGATTATTTTTTATTATGGCAATGGTGATGATACAATTAACGCAAACATGAAATTCTGGGTAATGATCATAATTTGGAAACCCTGCAGTATCAATATAATTAGACAGGTAATTTTCCCACATGTGACAGTATTTATTTTCAATTGTACCAGATATGACGACATCAAGAACTAAGCCATAGACATCTAAAGAAGTTGTCACTTCAGCCACAGTTTCATTAGCAATGCATTTTATGTGGTGTGCAGTACCAAGCCCTGAAACAAAATGGACATCAGCCGTGAAATCATGAGCACTCAAAGTCCTCAAAACTGTATCAAGTACTGTTTAAGGTAAAAAAAAACAGAATGATAATGGCATTATCACCCGCAGCTGCACAGTGTGAAAGCTGGCTTGAGCTGCATTGGGTCTTTCAAGTCATGCTCACTGTTTTCTGTTGGTGGTGCAGGGTCGCCATGGAGTCCCCATGCTGACCAGCACATCAAAACTCCATGGATTCACTACACAGACTCACTACTATAGAGCTTATTCACAGTATTCTTAGGAGATTGATCTCCACATCGAAGGTCTCCTTATGAATGCTCCTTTCTTCTCAGTACTGTCAGACCTGATCGCTATCCTGGTGGTGCGCACCACAACATTTTTCCATGTTCCTCATATGAAAGCAGCTGAAAAGAAGAGGGCATGCTGTTATTTACATAACAGCAGCTCCTCTGGGGTTCTTTTGGTGACTGCAGGACACTTGCATATTTCTGCTCTTTCTTCAATCAACGGAAGATCAATAACATCATTATAGCGACTGAATTTCCCCGCAGTGTATGTGTTAGGATTTCAGCAATCAAGAGATGATGTTTATGATGGATGTCCTGCCATTCATAACAGACGTGCACTCAGACATGCACTTTGCCTGAGATAACGCCTACATGAGTAGGGAGCCGTCAGGCTGGTGTCTCAGCTTAGGAGGAAAGCACTCCCTCTAGGGGCTGAATATTTTCAATATCATCCTTGCGACCTACCAGGGACATATGTTCTCATCAATGACTCATTTTTTTTAGCTTGGACTCAAAAGCAACACTGGACAACTTAACAGGGGGATCAAAAAAGGCATGGTAAGGTAATAAGCAAATATGTGTTGATTCACATTGTTCTATTGTAAACACTAAATACTAACTCAATAGTAGAAGCAAGATGTAATTACATGTGCTCAGCTTCAGCACTATCTGCATTGTATGACCTGTACACATCTTGTCCTTGTGCCTGTTGTTTGCCCACTATTTGCACTTTTGTATGTTGCTTTGGATAAAAGTGTCTGCTAAATGAATAAATGTAAATGTAAATGTAAATGTAAACATGACCAGTAATAGCTACCCATTGAACTCTTAAGAAGAAAGAAAGAGTGAACTGTAGAGGTATAACCAGAAAATAAAAATCAAAATGTATACTATCACAACATATTACATATAGCCAGTGACCACACCACCCTGTAAATAGTAGGGTGTCTTCTTGCATTTGCACCAAACATGAGATGAATGATAGTGCACAGGCTGGGACACTGTACTGTAGGAGATGTCATCATCAAGATGAGTCACGTAGTGACTTACGCTGACTCAATCACTAAGGTCATTAATGGTCCCATGGCATTTATCTAGGGTTTCCCTGATGTCCTGGATAAATTCCCAGTCAGGTTCTTTCAGTCTGGGCATGTAATAATCCCCCAGTTTAATTGGCTGAATAATTCCCTCACTCACCTCCTCAGATGTTGTGTGGCGAGTATTCTGGTGCAAAATAACTGCTGTAGATCAATCCAGTTGGGGCGACATATTGATGGCATTTGATGTGAGCCTCTCTTTCTTGGTAATGTGCTCTGAGACCCTTTAAAGATATATAATATGTTTATGACATTATATAAGTTATATAATATATTAACTTTGTTATTTTAACATTGGGGAGGCTGACAGACGGACATTACCTTCCTGTAATCTGTAATATACTGCCACTGGTATTAATTATATGTCTGCCAAAATTATATGCTCAAAAAGAACATGGAGTTAGTAAATGTCACCAAATGCCAGCAATATGGTATGAATGAACAATTGCATTTTCAGGGGGCTTAGAGTCATAAAATTGAATGATAGCACCACATGTGTAAACATAGAAGAGCTGGAGTCTGAGAAAAACAGAAAAGAGATGATTTTGTGTTTCTGAAATTTTTAAAGTGAATTTGTAATGTAAGCATTACTGTTTAGAGGTGGCCAACCCTACCAAGACTGTGCATGAGAATAGCCACTATCTACAGCAATGTGGGTTTTTATTGTAATATCCCATTCATTGTATTTAGGTCTGATAATGTTTTTACTGTCCATCTATAATTCCATTTGTAATTGTGATCTGTTTTATTGTAAACTTGACATAAGAGGGAGGAGATGGAACAGCTGTTTTTCCAAAGGTGTGTTACAGTTCCACTGGTTTACTCCTCTGGTGAGATGAGAGGGATGACCTGAATACTATTTGATCAAGAGCATTGCCTGTCAACAGTGCAACAGACTTTTATGCATTCCATATGATCAAAAAAAGACATTATTAAAAATACTCTAGCATTTATCCGGTTTGTAGCAGATATGCATTTTTTTCTTTGCACTCATTTCAGAATCCATCCACACAAATTTCTGAGGGACTGCATGAGGCCCTAGGGTCATCTGCAGCAGTCATCTGTGGGATGATATAATCCATGATCAGGGTGCCCCTGGCAACACTCACTTGTAATGTTGTGCATTTTATGCTGTAAGGTGAAGTAAACTGTCAAAC
Source organism: Megalops atlanticus (assembly GCA_019176425.1). NCBI lineage: Eukaryota > Metazoa > Chordata > Actinopteri > Elopiformes > Megalopidae > Megalops > Megalops atlanticus. The sequence goes on along the minus strand of CM032875.1, from coordinate 26,222,000 downwards.
TGGTCATCTTACAGATCAGTTACTTTTAAATTATTTTACAGAGATGGCAGTATGCAGAAAATGATGTGTTTTTCAAAAGACAGAGGGAACATTAATGTTATAACAACATTAGCCAAAACTGAATGAGCTGCAGTACTTGTCTCATCTACAGTACCTTGGAAACTAAGAAAAGTGTGGTAGAAACAACTGTTGGCCACCAGATGGGGTGCCTTACATGTGACAACTTTCCAAACACTTTCCAGGAGTTAGTATAGTGTTGAAAAAAGTGTAGGCCATTATAAATGTTTTCTCTTTTCCACTGTAATGTGCATGCATACACACACACACACACACACACACACACACACACACACACACACACACACACACACACACACACACACACACACACACACACACACACACACACACACACACACACACAAAGGAAATCCTCTGATTCCCACCCCTTCCTTTTCCGTTTTCTCCACTTTTTTCTATTTCGCACAATAACATAATTATAATGAGCGATAAAATGCACACTGTCGTATATATTCATTGAGGCTTAAAGGATTCTCATCTTTTATTTTTCTTTCTGTGACAAATAAACTGTTTTGAGGCTCACACAAGGAATGTCCATAATGATAGTTGACATCATGATTTTGTGCAGCTAACAATTTCTCTTTCCTCTTTTTTAGTGTGTAAAGTTTTAGAATTCTGTTATTTTTATTTCTTCTTATTGGTTTTAAGTTAATATCCAGGTTTGGAGAGCTGCACTGTATTTAACAAACAACAGCCGAAAACAATATTCTGAGGTCACAGAAGTTCAATGAAAGGTTCACTGGCAGATTATTCACGGTTTATTTCGGATGTATAAAACACATTAGTTACACAGAATACATATAATACTGAACTTTAAAAATGAGGATGGACTTAATGTATGCATGTGGTGCCCACCAATTACCAAAATATAAATTCCATGAGAAACTGTAGAGTCTACAAGGGGGACAAAATGTACACAGCAGCAGAAACCGTGAGAATCATTTATATATAGTAGGTCTTATAGCCGTGATGTGCTTTGCCCTTGGAGTAAGAGGTCAAAAAGTTATCAACGAAAGGCATAGTTGAAAAAGAGCCTAATACGAAGTGCGTTACATTTTGAGCATACTTAGACATTTTATTACAAAAATAGTGCAATCAAGATATATATGTATTTCAGATGAACTGTTTGAGAATGACCTGGTAATCATTACAACTGCAGATTCACTTTATGGTTATCATGACATCACACGATCTGATCAACGAGATTACCTGTTGTGATTTTTTTAGCTTGTTTGGCAACAAGCGAGTGATGCAGGAATATAAAGAGGAAATGATAATGTAAGTTGCCTACTAACAAAAAAGTAGTTTGTGTAACTCAATTGCAGCTGTTGGCAAAGACATTCCTCTACATCTACTAAATGTTTTTTGCACATTAAAACATTAAAACCAGCAAAACTGTTACTACTACACTAAAATTCATTGGACTGCGCTGCTCGGAGTTTTATCCATTGATAAAATGCAGCTTTCATGTACGACAGAGTGTAACGTGGCAAGAAAGTGAAAAATGTTTCTAGGGTGATCAAGCTGTTTCTATTCAGCACAACTTGTTAGGTTTTATCCGCAACAGTCAGCGGCACAAATAAGTTTATTGCGATCCCGTATTCCTCGTTTCACTTCTGCATCTGAAGTGGAAGTGTTCAAATCCTGCAGTTGGAGGTGACGTAAGGGTGAAACCCAGCAGATTTTGAACAGTTCTCACCGGCTGCACAGAGGGAAGGAGTGGTAACGTAGCGGGTCGGGGTTTGGGATGCAGTGCCGAGTTAACTTGGCATAGTTGCTAGTTTATATCTTCGTGCTGTGGACGCAAGATTCGAGTAGATTACTTTCTGGAACAACGAAGTACATTTTCTAAATAGTCTTACACTTCCTCAGCCCAGTGTGACGGAAAAATGCGGCACATTGGCATGTTCAGCAGCTAGCGAGCTATAACTGGCTCAGTTCTAACAAATAATTGCTTATAAACGAAAAGAACGGGTCGCAAGAGTAACGCGAAGTAACTAACTTTTCTGTGAAACTGTTTTCGTCTGTTTTGGAGACTCTTTGAGAGAGGGTGGACAGTGCCACAGCGTGTATGTCATGATTTTAAGTTTGTGAATCTGCTCTGCCTGCGATTTCGGCAGTAGCTTACTTGCATCGATGGATGTTGTTGTAGGTTATGATTATAATTTACTATGACTAAACTGCTGAAAACCTGCAGGCAAAGTTTTTCTTTTTATCCCCTTTCCTCATATTGGGGAGAGCCACACAGCAAGGTAACGTCTATCGATCCTGGGCGCCAATCCATGGATAAAGAGGAGAGTGCTCCCTGGGTGGATTGGTTGCTAGCTAACTAAAGTGCTAGTTTTTTTTTTTTTTTTTTTTTTTGATGTTGGATTTTTAAACAATCCATATAGTTTAGATTATTGACAACGACTTTTCGCCAGACCTGGGAATGAGAAAAGGGGACTGTCGCTCCGAACTCGGGAGGCTCTAGCGACTTGCAAAGTAACAGGAAAAAGTACTTGGAATATTTAAAACAAAATGATTTCAGAGGAGCGAAGCACTCACATATCGAAGCAAGCCCTGACCTTTCCTGTGGGTTTACTGATCAACTCCCCGAAAAGACGACTTGCAAAGATAGGAAGAAAGCCAAGCAATGGTTCTTTGCAGTAAGTAATGGGTTAATACACCTGTTCTCTTTTTGTTTATGTCTCTGTACGCTGTCATGGTAAAAAGCGAACTTGTTTTTAAATCCAGTTTGGAGCGCATAGAGACTGCTCCTCTATCCCTTCATTGTAAAAGAATATATCATTTTAGAGAAAACCCAGCACCCTCATAATTTTGCATCAGGTAGCTGTGGCGTGAACTTGAAGGAAACTTTCTATGACCAGTAAGATGTTTAGTGCAAATGTAATATGACATTTACTTATAGATATGATTTATAGTCTAACTTAATCTAATGTAATTTCTTATCTTCACTGTAGTGTTCTATATGTTATATTTTTTCTATGCAAGTGGGAGTGTTATACTGTATGTGTACAAATGCAATTTCCCTTCACTGAGGATAATGCATTAAATCAAAATGCATTAGATAACATATCTTAATTGCTCTTTATATAGTCTTTACTGAGATTATTATCTCTGATGACACTAGAAGTGTGTGAATTATTCGCCCAACCCATTCTCTAGACATTTAAAATGGATATCATTGCATCTGCGTGACCCACAGTAACAGAGATGAGTGGGGGTATAGGTTCTGTGAAAGAGGGGAGTCCTGCCCCCAGCGTGTACTTGAGACACTTGAATGGGAAGATGCTTTATGCCAACAGAATGAGCATAAGATCTCACCCTGTAAGAAATCCAGACTCAAACTCAGACTGTGGCTCTTGTGTCTTAGGTCAAGTGCTGTATTAGAAGACTTCTGAGCATGCACATGTCCTGACAGTAGAACAGATGTAGGCAGCTTGATAAAGATTAATTCAGCTTGTCTTGTCTTTCACCCTCAGGATACAGTTAGTCAAAGATGTATAACTGAATTGACTACAAGAAAGAACCCCCGTTCCACCAATCTCCGGTCAGTCACAAATCTGAAACGATCAGCAGACTGTCAGTGGTTTGCCAAAAGACATCAATATGACGAGGGTCTGCCAACACATAGGGCCTAATGCTATCCTTTTCAGCTGTCCATAATCTTATATTCAACAAAGACCCTTTATAAAAAGGGTGCTTGGATCATTAATCCTGTTGGATTTTCTAGTTTTGTAGATTAGTGGCACTCACGGATTGCCCAGAAGATTATTCACCTCAAGCAGAAGAGCAGTCTGCTCTGTTATGCTTGCATGTGTGTGTGAGATTGAGAAAGTGAGTGTTTTATTGTGGGGGTATGCTTGTCTGTATAAGGATGACTTTGCGTCCACAATCCATTTTGCAGGGAGAGAAGCTGTGTGGGTGTTATTAATCAGTACTATCCAAAGATGCTCAGACACCAGACTGAGGACACAAGATAAGGACATATTCGTGATAAAATCCAGGAGAATAATTTCGCTTGCCATTTATGTGAAGCATTGCCATACTGATACTGCACATGAGATTTTCCTCTTTGCATTTTACTGTGATCATGTTGGGTGCGCTTAATCTCATTAATTTATTCCCTGTGTTTGGACTCTTTACTGTACTTTCCTCTTCAACATGGTCTTTATTTAATGTAAGGTTAAGAACTGTTAACGAGTTTAGGTTATGTTTGAGTCCATGTCATGATTTGTTGTGTTTTCTCATTAATGCTGGAAAAATCCCTTTGGATTACAGCTGGAGTCTGTAATGGCTTTTGTATGCGTAACGATTGCCACATTGTTAGTCAGGGTTGTCGCCTTGAGACAGCATCATTGAGGTTTCAGGACTGAGTTTAAGGTATTTCTTAAAGGCCTAAATGTACAATGGCAAATGGGATTTGACAGTCCTCAACACAAAACTAGTGTCAGCAGCTAATTCTGGGATTTTCTAGACTATGACGTCAGTCTAACAGTGTTATTAAATTGTGCTGGTTTCCTGAATGTTAGGAACTGATATGTGTTGCAAAGGGGGGAATCGGTCAGTTCTGTTTCCTCTTAGGTTACATAGTAAGTCATAAAGTAAGTAAGGCATTTGTTTACCAATGTGATCCTTCTTCCTGCATAAATCCCCTCAGTGTTGGTTTAATCTCTGTCATACCTCCTTTAATATCATTAGTGGTCTCCAGACTGGTTCTCTAAACTGAGTGAAATTAATGAGCTGGCATCTCTGTGAGCCAGTCTTTCATCGTGTTTCATGATTGACACATGCTGGCTGCTTGCTACAGCCAAAGAGCTTAGCCTCAGATATTTTTCTGATAAACTAACAATGGTGAAATGAGTAAAATGTTCTGTATGTACTTTTGTGTATCCTTCACAGTGTATTAAGGTCAATAAATGACCCCAAAAATTGTCCCTGTTTTGTTAGCATGCTGTCCAAAGAATTTCTAATTTTTAAAGTGAATTGTGTTTTTTCTGTACCACACACTTGATAATTTTTCTTTATGGATTTTGACATAACAGTCTGACTCTGAAGAAGCAGTTTGTTCTGCTGAGTTAAACAGATTATTGGAATGCTCTGTCACAGTATATTCTTTGTTTCGTTATAAATGAGTGCTGCCAGGTACTGAGAGTATGTACTTTTACAGCCCATCTGTTTGAAATTTTGCAGCCTGCTTTCAAAGGGTCCGTATTGCAGATATTTATTAAGAAGAATTAACCGTTGATTAACAGCTCCAGTTGTGTGGGATAGGCTTGAAATGGAAACCTTTGCCTCCATTTGGAATTTCCAACAGTGAAAACAACGCAGTGTATGGGGCTGTTATTGTCAGGGAAAAACTGTGCGGGTGTTTTAGAATATCTGCATCATTCTGCCGCTCGTTTCATAGTTGAATTGAGAAAGCTCTGTTCTCCCCCTCCGCAGGTCCAGCTCCTCCAGTGCCACCACCAAATCAGCAGAAAGTGTGGGTGTCAGGCAACCTGCCAAGAACAAGATCCGACGGCACAACAACCGGCTTTCCACCGTCTTCAACCGGAGCCCCCAGCTGCGTGACAGTGGGCAGGGCCATGGCCACATGGCCAGCTCAGGGGACGTGTCAGCCGCAGACGATCCCTCTGAGCTGTCCAATCAGATATCTGCCCCAGGGATCCTGAAGATTTTTGGCAGTGACATATGCAAAGGTGCCAACTACAAGAGCGTCCTGGCCACTACGCGCTCCAGCGCTAAGGAGCTTGTCAAAGAGGCCCTGGAGAGGTGAGGCATCATAGCTGCAAGGATGGGTGTCCTTGTGGGCAGTGTATGGGGAGTTTCTTTGTGCTGGTCAATGTAGCATGTAGATGACATTAGGTTCTGTTAACACCATTTCCTTTTTTCATACCCCCATATCAGCACATTGCTTCTTTTTTAGTCTCTTTTAATAATGTGTTTTCAATTTTATCTCATACTGTTTATTCAGAGAAAAATGGTCTCAGAAAAAGGCTAATGTGTACCTTGGCATGTTATTGGTAGTCATTGAGCTGCTCCCATAAATAACCTTCTGGAAGGAGGTAAGCATTGGGCTGTGTGCACAATGTTGTGTGTTCTGTACCACACATGGGAAAAAAGCCAGTGTTCCAGTCTGTAAGGATCTTTTTGTCTTGAGTAGTTGATGTAATGTATGAGAACTTGGGTTTTAGGGCAGTAGAAGAAAGTATTGCCTTTGTGGCCAGTGGCACATCCTCTCTGGTTATATAAAAAATATGCATGATAAATCACTCACATGTGACACATGGAAAATTCCACACTAACCAAATTCTTGGATGCATGCTAACCACTTTGGCAAACCAGATGTGACTACTATTCTACAGATCAAATTGATATTTTTTTATTTTCATGAGCACACAGAAATGTAATGGGTGTGCTTTCATAAAAAAATTGACAAAAAATCTGGTGATCATTCCATGTTGTGTCTCAGTTACTTTAAATGCACTTAATTCACACACTAATCTCTTGCTTCTCTCTGAACCTTCCATTCATGACAATGCTAAGAGAGCCCTTACACACTTTATCATCACTCTATGGCAGACCAAGGTGATTTGACTTTACTTATATGATGTAATAACTCAAGGAGTATGTCACAACTGTCTTTTGCAAGGGGGCAAGTAATAATCTCAGCATTTTCTCTATGGAAATACTACACAGTAAGGTACCCTGTGACAATTTGACTTTAAAGGCTCTATACCAAATAAACATAATTGTAAAACTGATTGTGGCTCCTACAGATAAACTCAGCACTACATGTTTCATTTCTATATCATGAATTTCTCATTTAACTGTATATTTCTGCTTGTTTCTGCTGCTTAGATACTCTCTTGACAAGGCTGAAGCTGGTGCCTATGTTTTGTGTGATGTGATTGGCCGCATTGGGGAGGACCACCAGTGGATGATGGAGTGTTTTCGTGTTGTGGGTGACAACGAGAAGCCCCTCATTTTGCAATCCCTGTGGAAACCCAAGGAAGGCTTTGCCCGGCGATTTGAGATTCAGAAGCGAGCTAGTGTGGAGGAGAAGAGTGCGGAGGAGAAGGACACAGTCACTGCAGGTATAAGAGCCAGGGTGTGAAACAACATGCCATAGAACTGGTGCTACATATGGCCTCCACATTTTCACCCATATGGTAATAATTTTTTTGCTGAAATTTTGTGTTGGTTCTATGTATACAGAATTGTAGTAATGGAATACAAGCACGTATAGATGTAAATACATTTCATTCTTTTTTCCAGTTTTGCTGAGTGACACAAGCAGAAAATAAAAAAACACAATGTACTTAAGAAACCTTTCACATAATTACATTACATTACTGACATTTAGCAGACACTCTTATCCAGAGTGACTTCCGTAGGTTACACTATGCAATGGAAATACTACACAGTAAGGTACCCTGTGTTACACTGTTTAAGGGGCATACTGGCAAATGCATAGTAGAGTGGTCTGTGTTGGTCTGGTTCACAGTCCTAGTCTGAAAGCAAATGTTAACTTTCCCAGATATCATGCCAGCAGTATCATGGCAGACCACATAGGTCTATTCCAAGAATAAGAGATTGGGGTAAATAAGTGAGGGTTTTGGTGGTATGTTTTAGATATGGGGAGACAAATGAAATCAAAGCTGTAAAGAAAAGCAGTTTGTTTTTGGGGCAGTCTGTCAGCCCCCCCTGGGAGCCCCCTGTGTTCCCCAGAAGCTCCCCTGAGCGGGACGCTCTCACTGCGCCTTGGGAGCCAAACATGCCAACTGGTGGCTTGTTTTTTTTTCCATCAGAGTTTGCTTCCTGCACATTGGAGACTGCATGCTCCTGTTGACTTTGGCTTGCTCCTATTGTGTGTCTCTTCTCCAGCGAAACTGCACTAGGGAGTTGCCCCACTGCAGCGAAATGGCATTGTGTCTTTGGCAGAACAATATGAAAAACGCCCATTTCCACTGCAGATAACACCTTACGAGTTGGGCGTGAAGCTGTGGTCTCTCAAAATTCCATGATGGTTAATGGCCTGAAAAGCACTTAATGTTTTTGTTATATTAAACACCCTGATTGCATTTTTGATATGACATGGAAATCAACACTTAATATTGCTGCTGATATCTGCCTTGCAACAGTGTTGGAATACACAATGAAGCTGTTTGATTACTCAGAAATAACTGGCCATTCCCTCTAGCCCCAATTTCCCCAACTTTATCATTGCCATTGTAATGTGAATGACAGGAAATTAACTGTGCTGATTTTTGCGAATGTCTTTTTTTTTTTTTCCCAAAATAGAGCATCAGTGTTTTTAAAGTTATTTTGATATTCCCATGAGGAGGCTTTACCTCTCTGGAGACTAGACACAGAGTTCCAAAATGAAGGCACGTAGTGCCCGGTGTGGTGTTGTTCCTCCTCAGCGTTTGTCTTCCCATGCTCCCCAGGCATTAACGCCCAGGCGCGGAAGCTGCAGAAGATCCGCTCGCGGGTGACCTCGGTCTTCATCGAGGGCAGCGGCTGCAGCGGGGAGGTGGACGGCGGTCTGGGCCTATGGAAGAGCCTGAGTGAAATGGACTTGTCTGCGAGGGCCAAGGAGGGCCGGCAGAGCCACAAGGCCCTGCCGCAGGAGGACCTGGAGTCCGAGCCCGACAAAGAGGCTCACTGTGTGGCCCACGAAAAAGAGGAGACGGAGAGCAGCGACGACAACGCCACACAGTACTCCATTCACCCGCCCTTCGACTTCCCCTACTTCCTGCTGCTGCAGGGCTACAGTTACAGACAGGTAGGACAGACCCCCACTATGCCTCTCCCTTCTTTCTCCACTGAACTCTCCCTTCCCTGGGTGGGGTGCTCAGACTGGTACATATTTTCACCAAGAATTTTGTGATGTGAAGATTTTATCGGAGGCCCACCGTCTGTCACTGACAGCTCCCACTTCTTAAAATGGTAAAGGGTTCTTTTCTGACAGAGGCCTATTGTGTACTCAGTTTGGATGCCCCTAGTATTACAGTGCTAGGATAATGCAAGGTGTCTTTTGTTCCAACAATCTAATCTGTAGGTTAAAGCTTTCAACAGAATGGACTTGGATTTTTTTTGTTTTATTTCAGGATTTTGCCCTCCTTGCTAGTTTGTTTTAACTCCCTTTTTCCCAGTCTGAGCATTAGGGATGTTGCTGTGTTTTACTATCTGTGAGTCTCAGATCACTTTAACACAGACTTTACATGTAGCAACCCATTTTACCAGGATTTTCTAGTAAAAATGACAGAGCCCTCTTTTTCACATTAAGTCCTTTTCTAGAGGAGGGGTAAATAATAAGCAGTGTGCTATTACAATTTCAACCCCACCCTTTACACAGTGGAAAATATGGTTCCTTCAATGTAAATACAGTTGGAAATACTTAAGGACCCAGTCTCCTGAATGCTGCCAAATACTTTTGGTTTCACCACCCTTCTCCTATTTGCCATGAATCCTCTCCGAAACTGGATGTTGTTCCAGTTTGACTGTTTTCAGGACAAAGTAACATGTGGGAAGGTCTCCACAAATCACCTCAAAATTCTTTGGACAACTGCCATTGAGCAGTAGAGTAAGTAAGTAAAAACGGTTGAAATTGGATACCACATAGTGCTCACCAAACTGGCAGTTTTCTTTAACTTAGCATTGTCTATGTTTAGATCCAGAGTAAGAAGAGGCAGAGAATGCTTACAGTTGTGTTACTATAGTTTTGAAATTTAGAGTCAGGAACTTTGCAATGGAAAGTACTGAACACTGAACTGTGTCTGTAAATCTACACACACTGGGAGAAAACCCCCAAACAGCTCATTTAGCGAAATGTTTGCTGTTTTAGGGCATTCCTGACATTGAAGACTTTCAAAAGTCAGCAGTTTTCTGTGTGCCTTCTAAGGATTCACAAGGCTATTCGAACAGTAGATATGGATAGATGTGCTGCTGTGTAGTCTTTAAGGGAGTCGTGAGGAAATACAAAGTTATTTAAAGGGGTGAGTCTTCAGGTGATATAAAATAAGTTTAAACGAGTCATAACTTATGTCTTGGCACAATTTTGTAATAGGAGCTTTGAAGCCATTAAATCATTTTCACACAGAGGGTATTTGTTGAGCTTCTCTGAAAACAATGAAATAATGTAAAGTAATGGCAGTGGTGTAATTATCTCATCATTTCTCCCCTCGATGACTTGGCTGACTGAAGCTGTACATTTGAGACAGTATCTGTGACCCATATACAGGAATTCAGCCCATATATTCCTTGTATTCCAATCCAGTGTCTTCCCCACAAGCCCATTTTTTATGAGTCCAGTCCAGCCACAGCGATTTCCAGAGGCATACAGTGACAAAGAGATTGCATTTCCTCACTCTGTGGTTTTCTTGCTCCAGTTGGGATAGTAGCATGCCCAAACCCCTACTGCACTGTGTTCTGGGGACACTGAAAAACTGTCATGGTACTCACTTATGTTCTCCCTACTGCAGTGCCTGCTATTCTCTTTGATGTTGCTTCATTATAAGCACAGAAAAAAACATCTTGACTGAAGTTGTTAGCTAACCTTACAGCAGGAATGTCATGTTTGATATGTACAGCTCTAATGAGATTCTGTCTCTTCTCTCTCTGTCCTGCTATGACCTTAACATTAGATCATCTTGTTAGTTTGTGAAGGATTTTGATATCCAGCTCCTCAGGTGATCAGTAAAAGCCAGGACATTCAGTTTACTCAGTATTAATTGGAATTCTAACACTTCCAAGTCTGCAATTGAATTAAAAGAAAACAGAGAATACCCAGCAGACTAGAAAATCCCACATGAAAACATCATTGGCCTGGGGAAGAGGGGGGGAGGGATAGCCAACCATGGTTTAGGCAATAGTAGGAAACAGTGAAAGAGTTGCAACGGTGTTGATGTTTCCTCGCGGATTAGCGTGACTGCTGAGTGATTCCTACTCGAGTGCAGCAGACAGACATCAGAGGCACAGGTGATCCTCACGGTGGAGGAGGGCCCCTCTTGTCATTCAGGTGCAGTCCACAGCTTCTGTCAGCTCTATAGCTCTATAGCAGCAGCTTAGTCCTCACATGGGAGTGACCTTCTCTCACCAGAGCACATTCAACGTGATTATGCTCCCCGTGTTGTTGAATCTCAGTGTGGCCTTGAAGCCAGGAGTCTGCCAATGAAGCTGAATGCTTCCTGATTACAAGCACAAAGCTGAAAATATTTTTAAAAGGCAGCTGTATTTGGTTGCATGTGTTAACACCTTTAAGGTTTAGCTGAATAGGCAAGAGTATTCTCTCACTTATGCTTTAGTATTGGTAACCTGCAGGTGAAGCATGTTTTAGATTGCTGTGCTGTAGCTTATGAATGAGGCCCTTAGTGTATGTATATGTGTCTGTGTCCTCATGGCCAGTAATGGTCTAGCATACACTCTTGTCAAAGACTTGCATAGCTTGCAGTTTTTACATTATTCATTTACACAGCATTGATGTCCATCTTTACAACTGGATATTTAATGAGAAAATCTGGGTTAGGTACCTTGCTGGTGGATACAACAGCAGTACCAGAAAATCAAACCAGCCACCTTTCGGCCATAAGCCCTGTTCCTTACCACTATACCACACTGTGGGTCCACATCATGAAAATGATTCATATTATTCCAGCACAAGGCACAGATTGATTATCTGGAAATCCAGTATACACAGAGATACATTTCTGTATTCAGATATTAATTTTGTTCATTTCCCATCTGTCTTGTAGTACATTTATTTGCATAGTTTGAGGTCGGGTTGCCAGTGTGTCAGCTGGCCAAACCCACTTTGCAGCAGCAGTAAACTCAGCTTTGCAGCTCCATTGTATATTCTGCTGAGATTGCAGAGTAGACGGATTACCACACAATTAAATGTAATGGATTTATTCATACTGGTGACACAATTGTTGCAGGAAAGGCAGGTAATCTCCTTGGAGAGATTTTTCATATTTTTTATATTCATCAGGTTTTCAATGTGTGTACAACAGCAGGTTAATTATTGAACCAAGAAGTATTTAGCATTAGCAAGTTTTTCAAGTTTGTTTGGGTTCTCGTTTTCCAAGACCAGATTTTCCTGATTACTGTACGTGGAAAGAATGATATTCACAGACAGTTGCTAGAGACAATTGCTAATGTAGTGAGACAAAAAGAATGCGGTAACAAAAAATAAAACGAGCTCAGTGACATTTTGTGGTCTTCAGTTGGGTATACTTAAACACAATCTATTTCTGTAAACCTTCCCAACAAGGAAACTTCCCATCCATTTTTTCCTTTGTTTCGTTGACATTTCCTCTGTTGCAGCTTAAGGTTTTTATTCATACAGCTCTACATTGTTTAAGTGAGTTCGACTTTGTATGATAGTTTCAGGAATTTTAGACTGATTCCATGCTGCATAATTTAAGGACTTGGTATGGTGTAGGAGGACAGCCCTGAGGAATTTACTTCTAGGACTCTCATCATAGACTTGTGGCCTAACAAAGGGTGAATACATTCCACCAAAGATTTTTTAGTTTAATATTCCTCTGTTCACAATGGATTATTCAAAAGAATCATGAAGATAATTGGCAATAATGAATATTAGCTCACATTTATTTCTGCGTTTCACATTTAGCTGTAGGACTTAAAATGACCTGCAGAGTGGCCTAATAATTGGTTTCAGTCAAAGTTATGCCATGAAACCCACAGTGCTGTGTCTGGTCAAATATTGCACATTTAAAAGATAGAGTTAGATCTCTGTATTGAATTTTAAGTGTTAATGATTAAATTGTCTAAGCCATTTTAAACTCCTGTTACACTGTCTTGACATTACATTATTTTCCACACAACTTTTCCTAGCACACACTGTACTAAAACATTCTGTCTGGCATTGTGAAGCAGAGGATTCCCAATTTCCAGAAGTTCATAGAATATTTCCCATTTTTCCAGAATTACCCAAATTATCTGTGGAAATACACCTGTCTGAAAACTGAGTAATTATGCAACTCTAGTCCTATCTGCAGGAAGGAGTTCGGAGTAGATTGCTTAGGAGCTGCTTGCTCCACACTCTCCACTCTCTGATGTATTGTACATGAACCCTGCAGTTATCACAGAAGCATTATTTGTGGTGGCTCAAATGACTAATGACAAAATGGTTGGGGTTTCTTTAACAAACTGTAATGACTGACTTTCCTGGGCCGGTGAATGACAAACACTCCTGGTATTGTTGATGCTTAGTCTGGCCTATTATCTGGAACCTGCCTCTCTCAGCCTTTCCTGTGTAGTCCACTCAATCTCCTGTGTATTGACAGTGCAGACGGTATCTCTACTGTCCCCTGGTTCACACGGCACCATGAAGATGAGGAGCCGGAGACAGTATATCCATCAGACAGCCTGTAGCACTCTGTCATCATCCTCCTCTTAGGCCCCAGTGCTCATACGTGTGACAGCCTTAATCCTTAAATTACCAATCACTGACCATCAGCTTCTTAATATATCAGGTCATTAGGCTGACTGTTAATTTGGTATTGTACTTTGCCTTTATTTTTCAAAACTGCAAAAAAATGCAGAAAATGCTTCGTGTTTTATACCAAGTATGGATTGGTTAGAAAAGACCTTATGACAGAAGTTGGCAATAGCAGACCCCCTGACTGCGTCTGCCAATCACAATCAGTGAATGGAACTATTCAACTCAGCTGTGAGTCAGGTGACTGTAATACTTTTGCTTGTATAGCCTCACAATTGCAATTATACAACCACATTAGGGAATGAAATATCAGATTTGGAATGCCTTTTCATAAGCTGTCACCCACACCTTTTCTTCTTGATCAAGGAAGACAAAATTTGAATTTGCTGAAAGGAATGCAATATCTTTAAAAGCACTTCAGTGCCCTAAAGCTGACTTTGCTGATACGGTGTGTGATCATCATTTTTTGTGTCTGATTGCAACACACCCTCCCTTTTATTACGCTGTCAGATGTAGCTCGGCTGTTGTGATTTGATCTGGTTTTCTGACACACCTTCCAGGATTTTGTCATCTACCTGATGAGCGGGATGACCACGATCTTCGGCCGCTGCAGCGAGCACTCCACGGGGGAGGATGTGGAGAGGCTGAAGGTGGACATTCTGCTTTCGGCACCAGACATCCTGCCCCAGCACTGCTGTGTGCGTCGTATGGAGGCCCCCAGCCAGGGGGACGGGAGGAGGACAGTCACCCTGCTGAAACCTCTCCACGGTGCCTCAGTCACGTGTAACGGCATCCCTCTAAAGGACGAGTGTGAGCTCCGCCCGGGCGATCTCATTGGGCTGGGCGAGCACTACCTGTTCATGTTCAAAGACCCCACTGTGACCGTCGCGTGCCAGACGCCATCCTGGCTGAGCTGGTCGTCTTCCTACCCAGTGGCGTCTGTCTGTAAAATGTGTGGCTCCTCCCTCTCGGAGACCCAGACGAGGCCCTGTGTGCAACGGGTCCCTGCGCCCTGTCTGAAGGACTCTGACAGCCAGGATCTCCTCTTGGTCTATGAGCTGGAACATGAGGATCGCATCCTGAATGAAATTATTGCAATGGCCGATCCTCACGGCGAGGGCCCCAAATTGACCCCCGCCCTCCTCATGTGTCTGTGCATGCAGCACTCTGCCACGTGTTTCCGAATGGCAGACTTCCGTCGGCTTCTGCTCCGGATTGCCAGCCAAGTACAGATGACCATGTGGGTAAGTATTCCATCCTGTCCCTTTTTCTCACTTCAGTCTAGCCAAAAGTACCAAATGTCCAGGCTTTGTCTGGACAAAAAATTCTGTTTGAGACAAAGTAAGATTAACATTTTTTAAATCGGTTTTAAATCTTTAAACATTTGTTCCTTTGTCTGTGCACAGGAAAAGACCAAGGAGCTTGCAGCAATTCAGCCAGAAACGTGAGACATTTTACTTACTGCACTTGTTTTGCATTCTTGACTTTGGGCCAGCACTCAGCATTCATTTTATTTCTGAAATATCCATGTTTGTGACATGTGCTCTGAGCAGCTGGACTTTTCAGAATGTCATACAACTGAACACCATTAATCGAGAGAGGAACCACGAGAAGAACAGCAACAGCACAGTTCTTTTTATTGTGCGGTTTAAAGGAAATTTGTACTGTAAATACGACTTTTCTTCTGTTTTTCTTGAATATTGATTTCTGAGAAGTTAAACTGAATGCATAAGTTGGTGTGAGTGTTGAAAGGAGGTCCTGAGCTGACTAAGCTCTTAAACAGCATTGGGGTGTAATGTATATAGATATGGGGGTTCATTCTGGACTGGAACCTCTATGTTGCAGGAGCTTTGATGGAGGGCAGCAGGACCCAGAGCAGCTGCAGCTGCTGACCATAGAAGAGCTGACCCCAGGTCTGCAGCCGCTGCTGCAGTGGATGGCCAATGCCATTGAGCTGCTTCACTTCATCCAGCAGGAGGTGCCCCAGCTGCTGCGCTGGATCCCTGAGGAGGACGACGAGAACATGTGTATGCTTTCCTAAACTAAATACTTGGGAACCATGACACTTTGTTCATTTCATTTTTTATCAGACTCTTGTTAACAGCCCCTTGGATGAAAAAGCAATCACCGACTTCAATCATTATATTCTAAGGATGGAAAATAATACTCTACCTAATTCACAGAGTCTTCTTACACCATAAGATTCTGTCTATGCAATGAAAATGGCAAGATGTGATATTTTGAAATTAGTGTAGGGACTGAGTAGAGTCATTAGTGTCCAGGTGTCCAGGTAAGCTGAATCAGGGAGTCCTCAGGCATCCTGCTTAAAAAAATCTTAGTAAATGGTGTTTCAACCAGTTTCTATTGTGAAAATGTAAATAGTTGCACAATTGTCAGATTATTTGGTTATGGGCTGGGTTTTAATGATATGTCTTTATGGTATGAGAAATTTTAGTGAACAAGTTTTATTGAACATATCCCTTGCATACAATGCAATTTTCCAAGTTCAAAATGCCACCAAGCCCACTTTGTCAAAAAATGGTTCAAATGTCTTTGTTTCTTTTCTCTAAATAAAGGTGCCTAAAGTTATCAAATGGAATATTCTGTCTAAAAAAAACTCAGTGTTTACTATCTGTGTTTTTCTTCTTGCTCACAGGCCTAGATTCTGACCTGACTTCCACACAGTCAGCCAGCGAGGAGGCAATGACAGTCCTGGAGGAGGTGATCATGTTCACCTTCCAGCAGTCTGTCTACTACCTCACCAAAGTAAGTATCTCCCTCCTACCTCTCTGCCACTCCCAGTGGAAAAGGACAATCCTCTGCTGGCTCACTAAGTAACATACTGTGTCTAGTAAGAGGATATGAGGTAATGCAATGGAAAAGCAATCGAGTTGTTCTGTCTTCACCAAGTTTGGCTCCAGCCTGTTGTAGGCTGTTTCCAGATCTACAATGTAAAAGGAGAACAGGTAGTTCCCTTCAATTTGTGAGTCCAGGTCTGTGTGAAATTTTGTTGCCTTGATCTGAATCCAGTAGCAGGGTACTGTTGATTTATGTTGACCTTTGTCTTCTGTTAGGTAGTTTCTCCAAAGCGCCTTTGTACGAATGGGACAGCAATGGCTGAATTCTAGTCTTCTCTGAATGGAGGGCAAACCTTGTTTTCAGAAAGCCAGGGCAAAGACTTTAATGCAGAATATCTTTGACTATGTCTACTGTTGCTTCCTGTGAACAGCAGACATTAGGTCTAGAGAAGGAATTCTTCTTTTCTAGTTTCTGGGGAAAACCCATTTGTGACCACTTTGCTAGGTTCTACTCGCTTACAGGTTTCCCTCTCATTGCCATTTTGGCTGGGTGGTTTCTGGTATGTCCTCAGTCATGGAGGAGTGTGCCTTGGCTGCAGTCTGGGAGTCTCGGGGCTGTGAAGTAGGTCAGGGCCATCAGCAGGGCAGGCGGGGGGTGTGTTTGATGAGGAGGGTGCGTTGGGGGGGTGTTGTCTCACTGGAGTCTGGAGAGGAGGGGTTTGTTCTCATTGGAGAGGGAGGCAGTTACCGACTGAACATGACCTGCTGGATGTCAAAATAATGACCCTGTGAGAGATTCCAGAGGGTGCTGAGTAAAGATTAATGGCATACTTTGTTGTTTTTCTGAAATTTCACAAGTTTTTCTTTTCATAGAATTAAGTGATCTTCAGACTATCTTCTTTGTTTTTTGATGCGGAAACGTGTTTAACATGATACTATTACGTATACGCCTGGGTCTTACCTAGTAAAGTGTCTTTTTAGATGACTTTGAACTGGTTAAAAAGGAGATATATCAGATAGGAATTAAAGTTTTGCTCACATTTTCCAAAAGGTTAAATATTTCCAATGGATTCTCTCTCACATAGCTCTGCAGTGGATAGAAAAGTAAAAAAGTGACAGTGAATGATGAAAAATATTGCACAATCATGTAGGAGAGAGAGTGAAATGTGAGGATAGCATGAAAATGTGTGCTTTTGTAGCCATGGGAAACTGAGCCTGTCTGGGCTCGCTTGCCGTGTTTGTTAGCTGAGATACTCCAATCTAAAAACAACAATCAGTGGCTGGCCGTTTGAACAAAGAACTCAAGGAAGACACTCCCCAAGTAGCTCCCGAGTAACACTTGGAATAAATGGCGCATTGTTGCTGCCACACCGTGGCCCTGTGCTGAGAAAGGACCAGACAACAGGGGCATTGTGGAGCCCAGCTGCCATGCTGGCTCTGGCTGACCCCCAGTGTGCCCTGGTCCTGTTGCTGGTCCTCAACAGGGTAGTGGCTGTGGGCAATAGTGAAAAATAAATAAATCAACAAACAATACCATTTGATTTTAGTTCTAGTAATAATAATACTGTAAGTGTAAGTACCTCAGCAAATAGCTGCGGTAGGTTTTGATGCTGTGAAGGGACGTGGTTTGGGATTTCTGTGAAGGGACGTGATTTGGATTGTGCTTGGTGAGTGCAAGCATTGTCCCCTCAATCTTGATAATTGTGCCTGCTGTGACTGATGGGGAACTTTTTTGTCATACTGGAAACAGTCTTTGGAAATGGTCAGCGATACTACATCCCTGAGGACTCTGGATGCCAAAACACACTGGAACAGATTTTTCATGTGCCCATGGTTATGCGAATGACAGTGCTTGACACACACCCTTTTTTTTTTTTACAATGTCGTTTGACCTGCGCCTTGCCATGCCCAGAAGGTACATGTTCCCACCATATGGGAAAAATCACAGAGCAGTTGGCATCGTGTTCAGTGAGAAGGAAGCTTCACACAGCATTCATTGTGGGTTGATCCAATCAGGAAGCAGCTGTAGTCCAGAGAGGAGCAGAGAGCAGGCAGGAAAAGTGGTCTCACTGTCTGTTTCCTGCACAGGAAGAGGGCAGGAAAGTGAGCCAGTGTTGCCATGGCTCCAGAGAGCACCGTTCACGCAGGAGGGAGGATTAGGTGCCTGTGTAGTGAACACGGTGTCACGGAGGTCACCAGGCAAACCTCAGAGTCACGTGGGCAACATGGAAAGGTGCAGCTGACAGTCACCACATAAACCAAGCCAGTCAAGTCCTTCCAAGCCTGTCAGCACATGTTTGCAATGTAAGGTGGTGTTGCTCATTGTTCTACAGGGCAAACAGGGAGCATCATGTCATTCATGTATTGAAAGTTTAATTCACAGAACTCTTTAATGACATCAGCAGCTGCCTTTTACACTCCCACTCTGAGGTAGAGGAGGTCATGTTCTGACTCATGCAATGAATTACCATGGAGTGTTCTTCTCAAGGCTGAGTTTGCTGGCTGTCTGTATAATTTTGGGTGAGGTTTTTGAAGAGTGAGGAATGTCTGTAGAGCCTCTTCCTCTTCCTGTTTCACCTGTAATGGTGAGATGAAGGTGGTCTTAGAGACTCCTTAGTCAAGGCAAGGGATATGATGTCACTGTGCAGTTAATCTACATCAGCTTGGAGATTCAGAACCCACATTTAAGCAGCCGTCACAGAGATTTAGGAATCTAGTTTAATCATCATACTATTTTTGTGTAATGTCATCTCCTTTGGGTTTGTGAAGTCTTTAGATCTTGTTTTGCTGCATTGGCTTTTCGTATAATTCTTGCTCTGGGCATGTTGTTACTGATGTACTGATATAAGAATGAGATAGAGAAATTAGATTGAGTTAAGTATATGCCACAACAGTCACATAATTATTGTTTTTGCAGTTTATTTGGAATTAACATGTCTGTCAGACATAAAAATGTACTCTTTTAAGGTTTTTAATTCTGTTTTTGTGTACACTGGATTCTTTCTGATATGAATATTTAAGAAATAAACCTTGATGAAGGTGGCATACAGAACATATTATTTTTAGATATAGTTATTTAACAGAAAAAAGCTGTACTTTAGCTTTTGCAGACCATTTGTATTTATAGCTACCTATGGCATATCAGGAAAGCAATGATTAATTTTATGTGTAACCAGTGGTGTCTACCTTTTCTTAGAACATAAAATTGGTCTACAGGTAGAGCAGAGCTGTGTATCCAAGCTTTAATTAATTGGAACAAATGTCTGGAAGAAATGTGATATTCCATTGTTTTTTCTGTTCATGTTTGGCATCTTGACAGAGATTTTACCATTTCAATGAAAATTTCATGTCCACTAGGTCCCCTCAAGGCGCATTCTTTCAGTGGTGATTCATTTGATTATGTTTTTCTCTCCAGTTGTTCAGACAATGACCTTTGTTTTCATATTATGTGACTCTGTAATGACTTAATACATCACTAAAGGCAAAAAGGAAATTAGATCATTTTTCAGAACATTTCTTTTTTTCTCACCGCGTCACACTTTTTGTATTTGCCCTCAGTGGTTATCCTGCACAGGAATGTATAGTGCCTGCAATTGTATGGCAGTATTTCTTGATCCTCAAAGCTACTTCCCCTGCTGCGTTTGCCATGTGCTCGGCCCACGGATGCCAATGGCTGCAGCCATGACAGCCTCATTGGCTGGGATGCTGTGGAGGATGTGTCACCATCGCAGGGGATGAGAACCAAGCTTCGCCCGCGCACACAGGCCATGTTACTCACTGCGCTCATTCAGTGTGAACTGAAAGAAAAGCCAAGGCTTAGACCTCTCTTTGTGACCGCCCTGCCTCCAAGAGAGCCCTGTCTCCAGCGATGGCTCAGTGGAGCCTCCTCCTTTATGAGGCCAGGGAAAGGTGAGGTCTGAAACGGCGGGTACATGTCCCACGCTGCTTATGGGAGTCGGGGCAGACGTCGAAAAGAAGGCAGTGAGAGTGATCTAGTTGCTTTATTCTTGTCACAGGTGTGCTATGGGTATGTGGTGATTTCTCATCCGCAGTGTACCCGCTCACTCTCTCATCAACACAATGCGTAGTGAAAGAATCCTTTCAACCCCCGATCAGTGGTGAATCCAGGGGGCCTGTCTGTTTATCTACAGTCCACCTCTGCCACAGAGTGGGGGTGGGGTGAGGGACAGACTGCACCCCCTCCTCCTCCTCCCACACCCCCTCTGCTCTAATGAGACCACCCTTTCAGCAGTGTGACTGTAAAGTTCACCACAGCAGTTCCCACACTGTTAATCCCCCGCCGGGCAGGCTCTGCTGAGCTGACAATGGAACTGAACACAGGGCTGCCAGGGTCCCAAATCCACACTCGTGGAGGCTGGCGGAGGGAATGGGCCATGTTGTGGGCACTTCAATGGCTGTTACATAATTTAATATTGAGTTCAGCTTCTAAACAGACAGTGCAGGGAATGGTCTGTTGTTTAGCTTCTTTTATTTTTCCAGTGCTTTAAAGGGTCTGCTTTCACAAAGCATGGACGCGGTGGTTACAACTTGTGTAGGTACTTGAGTGTCTATTTCCAGTTTTTGTAAATGCTATGTCAACCCTGGGCCCTTCGGTATATAAGGGAGACCTGGCACTGCCCCCTGTGTCACAAGCTTGTTTTTCCTGAGTAGGAAAGGCATTTTGCTGGAGATGGATCAGTGTGAGTGTCACATGAGGGACATTTTCATCTTGCTTTAGCTCCTAACCCACTTGCAACAACCTCAGCTCCAGCTCGACCCTCCCTCTTTTACATTCATTCTGAAATAATCCTTTAAACCCAGAATTAAGATTGCCCTGTTCTTGGCTGTGGAATTCCTCAAAGTCCCGCCTTCTCTCTAAGTTTTAATTCACCATGGTACATGAACTTATCTGTAATTTCAAAGACCATTGATACAGAGAGGTTGGGTGGAAGGGGCAAGCTTTTTAGGTCACGGTCGTCACCTCTTTTTCTTTCACCGTGTGCTTTCCCATATTTTTTACACTTCTCTGGGTCAGAACATGTTTTCATTGTGTTTGTGCAGGCACCATTTCTGTCAGGATTCACTGTGATTTTTAGAGCAAATTTATATTGAAGGTAAACAGAGCCATGAATAAGGTTAACTGGCTCTGTAAACCTAAAATAACAAAGATTAAAGTCAATGTTTACCCTCGGTGAATTTCACACAGTTCCATCTGGTAGAAGAGGAAGCAGCTGCTAGTATTGCCCAGAAAACAAAAGCGTGTTTTGGTAGTTTGAGTTCCTGTAGAAGGAGATGTACTGACTCTCAGTCCAGGCTTTGGCCTCTTGATAGATGCTGTGGGGTGATGTGGCAAATTTCCTGTTAAGTGTTCTGTACTGTACTGTAGCATTCAAACTGTGAAGTAGGTGGTCAGCACTTTCTCTGCAAGCGTTATAAAACTTTACTTTGTCAAATTTTACTGTTGTCAGATGTCTCCACAATATATCGGTATAATGAGGGTCTGTGTTTCAGTACATGGTTGTGATTAGTATATGGCCCAGAAAAGAGAGTCAAATAACAACAAAACAACAGCCATAACATGAACTAACAGCAGGGTGTAAAACTGCACCCACACTGTGAACAAACAGCAGTTTGTAAAACTATGCCCACACAAGCAAGGCTGGGTGTCATAGGAATTTTATGTATAGGAGTTTTTCTTGGCAAGAGTTGCGAGTTTTTGGGTGAGAAGGGGGGCAGCTGCCTGTGTACAATTAGCAGGGCCAGGACAACGTTGGTGTTGTCAGGCCCTGCCAACATAAAGAGCCCTTCAGCAGCAGAGAGGCAGGGCTTCACCAAAGCGTCTTCCAAACTGCGATAATCTAATGTTGCATCCACCATGTCTACAGGAATGTGACACTGGCCTTTTCAACTGGCCTGGTCTCTGTAGGCAAATGCCATGGTGCCTTATAGAAAGTTTGATTTCAATTTGTATTATTGCGCTGGGTGGTATTATTTGAAGTGCAGTACATCACTTTGTTGTCTGCATTACCTTTCATTTTATCTTTAATTCCCTTCACAATTTCGGTCAGGAGTTTAGAACCATACAGGCGTCTGTGCCATGACAGAAAGCTGGCCATGAATGAGGGGTGTGTTACTAAAGATGTGAGTGGGAGTAGTGGGGTCAATGGGAGCAGAGGCTTTCGAAGGTGGGAAATGTGTCATTTTTACAGGAATCTGCTGGCATGCCCATCCTCAGGGAAAATGGAGTAGTACAAGTGGTGTAATCTTATCTCTGGCCCAGGACTCCATGAGATGCATTGACCATCTGCCATCAGAGGACAATGTCCAGACCCTTATGAGAAGGCCATATCATCTTTATCAGAGGAAGTCAGCCACAGCTTTGTTTTTTTAACCCTCTAGTTGCTGAGTGTGGAAAAAGAAGCAGGGAGCACATCTTCCGTCCGTCTCTGTTTGCATGCTCTACTGCTTACATGATTTGGTGTTTCGACATTTAATGACAGTGGCCATCTATCCTCACTTCCACCGTGTGTGCTTCAGTGAAGAGCCTTATGTTTGATAAGTTCAACTCAGTGAAATGAAAAACAGTCTATCGACACTTAACTGTAATTTAGAAAGATGGCACAGTGTCCTGTATTCTGAATGTGCCCGCCAGCAAAGATGGTGTTTTAACTCTTTGTACATGAAAAAGTAATTGGGCGTACTCAGCTAAAAGTCTGAAGGTTTCTTTGGGTAGTGAAGCACAATAAATATAGGGTATCATCAGCCAGTCAACAGTGGTTTGCTGGCTACCTCTTAGTAGAGTACACTGAGACTTATTTATCCCTGCCCTTCCTCCTGCAGACCCTATACACAGTGCTCCCTGGCCTGTTGGACTGTAACCCCTTTTCTGAGAACGGGCAGCTGCTGGTGCCCGAGGGTGTCAGTGCTATCCTGGACATTCTGAAGCAGACACTGCAGCTGCTCAACTCCTTCCAAGTGCACGCGGAGATTGCCTCCCAGCTCTTTGCATATCTCTTCTTCTTCACCAATGCATCACTCTTCAACGCTCTCATGGAGAGAGGTGAGTATCCACCGCCTAGATGTGTTCTTGCTGTAACCTTGCTGTATAGCAGGATCACTCGGCTTTTCATTAAGGGGAATAAATGTTGTTCATGTTAATGGCTGAAAAATGTAGCCTTAAAATTCAAGCTTCCTGCACGAATATATGGCAAATAGCAGCAGTCCTTGATATGCAGTATAATGGTTGGTGTTGCTATATTCATTATGATATTAAACATTATATTGTTTACCTCTAGTCTAGTGCAGTACTGCACAACCAGAATATAATAAACCATGTAATGGATATGTTGAGAATGTCAAATATAAATATGGACTGGCAGCAAATTTTAAATCAGGTCTGTAAAAATGTAGTTGTTGAGGCTGTCTGCCATTGTACTAGGGGTGCTCCAAAACCTTTTCATGCTTAGTGTTTAGATGTTTGCATGTGAGAAAATCCAACAGCTGAGCCAGCTCTTCAGTCAGCCTGCATCTGTTGCACTGTATGTTGGTATCTGCTGTTAGAAGCAGTAGAATTTGTAACAAATGTACAGAATTTCCAACAAATGTACCTCTTTACTTCATTTGTGGAAAAGCCTTTTTCTGAAAATTGTGTCCTCCTCATATTGTTACGCATTGAACTGTGAAATATTTTTGGAAAGTTATTTTTATGATGCTGTTCTGTGTGTAGGCTCTGGAGGTGGATTTTATCAGTGGTCCCGAGGGGTTCAGATCCGGGCCAATCTGGACCTTCTGATGGACTGGATTCAGGGCACAGGCTTGGGCGATCTGGCCTCAGACTTCTTCCACAAGCTCTCCTCAGCAGTCAATCTGCTGGCCACTCCCAAGGAAAACCTGCTGCAGGTGGGTCATTAATCTCTGTGGAATTTCCCTCTACCTATGCTTGGTTTATTAGTCCGTTCATTTGCCTTGACGTTATGCCAGGCGGTTCATTTTTACTTAATTACTACATTACAGCGCCTTCACCTTGATATCATGTGTCTCTCAGGTGATAAGCAAGCTGTAAGAACAATGTTTGTGCATTCATGCGCTGTGTTTGCTTTGCACACCTACACGCCACAGTACCAGAATTGTTGGGAGCATGATATCAAGCATGGGGGTAAAAGAAAGTGTCAAGAATAGCAGTTAAGTATATTGTTGAAAATGTACTTTGTCATGTATGGATTTAACACTGAATACCAATGGGTTATGAAATAAGTTATAGGATCTAGGTTTTCAGTTCTCTGACACATAATAAGTTGTTAACAACAGGTACGGAATTACTGTATTGTGTAGGACATCTTAGGAAATTCAGCTACACTGGTATGTGTTTTCACATCTTATCTACACTTAGTCAGGACGGGCAGGCTGTAAAACGAGCCTTAAGGAGTGACTGGCAAGAACTTAGACCTAGGAAGCCACTCGTGTAACACAAAAAGAATTTGCACAAATGGTGTTAAATGAGGCCATCGTAAATTGTGAAATTGTCCAGATAAAGATAGCCCAGATGTCCCAGTAAGGGGGAAGCTATAATTGTGCATTGCAATTCACACAAGGAAACACTTGCTACAATACAATGACACTGTGTCCAGTCCATTTTAGATATCTGTAGACACAGTCATTTGTAATGTTAACATTTAAGGTATGCGTTCACATCTTGTCTACTCTTCAACTAATGCATTCTGTCTAAATTTTTTGTGATACAGTTTGCTTTATTTTAGTTAAATCCCACACAATGCAATAGCATTCCAGACATGCAGATTTTTTTTCTCATAAGACATATAATGGACTCTGTAAGCATGATTAAAATTTGAAATTTCAATGGCCTTAAATTCAAAATTTTAATAGCTTGATTATTGTTTCATATCTTTAATAACTTACACAGATTAATGTTTCACACAGACATTTTATTTTGTAAACATACCTCTTTATTTTGCTATTCCAGTGTTAAATGAAGTCTACTTCATGTTATATATTATGTAGATCTTACTGGCTGCAGTTAGCTATACAGTCTTAGTCTAATTATGTAACATTATACAAACATAGACAGCCTCATGCACAGCAGTTTGTCCTCTACTTTCCTCTGTGTTCTTCCTCTCTTTCCTATCTGGTATTGCACTGTTTCTGAAGTGGGCAGTTAACCAAAAAAATCATACAATGATATGATATTAACATGAGTGGGCCGGCATGCCAGTTGTAGCATACATTTCTTACAGAGAATCCCACAGTCCAACTTCCAGCACAACCAGGTGCCAGAAAATCAGGTGTCGCTGTAGTTTACTTAAAGTGCAGTATAAACTTGGTAATCCTCACCTGCACACCTCATTCTGTCTCATCCTGTAAAAGGGGGGAGCTTCAGGAAGCACAAGGTGATGTCTGTGTGATTGCAGTATGTTTGCAGGGTAGTTTGGGCAATAAAGCGAGGAAACCATAAAAGATTCCTGGCTACAGCACAAACAAAGGTCAGAAAGTACCACACAAAAGCAACCTGCTCTTTTAAAATTTATGAGGCTTGAAAAGTTCTTTGAGTGTTTTTTTTTCTTTGGGAAGGAGGCTGATGTCATGGTCATTGTAGTGGAAATAAAGTTTGCTGCTTGTGCTGTGAATGGGCTCTGACTCCCCAACTCTCCTAACCTATTAACTTAGTGCATTTGACGTATGGCCCGTTTTACAACTCTGTCTCTCTCGATATGCAGATAATGGAATGTCCTTTGGATTAGTGTGACCTCAGCGATGACAAGTTATGAGCTCATCCAGTAGTCATTCAGGTGCCCAAAAGGCATTATAAGCAGGAGTTTTTTGTTTGGTTTTTGTTGCAACAGCATACTGATTCTGTAAGCATTTTACCATTGTCCCTCTTTTCCGTGGTATGAACACAGTGGGTGAATTTAAGTGGACACAAAATATTTCAGTGGTGAGTGAAAGAATTTCTCTAATGAGGTGGTACAGTGCTGCTTGCACAGTGATTTATCACTACTTATAACAACAGTATTAAACAACTGAATGAAATTAAACTACATATCACTGCTTATGCATGATGTTAATGATCATTCATCCAAGTACAATATCACAATGTTTCTTCTATCAGACTTCCTTTGTTTTCTCATTAAATATGTCAATAGTGTATAGTCCATAGTATGCTCATCACAGAATGGCACCACCATCCCCTCACCCTCTGGCAGTTCCTGAGAACTTCACTCCTCAATGGAAAAAAAAATCCTTGCAGACTGCTCTAACAACACAGACTACATAAATAGTTGCTAGGAGGCAGGATTTGTGCATTATTGCTTTGCATTAGGTCACATTTTGTGGTTTGCTAAACAGAACTTTTTTTGCACACACCCATGGTCACGCCCTTTAGATTACATTGCCACATGTGTGTCTGTCACGCTCCCCCATATGTTCCATATTCTAAGTAAAACGTATGTTACGTGGTCATGTTATTGTGACATATATTCATTTGGAGGCTCAAACAGCAAAACAATTCAAGCAACCCAGAACAAGCTTAAAGTCATAATGAGACATAATTGAAACATACATTGTATTTTAATTTGATTCATTTCAATACATGCCCTTTTCCTGATTCGATCACAGGCACACATTTGCAAAACATACATATTACTTAACATAAATAACCTCAGAATGAATTTGTACCGAACCTATGTAATGTATGTTCACTTTCTAGAGAGGAACCTGTCCTGGCCATAGATTATGATAATTACATTATTACGTTACATTATTGTCATTTAGCAGATGCTCTGATCCAGAGCCACTTATATTGGTTATAGTTTTTTTTACAATGTTATCTATTTAAACATCTGGATATTTACCGAGGCTTATTGTGGGTTAAGTACCTTGCCCAAGGGTACAACAGCAGTACCCCAGAGGGGAATCAAACCAGCAACCTTTCGGTTATGAGTCCTACTCCTTAACCGCTATGCTACACTTCCACTTCTTTTTCACTCGTGCAACCCACTGACATGAAATAAAATCCTGATCTGTTTTACATACCATGATGATCCTGTAATTCAAAAAGCATTGCTTTGGATCTGACAGTGCCTATGTAATTCTATTGCAGTGCTTCTACATTACTTCCTTAAATGCGGATGGGATTTATTTTTGGCAGCTGAGTGGTTAAAAATTAATTCCCTTTGTCCTTTTTACAATGCTGTCACATGAGGTGTGACACTTGTGACTAACGAACAACATATCTTGTGCACAAAAAAGAGAATACATCTAATAATGAAACTTGAACAATACTCTGCGTGACAGAGTTTCTATGGAAAAAAAACACCACCAACACCCGTCATGGGTTTTGCGATAGAATGGCTTGTTTCTGCTGCTTTTTTCCTGTTTCCCTCATTGGGGGTGAACTCACTCTGAGGGGAGATGTTCCTGGAGTGGAAATTTAGAGAGGAACCTAAAAGATTTATCCTCGTGTTTTCCTCCCTGCTGCCCCCTCACTCCCACCCTCCATCGCCCACTGATTTCACTGGATCACACAGCAGAGTGGGGGCAATGTAGAAAGACAGAGGATGGTCATTATAACCGTGTAATATTGATACAATAGTTATGTGTTCCGTATGAGTTTCAAAAAGAGGTGTTTTGTTCTATGTTTCTGTGACTGAATAGTGGAAAGCCAGAGATTTTTCTCGGTTTGTGCCAATTCGCTATGCAAGAGACCACAGGTATCTCTGAGGAGGTCAGCCTGACCAGATGCTGGGGCTGTAACAATGCCTGAAACTCATTTAAATTCACTTAGAAACAAAGTCCTGTTCTGTGACTAATGCACTTCTCAAAAATGGAGTTTAATCAAAATGCGGACTCTGTGTTTTGAAGCCACAGTAATGAAGACTATAGACACGTAATATGAGATGCAACCTACAGTAAAATACAGCATTCATTCCAGTATGGAATAGTATTAAGCTGATGTTATCTCAGACAGAAAGCAATGTTTTTTAAACTTAACTTTGGTTTGTGTCCTGCACAGGTGTATCTTGGCTTGGAAAACTGAAATGGAAATCAATATGAGGCAGATTGTATATTTCAGAACATTGCAGGTTTAGCGCCAGTGTTGCTGTAAAAGTAAATCTGAAAAATAAGTGTGGAAACATAGGCAAAGGAATGTCATTAGAATGCAGCGGTATAATGTTTTACCTAATGGTACAATTGACCTTAAGAGAACGTGTCCAGAGTCCACATATCTTTCATACCAAAACTGTTTTATTTATAGCCAAGTGGACTAAATTAGAATGTGTGAGTTCTGGAGTCAGTGCAAGTGGTAGAGTTAAAGGCATATAGTGTTACAGCGTTTTGTGGGCTTAGGTTAGGCTTTGTGAAATTGGGCATGGATAAGAAGTCAGAGGTCAGGTGAGTAGTGTTAATGGTTGTTAGTGACAAAGTGAAAGATTATGATGGTTAAGGATTTCTTTTTTTTAAAACACCTGTTTTTTTCTGCTCTGCTCGAGAGTCATCAATAGCCCATGTGTTGTGGTGGTGACTCACACCCCTTAGCACAGCATGTCAAGCATCTCTGAACATACTGCACAGGAAATAGCTGACAGTATTGCTGCCGGAAAGTGATGGGGCCAGCAGCCCAGTGGTGAAAGTCAGCAAGAGGACCTCAGCCCGCAGTATAATCAAGGCCAATGCGTGCTTAGACAAGAGTAGTCTTGTGTAAATCCTCCTGGTCATGGCAGTAGGACTGAGTTATCTTTGGTGATGATGTTCTCCTCCTCACATTCTCTGCTGAGTTCACACTAAAGAAACCAGTGCCCTGCAGGGCTTCTGTTTCATTCCTAAAGTGCCAAATGCATGAGGATTCTCTGTGTGTTATTACCTTTGATGGTTCCTTCATTTGGCATTAATAATTTTGGACTATTCTCACTTCTTAGTTTTAGTGCTTAGGGCTGCATATGAATTCTCTTATTTTTAGATGTTTGTATTTCAACAGTTTCAAAATCAAGATGGTCACACAGGAAAGACTGTATTTGTTAAGCTGCATTCTACCAACATCCTGACACAAGTAACAGCCAAAAAGCATTTATTTCCTAAGTATAGTTAAAGTACTATTGCTATCATCCTACCAGTTTATGATTTTCCATCAGTAGGTTTATTCTCACTCTTGGTGTATTCTCTGTCCTCACTGGCTGGTGTGATCAGTTGGTGTATTCTCTGTCCTCACTGGCTGGTGTGATCAGTTGGTGTATTCTCTGTCCTCACTGGCTGGCGTGCTTGCGTTTCCCTGCAGGCCTCGTGGCGCTCTCTTCGGGCTGAGTTTGTGCACCTGAACCCGGCCCAGTTGCACCACATGCTTCGGGAGTATAATCCAGGACGGGCCTGTCCCGCCAGCTGGAGTCCCACACCAGAGGAGGCTGACGCCGCCTTGAATGCTGGTAAGTATGGGGGTACCCAGTACACTTCCCACCACTCTGTCAAATACACACATGCACACATGCATGCGTGCACAAACGCACCCACACACACACACATGCACATGTACACAAACATAAACACAGACACACATACACCCACATACACACACTTGCTGTTGTGTACTCAGAATCACATATTGATACGCAAACATATACTCAACTTCTGTAATCACAGCTATTTCAAAGTCTATCTGATGTACATTATATTTCAAAACAGTTCAGAAATTATCTGTTGTCCTTGGTTTGACTGAGAAACTGATTTTGACGTGGCAAGACATTTTGGGGTACTCCTGGAGTTGACCCCACCATTGGTCTACTTGTGCCCAGGCCGCAGGGACAGACTAGCTCTTCCCGCTGTAATCTCACTATTTTGGATGTTTGATCTTTTTTGTACACATATTTATTCTTTTGGAGGTTGTTTTAACAGTAATTTGGGTGAATAATAAGAACAATAGAGAGGGAGTTTATCATACACTTTCAAAAATGAATTACAGAGTATTCAGTCTCTTTTGATTTGGATTTTTGGAAGACAAATCTGTGGTCTTTTTCCCTCTCATGACTTCCCTGCCTTCCATAGCCGATATCCTGGAAAGTTTCGACAACCATCCGCCCCTCATCCTGCCCAGCAGCAACTTTCATCTGGAGCTGGGAAAGCCTGTCAAGGATAGGAGTCTGTGTGCCCAGCTGGCCCGGCTCCAGGAATTTCTCCTGAGTCTCAGAGAACTACCTGCCAGCCCCAAGCTACAGGTAAATGCCTCTTTGGCCTCAAGGCTCATGTTGTTGTAATCAGACCTCCACTTTTGGACATCCATCATTGTCAGAATTGTTTTTTGGCATGAACAACGCATCACACATTCTTTCCATTTTGTTGCTTTCATGTAACATGTTCTGCCACCTGAATGTTTACACAGCTGTATAAATGGGTGCATACACGTACATAAAGGTACCCTGTGAAGGTCACCCCACTCAGTTAGTAAGTCATTGAAAGCAAATGAATGTAGTGTGTGTTTTTTTTCTGATGTTGCTCAGAGTCGCCACCCAGAGCCAGAGGAGGAAGCCCAGTCAGAGTCCCTTCCTCCCATTGTTGGGAGCCAGGATTCCATGGTCCCCGTGGAGGCTGAGGTCGCCAAAGTGACAGCTCTTCTTGCAGAGGAAGAGGAGTCAGAGCGGAGAGAGACAGTCCCGGCCACACCCCCTCTCGCCAGGGCATTTCGCACAACCGGCACCAGCGACCTCAGCAGCTGTGAGGCGGTTCTGACGCAGAAGCTGAAGAACCTGGAGCTCCAGAGCACCCTGCCGGGAGAGCCGGACCTGAGCTGTCACAAGCGGCTCGCCCTGGACCCTTCCTGCCTCTTGACCCCGCCCAACACGCCCCAGGGCCAGGAGCTGGCCGAGCCGGAAGCTGACCCACAGGAGGGCACTGCGCGGCACACCCCGCCCATCAGCCAGTGTGCTGTGGCCCATCGGGAGAAAGGTAATGGGAGGTGTCCGACTCATATAGAATTGTTTGCATGGATTTCTTTATTCACTGGAAAAAAACAGAAGATGCCTAGGCACATTGTTCGGTACAGGCTTATTTTGGTTCCTTAATTCCTCTGCATCTCCCCTACTTAATATGTAGAGTCTTTGATAGGTAGATCTTTCCGGAAAAGGGGTAACTAGACTGTGACATTGATGGGCTGAATCCTGACAAGTGTGGTGCACTGTGTTGAGCTGTTTTGTAGGTCTTTCCCTGCAGAGACACACAGTGCTTCAAAGGACAGAGGAGGAGTCCTCTCTTCCTCTTGTCTTTAGCTCCCCTTTGTTTCAGACATAAATATTTACTACAGGACGTGTTAAAAGCTTGTGCTCCTTTCAGGATGTAGGCCTGTTCCAAGTTCAAAAAGAAGCCATCTCCTCTTAGGTTTTGGAAGTCACAGTCTGGAGGTCATTGTGAGCAATGCTGTGTGAGCAGTTTGCTTTTTATCAACTTCTTTTGGCCATAAGACCGTTTTGAAATTTAGAAGGGAGTAAAAAGAGAACCCCAATCATCTTTTATGAGGCTTTAGTACAAGTGCTGTTTTCACACTCTCCCATGTCAGGGTTAATAAGTGCAAAGCAAACAACCATAAAGCAGTGGAATTTTTACAGATCTCCTCCAAATGTCCATTATTTAGATCATGTCTGAACCAGTGGCTGGTTTTGATCCAAGATATAAGGATCAAACAGTTATAAGGAACCTGACCTCAAATGTCTTCTCCATGGCCATATGAAATACTGTAAAGATCCTGAGATGTTGCTGCTTGGATCCTCAGGTGAGAGTCGGTTGCGAGACACCCTCAATGATAGGAGTGGAGAACAAGAGGAAGAAGAGGTGTTCACTGTGGAGCTGCAGAGGGGACCTCATGGACTAGGCCTGGCTCTGGTAGATGGAATGGTGAGTAGCTTGGGAGTTTGTCTTCCTCTTCCTCTTCCTCCTCCTCCCTCCCGTCTCTGTGTCTGTGCCCTTCCTTAGTATTCTGGGCTGTTTGTAGAGCTAAAACATTTAGATGTTATAGTTAATGGATTGATCATTTCCAAATATACAGTAAATGGCATTAAGGTCTGTGTCATTATTTATACTATTATTTGAAGGCTCCCCTTGCTGAAACATCTATCTGTATGGATTTTATTCTGATAGTTCCATGCAGTGGCTTTATTTATTGAACTCCGTGCCATGTAGTTAGAATCAGAAGCTGGCTCTATTCATGTTTTTCCTTTAAACAGACCTGTAATTGCAGATGGAGAGGAGAACAATGGGAGTACAGACACTGAAAGTCAATGGCCCGTACAATTTATAGGCACATGCAACCAAACACTTTCCCTGCGCTTTATTTTGAGAACCAGCTTGGCACCTTTTACATGTGTCTGTGTCTGTTTGTGTGTATGTGTCTTTGTGTGTGTGTATGCACATGCGCGTACGTGTGGGAGAGAGAAATATTGCACACTCATTCAGGATGCATAAGGGAAGCCTTGATGGCAATGACCTTCCATTTACCTTGTCAGCCCCCTCCCCTCCAAACTCTTCTTTACACCCTCCATTAGACAGGTTTACTTCTGGCTGCACAATAGGAGGTAGATTGTTTATCTTGGCCTCTGTGCAACCCTTTTGAAGTAAGTAATAACCCAAATCTATTGCAGGTCCTCTGATCTACCATATCCTTGGTGGTTAGCAGAATCCCCTCTAGCTGTGCCATTTAAAGCCAGGGTAGTTCAGGTTCTTTGAGTCATTACAGATACTGGGCACCTCAGGGCTAGTTACATATATTTGAATTTGATCAAGGTGATATTTTTAAAGACATGCAATCACCACCTTTACCTCCATACACCATCATTTATTGAAATTCCTCCAACAGTGTGCTTCAAGAGATTTCAGTCTGGCTTCACATATAAGAATACAAAATCTCAGGGCTGTATTCTATTATTTCTGTGCATTTTTGTAAATGTTTATACATAAAAATATTTATCACCTCACAGCTGGAAAAAAGCTTTGGTTACTTGAAAAGTGAACGTGCTTGTCTCAATTACTTTGATGATTTCTGTGGCAGACAGTGCCCCCTGTGGGTGGGAAGGGGAAGAAAACTGTATTTCCCATTTATGTGAGGTTTACTTGTTGGTCACTGTTTACCGTACAGACTAACCTATACTTGCGACTTCAGACTGTTAGCATGGTCGGTAACTTCACATTTAAAAGATTTTGTTGTGCACTGACAAACACCAAGCACCTAACAGACTTCTGTCTTTTTGTGATGGATAGAAGACGCCATTGAAAATGAGTGGGATTTACATCAAATCAGTGGTGCCAGAGTCGCCTGCTGCCTTGTGCCAGAAGCTGAGTCTGGGAGACCGCATCCTGGCGGTGAATGGCTTTAGCCTGGTGGGAATGGACTACCACACGTGAGTGCTGTGGACATCAATCCTGCTTTTTTGTAGAACTGAAAAGAAAATGGATGCTGAGCAATTGTTATTGCTTTGCTTTTAAGTTGGAGAATTGCATTTCAGCCTCATGTTTTGTTTACATTTTTTATCTGATGTAATGTTCACATGTTCTGAAGCTTTGTGTCACAATCTACATTCTTTGCAGAGGAAAACTATGTCAGACTGTGCTGAGATGCTCACTGTAGGTTGTAATACATTGAATTCATGGTCAGAACTGATGTTTATTTACTCTCTCTCTCTTTCTCTCTCTCGCTTTCATGCTCTCCCTCTTGCTCTCATTTTTTCACAGTGGAAGGGAACTGATTCGGACATCAGGAGACAGGCTGCGGTTATTGGTGGCCAAATCCGAATCGGCTGTCCAGAGCTCGTTTACGAAATGCTGAGCGGACAGAAGCGAGACTAAGTTGCAGTTGCCACCTCAGGACCAGGAAGTACACTTAGAGGCTCAGGAGGGGCACTGTGTGGCAGCACGCGGGTTTGGCGTGTTTGAGGTTCTGCGATTGGTTATCAGAGATATATGCAGAGACTGACTACCTACTGAAGCACATCTGTGGGATGTGTCCTAAAACCAGAGGTACCTGTCTTCAGGATAAAAAGACAAAAAGGTCACTTTGGTATTTTGATGTTGCCAATTTCTGTTTTCTTCAGAGCCTACTATTTCTGAAGCACCCTGTGCTGTCCTGAAAATCATTAAACCCATTTTGTTTCTGTTAGGCCCTGATTGAAAACAGCATTTTACAGTCTTTAAGATACATGTTGATCTGTTGCCTCTTGCTGCCTGTAACTAGGGTTGCAAGGTGTGCCTACTGGATTTGTTCATATTACACAATGATCAGTATTATGTGGAAGTGGTAACGGAAGCAGTTTGACTCATCTGGAATGGATGGCGTCAAAAACTCTCTGGAAGCCTGCAGCGGGGACAAAACTGAACGCAAACACAGTTCATTTTCGCTCAAGCATCAAGATGGAGGCCACATGAGAAAGTTCCTGCACCTTCCATTTCACGTTGCTATTTTTGGCACGTGTCAAATTTTGCCAGGAGCACAGGCAGCTGCACTAAAAGGAAGGGCTGTGGTTTAGGCCGTGAGAGAATTAAGAGGCCTGACAGCTGCTTGCATTAGTGTGCGATTTCATGGCCTTCCAGGGCACTAAGCATCTGCCACAAATGTATTGAAAATACTGTATGTCTGTCTGGACTGCCAAGCTTTTAAAACCATGTTTTACCCAGCCACAATATGCAAGCATATGCAAACATGCATGATCTTTACTGTGTAAACAATAGTGAATCTCTTGTCTGTCCTTATTTAATTGGGAGAGTGGATTAAGAATCATAAAGTGTGTTGAAACTATAAGGTCCTTCTATTTTTGGAAATACCAGAACACTATCAAATTGCCTTTTGAGGGCTGAGTTCACCAGAGACCATTAAAATAACTCTCAAATTGACATTTTGGTATGGGGAAATGTCTATTGTATCAAAGCAGTTTGCTAAACCCATGCTGTATATGTACTCAAGAAAAACCTTATGCAACTCTTAATTGCCATCTGACTGATTCAATCCTAAATCCAGGTTTTTGTGTGGAGAAACATGGCCCTCTTTGCTGTTGCCAGTAAGACAGTGTTATTTAATCAGTTTTAATGATAAAAAAATCACCTTGATTTTGTCACAGTTATATTCATGAGTATATCGGTATTTATGTTACATAAGTATTTCCTTTTTAAAGCAGCATAAGAACTGGATAACTCCCTATGTACCTTTGCAATAAAATTATTATGTTTTAATATTTATTCTTTAAAATGTTTGTGGCTTTTTTAACCAGTAGTTTGATATTTCTCTTCTTGCAAGAACTTGTGTAGTAAATTAAGTATTTACCAACATAACTTTATGCAGAATGTTGAGTTTGAGCTAAGCCTCTACAGGTTATGATCGCCATGAGCAATAAAGCTGGGGTGCACATTCCAAAGGGTTGGGCAGAGTCGAGTAGCAAGAACAGGCGAAAGAGTGGCAGCCTGCTAGCACATGTAAGAATGTGGCTGTAATGTCGCTCTCATCCTCATCAACATTATTAACATTAACATTGTGGCCCAGTGATCTTCTCCAGTCGTTCCTTAAGGTCAACTGAAAGGGGATCAAATGTATATAGCAATTTAATACAAGCCCATTATGAATGACCACATTCATTACCTTAAAACACATAACTGAAATATCAAATACATAAATACATTTTGAAAAGACCATATTTGCCAGAGTAGCTTAGAATGAGTTTTTATTAAATTTTCTCTTATGTCTGACATAAGTGTCTGGAACATTTGAGAGCATTATTAAGTCAAGAAGAGTTGAGTAAAATATTTCTTTGTATCCTTTATCCTCATACTAATTAATGTTTAATTGGAAATTTGCACTGTATTATTACACATGCAAGCAGAATCCGGCGTGAAGCAGAATCTGGTGTGAAAGGGTGGGTCCTCAGGACCTATGAATCTGCATTTGCTAGGCATAACTGTTATTAAAAGCCTGGTGTTCTTGATCTTAACACTCACAGATCTTTTTGATCAGGCTCCAAATTTTCAGTTACATGGAAGTGCCTTTGGAAGCTTTTCAGATTCTGCATGTCTGAACAAGGTTATTTCAACCATACACATATACTTCTTACAAATTTCAGTCAAACACATATGTTCCCCCACTGACTAAGAGCTTTCATTACAAAAGTGGTGAAGTCCATTTGAAACTTTTTTGTGTTCATTGTACAAATCAGCCAAGACAAACAAAATCAGAGTATATAACACATTAACTTAAAAAGCACCCACAGAAGTACCTTCGCATGTGTATGAAATGGTACACCATTATTGGAACTTGAAGTGTAGATAATGCCATTTTAGAGCCTTTGTACCCTCCCTTAGACAGTGGGACCCAAGGCTGATAGAGAAGAATGGGAATTGGTCATAAAGTGAACAGCACTCAGGGCTCATTTTACCCTAATACTCTTTATCAGCAGCAGAGGAGGTCTAAGGTCTGTGTACTGTAGTCCAGGCACTGATTGCACTCTCCTCTTCAAGACAGGAGCCTCTCTTGCTTTCTCCAGGACTGCTTTGGAGTGACACAGCATCCACAGAAGACGCCAATTACATTTTGTCAGG
The DNA here is from genome assembly GCA_019176425.1 of Megalops atlanticus. Classification (NCBI taxonomy): domain Eukaryota; kingdom Metazoa; phylum Chordata; class Actinopteri; order Elopiformes; family Megalopidae; genus Megalops; species Megalops atlanticus. The sequence goes on along the minus strand of CM032875.1, from coordinate 26,185,085 downwards.
CTTAAATGTTCACCATGACACATACACACCAATATGATACGGTCAATTCCTCATATACCTTTCGTACTGAGTGTATGTTATTATGTTTCTTATAGTTCTATGACTCATACATTGAACCCTGCTTTGTACCCACATTACTTGTATATTTTCAACCAAACTTGAGCATGGTTATTAATATTGTGGGATTACCCATGACACTGCAAATCTGGGAGCCTGTAGGGGTGGATATCTAGACAAGGTAGTCATTGGTAATTGAAGCAGCACTCATCTTCTTCCAGACACAGGAAATCCTGTCTGGGGTGCGACAAGCTCTGTGTGGAGCCCTGCAGGGAGCAGGGATCTCCAGCTCAGGGCCCTGTCTCTTACTACACCTCACCTGTTCCGGTCATAATACCATCCTTTCTTTAAATTTACCACTGGCATGGAGTGTAGCTGATTGTCAGAGGGGAATGGAGCCTTAGGCAGTGACTGAAAGAGTCTAGATCAATCATCAAGACCTGCCCAGCCCAGCTAACATAAAACTGACCTAAGGCAGCTACACAATTGTATTTGTGCTCGGTTTCAGTGTGCCACCGGTTCATTTCATCCAGATATAGGCTTGATGACAATCATTTCCAAATGTGAATGTCTTAACTGGTGTTCACATTGAATTAAAACAGATAACTTTATTTCCATCTAAGGAAAGTCAGCATACCTTTCACTTTAGCACTATGCTTTCAGAATGGAACATCACACCAAGTACCGTAGTCTTGAGGACAACATACAACTAAGGGTCTGTGTAACATCACCTGGCAGACTCAAGGACAGTATTCTCAGAGAATCGTCAAAGATGGACTTTTTCTATGGAAATTTTTCATTTAAAAGTTGCATTCAGTTGTCTAGTTAAAACAGAGAAATTTTCATCATAATTATCACCTAATCTTTTGTTGAAAGCACACTTTGCAATTGCGGCATGCTCTAAAACGTGAAGAATGACAAGACGTAAAAGCTTTTTTTCTACCGCCAGAGGAATTCATTGAGTATAGGGATCCTGAGTGACAGAGGAAAAGACCCATATGGTTAACAGTGTCAGTGTCCATGTAACATCTCATTATCTGGCAAGATCTCTGTTTAAAACTTAGACCAGGACACTAAAACGCATTCATTGTGTTGTCTTCCTACTCCTGTAGTTATTGCGTTCATTCTCGTGAAAGTCTACAGCAGAGAAAACGTCAGAAAAACTGTGACAGTAATTGAGAATCATATTGTTTTTAATGCCTTTTTTTCCTCAGTTATTTCTGGCAACCTGAACAGTCGTTACGCAGAAGCCCAGACATAATATTAGCAAAGAATGCAGTTAGCAAAAAATGTTTAATGTTGAATTTATTCTAGAAACTCCAGGTATGAAAATAATGTATTTAATTAACTGTATCTATGAGGCTACAAATATAGGTAACTAGTCGAGCGACGCGTGGTGTCACCCAGCGTGAATCATGCTAACAACTTACTAAAATAGCTACTGGTGCTACGTATCGTGCTGCTGCATCAGGAATGCAGCTCCATCATTCTGTTATAAACTCCTACACGGCAGGAGGCGACAATGTTCCTTCTCCTTGATAATGCAAGTCGTAAGCTATTCAAAGATAGTCTACAGAACCAAGACTCATTTGTGATTACATATTCGGTTTTCGTATGACATTGACGCCACAGACTACCATCTTTTGAGGATTAGAAAGCGCAGCTCTTTCAAGTTAAGCTCCAGATGTGTGATTTTTTTTCTCTGTTATTAGCTGAAAGTTTAAGTGCTGACTTCAATGCTTCGCATCATAATGTCATCATAATTAAGAACAGAACTAACTACCTACACTGGTAGTAACACGCATGTGCAGTGAGCCTCAACCTAGATATATCCCTCCTCCCTGAACTCGTTAGCAAGACATTGTAGCTCTGAAACGAAACGCGGTCTCTGTATTGTTGAGCCGACAGTTCCATCACAAGATTCTGCCGGAGATAGGAACTGTGTTGTGTCTCTAGCTAGCTAACGTAAATGGTTTCCGAAGTCACTTCCAAGAATCGAGGTACACAATTATCCAATTATCGTTTACGATGGATCCAAGAGGCTTCGTTTATGTGTGAAAATGCACTTTGCACTTTCTCACCATATATCCTGCTAGGTATAAATACTGGGGACCCATAGGTAATTAACTAATAGCTAGCTTACCGGCACGGGTTTAAAGGTAGCTAGCTAAATGCACTTAATAGCCATCTCATATCTAAACACGGTTGGAATTTGGGTTCATTAGCTAGATTGATAGAAAACAGTTCCTCTAACTAGCAACGTCTTTGCCTTTTAATTGGGAGAGTCATTGATTTAGGCAGCTTTCGTCTAGGTCGGATCTGCATCGCGTATGTGAGGATCCACAATTTTTATGTAGCTAATTGGTTACATAGACGGCTTATTGTAATGCCCACCAGTTAGCTAGATACATCATCTGACCCATCACAATATGTGTGGATTAGCACACTTGCGCAGATCTAACCTAAACGGACGCGACCTGGTTGAGGCAGCTAGGTAGTTACACCGAATGGTAGCGAACGAGCAGGTTTATTTAAAGTGCCATGTGTTGAGCCACATACAACCCAAAAGCGATGGTTACCTGTACGCATACGGTCTTATAAGAGAAAGTGTTGATCTCGAGTGTCATTCACTGTCGAAGAATGCCCCGCGTTAACGTCCCTTGTACGTATAACCACAAATAGCCTATCAATTCTCAAGACAGTTTTAAAAATCATAGATTGGCCGTGACTTTGTGATTCTGATGCTGTATGAAGGAAGTGCTTTCATTATGATGAGGTTCTGGAGTTTCATGGTAACATCTTAAGTAGCCTATAACAAACAGGATTTACTGCTTTCTTTTGCCGTTCATACAGCTGTTTCGCAAACGTTCTGGGCTCGTGTTTTCAATATTGTAACACTGTTTCGCAAACGTTCTGGGCTCGTGTTTTCAATACTGTAACTGTTGATGTGTGCAAAAGAGTTTAACATAATTCTGATTAAAAACAACGTTTACCACTCTCAACTGTGCAATACCTAGATGAAGTGAATGTCATCTTGTAATTTGTTACATGAAATATACGTACTAATAAATGATAACATACCATCAATCTAGTTAGCACAATGCATTCACTGTCACATCAATTATGTATTTCTTAGAACCTGCAATGTGGATCAGCTCTATATCGGACCACTCGTGGGACAAAATAAGCATCCTGGTGGCGCTGAAAGGAGCCAGGTACTGTAGGGAGATAATGTGTAATGCAATTAGTGGCGTTTGCTATAAAAAAAAAAAACTTAAAATCAATGGCAACCCACATCACTCTCTCTCTCCTTTTCACAACAGGAAGTGACCGTGCACAAACTCAAAGAGGAGATTGTGAGCCTGTGCCAACCTTACCCGTTGTCCCTTCCAGGGACTTCCTGCACTAGAGCAACCACTGCTTTTTAAGGTGGCATACAAGAAACCATTGGACCTGGACTCTGGTGGGTTGTCTGGACAGGAGGGACTGCCAGAAGCTATGGCGGATGAGCTCACTCTGCAGCATGACCAGGCAGGCTTTAGTGGATGGCCTTCCCAGTTTCAGCAGCCCCACCGGGATTCATCATCATCCCCCTCTAATCCCAAAGATTCTGCACAGGTGTCAGTTGGGTTCCCCCCTGCAGCCCCAGTGGAAGCTTCTAATAAAGGTGAGATATGAAGCACTGTATACCTTCATTTGTGGTGAATTGCCTTTTTAAATGAATGAATAACTGAATATGCAAGCTATCTGTTCTGATTGAATATTGTGTCAAACTTTTAGAACTAGATGCAAGTTTGTTTTTGGACAAAAGAAGCCTAAAGTAGCCTAAAGTGGACACACTTCCAAATAATTGAAACCTTATGGTAAGCCCCAACATGGGTACAGCAGGAAACCGTAATGGAAATGCAAATTGTTTCACTTGGCTGCTTCACATTCTGAGTTCCTGTTTAGTTTCAAGTTTTCAAGTGAAAGATAAATGAATGCCTGGGGCAAGTCCTGGCAAACCACATTCGGACGTCCCTCCATTCTGAGACAAACTCTTAAAATTGTGGGTGCACAGATAGAGATTTTTTTGAGCCGATATCCAGTGTCCATCCAACCAAACCTGCTACTTCCGGTACTGCTATTTCAGAAAGGTTATCTTATGCAAGTACGGATACAATTCGATTTCCCTGATAGCACTGCATAGGCTCCTCCCAGCAACAGGTAGGTTAGTGTAGCTTGTGCAGTTGCTAAGTTTGCATTGCGTTTACACCATCTTCATTGATAATTAACTATTGCTGTGTCTGAGCTTCATTTTATATTCAAAACGTTAGTGTGTAATACTGGACATTAAAATGGCACTGGCTGATAGCTGGTAGTGCATTTTCACAATGTGTTTTGGTCATTCCAATGTCTGGCTGCACTTCTAGTTGAGACATATGGCTTCAATTCCACAATAACAGTTTGTCTGAGTTTGGGAGACATGACAAAATGATGGAGTTGTTTGGTTCAAATGACAGATAAGTCTCAAACTGTGTTTTCCCTTGAGAAGCTTACTGAGCTTGCATAAGAAAACATGAAACAAAACAACACAACCCTGTTGTCCTTCCACAGAGGCTCTGCTGCAGCAGCTGCGAGGGGAGGTCCTGGACATGCTGCACCATTCCCCAGAAGGCGTAGAGCTGCCCAAGCTGCGCAAACGGTACAGGCAGATGTACGGGCGGAAGTTAACCCTGTCTGACTATGGTCTGAAGGGTCTGATGGAGCTGCGTTTGACATTGGGGGACCAGGTTTGCGTGGAGCGCCTAAACAACAAGAATGTGGTGAGGGCAGCCAGTCAGGGGAACTGCAGGAACTTTCTGGCTGATACGGGTTCGAGTGGTAACAGGAAGTGCCTCTCAAAGACTACAGCCAATAGTAGCAAACCTCGTCCTGAGAGTGCAGGTAATTTCTGCTTTTTCTTGCATTTTTGCATGGATTTTTTACTGTATAAGTTAACATTAACATCTGTAAGATCTTTTTACTCAAGTGAATGTAAACCAAAAAATAACTACAATCAGAATCTACATTTTGATATTTTTACATTACATTACATCATTTAGCAGATGCTCTTACCCAGAGCGACTTACAAATAAGTGCATCACTATGCTAAGAGCAGACATGGTAAGGTATTTCAAGAGGTCAGTAAGATACAGAGTTAAAATGCTAAGCTAGTGTGGAGTTTTTTTGTTTTGTTTTTTTTTTTTAAACATAACAACACATAACAAACAAAACAGTTGATAGGATGGAAGGACATACATAGGGGGGACGGTAGGCTACAGATACAGATGAGTTCTAAGTTTTTTCTTGAAAGCGTCCAGGGAGTCTGTTGTCCGAATCTCGACAGGAACCTCATTCCACCAGTGTGGAGCCAGTACTGGGAAGAGGCGGGTCCGAGAGATGCAGCCCTTGATATTTGTATGATATGTAAAATATATACATGTGCAATTAGGCATTCCGTACCTATGATGTCTTCCAAGAACCTGACTCTCTTCCTGCAAACCAGTCTTTCTTGCCAGAGATTTTCAATGAAGTGAACAGAGAAAATGAGAAGTGAAGGAGATTGCAATAATGGCATACAGTTTGGTATGATTGTTCATACATGTTCTTGATATATGTGCATATATATATATTATGTATTAAAGCATCAAATAATAGTTTTTGGCCTTTCATCTCCTTTATTGTAATTAATAATTTAATGAGCTGTTTTGGAGAGAATATTAAAATCCTTTTAAAAAGAAACATTTTGTCAGTTACTTGGTATAGTCATTATGAATGGTGTGGTGTAATAGTGAAACCTCACCCAGCACCACCAGAGTTTTTTCTATAATAAGCTAAGGCAGTTAACGCCACAGTAAATGTACTTCATGTCACAGAAATGGCTGGCCTGTGAACAGAGAGCACTTCTATTCCCTCAGAACAAGCAATACCATAGTTGTCCACTGGGGCAAGCAGTTGCACTGCCAGTGCAGACTAGTGCTGATATTACAACATTATTCCCTGTTACTGTTCTCTCAGAACTGAGTCATGGGACTTGCTTAGCAACAGCCAATGCCAAAAAGTGTGTGACAAACCAGGAAAGCAAAACCTAGGGCCTCTCTCTGCTCTAAGGCGTAGACCACTCTCTCTCTCGATCAGTTTAAGTTTCTGTTTCGTTTCTGAAGAAGCTGGGTGATGAGTCATGTAGGCTGTGAGGTGCTCGTGTAAGCTTAGGTCTTTGTATCCATTCTCTCAGCACTCACCGTGTGGTCAAAGTATGAACTGCAGAGGGTCTGTGCTCACTTACTGTGGGTGTATCAGTTTGACAAAATTACTTAAAAGAGTGATACCATCTAATTTTTATTTTTATCTGACCAGACCTTCCTCATGAATAGAAAGACATATCAGCAGCTAAGGACATGGCATATATAACCCTATATCTACTGATCTGTTAGCTCAGATTTAAAATTCTGTTTGACTGAACAATGTCTGCTTCAGTTAAACATTCTGTCATAAGAGAACAAATACGTTTTTATTTGTATTGGCAACTTGGAGATTATCTTCAATACCTGCATTGCATGCTTGTTGCATGGTTGTTCCAGGAAAGGGAGGGCCGTCCTCCATTTAGTTTCATTTTTCTTTAATCAGCTGATTGAATATTCACAGGAGAAAGGGGAAGAGAGTGATACACTGCTGGAGTATAAATAGCACATCAGAGGTTCTGCTTCACTTTAATAACATCACTTTTCAGACAGACATTGGAACTTGACATTACTTGTTATCGAAGGATTTGATCTTTGGCAAGGCAAGCATTAGGTATGTAGACTGTTAGCTTTAGTTTTAGCTTTAAATTGAAGGGGTTTTGTTTTTATTTTATGTTGCTGTTTGTGTGATTCTTGACTGTTGGTTTTGACTGTTTTGGGCATGTGAATTGGAGGACTTGCGATATTTTTATGGTGACAGCTTTAGTGTGGATCTGTGAAAAAGTTATAAAAAGGTTAATGCCAAATAGCATGAAAACACCAAATGACTTTTTAGGCTTGATGTCTTTGGAAGTATGCCATATTATGCTCCTTTTTCTTAGATTTGTTGGGAATTCTGTAAAAAAGATACCATTTTTGAATGCCCTGACATTTAGGAGCAGAAGGGCTATATGTATTTAATAATTGCCTGTGTTTTGCCTTGTTTACTGATAATGGTCATTGTTTGTCTATGTCCGCTTACCCCAATACTGTCAGATTATGCAGTGTCATTTGCACAGTGGAAGCATGTATGAGCTTGTAAATTGTTTTTTTCTCTGCCGCAGTGTACCAAATCTTCCCACTAATCATTGTGCAGTATACAACAAATTAACTTCTTTGTAAAAGAGTGCTTAATTTTATATGCCTTGCATACTCGCATTTTTTAAAGACATTACAGAATTCAGCTGACTACAGCTGAAATAAAGGATAAATAAATCTTTACAATAGTAGTCAGTATATGGACATCTAATTCCTTTACATACATATTTCAAAGAGCAAAACATCATCACTTCTGTCATGTAATTATTATAACTCTTGTTTGCAGTTTCAAAGATGGAGTGGGTGCGATCGGATGTCCTGGAGCTATTGAAACTGCATCCAGAGGGTATTCCGATCAAGACCCTGGCCAACACGTTCAACAAGAAATATCAGAGAAACCTGGGGGTATCTGCGCTTGGGTTCTCTTCTGTGGCAAAATTTGTGGACTCCTTGAAGGATGAGGTGGTAGTGGAAGAGGATGTGGTCTTCCACAGATCACACAAGTCTGACTCTGGCGGAGCCATGATGCCCGGGCCTCGAGGAAGTACACCTGTCGGGTCAGCACAGGCAGGTAATGGCTCTGCATTGCCTCTCTCCAGCACACTGCTCCCTCTCCACTCAGCCTCTGGTCAGCCTAAGGAGGAGATGACAGAGACGCAGCTTCTGAATAATGTCACGGAGGTTATGAACGTCTACCCGCCTGCCCGCACGTCCATGGCTCAACTGCAGAACGGCTACTTCCTCCGCTTCCATACCCCGCTTCCTCTGGAGCTGTATATGTCGCTGTATGATAAGCACACGGGGAAGAAAATAGCAGGCCAGACGGTCGCTCCCAGTCCACTGATTGCCCAGGGGCCGCCTGACCTGCGACCAGAGTCTCCTGCAGGTAAACAGAGATGATGTATGGAGACTATATGTTACATAGGTTACCGTAGTCTTGGTTATGTTTATAGCGGTATTGCAGGGTGTGAAATACTGTTTCATTGTCCCTTATAAAATGGCCTCTTGGCAGTTATTCGCCTGCAGTGCTGAAGTGTTTGCATAGAGGACCTTGAGAGATATAAAATTTTCTTGACACAGAATGTCTGATTTTCAAATCTATGTTATACATTATTTATACATTATTGGATTAGTTTTGATTTGATTTGAAATTTTCAGATTGGCAAAAAACAACAGTTATGTCAAATTCAGTTGTTACAAGTAATGCCAAGGAGTAATAGGGAGCAGAGCTTGTAAGGTTGCTGGTTTAATTACAAGATGGGCCACTACTGTAGTACCCAGTTGCAAGGCACTTACCCTGACTTGCCTCAGTAGATATCCAAGTTGTATAAAATGATAACCCAGAAAAACTGTAAGCTATGTATGTCAATCTGGATGAGAGCATCTGCGAAGCAAATGTAATGGAATGGTATTCATCACTGTATATGCATGCAATGTGACCTTTTTACTTTTTTCATCAAGGTTGAACTATTGATCTAATCAGTGTAGATAACGATACTCCTGTCTCTGTGTGTTGGTCACATTTGGAGCAAAAAGAATGCTACCTTGCAGGTCTGCCAGTTTTTTTTTCAGCATAATGAAAGTGAAGGGTAGTATTTTTTTGGCTGTCATTGAAGGATACCCTGCAAATGGTTATGTCCCTTCCTCACTGCTATGGGCACAAGGAGTTGACCAGTGTGAAAACGTTTTGGTTATGTACTGTATTTGCTCAGCAGACGCCCAAATTGAGGGTGATGACTGAAGTATTATTCATTCATTTATGCGGAGATTTATTGAGCCAAACAAGTCAGGTTGAGAGCATTGCTGAAATGTACAAAGGCATAGCCCCCCTAGAGCATGTAGCTTTCAGCCAGTTGTGTGATGTGTGGTTATCAGTGAGGCACAAGAGCAGGACATTTTGCACACCACCTAGAAATCCATTTTTACAAGTTGAGCTGTAGGCTATTGGATGCTGTAGTGAAATTTTCTTTAATGAAATTTGAGATAATGTTACCTTCTTTTGATTAAAAAGGAAAAATTTGAAATAGTATTACCCTCTTTTGATGACAAAGTTTTTTAATATTTGCAGTTTCTTCCCCCAAATAGTGCCAGTGGCAACTAGACTATGAGAAACTTTGATTTTCATCTCTAACTTAGTGCCACTTGATTCTAAAGGGTATCTGGTGATGGAGTCTGTTGAAGTGAACTTTGGCCATTTCCTGATTTCTTGGATGGATTTATGGATTTATAAAGCTCATATTACATGCAAAATTTCCATAGGTAAAACACAGGGACCATACCAGCAGTATTCTTTTCTCCTCTGTTCTTTTTGGCTGCAGTGACTCTGTTGTGCTTTTTGCCCTCTTGTGGCAAAAGGCTGCTATGGGCCATTCACTCACTGAGGTGTGGAAGGTTCCTACTTGCTGCCTAAACCAACACAGTGAAACTGTTTGAATACTAATTTCAGTGTAACATAACTTGTAGCACTTTAAGGCAGTTTGTTAACAAGATTTGATAATTGTCTTCTTGTAACCCTATCTGAAAGAAATTATACACGTTGATTAATACATTTTTGCTGTAATACTTTCTGTGTGGTTGTAGAGTCACTATAATACCGTGTCAACTGACTGCTTTTCCACAGGTGCACAGAGACAGAAACCTGTAGAAGAGAGAGGGGTGGCACAGGCCACGTGTGTGACGAACGGGGAGGCATGGTCTCAAGGAGACCCCCCACGATTCCAGCTGCAGTCAGCCTCTGTACCCCCAGCACTAGCCACAGGACTTTCTGGGACTGACTTCCCAGCCCTGGGTGTCAAACTCTCCAAGAGCCAGGAGAAGAGGCTGAAGGAGGAGGCCCAGAACAGAGAAGGGAACGCAGCAGTATTCAGAGATGCCTACCACTCCCAGCTGCGGGAGGTGCACCGTGCTAACATGCAAGCTGCAGAGACGCTGGAGGAAGAGGGTGTGTCCAAAGAGAGGCGGAGGGGGAGAATTGGCGTGGAGGAGGTGAACAATCTGGCTGAGAACGTCATCCGTGCGATCGCAGCTGAGGGAGAGCTAGTCACTGTTGAGAAGGTGGGCTTCCCGCTGGCCTGCATCTCTGATCACTAGCTCTGATCGCTTGTTTTGCTCAGAACTGAGCTGACTCCTAAAACTTTGGCTGTGCAATGTTTATGTTTGTGCTCCTCAGGTAATTTTCAGAGTCTGCCAACTTCTAAGAGCTCAATCCTTGGAGTCTTTAAGGATTGACCCCCGAAGGCAACTGTCTGCCATAAAGGAGCTTCAGCGCACCCTCAGAGAGGTCAACGTCTTCATTGAGGTGAGCGTCACTTGAACCATTTCACTGTATGCATTAGTAAAGCACTGGGTTCTTTTGAAGGTGTGTCACATTGTGCAAAAAAACAAATATATGAAGCCAGGTTAGTACTCCACTTACGATTGTTTTTCTTGTTCACTGTATCAGAGCAGTGAAGTGCAACACAAGTTATCCAGTTGTTCTTTTCACTCTAATCACATTGCCCATTTTCACCTACCTGATTCCAGTTCTAAAAGTTTCCACGCTCTAATATTTTCCATTTAGAAGTCAACTTACACAACTCAAAATTTAAGCACTGCAGCAGCTGTTTTGAGTTCAGTGTGTGTATCGTCCTTGACAGTCTGTTGAGGCCGTGCGGACAGTCTGCACCCTCTACGAGCTTGAGCAGGGTCTGGCAAGCCTCAAGAACAAGAAGCGATTTGAAGAGCTGAGCCTTGGACCTCTCTGCAAAATCCCACTCATCCACAAGATGTTTAAAGTTGACTGTAACACCAAGGATGATGACATTAACCAGATTGAAACTGTGGACATTTTAAGGGTAAGAGCTAAATACAGAGTGGTTTTATACATTTACAGAGAGTATAGCTGCAGCCATTCTCCAGGACCCTTATTCCACGCAGCCTAAGGGTTATTTGAGATTTATTTACCTGGCTGTAATCGTGAATATTCAGCAAGCACTAATCTGTTGCTCTCTTTGTCTGCCCATGTGTTTTATTTGTAGAGTCTGAGGGCATTCCGAAGGAAGCAGAGCAAAGAGAAAGTTGACCTTGCAGAGTTCATGAAGCACCTGGCTGACCAGTACAACTGTGAATCACCCTACGAGCTTGGGATCAGGATCCAGAGCATTGCACTGTCCATTTCGGTAAGAAAATTGATGCCACTTGTGGCAAGTTGCAGTGGTAAGCGATCCAATGTTTCCTTGCCTTACCCTAACGACACCCCTGGAACGATCTCCCTGTGTGCCGTGCCCACTGAATTCCCCAGACCCTGCAGAAAGCGACGAGGTCTGATCACGCCGCCATGGACAAGGCCAGAGACATCATCCAGAAGGAGATGGAGGAGGAGGTGCTGGGCAGGATGAGGAAGCTGAAGAAGAGCGTGCTGGAAGCGGTGCAGGGCGCCACACCCTTCTCAGTGGCCGCTGGCATGGACCTGAGGGGGAAATACGCGTCCCAGACTGCGGCTGAGGTCGTTCTGCAGGTCTTCGAACGTGCTGAGGGCGTCTTCAGCTCCCGCATGGCCAAGGTGTGAATTCGTGATTTCTTGCATATATCAGAAAGCCACGGCCTTTGAACTATGGGAGGTTTTATGGTATATATGTCCTGCAGAGATGTCCCATTATTTCTTCACTCTGTTCTCTGTGCTTTTTAAAGGACAGTATAACAGCGGTTTCCATCCAAGTTGCCAGACTGCAGTTTTAATCATTGTTATAATTTTGAGCTTTTGTCAGGTTTGTGTTTTTTTGCGCTTTTTAATAAATGCCTAGCATGCCATTTATTTTCTGTTAGATTTTTGTGTAAAAGCTTAATAATGAATCTTATAGGCAGCGGTTAAGGATAAGAGGGGTGACAGCCAAGTTTAATGAAGGTATCAGGATGTCTGTGGATCTCAGCTCTTTAATATGATGTCTTACACTGGTAATCTTCTAAGCACAGCCAAGGCTGAATGAAGGGTTATTAATGCTCTGCCTCCTGATGAAAGGGAAAAAAATCTGCCTAGATTTTATTCATCAAAGATTTCTTTTATCCTGTTGAAAGATGAAAGATTCTCTCACAGAATCTTCCCATTCCCTTTCACAATTGCCTCTGTCTGATGCACATGGTTGTAAGCAGAATGTGATGTTAGGAATAATTTATTTATAATTTTTATAACGTTGCTCTTTTCTGTGTGTCATCTCCAGCATGTGCAGAGTTTCCTGACACATGTGTCAGGCGACCGGCTGGCCAGTGCCCTCTTCCAGCTGGCCATCTGCGGTGGGTCCCTGGAGGTCCCCCAGAACCTGGTGGCTAAGGAAAAGTCCAGCAAACCAACTGAAGAGAAGAATAAAGGAGAGCAAAAAGCCACTATACCGCCCCCTAGTGAGAGTATGTGTAATGTCCAGTTTTATCGTTTTTATGAATTTCTTTCCAGTCATGCTGCCTAAACTTAAACCAATATAAAATGTATTAAATTATGTATGTGTAATTTGTATTGTGAACAGTATAATACGTACAACAATTTTGCCTGTATGCTGATATTCTTTTCTGTAATAGCTGCTGTAAAGAATTACCTGCAGGAGTGCATGTCAAGATTCAGTGGTGTGCTCACCCTTGCCTACGTGTCCCGACTGGAGAGGAAGGTGGCGGAGCACTTCAAATTCACAGAGTTCAACCAGCTTGGACAGGGCACCTTCCTGGAATTCCTGGTGAAACAGAGTCAGGTAAGTGCTTTTCCCACACCTTTCAGCTGATTAATGCTTGATCTTTGTAAAGCCCTTTGCACTCTTGGTACATGTTTATTACTTTAAAAACTTTCTTAATTTACATTATTGGCATTAATTTTAGATATATTAAAACAAGTAACATCTTTCATGTGTGAAATCTGTAAAAGTGTAGCACAGAAGTGATCATGTGTTAACTTGAAGGTAAGTTGTAGTCTCATTGCAGTGCTGCTGGGTTTTACTGGTATGCCTGTGCTAGGTGTTTGTGTGTGTGCGAGCACACTGAGCTGGGACCTCTCTGTTCGCAGATCCTGCAGGAAGCTGGAGGGGGCGCCCTCGTGCTGGATGCTCAGAACTCCAGGGCCTGCGGCTTCAGACCCAGTCAGCAGGACGTGTATGAGTTCATCAAGCAGTGTGGAGTACAGGATGAGGACAGAGTGAGAGAAATATGGAAAATGATAATAATGTTTATGGTGTTCCTTATGGAACATGTTCATGTAATTTAGCCTAAAGATGTTTCAGGCTGTTTCAAGCTTGTTCAAGCTTAGAGACAGAGACAGAGATGACCCAAACTGCTTAATACATTGACCATGAACGTGTTTAAGTAAATAGTTGATTCAGGTTATGTATTTCTAATGCTTAAGTTTAAAACCATTACAGTTTCAGAGGAGAAAACATTTTGCACAGGGTGACATTGGAATGTTTTTTTTGTCATTGTGGTTATTGTTTGGTAGCTCCCGTTTATTGAGTCTGCCTTGAGGAGTCACTACAAGATGAGGGACAGTCGAGAGCTGGGGTACGGCCCTCTGCAGAACCTTGTGGCGAATGTGCGGCGACAGAAAAGCCTTAGTGACATTGACAAGGCCAGCCTGGTGCGCTACGAGTCTCCGCTTTTCGTCAAAGACTCCAGGTGAGAGACTCCTCTGCTCAGAGGCCTTTAGGTTTGTCCTCACAAAATAATGTCAGACACTCAGGAATGAATCACACTCACCTGAACACCTGAAACAGTACCACCTAAAGCAAGCTCTCTACTATTTTGTACTGTCTACTGTACTGTCTGTCTGCTGTACTCTTTCTACTGTCTACTGTACCTGGCAGCCAGGTGATCATGGAACTGTGTGCTGGGGAATGGGTAGCCCTTCTTTACATTAACACGTCACGTTGTCCTGTGGTTGTCGTCATTTCCCCCGGGTCTCAGGGGGTGTGTGGAAGAGACGGTTGGCCTGCTGGGGCCGGTGAGCCGAGAGGACGCCATCGCCAGCTTGCTGTCCGCTCCCCTCCTGGAGGATCTCAGCGAGTGGTCTGAGTGGGAGCTGGTGTTCGAACCCCAACACGGCCCCCTGAAGGACTTCATCGAGAGGAACTGTGGTAGGAGCGCCACCGCCATACCAAATGGAGAGTCAGGGAGAGAGGCGATCGCTCTGACCTTCCTTAGACCCTGGCTTTGTCACATTTAACACGCTTTGTTATGGATTGTAGTAGGGCTGTGCGATATGACCACAATCTCATATCCTGATAACAATACATATCACGGTATAGCACATTTTCTGTAAATTCAGTGAATAAATAGTGTATATAAAATGACCACATGGAAAGGTCTATTTCTTATTACATTTTGAATTATATACTCGACAAATAAAAGGTACTTACTCATTTTTGATTATTTAGAACCTTTGTGCCAATTTTCAATTAACCCTTTCGCGTGTATGGTCACACCGGTGTGATTAGCCGTTTAGCACGTATGCTAAAACTGGTGCGATTAAAACACTAGATTGGAAAAATTCTAGCTCATTTTAGCTTTGAGGAAGCAGAAATTTAACGTTAAAAAATATAGCAAATGCTAATGGAAAACTATGAGAAACTTAATAACTCTAATGAATATAAAATATAAAATATTAATGTATAAAATGTGTCACGTTCACTCTCCTCTGTGTTTGTTTGTGTTGCCTTCATGCAAATTTCCTGCCTGCATCCGTGCCGTGTGGAAGAACGCAAAGCGTCGTCCAAATGACGCAAAATATTGCCGTAAAATGTGTGATTTGCGACACAACAAACTAAACGATAGAGCATAATATGAAACCATAGACGTTTTTCTGTCATCACACAATATATATCGTCATATTGCACAGCCCTAGATTGTAGTGGATGTGTTTATCAATATTGGATTCATGTATTATTAACATTATTGGTTTCTTCATTAGTATGAATTCAGTAGTTTTGTTTTTATTCGTGTTCATGATTTTATGTTTATTGCAAGGTAATATGAAGAAATATTGACACATGGGTTGTCTTATCATATGCATGTGTGTGGACATATACATATATGCAGTATGATTTCAGTAAATTGTATTGACACTTCTGACTTGAATGATCCTGGAAAATTAATTCTGTCATCCATTACCATGTCTTCTGATGGAGTATTTTTCTGCGTGTGGTTGTCTGTTCCAGATGCTAATTCTGACCTTGCAGCGCTGGAGGTTAGGCCCGGCGTGCTGCTCCGGGTCACAACCTCCGCCAGCGACAAGTCGTTTTCAGAGGCAGCGCTGGCTCTGGACCCTGTCGGCACAGCGGGACACCTGGTGTCTATCGTCGTGGCTGATGGGATATCCAACGCTCCGACAGCCCTTCTGGCCAATCACATGGAGGGCTCGCTGGCAGCGGCTGTTGCACAAGAAGGTGGGAGAGCTGTCATTTCCTGCCGTGGAGCAAAGCGTTTTTACACCCTGTCATCACCTTTTGCATTCTGTGTGTGAATCATCATGGTAATGAACTACAGAGGTAGTGATGTTTTCTGCCTTTCTGGCTATTTTTATTCCTGTAGTGATATTTACGATTGGCCCGAATGTTGTTGTTGTTTTTTTTTTTAATTCACTTGCATACATTTTATTTAATTCATCTGTCATTACTTTGGAGCTTTACTTAGGTTAATACATAGGCTGCTGAGTTTTAACTTGCTTAGATTTATTTTGATGCTCCTGGTACATGGTCTGTATTTTAGGGCTGTTCCTTATTATGTAGACTCCGTATAAAATATACAATTTATCATCTAATGCAATAATTTAATGTATGTAACTCCAGTAGTTTTTTTCCATTCACTAACATAAACATACACAGCGGGGCACTGTGTTAAACATGAAATGCTCTTTTTCTGTTTTATCAGATCTGTCAGTGACTGAGGACGCCAAATCTTACAGCAGAGTGGCCAAGTTTGTTCTTGACTGTCTGATCCGAATCCCAACGAGAATTTGCAAAGCCGTTTTGCAGCAGGTGAGTGCTCAGTATGTCGATCTTCAGCTACTTTGTGGCTTAGGTGCAGTGTGACGAGGATGTGAGCTATTGATTTAGCAGTACTTTAGGGTCATAGGTGAGCAAGCCTGTGAAAGCAGCGCCTGTGTAAGTGTTTGTTTGCTCAGTCAATTCCTGTGAGATCCTAGAGGTTCACTGCACTGTCCCATTCAGCCATTTCTCTACTCTTTAGTGTGGAGCTGCTGTTTTCAGGCATCAATTATTTAAGAGGGTGTACAGTACATGTGTTTTACACTTACTTGTTCAGGGAGGCAAAGAAAGAGCACATTGTTGCTTTTTGGGTTTTTGTCCTCCAGTTATTTGTCTTTCAGGAATTATTTTGCTCACAATTTATTTTCCGTCTTCATCTTCGCTGATATTTGTGATAAGTGGGTGTGTCACATCTTTGAACATCACCTATGGTCAAATACACAATGCACTGGTAAACTGCAGGTTTAGAGTTTAACTAGATGGCCCATGTGTTAAAATATTTTGTGTGTGTTTTTTTACACCTGTATATTTTTTTCTTTCCTCCCAGGTGTTCTTGGAACCCCTGACCAGAGTGTTGGGCCATGCCAAATCTAAGGCTGTGCTCCTGAACACGGCTAAAGCAGACACCCGCTACCTGAACAGGCTTCACCACATGGGCCTCTTGCTAGGCATGACAGAGTGGATGAAGGACTTTCATGGCAAGCTGAGTCCACCAAAGCAGCCTGTGATTTCTTCACAGATCAGAAAGGTGGGGTTTCTTTAATATAATTAACACACACACACACACACACACGCACACACACACACACACCATTTTAATTGGATATTGAGAGAGCTGAACTATGATTCCAACTAATTTTATCAAGTCTGTTTTCTGAAGGGTTTCTGAAGGGAGTGTCATTTAATTCGATGAAATCTTTTCAGAACTAAATTAAGAAATCGTTATGGGTCAGCATTATGTTGATGCTGTGTTACATGATCAACAAGAAAGAAATCATAAATCATACGACCTCGTAAGGTTACACAGAGTGCTGCTAGGTCCCAGAGCTTTAAATATTGACTACCTGCTTCTTTCTTGTTTCTGCAGCTTGTGTCAGCTGACACCATGTCCATGAGCAGCAGGTCTTCACCAGGGGACTTCAGCGAAGATGAGGACGAGGATGAGGGCCTCCTGCAGGAGTCTAGACCTGAACCGGAGTCCTGTTCAGAGACTTCCTCTCTGAGTCTGGCTGACCTGGACGGTGAGCTTCGCACATAGTCATTGTCACGGTTGGTGGCAGAATCATTTCACTGTAATTTCTGTGGTCGAATTAAAGTAATTAAAATAACTAGCTTTTTAAATTGGATTGACTTTCATTCCTTTTTGCATTCAAGTCAATCCTTGCTGCTTGCTGCTTGATTGAAAGAGCATGCACTTTAATGCAGTCCACAGCTGTCCACAGCCTCTGCACATCTGTTTTAACATGTGCGGTGGTTTATGCTTGTGCAGATGATGAGGAGGAGAAGTACGAGCTTGTGCAGAATGGTGGGAGCTGCAGTGCCGGAGAGAGTGCGGGCGACAGCGGGGAGGACGCGGGGGGAGATGAGTCGCAGGAGGGAGCAGAGGCTGAGGACAGGCTGAGCCAGCGCAAGGCCATCATCGATGACATCAGGTCCGCGCTCCCTCCAAGCACCTGCATCGTTTTTGGTGTTTGTGCAGCCTCTTCACTCTCACTCTCTTTATTCCTCATTGAGAGAGGCAGTAACAAGAGTAAATCACTTGGTTTAGGCCAACAAGTTTCCCACCCTCTGCCTCCCACAGTTAAAATGAATTGGTCACCTGCTATTCACATGTGGATAATTCATCACCAAGGCAGCAGTGGGGCAATAGCTTATGGTGGGTTGTGTTCTGAAGGTTCCAGTAGAAAAAAAACCACTGTGACCTCAGGAAAGCAAAAATAATGAACATGCTTACAAAGCCTTAATATTGATAAGGTACTGATATAGGACACTCACACTGCTGCCTTAATGGGGCTTAGAGCACATTACAACAATGCAGTTGAACTCCAGATTACACCATACAGAATGGCTTCGTTTCATTGTTTCTTCACCTTAAATATGGTGCAGTTCTGTATAGTGCGCCATCAGAATCACAGAACTCCTTTTACACGCAACTATTCTTTGAACAAGACTTACGGTTTGCAGTTACTTTACCAACTACTGGCAATTTTTTTGGCTGTTAATGATGTAGGAAAACTGAGTTTGGCATTGGGGTGGAGCTAAATGAAGAGGTCCAGAAGCTGATGAAGGTTCAGCAGGAGCGACTCGGCCGGAGTCTGGACAGGCTGTCCACTGAGTTATACAGCAAGGACACTCACTTTGTGCTGGAGCTTATCCAGGTCAGACACACTGGATTGTTATATTAACATCATTCTGAAATATTCCAACAGACTGATGGGGAAACTTGATGCTTTAGCTGTGCTTGAGGTAAAGAACTACACTGTCCGCATAGAATGGCAAAGTGCCTTAAATGACTTAAAGCTGGATGGATTTCAGGTGGCATTTCAGTTTTGCTTAAAATCCTGATGCTTACGCTGCCCTGTGTTGTCCTCATACTGTGTATGCAGAATGCAGATGACAACAGCTATCCTTTGGACGGGGATGTTCAGCCGGCACTTGCCTTTGTGTTGGAGAGGGACTGCATCACCATACTCAACAACGAGTGTGGCTTTGAGGAGAAGAACATCCGAGCCATCTGCGACGTGGGCCGCAGCACCAAAGGGAAGCACAAATATGGCTACATAGGTAGGCAATCAGCAAAGCTCCCACTGAGTTTGTCCATGCGGCAAGGGTAAGCTGCACTGCCATATGCAGGTGTGTTAACACCTACATCAGTGTCCTCTTCTGATAGCTATTAAATCTTACCACATCAGACCCCTTCACACCACTTCACTGGTGCCAGGGGACTGGCAGGATTAGGCGCTGTTCTTTGATATATCCATTATCGACATTCACACCTCTAGACAGGTTCTTCTCAGAGAGGGAGAAAAAGTCAGCCGGAGTCCCCCACACTTCAACCGCTGGGCAGTTCTCACTTTTAGAAGAGTTTTAAAGAACCCTGGTTGCACTGGATTTTGGAACAAGGAAAGGAGCTCCCCCAAAGTGATATTCAAATCACAAATCGGCAGAGCATTTTTTTATTACTTTTTATGTCCTTTTGATCATTTTTAATCTTAAAATATGGGAAAAGATTCTATTACATACTTGTATAAGAAGTGCCAAGTGACTGCTTCATAATCTCCTCCATTTGCAAGATCCCAGGCCTTTGAAGTTCCCTAACACATAGCCCTCTGTAGGTGATTATAAAAGCTGAGCACTCTCCTTAGAGATTCAAAATCACTTCCTGATGCACTGCATGTATGACTGTTTTTATGCTAACCTGCATTAAGGTATCCAGTTCTTTTAGTAGTTTCATACAATTACACCGACCTGCCATTTCCAGAAATATTGCTGTAAAATGTGCCTGGCGTACTTCATGCGCAAAATCTTAGAATGTTAAATGGAGTATGACATTACTTTAACAAAGAACTGAAATGCACAACATAAGCAAAAAAAAAAACTTAATAGTGACATTTTTTTCTGAGACTGAGTGACATCCCTGTTTTGTCCTATTAGAAAAATGCAATGCTTCTGCTCAAAAATTGTATTCCATTTGAAGAAAACCTATTGGCCATTTAGGCAATAGGTAGCCCATACAACTGCAGTGTTGACTGTTGAGTCTGAGGATTTGTTTGGCTGCATTGATATTACTTTCCTTTAAAAGGGTGCATTAGACAAACACACATGCACACCACTGTTTGCAACAATATTTACCAAAGAAAATTGGTAGCAGCTGGCAGACACACTCAGACAAAGTTGAGTGAGCTTTTATTCAGAACTGTCAGGTAGCGTTTGTCCTTTCCAGAGCCTTAAGAACCCTTCTGTTGTAGATCAATGATATTAAATATATGATATGACATCTGCTCCAAAAGGTTTGTAGGATCCTCAGTAGACAACTGCTTTTCTAAATGCAGGACAGAAGGGCATTGGCTTCAAGTCCGTGTTCAAAGTGACTGACTGCCCCGAAATTCACTCCAACGATTTCCACATCCGCTTTGACAAGAACAGCGGGCCCATGGGCTACATTCTGCCACACTGGCTGGAGGAGGAGAGGCCCCTGCAAACAGACCTGCAGGAGCTCCAGCAGCACAGGTACGCTGGAGGGCAGTTCAGAGCACTGCTGGCTTTGGAAGCACCCAGATTCTGGGCAGTAGACATTCAGATCTCACGCTTGTCTACACAGCTGGACCACAAAGATTTCCCTGCCTCTTCGGTCGGAGAGCTACCAGACTAGGAACCTGTTCCACGACGTGCACCCCTCTCTGCTGCTGTTCCTGCACCGGCTGCGCTCCATCACCATCGTCAACCAGGTGACTGATCTCCCCTCCGTGCCGTGGCACAACAGCTTAGGAGAACCGTGCTGTCGCATCACTCACTCGGACGCCGTGACCGCTGTAATCACCCGCCCCTGCTTTCTCCTTGTTCTTGGCGTGCATGTCAGAACGAGAAGCGGCAGGTGTCGATGACGCGGAGGGACCTGAGCCACAATGTCCTGGAGGTGCAGCACACGGATGGAGCAGAGCGATGGCTGGTGGTCAAACGCACTCTCTACCCAAAAAAGGCAAGTGACCGCTCCCGCTCAGGGCCTCTCTCGCTGGCTTTCCCCTCCTCCATTTGCCAAGTCTCTGTCTCCTTCTGTCATCCTGTCTCTGACAGTGATCTGGCGTGGGTGTTGTTTGGATGTGTTAAGTTTTCAGTTAACTCTTAAAAAACGTGGCCTTGTACCCACGTACCAATGTTCTAAGGACTTAAAGTAGCACTTACAGAAACTATGTGTGGAATAGAGTTGATAGAAAAAAAGGACTCACTCTTGTATGAATACTGCGTGAAGATTTGTATCTAATTATGTGCTTACTGTGGATTATCAAATACAGGTACAGTTAAGTTTAATATTCAATTCAGAAATAAATACAATTTAGTAATCAGTTTAAACAATTGAGTATCCCCTGTGAATTGCTCTTATTGTCATCACCTATGTTAAATTATCTCACATTTTATGTCTGAACCGTCTGGCAGTGGTCACTGAATTCCTATAGTGATAGGACAGTGCAAAACAGTGCAGAAACATGGACAATCAGCCAGTTTTTGTACAAACCACAACAGTACAAAACTGTACAGTGTCTTAATTTCCCTGCTCTGGCTAGAGTGCTCAAAAGTCCTCAGAGACTTCTGTATTCTATTCAGTACCTCTACTTTTATATTGCTTTAATTGAGGTGCAATGGAAACAAAGCCCTTGCTTGTTTCCTCAGTTCTGGTGGTAGTTCAGGCAAGTAAGATATCTGTTGGCCCTTTAACATCCTCTCTGCAGCCAGGTTTTGCTTTTGTTGATCTGCTGCCATGTTTACATTTTCAACATTTCTAAGCTGAGGATGTGTAAGAAATGTTATCAGCAAAAACTGTACCACAAACAGGTGATCTGTAAATCGAATAATCCAGCCCTGGATAGTGCAACTCAAGAAACTGTTCTCCAAATATGTTTTTTGCCTGTCCTTTTTAAATGAAAAAAACAAAAAACTTGGCAGATAGGGAAAGGAGTCATATAAATAAATAGATAAATACTTAGACTGTATATTTCATACTTTTGAAAGCAAACAAATTCTTGAAGAGGTCTTTTTGAATAATCCCCATCCACTCTCTCCTCCCATTTGGATGCATTTCTTCTTCTGACATGCAGTTGTCCTTGTAGAAAGTGCATTATTTATTTAAACCAGCTGGGTTCATATTTTAGTTTTTTTTTTTTTTGCAGGTTTGTTTTTCGGTGTTATGTAAGTGTTCCACAGCCTACATCCATCAGAACAAAGGGCCTTTTTGCTCTGATCTCATTTAAACTTCATGAAAGCTGCCTTATTAACAAGGTGTAGTGAATTAATTTCCTCTGCTCGGAGCAAAATCAGACACAGCAGACGCACACCGAACTAGTCGAAGGGTTGCCAAGGTAATAGGCTGAGTTAGATTGCTAGGTACCAGATAAGATGTTACGGTTCATTTTTTTTTCTCCTTTTTTCAAGGCTTTAGATTCTGTTGCAATTCCCCAGAGAAGCCAAAGCACAGGGCTCAGTTAGCATCAGCTCGAACACGCCGCTTTGGGTCATACCTCTCATGTCGTCTCCTTCTTCAGAACATTTTAGAATTTTTCAGGTCCAGATTGTTGTCATCATCCCATGCGTTGTGTTTGTTTTTCCTCAACTTGCAGTTCCTGAAGGGGGGAAAAATGCCAATACTAAAAATAATTTCCAATGCCCTGAGTAGATGTCATTTTTTTGAGGACACATCCAACGATTCCGTTACAGATTAAAGAGGACGTGGAGTCGACCCAGCTGGCCCTGGCCTTCAAGCTGAAAGAGGACTCTTGCTCTGACATGAAGATCCAGCCTGAAAAGCAGCCCGTCTTTGCCTTCTTGCCGCTCCGCAGCTTTGGGTTCCGTTTCATCGTCCAAGGTTAAGAGCCTCAGTTAGGCCTCAGTCCTCCAAGTCAGTTTCCATAGTGGCTGTGCTGAACCTGACTTGTGTTTGATATGCAGATTTCATTAAACAAGTACATGGAGGTTAGATAAGAGGTTAACAGATGGCGTTGCTCTGACGTTTGCACTGTCCTGCTCCCCCCTGTAGGTGACTTTGACATCCCCTCCTCCAGAGAGGATGTGGACCGGGACAGTCACTGGAATCAGTGGCTCCGCTCTGAGATCCCCCAGCTCTTCATGCATGCCCTGGATGTATTCGCTGTAAGTGATTAAAACAAAGCAAAATCAAAGGCATTCAAGTCGTGGATATATTTCATAGAATCTGATTTACTTTTTGTCCTTTTACATGAATATACAAAGATTCAAGTAAACAAATCTCCAGAGCAAGTGTATCAAATTGTAACAGTATTGTGTAACAGAATTACACATTTCAAATGTACATTTGTCTAAATATATCGGTTTATGAGTTAGATTTGCAAGGGTGGCAGTGTAGCATAGTGGTAAGGAGCAGGAGTTGTAACCAAAAGTTTGCTGGTTTGATTCTCCACTGGGGCACTGCTGTTGTACCCTTGTGCAACGTACTTAACCCAGAACTGCCTCAGTAAATATCCAGCTGTATAAATGGGTAAAATGTTAAAAATTGCAACCTATGTAAGTTGCTCTGCATAAGAGCGTCTGCTAAATGCCAATAATCTAATGTAATGTGTCTGGGCAATTCATTTTTCACACAGTTGCGATCTGATTTAATTTTCCAGGAGCATCCAGAATTCACTGGTCTGCAAGGGTTGTGTCAGTTCCTGCAATTTGTTCCACTACCTGAAGAGATCCTGGACTTCTTCAGTCCTGTGGCCAGCCAAATCATACAGATGCTTAAGGGCAAGGCCTGTCTTCCCACCAAGGATTGCAAAGGTAAGGCTGCGGGAGCCCAGTGCTTTCTGGCCGAGATGCACCATATGGAACAATTTCCTCAACCTTCAGCTCCAGCTGTGAACAGTTTACTCACTGCATGTTCATTTGCAGATGGAAGCTTGGAATACAAGCTGCCCTCGCAGATTGCCGTGTCACACGACCCGCTCATCCAAGAGGTGATTGACGCAGAGCATCTCCACAAACACCTGAACCTGTCCTACCTGCACCCTGCCCTGCAGTCGGCCCTGCCCCTGTCTCTGGTGTCTGCTCTCGGTGTGCGTCGGCTGAGAGCAGCGGACGTCGCAGCCGTCACCTGGGCCATAGCTAAGGAGCTCGCCAAAGGTGATGGCACCCTCTCAGGTAACATGTCCGTCCTTCCTGTGTTATGCGGAGAGAGATGGTGAAATTTTGTGAGGGTGAGATCATTTAGCAGCCAGCCCATAGCCGTTGCTATCATTCTTCTTAGGCTTTATGCAAACAAAGGTTTAGCTCTAGAGAGGATAACCTAATTCTCCAAGAGTGTTGATGACTCACTTGAATGGTCATGCTGTGGTCATTCTGCACTGCAGACTCCTGCTTGAAGAAGGTGGCCAAACTGCTAGTGTGTAACTTCCGTGCCCTGGAGCAGGAGTACAGTGAGGCAGACACCATATTGAAGACCCTCAGAGACATTCCCATCATCCCACTGGCTGATGGTCGCATGGTGGCTCTGAGTGCACAGGGTGTCTTCTTTCCTCTAACAGATGGAAAGACTGCACACATGGGTAAGTACATAATCTATCTGCATGTGTTCTTCCATGCACCAGTGCAGCTCCCATACACTCCCATACAACTTTACTTTTCATTAAAATATATAATATGCTAAAGCAGCAGAAAAAGGAAAGGATAATTATGTCGTAGAGTGCAAGGCATAAGAACACAGTGAGAATGCTGGGCTCAAATCTGATCACAACATCATGAAAAATGTAAAAGCTCTACAAAATGTACAGAGAAGGACACAGTCTGAAAAGGCTGACTTTAAGAGTGATGCAGTCTCAATAAAAGGGAGCTCAAGGATATCTGAATAAAGTATTTTTTCAAAATAGCTTAATAATTTGAAGTTCTGAGGCTGTTTACAGTTATTGTACCTTGTGTAAGCCAGTGAACAGAAGTGGAAATTAGTGAAGCACGACCTCTGATTGTCACTGTAAATTTTAACACAGAAATATAAATACACGACAGCACTTGTCACTTGTGTTGTGGGGTCAGGGATGCTAGGATCCTTGGAACAAAACTGGTGCGGTGATGAATTCACTCTCATTTATAAGCAAATGAAAAGCTAAGATGGGCAGAATGGCCCTTTTTTCAGGATTATGCTTTCCTCTATTCACATGTTCTTTTCAGGCTAAGACACAAAAGCACTTGACTGCCTGATGCAGCCATCCTATTTTCTTAGTAAACAGATGCTGCCGTCTGTCTGTGCTATGAATACTTATAGTTATGGGAACATCATCCAGCCACAGGCTAAGAAAAGATAATTCAACAGGGGTGATATTGGAACAGGTCGGTCACCTGCGTCATCTTTTCACGTGAGCCTGGCAAAGTGTTTTGGGTGGTTAGGAGTAAGAATTTATTTTTCTGTGCTGTGGTCTATAGCGCTGCCAAGCTGTCTGCATCATTAATGAAAACAAAGTTGTTTAGAGTGGTATATCTAACACTTGAAGTGCCCCTGGCATTCTGCACCACCTCTCTCACTATACATCAGTTCAGTCACCATCATACATGTAGTAATGCCTGTAGCTTCAACAAGACAGAGACTAAATCCCCGTCTTCTGCCTTTAAAAAAATCATGGAAAATGATTTGGTTCTTGAAGAAAAAAAAAAAGGTTGATGAATTGTCTTAAGAGATCTAAGTCAACTCGCTCTTGTCAGGTGGAGTCGAAGCTCTCTGCTAAAAGCCCGGCCCTTATGAATAAAACAGCTGAGCGGTGACGCACGCGAGGCAGAGGAAGTGGGTCATTGCTTTTCACCTCTTTCCCTTCCTCTGGCTCTCAGGCACGGAGGCGCTTTGCAGGGACCTGTGCACCGTATCCCCCCGGCTGCTGGAGTGCCTGGACCCCTTGGGGAACTCCCAGGCGCGGGAGCTGCTGAAGAGGCTGGAGGTGCATGAGCTGGAGCCCCAGAAAGTCCTTCAGCAGCACATCTACCCCATCCTGAAGAGCGGGGCCTGGAAGGTGACGCCGAATTTAGCTCGACGGTCTTGAAGTGGACAGAATGGAGAGAATTGAAAGGATGCACAGTATCAGTCAAATGTTTGGACACACCTGATTAAGATGAGGGGAAACGTGCATTCAAAGACATCTTGATATAAAAACTTGTGCATAAATGCTTGAAATTTGTTTCGTAGACCAATATGAATAGTGATGCCTATGTAAACAAGTGTATAAAAAGTTGATGTTTATATATGAATTTCTTTCAAAAAAAAAAAAAAGAAAAATTAAAAATACTTTTTGGCTACTTTGAAGAATCTGAAATGTAAGATATATAAGTTTTGATTTGTTTACACTTTTTGGTCACTGCATAATTCCATTTGTGTTATTTCATAGTTTTAATGTCTTTACTATTATTCTAAAATGTGGAAAACAGTAAAAATAATAAAGGTTTTGTTCAAACATTTGACTGGTACTGCATGACTCCAGCTTTGCTGGTGCAGTAAAAGAGGGATAGGGCATTGAAGAGTGTTTAGTCCCCTCAAGTTAACCAATTACAGTTAACCAACCAAAGGGTATGGGGTATAATTGCAGGTGAAGCATTGGTCTTGTCCTTGAACAAGCATGTTTGGTACACCTATGCAGTGGCTGCGATGTTAAAACTGTAAAGACATGGATTATACTGCAAGTGGTCTGAGTCCATTTTATTGTGATCCTTAATATTTCAGATATCCAGGTTACAGAAGGACATAAAACCTAGACCCATGCATGCGCCTGAACAAATGTTCCACATATATTTTCACAGATGAAGCCAGAGGACATTGTTGTGAGCTATGTGGTGTTCATCAAGCAGAACTCTCACAACCAGGACTACAGGAATTTAAATGCAGCATTCCCTGTGCTGACCAGCAAGGGCTTCCTGTGCCCCAGAGAGCACAAAGTACAGTTTTCCAAGGAGTATGGCAACATTGATCTGCCCAGCAAGCTCCCAGGTAACCTGACTGTAGACTGACCTCTTCACTTGAACAGTTTCCATTGGTCTTAAAATCGAGTGAGTCGGGCAGTCCAGAAGCATCTAATAATCTGGGATTATTAAAGAGGGCACTGATTCATAATTTATTTTACCCACATTGATTATGCAGGAGCTCTCAGTGCACCTTTGCAGGAGATTTCAGTGCACCTGCACAGTTCATGTCCTTATGACAACATGTACATCTTACAGACGTTAGAGTACAGCTGACATGAAAAAAAGATTAGGGGGCTTCTACAAATGCTTATGAAATGACCGTCATGGCCCTGGCATGTGTCGCGCTGCCTGCATTATAGAACACTTCCCATCAGTCCTTTCGAAAACAGAAGTTTGTTGTTGACCTCCACTTCTGAAACCGGTGTGCCCCAGAGAGCCAGCGGTAAACTGTTAAAAAGAGAGAAAGCCTGAAGTCCAGGGAATGGGAATTCAGAGCGTTACATAACAGACAGAGGGGCTGACATGGCATGGAAAATGTGTTAACTTAGTTGACCTGGCACTGGAGAAGAGAGCTGCTCTGAACGAACTGAGTCTCTCGATCGTCCTCTCACATAGGTGTGGACTGGATCCTGCTGCACCCGTGCTACCTGCAGGCTGACCAAGACCAGAGCGGCTGGAGAGAGTTCTTCAGCATTCTGGGGGTGCAGGACTTGCTCATTTTCAAAAAGAAAAAGCACACCATGTCATTAAATGAGCTGGTAAGAGACGCAAACACCGCCCTGTGCTGTACTGCAGTCAGCCGTACTCAGTTCCACAGGCAAAGTGAATCACTGCAGTCAGACATCGTCATTCCAAGGCGAAGGAGATGAAGCAGAGAATTGACAGATTAAAAGGAGGGGAAAACTGGATGGATTGCGACCGCTTTGTACTGTACTGTGCTGCGCTCTACTGTGCTATGCTGACCTCGTGCATGAGAGGGAGAGGGCGCCAGCCTGTCCGCAACAGCGGAAGACAAGCGGTCAGCCGAGTGTTGCATAACATTCCGCTCTCTGCACTGGACACATCAGCTTAATTAAGCATTGCTGGCGCTTAGTTTGGTTCTTTTGTTCTTGCAGAGCAGTGTTCTGGGGAGGGGGGGGGGGTGTCAGTGGAGCAGAGCTGCAGAAAACGAGAGTGAGCGGATGGGGGAGCAGTAGCCTGGGAAGGCTTCCTCTCCGGTAGCCGGAGCGGGATGACTGCGGTGAGCAGCGGTAACGTGCGCTGAGGGGCTGGGTGCCGGAAAGCGCTTCCTGTCAGAGGCCCTGCCTGTGTCCGCAGCCGCTCCAGGAGAGAGAGCATTGCTGCAGCCTGGCGGAAGCCAGTCAGCAAAACGTGCAGTCTGAATGTAATATTTAAGAGGAACACCCACTGCTTAACATTCTACACCCAACAGGCCCTCATTTTCTCCCCCATTCAGCTCTCTGCTGTGCTGCTGTTTGTGTACTGCGAGGGCTCACAGAACCACATTACACCCACAGAGCGAAAATCTCACCCAGGTCTTTTCGGGCTCATATGTCAATAACCGCAGTGAGCAATAATTCTACACTGGTGTTGTTTAGTAGCAGGTAGCCGTAATGTAGTTTTATTTTTTTGCGTTCAATATCACAGACAATCAGATTGTGGGTGTGTAGGGTGACTGCTCTCGTCCTTCGCTACAGGGTGACAAAAAAAGTCTCAGATTCCCTTTGATAAATGTGTTCTAAATACTGTCTTGGGATAATGAGGCTGTGGACTGGGTATTATCTGGCCTCGTAAAAGCTGAGGTAAAGATTAGGTTTGTTGAACCTGAGTTTCTGTGTAATTGCACAATATTGACTGGTTGCATAGACACTGTAAGCCTGTCATAAGGCCAGCATTAACTGTGCTTCATGTGGGTGGCGCTTCTAAGCCGTCATGAAAGTGACTGGCATAAACTATGTCTACTTTGCTGACGCACACTGTAGGGCATGGCCCCTCAGATATCAGATAATATTTTCCATTGCCTGTTTATAGAATGAAGTGTACAAATGATGTGTTACGTATAAACAATTTCTACAATATTGTTTAACAATAACTATCAGGTATTATGTTTACAGAAAGTCATCATTATCTTTCTGTGCTTTCTGTTTATTCTTTTTGTATGGAAAAGATTGATTTATAACAGGAAATAGTTAAATAAATAAAATATAAATAAAAGTAAACATAAATGTAAAAAAATATAAATAAAACAATACTAAAAATAACAATGCTCTGGACATATAAAGTAAGCTTATATGGGAGTTCCATGTTATCATGAATTTTGACACATATTCATTTGTATATTGGGCCACATTGGGTCCCTGGGCTGCTGGTTGAATTGGCCTGCTCTAGGAGATCAGCCACATGTGTGAGCAATAGCACTGTCTTTTTTTCAATGCTCTATCTTCGGTCTCAGAACGACTTATCACAGTATCTTTTTGCTCAGGGGAAAATGGTTCAAAGAATGGAACACAAAACGCCCCCCCCCGGTTATAGATAGGTTCTGATAAAAGTGTTCCTGAGATTGTGAAGTTGGGTTTACAATGTCTGAAAGGAATTCTCATCTCTGTGTGTGTGTGTGTGTGTGTGTGTGTGTATGTATTCGGGGTGGGAGATGGCACACAGTGCTGCGAAGACATATTCCACAGTATGTGCGTCTAAGGAGACCTTACAGCCTATGGAGCTGACTGAGTGGTATGTGCGTCTAAGGAGACCTTACAGCCTATGGAGCTGACTGAGCGGTCAAAGAGCAAAATGCATAATGTGAGATTTCCAGTTAAATCAGATTTATGTCCACATATGTGAAAAATGATGATTCATTTGGTACAGATTACTGTGTGGCAAGCTGTTGCTGCTTCTCTTGCTTCTGTTCTGACCGTAGATGGTACTGAAGGACCACTGTGGTGCTATAATCCTTGGTCTAAACATCTTATTGGCCTGTTCCCACACTCATCCACCTCCCCTGCTGCGCTGAATCAGGACAGTGCTGCTCTGACAGCAGCGGGTGCTGACAGGAGCTTTGATGTGCCCCCTCTCCTGTTTACAGAGAGGGCTTACCTCATCTCCCTGCGCCTGGGGCTGAGCATGGATTCTATGCTGGGTACAGAAATATCAATATCATAGGCTGCTGCAGTTTCCACTGCACATTAGATGGACGCCGGGTTCTCTCTCTGAGTGAAATGTAGAACGGCTGGAATATGCACAAAATAGTGGTGCCTCACCCTATAAGGAGCCTAACACTGCGTTTGAAGGAGGAAGTGCGTGTGGGGTGCACGTATTTCTCATTGCAGCAGTGCGGCTAACGCTAATTCTCTCTTGCTTCCTGTACTCTCTTCCAGGCTTCCAGCCCCTGGGCTGCGGACAGCGAGCTGTGGCCGAGGACTGTGGATGGCATGTATGTCGTAGAGGATCAGGAGTGTGAGGAATTCCACTCGCTTGTCACAGCCAATCAGCTCCCAGACCAGCAGAAACGGGCGCAGAGGCTGGAGCTGCTGAAGTTGCTGGACAGTAACTGGGTCACTGGGTAAGTTTAGATGCAGAAACTCGCTTTGTTTAAAAAAAAAAAAAAAAAAAAAAGAAGGCAACCGCCCCCACACCTCTGTCACCCACTGGGAGTGTCCCCGTGTGGTAGTCAGAAGGTCACATGGATAAGTTTGGAAATGTCAGTAAAGCTGAGTCAGTCACAGCTGCTAGAGGTGGAGTTACCCCAAACTGGCCCAATGTGCAGAGACACCCACGTCAAGCACTTGCGCTGTGTGTCCGAGTTGGAAAGCCGCCTGACAGGCAGTCCTCTTCCCTGACAGGCCGCCCAGTCCTGTGGGGTAACTATGGTGGATGAAATTATAAATACGTTTAGACCACAGAAAAAACACACTCTGGCAAGTGGAAGACCTAATCCATCCCAATCCGTGATGGAGTGTAGAAATCCATTCGTCACGCGCCCAATCTGCGGATTACTCATTTATTTAATCTTGCACACATACTGACACGTTTTATTTCTCCCCACGCTTTCATTTTTCAAATACACATTATCAGATGTGAGAAATTGGCTGTGGCAGTGTTTTAAATGCTTATGCACCAAGTGCTCACACACACAGTACAGTTCACAGTGCAAAAGACATTGAGGTGCAGTTGCAATTTTCAACATTATATAAACTCCTCTTGTGACCACAGAAGGTTCGAAAAGGCTTTGCTTGGGCTATCCCTTCATGCAGCAGCACACTGTAGCCACGGCCTGGTTTTCAAAAGACAGAATGAAAAGGAAGGTCAGGCTGAATAGTGTATGCTTTTTCCTGTGGAAAGGTGCAAACTGCACACAGATACTTGCCGCCTTTATGCCATCAGTTGCATTAAAGCGATTCAAATGAGCCGATTTGGTGTTAAACTGGTACCGATTAGATGTTCTGTCACTTAATCTTTTCTCTCATTAGACGGCTCCCACTGTCATTACACATGCCCCCTGCGGGTTTCTTCGCTGATACACTCACTTAGCATGGTCGCTTGCGTGACAGGGGAGAATATAGGACATTTAAGTGCACTTATTCTGTAGCAGGGTCTCAGCTGGATTGACACCTCTGACACTGACATTCAGTGTCCTATATATCAATGTGAAGCAAAGTTTCTGCAATCATTTTGCTGCCTTTAAGAGTTCTGTCTCATCTCGCTAACATGCAGGTTTGTATTCAAGATCCACCTATCAAATGCAAACAGGAATATAAATCTCCCAAGCATTAACCATCCAAACATTCTTGCTCAGATAGACAGTGATTGTTCATCCAGAGTGTTGCTTGAAGGGGTGTGTGCAAAAGAATCGTATCTCTATTGTCTTAGGAAAATGAGGGAGCTTTATCTAAACTGAATTTTACATGTCATGGGGGTATGTAGAGGGGCTAGAGCTATGTTAGTCATTTGAATTTATCTGGTGAGTTCTTAGCATGAAAAGAAATTATTTGATGGAAAATGATGAATTCAAGGCTACATGTCCGTGGCCTGAAGGTTTGTGAAACTCATTTTTGTTCATTTAACAGTCTCTAAGACAACAGCCTAGATATGACAAAAATTACCATTGATGTCTGTAATTTTGTTGTCACGCCATATACAGATGCAGGTTATATGCTGTCAACCACTTTATTGATCTCTTTCTGATGCTACATACCAAATTAATCACACTGTAAATGAAAAGATACAAAACTAAGTTTTCCACTGGAAGAACCTGATGTTATTTTTGGAGAGCAAATGAGAAAACGAATCCTTTCTCTCCCTTTAAACTCATTGCATATTGTAATCTTTTTTTTTTTTTTCTCCCCATTCTGTCCTCTCTGCAGGGACAGGTATTTGCAATACCTGAGTGCCCAGGTGCTGGATACCCAGGGACAGCACCTGAGGGATGCCAAGTCATCCTTCATCCACTACCTCACCACGCTTCCGTGGGTGCCTGCTGTCAGGAGACAGCCAGGGAATTTGGACAAGACCATCGTAGAGTACCTGTGTCCGAACGCCGTGCACCTGCACTCCCCAGAGCTCTACTCTCTGCTGGGAATTCATGTCAGTTATGTCTTCATGAACCCCAGTGACTTCTCCGTCCGCATAGGTGAGCAATGACATCTGGACTCCTCATATATCAGCCACTGTTTTCTGTGTAAGGAATAGCTAAGTTGTCATTATTATGTTTATGCTACTTCACTGACAGGGAACGGTGTTAATTGAGTGATGAGGTGTGACAGAAGGAAGCTTTTTCTGAACCTGATTTCAGTGTAAAAATGTCAAAAGAAGTACACCGGGCAGTTTCTAATCTCTCTTTTATACCATCCACGGTTAGGAATGAAGCACTCTGTCTCTGTGGATGAAGTGATTGCACATTTGAAGGCGTGGTGCACAAAGGCGTCGGACAGCTGCCCCGGGGCACCAGACAGAGCAAGCTTCATCAGCACTGTGGAGCATGTGCACAATGTCTACAGCTATCTGCACATTAACTGCAGTGCGCGCCAGCTGAAGGATCTGTTCCAGCAGACGGCAGCTGTCTTCATTGAGAGTGAAAGGTCCGAAGAAGTACTGGGGGAAGTGTGGGGTCCACACGGCCAGATGTGGATCTGATTTTAGTGTGCTGAGAAACTGTATTCTTCATTTGTCTGAACTGTAGAAGTATAACAAAAATAATTTACATTACATTACATTATTGTCATGTAGCAGATAATCTTATCCAGAGCAACCTAAAATTTTGTCCATTTATAGAGCTGAACATTGACTGAGGCAATTGTGGGTTAAGTACCTTTCCCGAGGGTACAGCAGCAGTGCCCCAGTGGGGAATCAAACTGACAACCTTTGGGTTTCGAGCCCTGCTCTACCACTACACCACACTGCTGCCCAATTTAAAACAAATATAGTGCATAAACATGGTAAAACGTACACCAATAATAGTGCCCTTCCTCACCATCCCAGAGTATTTATTTACCTGTGCCATTGAAACAGGGTAACTGTTTTTGTCCATTTTAGAGTGAGTTTAACATTTTGAGGTATCTTTCGATGGAAGACTGGACCATGTGTCCCTCTTTTGCAGAAAGGAGGAGTGGTGTTCAGGGCAGTTCTACATGATGAAGGAGGTGTGCTGGAGTGACCCCACTGGAATGTTCCAGAGATATAAGGAGGAGATCCGTAAATCAGCCAATGAGGTGCAGGAGCCCAGGGTGCTGGCCCCCTTCTATAGCCAGCTGGCCAACATGAAGGACTTCTTCCTCAAGGTCTACCATTTGTCCATTTCCTGTTCATTGTGATTGTAATTTTTCAGTTGTAATACTGTAGTAATAACTTCACCGTTACTGTATTTATTGTTGCTTCTCATACATTCAGGCATTTATGGGGGAGTGATGATGAACTTGAACAATGTAGCCTCTCCATAGCCATGTCTTCTGACCTACATGCTCTCCTTGTAGTGTTTGGGAGTTGATCCCCACCCATCCATGAAGCAGTATGTGGACCTGCTGGAGCTCATCTGTACCTCGTGGCCGATTCCTACAGCACACCTGCTACAGGATGTCTCCACCATCTATGCAAAGCTGGGTAGGTCTCGCCATGTGAGGTGTGGGTATGATACTCCTCTTTGTCAGTCCCGCAAGTTGTGCATCTCAGGACAAGATTGTGGCACAAATTCCGCTATGTTTCTTCTTGTCCTTAATCAAAGGTTGTGTTTTTTGGTCTTTGTATTAGCTGATAAATGCAAAATACCAGCACATGGAGAGCAGGACCATGAAGCTCAGCTGGACCCTGGTTACTGCAGATCTCTTAAGGGTGGGTATCTGGCAAACTTTCTGTTCCAATTCTGAACCCTAGTCCATGAACTAATGGGGAAACTAAAAGTGACTTTATAAATCGAGTAAATTAATTTACACTGGCGTACCTTGTACTCATGTGCCTCGTCTGTCTGTGAAGACATTTGAAGACTAATGTGCAGTTCATTTTTTTGAGGAATGTGTTGATGCTAAAACACATTTGTGTTATATAAGGTAATATAAATGATGTAATAATTTTTTTCTGCCATTAGAAATGCTGACTGACAAGAGGGTGTTCCCCACTAAGGATACCCGCTGGGTGACTTTGTCTCAGAGGCCTCTAATCCCTGACAGCAAGACCCTGGAGAGGATGTTCAAATCACACAGTGAAATATGTTTGCTCAACCTACCCCCAGCTGACAAGAAACTACCCTCTAAGACCAAGCCTGGATTCAAGCAAGGTACAATCCCATTTAGGGACAGCAAATTCAAAGTATGCAGCTGAAGTGCATCTAAATGCAAGGGTATTTAATAAGAATAATTCCTTTTTGTTAAAAAGGAACAGCAGAAGCAGTCAAGTTTATCGTCCTGCTTCAGCTGCAGAAGGCCTGCATAAGCCAGATGCAAATCTGTTCATAATGCAAGGAATTAATGAGGACAGCTCAGCTGTCAGTCTGTGTTAAATATCTCCCACACTTTACACACTGCTAGTCAGGGAGCCATAATCCCTAAAATATGCACCTACTGGGAGAGTGCTCTGCTGCTTTGTAAATGAATAGGACATGGCACTGTCCTGCCTCGAGATCTGCATACGTTTCTTCATGTCAGAGTAAATTGAAAGATTGTGTAATTGATTGAGATTAAACTGTAAGTGTTGTCCACCATTCATTTACATACTGATATGCTCACACAAGTTTTTCGGGCCTGCAGAACAAATACTGTATTTTTGTTTTGCCGGTCCACAGACACATTGTCTGTAACAAAATGAATTCCTTCAGCATTTGAAATTTAAATGTAACTACTGTAAATGTATGTAGATGCATTAATATTGTATTACTATCTATCTGGGTCAAGGGCAACAAACACAATACCTGCAGGGCTTTTGGCTTGCTGGCTTTTGTTCCAACCACTGCTCTTAATTACTAAATGAAAGAATACTAAATATTTCACAAAAGCCACACATTTAACTATATATTTCTTAAGATAAAACACCACTGAATTAATTTTCCTATCACCATTATCTATTTTTCTAGAAAATACATAGGAATCTACATTTTGTTAATGCTAATTGAATTAAGTTGACTAATGTGGTCGCTTTATAATAACTGGCACATATCCAGCCCTCCAGGTATCAAGTGTAGATATAGTTTTTGTTTGTTTCTCTGTATCATCAAACACTCTGCAAGGTTCTCATTTTAAGGATTGGTACAAAATACTAAATGTATATAAAATGATTTTTAATGCACATTATCCATCAATTCATCAAACAATCATGGGGCGTAATGTGGATGATGTCGGTAACTGGCTATCTGAGCGAGATGCAGACTGGGCTTCTAAGACCCTCACGGTTATGTTAACAGGCAGGAGCGACAAGCAGGCAGCGTTCAGCGAGAAGGACAGGGAGCTGTTTCTGGAGATCTGTGGGGTGAAGAAGCTCTCCCAGTGTGTCACTCAAGAGGCCCAGACAGAGAACTACAGACCCTGCCCTCCTGTGCAGGCCTTGGTCCGCAGAGTGGTTCCTTACATCCAGAAATTCCTTTTCCACCGTGAGGAGTTCAGCGACATCTACGAAGAGCTGAAGGAGAACAATATCACCCAGTTGATCAAGGGGCTCTCTTTTGGCCAGGTACACCATGTTAACTCTCTCAAGGTGTCTGAAGTCACCATGGAGTTAGTCACAATCAACCTGATGGGTTTGCAATCAACCTTTTACACCATGTAAATGATATGATAATTTATGTGCAACAGAAAAGCAAATGTTAATTTAAAATAGTTTTTCATCAGACAAGCTGCAGATCAAAAATATACTTGTTGCGACAGGGCAGTATGCGAAAATGAATGAGTGCATTACATTTAAAATATCAATTCACACTTCTAAATATTGTCAGTTCTTCTCTCCTCTTCAGCTTTGAGCTTAGTGGGGGATGTAAGCCTTCTAGCCTAAGCCCTGGATTGACAGCCACTCCCAAACACTAGAGACAGAGAAATGGAAAGGGACAATTTTGTGTTCTACTATTTGTTAATACCTTTTGTTATTTTATGTGAATATAATATTTAAAGAATTGAAAACGACTGCAGAAATGTACAGTATTTCTCATGGTCTTTCTGTATCAGTTATATGACTCCCACTGCAGATTTAAATTGCTGCAGTTTAAATGTTACGCACAACTTAATGAATGAGACAAAAAAATAGTTTTGGGTGTGCTTGGTCTGCTGTTCATGGTGTATTGGGTTCAATTTACACCTTTCATGAACTCGGATGAACTAACCGGTTCAGTGGAAACAGAATGTACCAGTTGTATGTATGGACTGGCTGAGAGCCAGGTCTTTTCAGAACCGGGGCCACTTCAGCCTGCAGCTTTTAAAGCCTTGTAATAACATTAGCTGTGGTTATTCACCTTGTGCAGTCCCCTGCCATGCTAACATTGATCAAATGTGAGACTGCTGGCATGGTGTCTGCAAAGCTGAACATGGTCACATTGTTTTATCAAGCCTTTTGATGTTTTAGAACAGGGCTTTATTCTGCTGGATTGCAGGTGTCCCAGTACTGGTTAAATCACAAAAGCTGACAGAACAGGGCACAACTGCTAAATTATTGTTAATCAAGGCAGCAATTAGTTGAATATGTAATATATATAGGTGTTTTTTGCATGACTGCAAACATAGTCATAAACTCTTCCTAGTAACAATTTCTGATGCAAAGAAGCCATGTGCCATATAGTAATCATCATCATCATTGCCTCTTTTCCTATGGTGCACTTCTTTGTGATCAAGATCAAGATTTAAGCAGCTGAAGAACAAAGAGATGTTAGTCCATTAGTAGATGATCTCTGAGGATGGTGAGGAGCATATTTGCAAATCATAAATTAAGGAGCAAGTCAGTTAATAAGCAGAAAGCATGAAAGCAGGTTTGGTTGAGCAACAGAGTATCCTGGAAGCAAAAAAAACAAGTTTAAAACAGAATATTAGTTGAAGTGGACTTGGTGTGCATGAAGGCAAACCATCAAGGAGAGAATTCCAGTATTGAAGGTGAACAATTATCAAAGTTTAGCCAAGGATTTATGTAGAAGACATTACTGGAAAGGGATTAAGTCTATGAATATTGCAAAAGGTATAGCAGCAACAGCACATCAGTGAAGAAATATGTAGATAATAAGGAGGATTTCTGGGTAGCCCCCATGTTTTAATTAGTGAGAAAGAGTTATAGACTCTGATTTAAAGAGGTCAGTGGAAGTGAACAAAATTGCAGCACCAGCATAGAAGTGGAAGGAGAAACCATAAGAAGCTCAGAGAACCCAGAGAACAGGTGTGTATAGCGAATGGAAGCGAATTCAGAACATGGCCCTAAGGTCTTCAGAAGAAAGAAGCTAATGGGCGGAGAATATCCAGATAAGTGTGATCAGCAAAGGGAAGAACTAAGTCTGTTCAGGTCAGATTTTCCTAGATCAGCAAGAATTAATAGAGGAATTGGGAGACTTAGGCCTATAGAGACAAATGCAGCAGTGTGTATCTAAAAGGCCACAAATCCACTAGTAGAGGCCTCAAAGAACATTAGAGATTGGAGAGAGATGAAAATATATATTATATATATAATTTTTTTGAGAATATATTTTTAGCACAGTAATTATACTTAAAATATGTAAATTGTTGCTGTTATATATATGTTAAATACATAAATATATTTCTGATTTGAATATATTTTAATTGTATTCCCAATATATTCTTTGGCTGGGCAACATATTGCTTAGTATATTACAATATATTTCATTTTTGTATGGGATAGTTGCAAAATATCTAACTGGAAGAAATTCAGAATTGAAGATATTAGTTATTTGTTAGAGTATTTATCAGGGACCAGTGAAAAACATAATGATGAGTTGGGAGAGTGACAGGCAACCAAGTTAGATGTTTGTCTGTATCTTCTTGGTTTGATTTTACCAAGCTGCCTTCTGCTGAGGTCCACATAGAAGTTAGCCAGTGTTGAGAAGGGGAGGCACAAGCAGCACTAGCAATAAGCAGACAAGAGAGCTGATGAGAAGTCATAAAAGGTCAAAAGGGAGTGAAAACAGTGCTGTCAGAAGATGGATCCGAAAAAGAATCCATTTGTGGAAGATCTGAAAGGACCAAAATAGGAAAGGTTGGTATGGACGAAGAGGAGTTGGGACAGTAGTTGGTGGGAATCATAGAGAAAAGGAGATAAAGAATCTCAGAATAATCTGACAGGGAAATTTGCTGGTGAGCAGTTAGTAGAAAAAATGAGCCAGCACACACAGACTACATTAGGAAGATCATTGCCAGAGAGTGACGTCTGTGCCCTTGAACAAGGTACTTGAGCAGAATTCAATGGAATCCCAGCTGTCTTAATAGCTTCTGAATATATGTGAGATGTAGAAAATTGCTCGGGGGAAAGTGGGTCTCACTTGCAAATTAATCAAAATGAAGATCACTGAAAA
The DNA here is from genome assembly GCA_019176425.1 of Megalops atlanticus. NCBI lineage: Eukaryota > Metazoa > Chordata > Actinopteri > Elopiformes > Megalopidae > Megalops > Megalops atlanticus. Next base: position 26,146,119 of record CM032875.1, on the reverse strand, counting down.
TGAAACCTATTCAATGTGTGACTGACAGCTTCTGTTGAGTCCTGCAGTCCTTTAAAATTGCTGAACTCTTCTGAAAGTGAAGTTATTTCATATTTTCGTGCTGCTGTACAGGTTGGCAAGTTGTATATCCAGTATCAGCTGAGTGTGCCTGATAAGGATCCTGTCTTTGAAAGAGAGGATGTCATCTGCCTTTTGAAGGACAAGAAGGAGTTCTACGTCCAGAAGGACCACCTCTCAGCCAAGCTGGACATCTGCAGGCAAGATGGAGTCTTTTGCAATGGGCCAGCTTATTTATTGGTGTGAATGTTAATAAGCCTTTCTTGGGCTGTATATACTTGAAGTCAGTCAAAAGGCCTCTGAATAATGGTTTTGTGACTGGTCAGGCACTCCACAGTGATTGTGTTCAAGGCTTCTCATTTGGGATATTTGTAATTTGCAATGCAAATGATCAACAAGTACAATATTATAAACAATGCACTAGGAGTAAAACAAAGTATTTTTAAATGTTTCCAATTCTCAAAAATAGTTTGCATTTCCAAATATGATTGTTTATGAGAGTATTATTCAGACTGTTGTCATGATGTGCAGGGCTTTTCTCATGAGAAATAGAGATTTAGTCTGTTTTTCCCTCTTAAATTTTAGGATTTTAATGTATAGACATAGGACTCCTCATGAATGCTTGTGTTGCTGTATGTTTCAGAGAGATGGTGAAGCTCTTCTGCACGGACAGCAGCTGTGGGAAAGAACTGGAAAGATTCCTACAGTGTCTCATGACCTGTCTGGATGTAAGTAGTGGACCAGTGCTCCTCTTATCCCCTTATCACCAGTGTCACAGAAACTAGCGATTTGTTTGCAGTTTTGAAATCAAATCTGCCCTTTCAATGCTGTTCTGTGTATCAACAGCTTGTTATCACTGAGAAAGAACATTGAAATTTACCAGCCAAGTTCAGAAAATAAGTAATCATCCATAGCTACCTCCATATTCTGACCAGTGACAAGGTATAAAACGATACTGAATAATTACAGCAGGTGGCACACTAAAAGTAATTAAACTATGCATTTTGTAAGGCTTGGGTCAGAATGATGCTTAATTTAGCGATTGCAGTGCAGGGGATTTACTTTTTCATATTATGTCAAGCTGACAGCACTTACAACTTGTAGCCCTGCTTCGTGCTCAGATCTCCTGGGCTGGCATTAAGCATTCTGTTTCAATGTGTCATGTGCTATAGGGCTGCAGGTGACTCACACACTGAGCCATCTAGAGATCAGACTAGAAGCTCAGATTAGTGTGCCATCTTACAGGGGATCACTGCCTGAATTTATTAGGGCTTAAATGGCAATGGCCATTGACGTATTGAGTTTTTGTATGTGCTAAATATGGGACATATACAGACTGTGATTAGCTATGATGTGGGACAAAATAACTTATTGTGATGTGTGATGTAGTAATAGGATTTGAATGATAATCAGTATCTGAAATATCCCTTCTATGCATTTGTGACATATAAATGATTCGTCATATGCAGTACATGTATACGGATCAGGCATGAATAATGTTTTTAAGAAGTCAGATTGGGGCACTGAGTGGGAAGCGCTGCTGTCACAGTTGCTGGAACAGTGATTTATAAGACAGTGTTTCTGTGAGGTATCAGGATGCACAGTGCTGAAGCTTCTGCTGGTGTCTCGTATTGTTTGCTCTCAGGAAAGAACCCTGGGACCTCATTATTCTCATTTCAAGGGAATTTATCAAACAATGCATTGCACCAGAATCTGGTAATTAGTCCCGCAGTACTGTAATTAAAGAAAATGTCTCAAAACTCAAAAAAAACGCAAGAGAAGAATTCATTTCCATAACAGCCTTCTGTTACAGTATTTGTATTAAGATTTCCCTAGAACTTTAAACCTGGAGCTATTTTATGTGTTTTACTTCCCATGGTGTTCTCCACTCTCTTAATTGAGGGCGTATACCTGTAGCTAATGGGCACTCGGGCACGATGTTGACTTGTTATTGTAGGAGCATTTCATGAATGTGAATAAATCTAATAAATCTAGAACAATACATACATGCCATTTGCTGTCCCATATAAATACACGTAGGCCCTTTTCATGCTACATTTAAATGTAATTTCATAATCAAGAGCGGGAATCTGTCTTGACTACAGGCAATGTTTTGATGTGAAACATGACAATGGTGTGTTTTGACTTAAATAAAGGAAATAAGGGCATTTAGAGGAACTCCCAGAACAGTTCCCTGTGAGGTCTCTGTGTTTGGTAAACAGGATGGTCGTGCTTTAGAACGCTTCCTGAAGAACGAGGACATCAAAGAACTGCCGGACGATGAGGAGAGATGGGAGGTTCCAGAACCTTTGGAGCTGAAGCCAGAACCTGCAGGTATCCCACTGCAACTCCCAGAATAGCACTAGGACTAAAACATAGAAACCATAATCAAGGCACCATTTGAGCATGTCATTTTTTCCTTTCTTTAATTTTTTTTAGTTTCACTTTTTTGTCCCCAAAAGGGAAATTACATTTGTCACCAACAGCAGACATCGACAAATGGCACAGACACCTTAGAACACAGAGACACGGTTACTGATGCCTGGGAAATAAAAGTTCCTAATGTGGCACATGCACACAAACGAAAATACACAATAAAAGAGTGCATCCTCATGAAGAAAACACTGCACTTACAAATACATAACTAGTGCCACGGTGCATAAAGAATAGAGAATTACACATCAATGTTGTTACAAAATCTTATTTCTTTTTAATTGAACAAGCAGAAGCACTCTGTTTCTGTTGAAGACCTTTACTGTGGGGGGAAAAAAGAAAATGTTTGAATCTCTCCTCAGGAGTGCTCTACATGTGAAATATCCCCTTGTGCTTCAGAGGTCTAGGCTGCTCGTTTTTATGTCAGTGTTCTGTTAGGTATTTTCAGTCCTTTTCAGTTTTGATCTGGACTGAGTCAGGCTCATGTGTTGGTCAAACCTGTGAGCTCACACTGTCTCTGCAGCCTTCTGCGGCATTCAGACAAGCCAAATGCAGTCGTTTGTGGCCTTGCCTCCTCCTTTCCCTAATTTCTTCGCACACTTGCACATCCAAGGGATTGTGCATATGCTAATTTGGGTTTGTTAGCCATTCTGTTCTGCAACATGAAAGAGCAGCTGTTGCCGGAGCTCAGAGAGCAACTATAGAAAATCCCTCACTGCATAGCAAAACAAGACTTGTCACAGACACTGACACGGGCTGGGTTATGCTCGTCCCCTTCTGTCTGAGGACACTCTGTACCCTACCTCATGTTTGAGGCTTCAGCAATGGATCCACACAGATATAATGAATTCAGAGTTTCTTCAAAGCAGTCAGCCATGGTGCATTTATTTTTCCCAACAAGAACAAATCGTGAGTAAGATCTGGCATTGACGGGCATTAATCTAACTGCAGTAATTCCACTGGCAAACCGGTCAGGCATACATGTATTTCTACCGTATTGGTCCTTCGTATGGATTACTGCATTGTAATCCAGTTCTTACAAATTACCTCACAGAAAACCTTTCATGTATATATTTCTGTCTGGTGGGCGCTTATAGGCAGGAAGGCCTCCTCAGAGTAATTAAACATTACTCTGTAAATAAAAATTTGAAAGAAAGGAGAATTTGGCTTTGTAGCATGGAAACGGAACAGGGAAACAAAAAGTCTGCCATACATATCTCTTATTACCACTTACAGACGGCTGATATAGAAGCAGTAATGCTGACCTGTGTGTGTCTGACCCTCCTCGTTCATATCTCCAGTGCTGTCTGGGATCCAATTTAGCCGAACCATGAGCGTAGCTGACGAGGAGCACAAAGCTGAGCAGGACGATGGAGAAAAGACCTTGGCATGCTGGCCGCCCAAGTCTTCCTTTCACAAAGTTTCAGGCAGTCACACAGGTAAGCTTATGACTGCTCAGCCATGCAAACAGCTTTCAAATGTAGAAGCTATAGACAGGAAGGATATAGACAGGATATTGGATATAGACACTCAATACTCAAATTAAAGACTGATTTGATAATCCTAGAGTCAGTGATTCCAAGATTAATTTCTCTTGTGAAAAGCAAACTTAGCCATGGATCTAGAGCTACTTGCTACTGAGATTTTGTTTGTGCACCCAAAGTTATAATATTTTTAGTCTGGAACTTCATTTGAAATGATAACCTGGAAAAAATTTCATAACAATTGTCATAATGTATGCATGACACCCTATAACTGATCACCTAAGACTAAGAGTGAAGATTGATGTGTGATGTTGCTCTTATGAATCATTGACCGTGATGTGTAATCACTGAATTACTAGTTATTCTGTACCTCAGCTCTTCTTGCCTTAATGATATGCATTAAATGCCATGATGGCCTTACATTGCTCTGGCATCTTCCAATTAAACAAACAGTAGATAATAAAAGTCAATCTTAGATTATGCAAGTTACATAAGAAAAGCATTTTAACTGTTGAAGTCAATATATAAGTTAATAGAAATATATATTTACATATGTTAATATAATGCATATATAAAACATATACTGTAAAACATATGTTAATTATTTAAACATATAATAATTATATTCACGCTTTTATGTTAATTCAGTTATATTCATACTTTTTATACAGTCAAAAATTTTACCCAGATGATGAAAGTTTTTGATGAAGTGTATTAAATATAGTTTTGATTTTAAATCTGAACTCTGTGGGCTTTATTGTGCTCATCTACTCTTACTTAATTGTAAGAACACTTATACATGATACAATGTTTGCCATCAAAGGTTGCTGCTCTTCAGCAATTTTCATTTTGGAGCAGGGGATGGTCATGCAACAGTATGTTTACAAGAGGATTACATTTAATTGCCACCAGACCAGACAGGATTTAACATTTGCCGTTCGGAGTGAGACGGCAGGGGGGATTGCAGTGCGTTTGCATAACAGGGATGGAGGTTGATGCGAAGTGTTGGAAAGGCTGCAGTGATGATGATGTCTGTTTGCCTGACCTTGGTGTGCTGTGTGTGTGGCTGTGTGTGGACATAGGGCAGGCGGTGGAAGCTGTGATGAAGATGTGGCCCCCTCCGGCCCAGCCCGCCGCCGATGGGGAAGCCTCGCAGGGCCTCAGCCGTGACAGCGGGGCGGAGCATCCGTTACGCAGGGAGCAGGGACACATGCACCCGCATGGCAGTACGCCAAGTGGCTGTACCCCACACTCTACAGGTCTGCCCACATATCTTCACAACCTTAATTTAATGCATATCTGATTCAGTTAAAACGCTGTAATTACAGAATTGTTCAAATTAATTATACTACTGGTAGCTATTTATGAGACACATAGCTAAACAAAATGTCGTGAACAGGAAACCATGAAAGGAAATGTGATGGTCTTTGGCTGCATTTCTAATCATGAACCCTGGAGCTAACAACCTAGTAAATGGGCATTTAACAAGTAACTTGTCCAAAACCCTCATGCCTGCTCTCTGTGATAACACTGTAGTTTGGCCACAGATCTCTACATGTGAACCAGCTTCCCTGTCGTCTTGCCTCTCTTTCAGCAGACAGGCAGTGACAGCAGGGAGTCAGCATGTGGGTGATACACAAAACAGCAGATTTTTCTCTAGTCAGTCTTGAGCCAGCATTTCCAGGAAATCTCACTCTGAGCATCTATTTTCAGTGACATGTTAATCGGGAACGGAAATGTAGATCCGCTTAACACATAACGGAAACAGTCTGGTTGGGTCTCGCAGGATTCAAGTCTTATATACAGTCTTTGCAAGTGGCTCCCGTCCCTCAGAGTGTATGTTTTGAGTCCGCCTAAGCTGTGGAGTTTATGCATATAATAATGAAACCAAGTATGGCAGGGATGACTTTTGAAAAACATTAAGGCGAACTGCAGACCCACTATAAAGTGGTGTCCCTTCATGAACTGTGACATGCTGTTTTTCAGAACAGTGTTTTGTTCTGTAAGTTATTTTTCACTTTGTTTGCTCTCTGTCCTCAGACAAGAGTCATGAGCCTGGTGTGCAAATGGGCCGGTCCTCTAACTCACAGAGGCAGGAAGCAAGTGAAAGCAGCGGTACACAAGCAAAGCCTGAAGCCATGAGGCCTGAGGCCACAAGGCCTGAAGTCACAAGTCCTCAAATAAATAGACCTGCTGAGCACCCCTCAGCTCCAGAGCAACAGGAACCCCACTCCTCACATCTGTAAGATCCTTCTGCCCTTCTACTGTATATAACATTTATATGTACTGGTCCTTACCTCTGTCTTTATTGGCCTGTTCTCACCAATACACAATGTAAAATTGCGCATTTTGTAGTATTGGCGGTACGCGTCAATCAGTCAACTGGTATAGCACCCTTTGCAGTTAGATTGCCACAGAGTGCTTTACAGAACACTATTTCCAGAGGGAATACAAAACAAAGTAAGACTAAATAGGACGAACAGAAAAATTATTCCCCCTTGCATTGAGATAAACTCAGAGGGAATTGGCTGGACTGTTAACCATCAGGGGCTGAGCCTAGATTCTTCTCCATCAAAAAACATTTAAAAACGTACTTTTAAATGGACTGTTTCCATGAATTTTTTCTTGCATGTGAGGGCTACACGTTGCTTAAAAAATGTGAAAATTGGAGAAGGAAGGAAGGAAGGAAGGGTTTGGATTTGATTTACCATATAATCTGCACATGAATATTCCAGCCACTCGAATGTCTCAAACCAAAGTGAGCGTCATATCAGGTACCTACTACCATTATTACTAGGCCTACATGATGGAAAAATCCTCAAAACCCATAATACAACTTTTTTCCATTGTAGATAAAGGGCAAAATGGTGAGGCAATTTCTGACAGGCGATTGTTTGTCCCCCATCTAAAAGCTCCCGATACGTTCATGATTGTTCATGACCACTATCACTGACACCTGACACTGACCTACAGTGATGTGTGTGACACATCTAAATCATTTAGATTCAGTGTTTATTTCCTAGTTTAATCTGAAACCTCTCATGAGTGAGCCAACTTTTTAAACTGACTAACGTTATCAGCTCAGCTAGTAGCCTAAAGTTTTGTTTTATGGAAGCTGTGGTAATTTAGCTGTCAATGTATGACATGATCAGAAAAAAAAAGTTGGATTGGTCATAAAACTTGCCTCAGGTGTTATCACTGTTTGTAGGACTACCAGACCGATAAAATATAAAACTTTTTGGCTATCTAACATGAGACTAGGCTAGTTTGGTGTCCCTAGCCAAGGGGAGGCACAACTAAGCTATCATTGCTAAGGGTTTAGCTGGCTACAGTGCAATGCAAAGTACGTTAGCTGTATATAACTTATGCTCTGCTCATATCATGTTCACGTAATTTGAAACTCATATAGACATTTGCACACCTTGTTATCCTGGCTCGGCATGAGAGGATGTTTGTGCTTCAGCTTCAACCCCTTTACTGGTAAAAAAAAATCTGCATATACCCATTTTTTTCCTCACACTGACTATGTGAGCTAGCATTTGGCATAGTAATCCCATCAATTGAAGAATTGACAGAGACCTGCCAGCCAATAAGACACAAGTATTTCCGTGTATTTTCCTGTAAACACTCTCTGATTGGTCTTGCCTCTGAAGATAAAATACAACACTCCGTTCACTGAAGATACAAAATTACAGCACTGCCATCTTCTTTTACTGACTTTCAGTTACGTAGTGACAAACTGCTCAAAGTGGAGAATTATTCGGGGCTAAAGAAAAAATCTTCGGGGCTACAGCCCCAAATGCCCAGGCTAGGCGACGCCTTTCGATAGACTCCTGGAAATGTGTGGAATAGACATGTTACATGTATATGTACAGTATATGAGTAGTTTATGAGTAATAAAGTGATAGTCCACCATAGTGAAATGTGGTTGGCTGTAAGAACTCTGGTCATGTCCTCAGGGCTGTGAGTGGGTGGGCCAGAGAAGGTGACAGAGCTGGATAGCAGATCAGAGTTCCCTTTGCTGTTCCAGGTCATTGAATAGTCCTGATTCTCAGTGCAGTCTGTGATGTCTGGGAGCCCATTAGCCAGTGGGAATGCAGATAGGAGAGAGGCATGAGAAAGTCAGAGGTATTCACAGGTATTTTAGATCCCATAATGCAACATGCATGCGCCTGAGAGCTGTGAGATGAGCTAACCCTGCCGAAATGCGCACCCCCGCCCTGTGAAATGAAGCCAATTTGTTTTGCTGCTGTGTGCTCCTCGTCATTGTCAGCTGATGACACGGCTGGGTTCAAAACCAGGCCATAATGGTCAGCCTGCACTCAATCCATTCACCCTGCTGACTGCACCCCTCAGGAGCCCACTGGCTCAGTTTTAGGACACACCGAAACAAACTTGATGTTGCGTCTCTTAAGACTGCAAATGATGCCCACAGATTTAATCATTATTTAATAATTAATTATATGAGTTTTTAATCTAGATTTAAAGATTGAAATGGTGGTGGATTCCCAATCATAAACAGGCAGGATATTCCAGAATTGTGGGGCTCTGAAAGGGAGAGTCCTGTGATCTGTTTTACTTTTAGTTAGCTTTGGGAGAATGAGGTAGCCAGCTCCTTGTGACTAAAGCAGCCATGTAGGGTTATAAAGAGATAAAAGATAAGTCTGCATCTCAACCAAATTTTATGGATGTGCCTACACAGGCTGTTTGCCACACCTCACTTCTGTTCTTTGTGTCCAGAGACCAAAAGGAGCCTGCAGTGCCAGAGGTGGTGTCCACCTCATTCCAGGGGAATGGGAGCGTTCAGCGTGCACCTCTGGTGCTGGATAATCCGGTGTGGGCCAAACAGCTCCCCCCACAAGCGGTTCTGGAAGACCTGGTTCTGGACTGCTCCCGGCCCAGCACCGTGGTGTTCACTGAGGACAAGGGAGACACAATGAGCATCGGGGAGTGGGGTGAGCAGCTGGTTAATGCATTCCTCACGCACTGGAGGGACAGCGGCAGCCCCGACGGCCCCAGGGACATAGTCTGGTACAACCGCAATGGTGAAAGTGGGCACCCGTGCGATTTCAAGGTCACATTTGCCATGGATGGAGACGGGGACGTGAGCTTTCACGAGGTCTTTGTGGAGGTCAAGTCCACGGTGAAAACCGAGAAGCACTTTATCCATCTCTCTGCCAATGAGCTGGATCTCGCCCTGAGGGAGAAGGAGAGGTACCACATCTACAGAGTGTACAACGCCGGAGACTCGCAAAATGTCCGTCTCTGTCGCATCAAAAACCTGGCCCAACATCTGCATTCCAAGGAGCTGGAGTTGTTTTTGTTTGTGTAGGAGTTTTTATCTGATAATTCATGTTTTCATTTTATTTTTGTAACCTTTTTAGATTGTCTAAGAAATGTGTTTGATGATGAAATGTGTTTGATTTGTCTTTTTAGGTAAGAGGTTTTAATATCTCTGAAGAAATCTCCTACATGACCCTTTTATACTTGTAAACCTAATGCACTAATGTTCCACAGCGTTTAGTCCTTGAAGCAGTATTGGTGTTTTCTTGTGATTTAGTTCACCTTGATTTTATGTTACCAATATATGAAATATTTTAGTGGTAACTTGATTTTATTAATATCAATTAATTTCCAGCCAACTACACCAGCAACAAGTTCTGTGAAAATGTTTTCTCCAGTGTACACTTTTTCTGTTTGTGGTTGTCATGACTTCATATGTAAAATGTTGCAACACAAGTAAATAAATGGGTATGGCATTTGGAGATTCAGGTAATATTTTATTTTTTTCATTCTCTTAAATTACCAAAGTGTAAACTACACACACCCTTTTTCTTTTCCATGTTCTCTGAACCCAGCCTCTTGTATTAAACTAATAAAAGTGTTACAAACATAGTGACACAATACAATCATTGTTCAGCCTGTGTGAGGGATTTATTCTTATTTAATGTGATGCTTCAGAAATGTTTAACTTCAACGCACACGAATATACTTCTACTCTGTCTTTATATATTCACGCGGTTTTTATCTTCTCTGCCTATCCTACTTTGAAAAGTAATCACGGACCCTAATCTGTTTTGAAACAAGTCTGCCCACCAGCAGAATACTAAACTAGTGCAGTGACGCAGTTCCTGCGTCTGAAAGCCGAAGAGAAGGATAAAAGGAATTCGATCTGGGGAAACATAAAAACTTTCATACACTTCTAAACTACTCTTGGTCTTTATCCAAGCAATTCATAGCTTTGGAAGAATAATATATATATATATATATATATATATATATATATATATATATATATATATATATATATATATATATATATATATATAAAAGTGTCTGAGCATTTTCATAAAGCCAGGGCACGTTGTAGTTCATGAGATTTATAATGTTGTTTCTCAAGGCTATGCAGTACAATTTCAAAGCCGACGCACTTCGCAAGACGAACCAAGACGAAGCTTTCTGTGCATATTCCCCTTTTGTACGATGAATCAAAATACACGTGAACAAATGACACGTTTTCGTTCACAAAAATATCTTTGAAAAGGCACCTCTATCCTCGATGTCCTGCGGCTGTTGCTCCACACTAAGCTCTGGATCATCTACGCAGCACGCATGCGGTCGTTTGAAGGAGCCTGTCAACACAGACGCATGGAATGGCTGAGTCATAACGGTTCGTTGCCAAAGCAGCGCTGCTTGCCATGGACATGGATATTGCTATCTCTATATTCATGTGTTCAGTTATTCTGTTCTCTCTCTGTCTCATACATACATACATACATATATATATATATATATATATATATATATATATATATATATATATATATATATATATATATATATATATATATATATATATATATATATACACACACACACACACACACACACACATATATACATATATATGTGTGTGTGTGTATCGTGAACAAGGTCGACTCTGTTCTGGTGTCTGGGATCTGCAAGTTCCAGAAAATACGTGACAGCAAAGGAAAGAGCTCTCAGGAGCTTTCAAACTGAAGCGGCCCCACATATTCGCAAAATATAAAATGTTATATCAGAAAAAATGGATATTCGTTGTTAGACTAAACACATGCCACATGCATAGTGATTTCTAGAAGCACATTCATATTTAGGAGAACTTAGAACTGCACAGTAGCCTATTCTAAATCTAGAATGAAATACTGTACAGCGTAAACATTAAAGTTAATTCATTTCTTCGAATTCCCTAAGATCAGCAGTAAAAACTATTATGATTTTTTGTTAGGAATAATGGTATCAGGAGATGCTGAAATGTGTAGCAAAAAACCACATAGAGCCAGTTTAAAGGGTTCTAGTAAAATCGGTATTGGAAAACAGCACACACCAAGAAAAAATGGAAGATCTATGGCTGCGACCGCCATCCTAACGTTTTCCTTGCATTTTATTTCAAGAAACACAGGAATATTCTAACATGTCGTTAGACTGTGTTTAATAATAAGTAGGAAGAGACAAAACGCTAGAGCTATGTTCTTCTCAGTTCAAGAGTCAAGATGAGGAGCCCTGGACCCCCAAAACAGCGCTTCTGGTGATGACAGCATCTCATTGGTGAAGTCCCAAACCACTAATGATAACGCTCGGGAATGTGTACGATACGACTTTAACATTGGACGAGATGTTAGCTTTCTAAATAATTCCTCTGCACTGGTAGGGCTCAAGGCAAATTCAGCGCTCTGTTGCTGGTCTATGTTGATGATTTCCCATCGGTTTCAGATATGAAAACTTGGACTATGCAACTTTTAAGTCAGCTGTTACTCAAGACAAAAAATTATAATTTTGCCGTATGGCATTTGCCATATGGCATTTGAAAAAATGTGGGAAATATTAATGGTTATAACGTGCATTTTATCATTTGATTGTAATGCTTTCATTTGTTTATTTTGAAGAAATTATGTGATTGCAATATGTACTGTGCTAGTGTGTTACTACGATCAGAGAAAGCCTAGAGTTCAATATACATGACATATAAAAACAATAATTAAAGAACACACATCGTGTTCATATAATCGTATATAGCGTAACAGTTACCCAATGGTTTTCCAGTTTATCGACAATGTGTATGAGTGAGCGCTGCAGTAGGATGTGTGGAAAACAGCCGGGAGATAAACTCTTACAATAACTGTGACGCAATTTATCTGTAATAATTCGCAACAAATATTTGAAACCATATCAAGGTGTCCAAGGAGAGGACACCGTCTTGCGACTCCACCTTTCATGGACGATGGAGAAAACTCCAATTCAGTTTGACGCAGATCGACGGGTTTTAACCGGCAAGCCTACTTAGGGGAATAATGCCAACCTCTGCTGGCCAATCCCTGGTCAGCGGCTCATGTGGAACACCATAATGTATGTAGGGTGTTTCAGCTGAAATTAAACTCGAAATACTTAAGGCATGCCAAGTTTTCACAAAACTCATTCCTGTTTAGTTTGCATTGAATAACCACTGCAATATTAGCACTGACATGCTCAGTATCTTTGTAATCATTTCTTTGCACGACTGCGAATGTCGGGGTTACCTATTGCGGAAAATCATGTTTTAATACCACTTCACCCATCTTAGTTCCTTTAATTGGTTTCTTATTTCCCAATGACCAAATTAGAGTTCACGTCAATTAGTTTTCATGCTGCTCGGGGTCAGGGTTGTTTCATTGAAATCGACGCACTGGGTAAGACTGCTGTGTTTTGCATTTCATGTTTCGATTTAAATGCCCAGTACCGTGCAGATTTATTCCCAATTCATTACGCATAGTGATGCGTTGAGCGTTCCTAATCTGGACGGAGACAGAAGACCGTTCCTAGACGAAGCGAGCAGGCAGGGTTCGCCACTGCTTGATCTGCGCTGCTATTGGCCGACGGACGCGGGGGGCTGGAGGTTTCGCAGCTTCTTTGCTTGGCTGCGATCTTCATCCAGGAGCGATGCGGAGACAATAGGGCAGCGCAAGGAAGCCTGACAGAGGCATCGGCTCGCAAGCAAGGTGAAATTGTGCTAGACTGTGCTTCAATCAATATAATTATCTGGAGCAGATACACGAGAGGGAAGACCATAACCGCCTATCGTCCCTTGTAAATTGGCTACATATTCTATTCTAAATGGAGAGACAGTGAGAAGCCCCGTGTTTGTTACGGATCGAATGGTAAGTAACCGGGTGAATAACAATCATATAATCAGCTATACTGTGTTATTTTAAATCGCCATTGTTAATACCATACTCGTATGAACCGCCGCTTGTGGATTTGGGTTTGATTTGATATATATTTACCTCTCCATGGGTTACGCAATGTAATATTAATGCAATGCATCATTAATTCGTAATTTTTATGTTAAGATATGTGGTTGCACCTGATCATTTTGAACTGTTTTTTCCTCTCACAAAACGTCATAACGTCAACGATGGGATTTAATTCGTCAGCAGTGGATGCGATTTAAGAGAAATGTATCGATGCGGTTTTGTATATTTATTTGGTCTTTATTGTTTGCATTTGCATGCATGTTTACAATGGCAGTGTAAAATGTGAAGCAAGCAGTCTAGTTGAGAACAATGGCTGTGTCTCTACCCGAAGTTGTGCAACATTAACAATAACACCATGAAAATTATGTAGCTAGATTAGATTAACTTCCTTGTAATAATTTACATATTTTAATGTTCACAGGGACATAACCTGCAAAAAAGCAAAAATGTTATTTAGTGAGACTCAGACAAAAAAATGCATGGATATTTGATGACAAAAGGGTTGTTTATGTCACCATTTGTCACACACATATGTATAAACAAATACCCACACTAGTGCAAACCAAAAGCTGTACAGGTGACTGCATCCCCTGTGACAGGCTGTACATATACACTCAATGCTCTCACAATCTCTCAGTCCCTCCCTCTCTCCTGCTCCTTCTGCCTCTCCCTCTTCCTTCTTCCCCACCTCTTTCTCAGACACACACAATCTCTCACACATTTCCAATTACATACTTGTACAAACACTCACACTGATGGCCAAACACATTCCCTCCCTCCCACCCACTGTCTCTCTCACACACTACACACACACACACACACACACACACACACACACACACACACAAACACATAAACTGGTACATTCTAATGCAGTGATACAGTCACTGTGCTCTGTATTGTAATTACACTGTACTGACAGTGTGTGCGTGTGTGTGTCCTCACACTCTGCTGTCTGAGCAGTCAGCACAGCCTAATCAGTAGCTGTCTCCTTCTCCATCTGTGTTTATACCCTGTTCCGGGGACTGGAAATACTGCCAAGCTGGTTGTGCTATGGGCATTCTCGCTCAGCTGCAAGGATTCTGTCCAGGACTGGTGGTGGCTGTGGGTCATGTCTGCCCTTGGGGTGGGTTGAGCTGCTTCGACACCCAACAAACAGAGGAACAACAGAGCAAAGCCTTGGCCTTGAGGAGCTGTTTGCTGTTATCTGTCCTCTCCTCAAACAAGGGGCTTATTCCTGAATGGCCTCTAGCGGACAGAAGCCTGCAGCACACCACACTAACCGATCTGCTTAACACAGGGTGCAGATCGCTGGCAGCACATTTGCTTCCTTGTCTACATGTTGATTTACACATAACAGACAGGAAAAGGACTAAAAAGAGCGGAAAAAAAACCTGAGTGGCTGACATAAAAACTATTGAAAGGACAGTGCTTTTTCTTTTAAAAAAAGGACAACCTTTCGGATCAGCAAATTGATTCTATGCACCAGAGCAAACATCTTTAGTGACCGCATTGATTGGCTGCTGCTTTTCTATGGCTTCTGTGTCCTCGGTTTTTTGGGTGAACACTTTCTGTGGCAGCAGAGATCAGGCATAACAGCTACTGTCTCCCCTGATCTGTGACTGAGCAAACACAAAGGAGGTGCAGCCAGGCTAGGCCCTTTGATGTGCTTCAGAACTCCACAAATGCTCCAGGGGCATCACCACCCAGAGCCACCAGCCCACAGGCCAGCACAGACGCCATGGGGAGGAGCAGGGGGACCAGGGGCTTCCTAGACTGGAGGGTCTGTCTAAAGGTCCCCAGGACCCTGGTGCAGTGGTCTTACACATGCTCAGCTGGCTGCAGTGAAAGTGCACAATGTTATTACCAGGAAATGGATTTAATTTAAGGCTAATAATGATACCTGCACCTGTATTTTACAGAAATCAAGGCTAATGCCCCTGCACCCCTAATGATAACATTCCACACATGCCTCCAGTAATAAATATATATCAAATGTACTTTTGTACTTTGAACATACTATGAAATTTTAGCAGTTAATATCCACTGAAAAATCTAGTTTATTTGAAATAGCTCAAATTAATTGTTGTTTGAGAAATTAAGTGTCATGGTAAGCAATACATTTGTGGTGAAGTAGGAAATTAAGATAATTTAGCTGTTTTTTTGTTACTCATTGAAAATGGAGGCCTGGCAGCTCTGTTTGTCCTACCTGACCTCATACAAGGCAAATATTCCTGTATTATACTGTACTTCCTAATGAAATTACAATGCATTAGCAAGTCATTCAAAACAGTT
The DNA here is from genome assembly GCA_019176425.1 of Megalops atlanticus. Classification (NCBI taxonomy): domain Eukaryota; kingdom Metazoa; phylum Chordata; class Actinopteri; order Elopiformes; family Megalopidae; genus Megalops; species Megalops atlanticus. The sequence goes on along the minus strand of CM032875.1, from coordinate 26,130,581 downwards.
TAAGTTTAAGGTGGGGACTCATTAATCGATGCTGTGGGGAAGGAATGATTGTATGAAGAACAAATCACATGGGTTCTTAGAGAGCCCATTTATCTGAATGCATTAAATGAGCTGTGTCTAGTAGAAACAAAATAGACGTTGATACAAATACTGTATGCTTTTAAAATAGTATTGAGAAGGGTTGTATATGATATGCTGAAGTACAGTGAGTGAGATCTGATGTTGCTGGGCAACTCCTTCCATGACACCTTTTATTTTATTATATTTTTTTATCAAAGCTCTTGATTTCACATTCAACATCTCTTTTTATAAAACAATACTGAAAGTAGTGATTTACATTTCAGGCTTCCAGAGGGGTATTTTCTCATTCCATGCTCCTCTCCATTATGTATCTGATGAGTTCTTCAGATACATCTACTGAAGAAAGCCCTTGTGCTCTAAATCATTAAGATTGCCAATATAATCAAAAAAGGCTTATGACACATTCTGTACTGGATAAGAATCTAGGTCAGTTACATTGTTTACTGCCACAAAATGAAGACACAATGTTTCAGTATGATGTTTTATTTTCTGATCAGCATCACCATATAAAAATATGTCCTCTTCCTACAGAGTAAAAAAAAACTAATTCACCTGCTGCCAAATAGGCATGTTATTGCAATTGTGTGTATACTATACTGTGAGAGTGGTGAATTCTGTCCTGTTGGACTAAACTCATTCTGATGGTTTCCATCAAGGCTCTTCATTATCTGTGTTCTCGCAGTGACAAAGAGTCATTGTGCTGGGCTGCCTCACTGTGGTTCTGTAGTCTTAGCGGCGCTTGGCTTCCTCATTAATTCTGATGTGTGTTCGTATGAGCACGCTCATCAAACGAACATGGAAGTGCAGGCAGGATTCCTCATTTAGCCGCTCACTTTCACACCCCTGTGGTCTGAACACAGCACAGCGGAGATGAGGCTCCATTGCCTCCATCAAGGTGCTAAAAAGCAGCACACATTGCTGCTAAATGAATTCCACACAACTGGCCGCTGAGGGTCAAAGCCATTTCGCAAATCGTTGTTTATCAAATGGTTTTAATGTAATGGAGGACAAGCTGAAGCATGAATCCTTTTTTTCTGTATACATAGACAAGTAGCCACTGCAGTGGAGGAGCTGTCAGACTGGCTGCTATTTGCAGAGATTTGGGATCAGGGAGGTTGCCTGGAGAGGGATGTGCGGGTTTAGCTTCAGAAGCGGTGTGCAGTCTCCATGACAGGCTTTTGAATCCTGTGTGTGTGTCTGTCGATTGTTTCTTGAAAGCTACCTCAGGTGTCATCAGATGGGCTCTTTAGAGAGTTGGAGAGGGAGCCAGCCAGGGATCACACCAACGGCAGGCACACATTAGCTTTTGCTAATTGTTACACTTCATCACAGGCTTGTGTACTTGAGCTGACCTGTTTTTCCATACTGGGGATAACATTAGTATGTGGGGGTCTAGTGGATGTAACTATTACCCATCGGTGGAATTTCCAGGTGACAGCAATTGTTCATTGACTGGTATGAGTCCACCTGCCACAATACACTGAGGATTGCCATTTATTCTCCAGTGTGGTGCTAAGGGTGTCATAGGTTGTTTCTGGTGACCTTGCCATTAATAGTATTATGAGACATGGCAACTATTTTCTATGCTGCAGTATATATAGATGAACAGATTAAAAAATGCTCAGATTTAAAGTGCTTGTTTTCAACTAACCTACAGTAATGAAAGGGAACTATACCAGACCAACATGTTCAATAACAAAGTATTATGTAATATACTTGAGAGCACAAAAAATGAACCAGGTTATTGGAAAAGCATTAAAAAGGCAATTTGCAAAGAGGACTAGTTCTCCAACAGCATGTTGGATGTTTTGATGTGGATTAATCTGCCTGTAGTAATATTACTGACTGAATAATCCTTGCAGGATTTATCCAGTTGTATTATAGTAATCTGAAATGCAGTGATGACAAAAAACTGCCATGTCTCATTTCTTAATGGAAGAGAGTCAATTATGGACCTGTTTGAGACACCTGCGGTAGGGTTGTTGTTCAATGCACAGACATTTTCTCATTTTTATTGCCTGAAACAGTCCTGCATTTATTGATTTAACTGTAGAGATGATTATTAGTAATAAACGCTGGTGCTGTCAACCGCACTTGCAACAGGATGGGATTTGGCAAACATCAAAGGTCGATTTGCCGTTACTGTGAAGATTCTTCCAGCATTGTTCCTTTTTGGGTGTGGGGAGGGAGGGGTGCTGGTGGCTGTGAATAAGCAGGAAGCAGACGCCCATTGCTCAGCAGTTTTAGAGCTGGCCCTGCTTTTATCTCTGCCTCATCATGATCTCACCAGAATCTCTAATGAGGCTCTCATTTAATGTGAAGTGTGCCTTAAAATCAGCTTCGGGGGGTGGATGAAGAGAGAGGCCATAAAACTGAACACAAATGTGCCTGTGTGATGCTGTGTCCACACCCGCAGTGTTGATGCAGAGCACACCATGATTCAACTGTCAAAGCAAGTTGCCGCACACGGTCTGTGCTTGCTCCAGCCGCGGAGTGAATGCACATTTCCCTTCCACTGAACGTGACTCATTGGTTCACCGTTGTCGAGCTTCTGTCTTTTTATAAAATACAAACTGACGTGTTTTGACATATTGAAGACCAACAGTGCTTGTTCAGCCCAGCTAAAGCTAGATCATAATATGTCAATGTCAGCATCAATACAACAAACGGGGAGAAGACAAACAATGCATTGTTTCACTCTATAACAAATGCTGAAAACCTGGTGCACAGCTTCAGCCAGTACAACATCGTTTCTCAGAAATCAAGTGGTGTTAGGTCAGTCCATGTGAGCTTACCCACATTAGATTAAATATAATATTAGAATAAACTCCGTCTTGCTTGAAGAGTCAGGATATGAACAGAATGCCACAGCTTGAAATTGGCCCTCTTTTCAAAGGCAGAGGCACTGGGACCTCCTCACCCTGGGACTCTCGCTATGCCTCCAGCAGTCATTTCAAATGTAAGCGACTGTGTAGTGCTCACATCCTGACACCCACCAAAAAAAAGAGCATAGTGCAGAACTCAGAGGATCCCATTTAGCGGTTCACAACTTTTTTGTGAAGTACCTTCATTACAGCGAGCGTGTGCACTCAGGTACACAGGTAGCAATGCTGTTGCTGGGGTGGGATGCAAATAAGCTGATGCCCATTGAGGAAAACAGCCAGTGCCTCCCTCCGTAATGAGCACAGCTCAGTACTCTCAGAAGCCCTCCTGGGGACTGTAGCGACATGAATATTCCAGTGACAAAGCCATCTGCCAGCATTGGCTTAGTCTGCAGCAAAGACATGCTTTTTAATTGCCTTGCTTGGCTTGTTTTTTTCTCTCTCTCTCTCTCATCTTAAGCCCTTGATTTGTCAGAGCAGCAGTGGCACGGGGTCTGGCTCACAGCTGCGGCTGTGCACGTGTGAGGTTACCTGGCGCTCCTTAATTCCAGTGGGAAGGTGCAGGGCTGAATGAGGGGGGTCTCTGTGTGTGTGTGTGTTTTTGTGTGTGTGTGTTGGGGGGGGGGGGTCAGCAGCCAGCGGGAGGTCTTCAGCGGCTCCGTACTCCTTGAATGATCCTCACACGCGAACGGCACAAACAGAAGGGATGCGTCAGGCGCTTCCTGCCTCATTCAGGTCGCGCTCCCTTTCGTAATGAGAATTTACATTAACGGTAATTCTGCACAGCCACCGTGGCTGTTAATTGGTTGTTTATTCATTCAGAAATCTGTCAACCCTGTGCGCTGGAGGAAGGGTACTGCAGAACTGTCAGCAAAGTGCAGTGCTGTAGGTGATGAAGATCAGTGGGAACATAGGCCAGTGGGTAAATGTCATTGGATACAAGAAGCAGATAGTGACTCTGGCTCAGAGGTCTGGGAATGCTGTACGCCCTCTGAATGAAAGGTTGTGGGTGGAGTCCCTGGGTCACACCAAAGCACCTCAAAATGGTACATACCATTTCCCTGCTTGGCACTCAGCATTACGGAGATGGATTGGGGGTAATGGCCCTGTGACAGACTGGCATCCTCTACTGCTGTGTGAAGTTGTTTTACGGCACAGAAGCTGGAATAAGCTCTGACCCTATGAATCATAATGGCAGGAACACAGCTTCCATTTTGTTTTGGACAGAGATGTGCCTGTACACACAGTGAAAGGAGTGCTTATAATAGCTGCCAACACTGTTGGAAGTCTGTTTAATAAGTCCACCTCCAGGTTATTGGATTGTTGGCTTCAAATAGAAAGCTATCTCAAATATAAGAATCAAGATTTTGTTGGTCTGCTGGAATGAACTGAAGGGTAAGGTTGATGTACTGTATTGGAATAGAAAAAAAAAAAAGAACAATCTCTTCAACACCAACATGGCTGTCATGTGCTGTAACCGGTGCAAGCTAAGCACTTCTGATGTCTAGCAGTAACAAATGTTTCCCTCTGCACACGGCAGCTGCAGTGCTCCCCACACTGAGGCTTGGAGAGGAGACTGCTGCCTGCTGCCACTGCAGCCTTCATTTCATCTTCAGCGTAGCCCAGCATCACCTCAATCATACTTTGCAATAGCCAGGTGATAAACGGTCTTACGTAACAAGGGCCAGATTGTCAGTTAAAGGAGACAGCCTGGTTTTGTAGAGGGTTACAAATACATAAATAAAACCCTTGAAGATGACAGATTGTTTGCCAGGAAAGGCAGTTATATTGTTGTATTTCTTTGTTTTTGCCTTTTTCGTCCTGAATTTTTCTGAGCTGGAAATGCTTTGAAGTTTCAGCTGCAAACCACCACAGAAGACAAAGGTTAAATTGGTATCTAGGAAGCTGGACTTATGTAAGAGCAGCTTAACTGAAGCTACAATTTGTTTATTACAATAACAGAAAGAAATAATCATCCACTCTGTAAAAGAAACAGTGGAAATATTTCTTGGTGATGTGTAGATGGGAAGAATAGAATGTATGGCCTTGTTTTTTGTTAATACTGCAGCTGAGTGAGCTTACCACATGTACAACATTTTCAATGACATAATGCTGAGTTGTACTTTGTCTCACCCACAGAAAAATAATCATTGAACCGTGAGATGCCTGGCTGACGAATAGGTCAGAACACCAAGGCAGAGAAAATCTTGTTCATTTGCAAATAACTTTCCTCCAAAGCTAAAAATAACCTCATTGCAGCATGCAGGGGCAATGCAAGGGCAAATGTTGTGTACATACAATGCCCTCAATAGCATGCTGACTAATTATTCTTAACGTCTAACAAATAACATGAAAAAACTACTGTGGTTTGTTGTATGGCAGCTAAATTGTATGTTATGTGTACATGGTAAAATATATTTGTGAACAATTTTGTCAAATTGTCTGTTGTTTCATTGAGGTGTTTGTTGTGAATATTGTCCTAAAGTTGCTTATTTATAAAATATTAAATTCTTTTTGGCATTTTCCTTTAAACCACTTAAAGATTTTGCTAAGCTGATGGTGCCCTGTGATTTGAGAGACATTTGCCATTTTGTGTGTGTTTCAGCAAAGTGCATTTTTAGATGTATTACTGAATGAAGTCAAAGTTCTGACTATCACTGCTTTAATGATTCTTGGAGACTGAAGATGAAATAATAATATGGTTGTATCAAAAAAATGCATCATCCTCTTACACATTTTGTGGGGAGATTTTGAGTTATAATGTTAAAAGCTTACTTTAATAAACATTTCCTCCAAATGGAAATTACATTATAAATGGATCTGTGCAGTGGTTCTATAAAATACTGAAAATCATCTCAATATATTTGTACTAAAATGGCTTTTAAAAGGTGTACAAAGTATAGGAGATATACACATTAACCTGTAATTTGCTGTAAAATGTAAACATAGCATGCTCCTGTTATTTCACTATAGTATACTAAAATGTTTGAATGTCTCTGTATATAACATAACTTCACTATTGCTATGACCATCTACCCATGTATGTTTATTGAGTTGTGGATGTCTTCATTTTCATTTTCATATTGTGGTGACTTGTGCAAGCGCCAGTGAAACACCTTTATTTGCTACGATCTTATAGCGAAGCATCTTTTTTTTTCTCCTTTCCTGCCCAGTAACATCAACCAGCTGATCAACCTCCTCCACTCCCGGTCTATCCTTCTGTGAGAATGAGCTCCTCTCCCCTCGTGTCTCGGGCGTCCATTGACATCCTGGAGGAGCTGCAGCTCATCGCAGCCCAGAACCTGGAGAAGCTAGAGGTCAACAAATACTATGAGGTCATCCGAGAGTTGGGCAAGGGCACCTACGGCAAGGTGGACCTGGTTATCCATAAAATCAGGGGTGAGCTTGTTCGATCGAGTGACATGAAAACATACATGTTCAACATACAACATTAAACATTTTCGACATTTTTTACATTTTTGATCATGGTTTTCTTTTCATGAAATCTTGGAAACCGTTCTGTTTTGTATGCATCAGTTTTAATCTTTCTAAGAAGAGCACTTTCAGGAATTAATTAAAGCTCAAATCTAGGAAATACACATATGGGTGTTTTAAAGATATGCACTGATGCAAGAGTAATTTCTAGATTGCATATCACATTATATCAATGCAAATCTGTCCAAACAGTGGCATAGAGGTGAGAAAGAATGGTTGTGATTTGCTGGTTGTGACAGTCTAAATCATAGCCCCTTCGCAGAAACAAATACGTGAGCCATGCTCTGCAATAGGCTTGCTTTTTGAAGCAAATAATTAAAACTGTAGTCATTTGTCCATGAATGTAATTCAACAGTAAACCATGATATTGACGTCAGGCCAGTGTACAGTATTTAGCAAATCTGTCTACGCTGCTTTCATAGAGCAGTGAAAGAACAGGCTTTCAGTTGTGACATGGCTCCCAGCCAGCCTCCGCTTTTACACTGACATGCGCTGTCCGCAGTCTGCTGCAGTCCTGGACATGGAACGTTTAGTGGAAAACCTGGAAGGCTGTACTGTTAGCCTCCTGAATCCCACGGCTGAGCTCTTTATATCCATTCCAGTTGACAGACTCAAAAATTCTCTCCCAGTCATCTGAGATCAGTTGAACTGTATTTGTGGTATGAGCAGCTTTACTGCCTAATGATGTTTCCATTACGCAGCCTTGCAGTATCGCTGAAGCAGACTGGCTTGAGAAACATGCTGGCTTTGTAATGCAAATTTATTATGACAACAAGATGTGACTGTGAAGCATATGTTAAAGATTTGTGATTTTTGTTATAGCAACTGCCAATTGCTGTGATATTAAGAACTGATAATATGATAAGAAGATTTTAATATGATAGTATGATTTTAGCTCCCATACAAAGGCAATTTCTTTCCTTCAGAGTACTTCAAAATCTTAATTTAAGGAACAAAGAATCTAGTGGCTGATTCTTTGATGTATTATAGATTAACCCATGACATAATTCATCCATCTTATTATTAAGGCATTTGGCACACAGAGGCAATCTAAAGAATCCTATACTGTACTCTGTGAACATTGATCGCTGCAGTTGCTTGTTGTGAAGGGTGTGAAGCAGAGATGGGTTTGAAGCATGAGAGAAGTGTTATGGGAACAGAGGCAGACATGAAAAAGCTTCATTGGATGCCTGGTAATTTTCCAAAGGTTCTTTGAGCAGATTTCCTCCCAAGACTTCTCTTGCTACAGTAATTCCTAGAGTTCCTGTCACTTTCTACAAAGAGACTGCAGTTGTGGAGTGCAGGGATTTGCTGTCATCTTCTTTTTATTACTTCCTCCCAGTCAGTTCAATTTATCTCAAGTTTTCAGAGCCTGTACACTACACGTATATATGAAGCCAAAGAGTTTACTGGCAGAGATTGGAAAAGTGTGTGTTTTCTACAGTATTTCATAGTTCTGCAGAGAAGCCTCTAATTCAGATCTGTGTTTTGAAGAATGACTGATCTTGGGGTGTTATCTTTCAAATTATTATTCTGCTGTTATGTAAAGAATGACTTCTGTAAAGACTGCTGGGTTATTATGCCAGAGGCCTTAAATATAATTTTACAATTCAATTTAATTTTAATTAAAATATAACAGTTTCATAAAAGTCAATTTATTTCAGCTGTTTAACTCACTTTATCATTTGTTGTTAAATCATGTGTAGAGCACATATGACGAACACAAAACAGATACTCAGTCATCACAGTGGAAAGAAGCTTGATTACAAAAAAGTTGTTCATTTTCAGGCACAAAGATGGCCCTAAAATTCCTACGAAAGAAAACCACAAAGCTGAAGAGTTTCCTGAGGGAGTACAGCATCTCCCTCTACCTCTCCCCCTGTCCCTTCATCATCAACATGTTTGGCATCGCCTTCGAAACGGACGAGTACTATGTGTTTGCCCAGGAGTATGCCCTAGCTGGAGATCTTTTCGACATCATTCCACCACAGGTGAGGACAGCTGGATGTCAGTTCAGTTCAGTAAGAAGTCAATCTAATAAAGCTCTTTGAACAAGAGGGTAGGAGAGTATACAGATTGCAAGTATTCCTTTGTGTATAATGTATACCTTCTGTTTAAACCCATCTAGGGACAAGCATTGGAAAATAGCATAATTTGTAAATCGTGTGATACATTGCATTAGATTGTTGTTTACCAAATTTCTTTGTTTATATGTCTCTGTCCCTGTCAAAACATAAAATAAAAATAAAAGAGTATTATATTCACATTGTTCACGTTGTTTTAGTTGGGGCAGTTAGAACTGATTCCTAGAGAGGTTTCTGTTATATGGTGATGTTGACTACTCATATCACTATGAAATAATTTCACACCTTCTAGAGTATTTATAGAAATTTCCGTTGTGACCAGGGTATAACAGAGCCCACTGTCTTAAACATGAGTTTGAACAGCTGTGTAAAGTTTTTGCTTTGCTAAGTCTTGTTTAGACAGGAGTACATTCAGAAAATGGTTTAATTAGAGCAGCACATACTGAATTTCTGTGTATGGTATGATTAAGGAACACTGCATATGGAATTATATACTGAAAATCTTACAGTGTGTCAGTATGTTGTGTAGTGTTGTAAAATGTTTGTCATCATTGTCCCATACTCCAAGAGTATATTCTCCCCAAGGCAAGCCCTGAATTCCGTTTTTACTGGTCTTTCTTCCTGGCATTGTTTCTTTATGTTTTGTACTGTTTCTCCATTGCCTCACAGGTGGGTCTCCCTGAGACTGTGGCCAAACGCTGTGTCCACCAGGTGGCTATAGCCCTGGACTACCTGCACTGCAAGAAGCTGGTGCACCGCGACATCAAGCCAGAGAACATCCTCATTTTCGACAAGGAATGCCGCAAAGTGAAGCTGTCGGACTTCGGCATGACGCGCCGGGCCGGCTCGCCGGTGAAGCGTGTGAGCGGCACCATCCCCTACACGGCCCCGGAGCTGTGCGACGCCTCAAAGCACGAGGGCTTCTGCGTGGACTACAGCACTGACGTCTGGGCCTTCGGGGTGCTGCTCTTCTGCATGCTGACTGGCAACTTCCCCTGGGAGAAGGCCTTGCCCTCGGACACCTTCTACGAGGAGTTTGTGCGGTGGCAGCGGCGTCGGACGGGCGCCGTCCCCTCGCAGTGGCGCCGATTCACGGACGAGGCCCTGCGCATGTTCCGCAAGCTGCTGGCCATCGAGCAGGAGCGCCGCTGCAGCGTCAAGGAGGTCTTCAGCTACTTCAGCCACTGCTGGATGCTGGACAACGAGAACGGCAACGTCCACCCGGCCGAGCTCAGCTCCTCCTCCTCTGAAGAGGACCTGCTGGTGGACCGTATGAAGCAGCAGACGCTGTCCCCCGTCTGTGGCGTGGCGAAAGGTGGAATCATCGTGGAGCCAGCCACCCACCACTTCTCCTCCGTCTCCACCAACAGCTCCCTGTCCTCCACCAACAGCTACGAGCGTGTGCCCCGCGACAATTCCGCCGGCGGCCGAATCCTGGTGGCCACGCCCATCGAGATCTGCGTGTAGGGGCGCGCGTGCACAGACGCAGGGGGTCGTGCCCCTCCGCGGCTTCTCACATGTACATGTACACGCACACGCTACAGCAGTCCTTCAACCAATCAGAAACAAAATGCCCTCGGGAAACGAAAACAACTTCAGGACCATTCTGTGGGGGGGAAAACACAGAACGAGAGCAAGCAAGGAGACGGGCGCCTCTGATTGAAGCTGGTTTGGCATTGGAATCCATGTGTGACTGTCCAGAGAGAAGAGGTTGCATACAAACATTCCCGATGAAAACGCTAGGCTTTGGACCAGAAACCCAGCGCTATCACTCTGAAGGAGAGCAATCAGCTAGTTCCATGCGTGTCACAATACCCATACATCTCACTGCGTAAAGTCAGATTACATGAGAAACAAACCAACAAAGGAATGAAGAAAAGAAAGAAAGCATGGAAATGGAAGAATGAAACAGCAGTCTCAAAAGAAATATGACAATGGTGTTGTTACAGCTAAGAGGTTGACCAAAACTTATTTCTTAAAGCAATATGTTTAACATTTTCCTGCAAAAAAATAAGGAAAAGCAGAATTTGAAATGAATTTAACTTTGTAGAAGGTGGAATCATGAAATATGATTAGTTGGTGGAGAAAATTGGTGAAATTCTGAAGGACAAATGCGACAAGACTATTTGTATGTATTTTTGAGGCTGTTTGAAATACAGCACTTTAAAAAAGATAGCATTGTAGAATGTTTCCTGATGAAAAAAACACAAGAAGTGAACATCAGTTGTGACGTTTACTGTAAATGCAATGTGAACTCTGGTACTAAGTGTGTGTGTGGGTGTGCGTGTGTGTGTGCTTGTTTGTATGTGCACATTTGCACATATTTGTATGTCTGTTCTGTGTGTATGGACTGAACATTCACTAAGATAGAGCAACAGTTTTTTTGCCTTGGGTTTAATTTATTTATCTGAATCCTGAATTCTCAGAAATATATTTTTTCTATTGATTTTGTAAAGTAGCTTTAGATGTTGGGCGTTTGACTTATTTTAATATCTAGGTTTGCTAATGCTCTTGTGCCAAATTTATTTGGCATTGTGCAGCCTTTCTGCAATGTGAGACCTATCTTCCCTCTTGGCAATGTGAGTACACCCCACGGTTTTGGAGATCTTTGTCATTAACAAAAGAATGCTTTTAATTGTTGGAGGCATTAGCCATTCTTTTAAAAGGCATTTGTAACACAGGCCGTTAATTATGAGCTGGAATGGATGGGATATTCACCCGAATGTTGTCTTCGTTTGACCGCCAGCACAGATGCCCCGCACGGCTGGCATCACGATGTAATGGATGTGCATGTGTGCTCTCAGATGCCACTCATTTCTGCTGAGTGTGGTGAGACAGAGAGGGAGGAAGTGTTGTGTCCACATGATCAAACATGATTCCACATGAGCTGAGTGATCAGAAACCATATGATTTATGATCTAACATGTTCATTTTAACAAGTGGTTGTGAAGTGCCATTTACACTATACTTCCATAAAGATAAATACATATATGTTTTTAACACATATCATAGAGGGTGGTTAGAGCTGTGATAGTCCATTTGTATTCACCATTTCATTCCTTTATCACAAATATATTTTTATCTTTTCTGCATCATTCTGTTGATGCAGTTTTCACCCAGACTTTGCTGACGGTTGCTAAAATTGACGTACAAATGTTTCATTTGTTTACTGGGGAATATGAATATGTTAGATTTGTTTCAAGTTCTTTACTGGCTTTGAGTAAATCTCCATATCAAATCAGACTAAGGTAAGGCTTGCCTGTACTCTTAAATATGTTTCCGAAAAAATGACAGCTGTGAAATTTGACAGCAGAGGTACCACTTTCACCTGAATACTCTTAGACGGGCTGACAGTAAGCCATAAGAAAATCATACTCCTGTTTAATTTGCCTTGCTGCTGTAGGTCTCCCAATTATTTCATTTTTGTGTTTCTCTGGCTCTCAAGTTGGCTGGAACACAGTATGTGCACCTAAAGTAAGCCTTAAAAATCATCTGAAGGCCTCAAGGAGCCAACAGTAGCATTATCTATGGACTGTTACTTTGTATTGTTGAACGCTGCTACTGAAATGATGAGACAAGTGTCCATATACAGAAATGAGACTTCTAAAACTGCAGGCTCATTTCAGACATGTGTGGTGCCAGAAAAAAGCTGCCAACATATGTATGGCATTTTACATAAAATATTTGAAAGTTGCAGTGTGCAGAACCATTTTTTCCTAAATTTGTGATAAAAAATTTAAATATCAATATTGCATTTCATAATGTTAAAAATGGAATATATATATATATGGAATATAACATAAAAGTACAATCAGTATGGTACAGCATTTGATAATGTTCACTGGCTATGAGTCACTTCTTTTGAAAGCTATCATTCTACTAAGACTGCTGTCCTGCCATCTCTTCTCATTGTTTGGCATCTGAAATGTAATTCCTTTCTCAATGATACTTGATGATTAATGGGGACGTATGTAGTTTCCATTGCAGAAACACCAGGCTGCACAATCTCTTCTTGTACTTGGTAACATACATATCTGTTTAAAATACATTTGAAGAGATGTATTTTTACATGTTCTCTTAATTTGTTTGTTTTTTTCTCAAGATGATAATGCTGATTTATGATGCATTGTTGCAAATCATAATTTTGTACAGCAGAAAAGGTTGGTGAAGATGTATGAAAGTGCATTTTTAAATTGCATGGAGATTATCAAACATATCTTTATGGAAATTGAACTGTGTTTACTAAAGATATGTGCAGATTGTTGTGATGTGAAATTTTGCTGTAGCACAATTTCTTGCATAATGTTCCAGAGTGAAAATTGTCATAAAGACTTCTCAAAACAACCTAGGGCTAAAAAAAATATAAAAAACAATAATTGTTAGTTTTTATTAAATGTGTTGTATTTGTATGCTGTTGTTCTTGTGTTACTGTCTAACCAAAATCAAGGGAATACCTGTAGAGATTAGCTGCTGATTGTGTGGGTGTATTAGAGAGAGAGACTTTCTATTATAATATTACAATGAAATGTGATTTTCCAAAAAATGTGCTTTGATGGGATTTACCTTCCAGAAAATCACCATGACTGAAAGAGGTAAACTTGGAAGAGGTGAAGCAGATAAGAGTTTTCTTACTTCAGGAAAAGGCCGAATGAATTTCCTGCTGCAAGTACTTATGCCTCATTACAAAAAAAAAGAAAAAAAAGGAAAAAAAAAAAAAGAAAAAAGGGACATTTTGGAATAGACTTCTTGTGTTTTGTGTTTTCCAGACATATTTGCATGAATTTAAGATACTGTTCTGGAAATACATTGTGGAAAAATACATACCTTTAGCTGTTGCAAGATGCAGTACCCCGTTCATCTGACACTGTAGAAATGGGTCTCCTAATAGCAGGTGCACGACTGCATTTTTCATTTCTGAGACTTTTCTCTTCTATGGTGTAGACTATTTCCCAGTGACAGACTCACCATTTCCATATCTACATGTTGCATAGTTGGTAGTGTCCTTCTCCAGTGTTAAGGACAAGGCAGAATACTCCATCTTGAAATGACTCACTTTGACCTCAGTGTGTCTCAGGCTGAAAGAGTTTTAACAGCTTTAACTGTTCAGTCTTGATGTGAAGAGCATTGCTGATGGTGTTTTCATATGCCGTTGAAGGATGGGTTGAACAAAGAGGTGTCAGCAAACTGTCATGATGTAATGTGTTGCCAGTAATGTGATGAACTTCCTTGTCTATCTGTAAAGTGACATATTTTGATGCACCATGTTTTTAGTGGAGTTTTAGCCAGTAGGTAACACAAACGCTAGAACTCGTGTCCAATGCAGTCATTGCAATACAACTTGTCTTCCTGTAAGTTCCTTCTAATTTAATCAACAATAAAATAAAAGAAAAAACTAGAAGTGTTGCTTGAATTTGTTCCCTTTGAAGTGCAAGATGCTCTTGAGGGCTGTCGGCAGCCTGGTGGAAACAGGAAATGCAACATGCTGGCAGAACAGACATTGAGAAGATTGCCACTAATTACATCATATATGAATACAGGAAGCCAGCTGGTAGCAGTAACAAGTACACTGTCACATGGCCTCATCTTTACAGCAGTCTCTGGGGCCTTGATTGCCTGCTTAAATTAAATGCTACATATAAGTGCTTATTATGGCCTCTTCTTGAAAATGTGGCTACCGGTGTCTGCAATCTCAGCAACGTACAGTTTAACTCTTGATCCTCAGTACAACTTTAAATGGAAACACTGTATTTAATTTGTTATTTCTCTCTTTTTAAATAAGAGGAGAAAAGAAGCAAGCCAAGGGAGAGGCATATAACCCCAGCGCACCAAAATTACTAGTGTGTATATTCCACACACTCCTGGTCTCATGAAATGGAAAAGGGCCCTGCACCCAGCTGGTCTCTTGTATTTAATCAGCAGCTAGGATACAGGGAAACCGACTGAAGCCAGCCACTGCCGTGAAGTTCTGCAGAGCATTGAATACCCCGCATAGCAATTACTCCAAAGCAGTGTGTGCTCTAGCTGGTCCACAGTCAAGTTATTTACACTCCACAGCCAGTACTAATTGGATAGAAGAGACAGGAGAAAACAGAATCTGACACGCTACCCAATCCATATATGTATTCACACACATGCACAGACATATATGTGCACACACCCTCCGCATGCATGAAATCAACAAAGAAAAATGGGGAAACGGCACTCCCTGGGCTAAGACTGCATTGCAGAAAAGGACTGAAAAACTCACAGTTGGGAATTCTTGCTTGTGTGTTTTTGCACCATGGCTGAGGACATACTGGGGAGGAGAAATTTAAGTCATTGTTCAAATCAAATGCTTAGCCCTAAAATAATGCATTCTCAGAAATATCAAATTGCATAATTTGATTGTATATTTATTATGCTGTTTTATGCTCAGGTTTGAACTGTATTCATTTGTCACTGAATTTAGTCATATTTTTAAAATCCCATCATGATCAAACTGTTGCAATGATATTACAATACATTTCCTTAGAGGATACTCATATCCAGAGCTTACTTTTTTTACATTATCCATTTATACAGGTGGATATTTGCTAAGGCAATTCAAGTACCTTGTACCTTGCCCAAAGGCACAACAACAGTGCCCTTCTGGGGAATCATACCAGAAACCTTACCAGGGTTACAAGCCCTGTTCCTTAAAACAACACACAACTGGTGCTGTTTGTAAGGGTTAAAAAATTGCTAGCATAAGGACATACAACCAGACAAGCCTTATTTAGCCTATGCTATCCTTTGCACTTGTCTTTGCACATGAAACCACCAGGTAGTTTATCTTTTAGACGTATAAATTAAGCTTGATGGAATTCCTACAGAATTAGTTGTGCCGTGAAAAGTGGATCATTACATTTTCAGATTTTGCCTGCATGATCCTCAGATGAGGGCAGAAATGATTCAGACTGTCATGTGTTTGAAGAGGAAGAGGCTGACTGAAGTGTTGCTGAGGACTCTTGCTGCTCAGATACCTCCTGGTGTGTTTGTTCCACTGTTGTTGTTCCCTGTGTGCTGCCCACACATTGAGTGTGTATCTGTTCAAGTGGCTGCAACATTTCCCGCTTATGATGACAGGTCCCGCTTATGACTCGACTCTTATCATTCTTGGCATGGGTTATTTTACCTTGATACCAAACGTGTTAGATGCGCTCTTGATACTCTTCTGAGGGTACATGCCTCTTTGCTCTGTACTTGCACATACAGGAGTTACAGTTCCAGGTTGCCTGTGTTCATAACTCAGAAATGAAAAATAAAAACCCTCTACATGTCCTGGCATATTGAAACATGCACAGCAAAGACAAAGGGTACATTATAAAAGATGGCGGGGGGTGAGGTGGGAATAAAGTTCCTGGCTGCATCACAATCCAATTACACATGTGAAGTGTGAGGGAGCCCACCTAGCACCCACTCTTTCCTGGGGTACTGTTGGACTTGTACTGTGAAAAAAAATTCTAAAGACATGATGCCTATTGTGTTTCCTAGCTAGCACAGTATTACAAATGAAGGACACAATTTTAGATGATTTGTGGCAAACTATATCATGAAATCATTAAAAATGTCCATACCTGGGTGTCTGTGTACAAACTCATTTTCCCCAAACATCTCATATTAGACAATTGGCAAGTTGTTGAAAAGATTTATACCTATATTTTCCATTGCATTTCATAGCATCCCACTCACAACAGCTTTCAGACTGACTGAACTAATATTGTTCATGATTGCAATTTCCAGCCCTTTTCATGTAGCTGGTCTTTCTTTAGTCTCTCTGTAGCTGATCTACTCCTGCATTACATAATAATGCACAGACTCTTCCTCGCTATTTGTTTACCCCTTAAAATCGCTTTTAGTTTTCAAGAGTAGCATTTAGCTGAGTGGATTAGATTGTATCCCTTTATCGAGACTAAAATTACTCCTGAAGCTACAAGGAAATGTCCTCTCACTTATCTTGCTAAATTTCACAACTGCTGTATTGCCGTCCTGATTTTACCTTAATGGAAATGGCAATGATTCACTCATCCCTGCAGTTGACCACCCAGCAAACCCAGTCTCTAAATGCTCTAGTGATTGTGAGTTCCTTCTCCTCAGGGAGCAGAAACATGCAGCTTGCTTCCGTAACTGATACAGACAATTCTGCTGTTTATGCAGAAGAACGATTCTTGTATCCAGCATAAATTATAATCCAAAATCTAAAGGAGCCACACACAAAAAAGAGTCCCTCTGAGTCCAAAACAAAACTAACAAGCATGATCAAGTATAAAAAAAAGCCTTTTTGCATGTGATAGCTACCACCAGACTGTAGTAAGAAGTTGAAGCTCATGTTCACTAACTGGTCTTTACAGCTATATCCTAATGTGGTATTTTACAAGTGGAAATACCATTTTCAATGTTCCTCTTTTAAATTCACCATGGTCACAACCTTCTTAGAGACACATTTTCCTCCTCAGTGAATCTCCATTCCATTTCATTTTGGATCCCAATGTGAAAATCATTTCTTTCCTCTTGGCACAGTGTTGATAAACTTTAAAATTTAAAACAATTTCATTTAATCTCCCTTATGATCTTGATATGCATTACCGTATCGGCTCTTGTTTAGTTTAATAGTTCTCTTTCATAGAAAGGCAGCCCTTGGGCTTTATATAAACTCACAATGTTTCTGCCTTAATGACATGGGATGAGAAATGTACGTGCAAAAATGTATGTCATACAATCCTTACCAGACCCTGCAACAACAGCAATAAAAAAACATCAACCTGTATATTGGGTAAGATTGTGTTGTGTGAGATCAGGTTAGGCTATTTACAAACTGCATTACAAAACAATGAATCTAGAATTTCCTCATGTGAAGTGCTTGAATTTACATGCCTCAGAATACAATTTTGCTTCTTTGCTTCAAAAATATTTTGAATCATTTATGATGAATAAGATGGTATTGACTTTTACTTTGTAGCAGGTAGCAGAGCAAAGTCCTGGGGGCCATCGTCTTGCATTAACCATCTGTGGAGGAAGGCAGACAGGTAAGTTTCTGGCTTCCCTCGCAAGCATTCACTCCTTACAGCAAGCTGACATACTTCACTATGCTGCATCAGATACACCCCGCTGATCTATCTGATGTGGGCTGTATTCATTGTCTGCTGCTCAGGGGCAGCCGAATAAACAGTTGGTAATTGAACTGAACCTGACCCCCCCTTGCCTCCGCTCTGCTTTTCATTTTAGTAGCTAGATAGCTGGCCTCCTCTAGTTACGTGTAGCAACAGTGGGCCTGCCTGCTGTGAACTGCATTCCTCACCTCCTGGGCAAGGCCACAGAGCTGGGAACTGGAAGTTTGAATCTGGTATCCTTCTACCTTTTACTCGTTGGTGTGTGTCAGCACTTTTCTAGCTTGCAAGCTACCTACCATGGTTGACCGAAACCAGGCTAGTCTAGTGAAAAATAAAATAACAAGCTTACTACTGCCTACCCTGTATTCATTGTAATTTGGCAGAAGGTGATGGTACTAACAACTCAGGAAACTTCTCTTAACATCCTATTAGCAACAATATGAAGGGCTGAAAACACTACCACGCTCTAGCAATTTAGCGTTGTTTTAAAATAATACTGAAAGCTATAAGCAAACAGGTTATTCACACTAGTTTGTTGTACTTCTGTCTCATCTGAAAAAGTCACTATATGAACCTGCTGTGCCTGTTTCGTCTGCTTCATGTATGGATGGAATGAAGTTTGTCATAAGAGCGAGCTCCCTCCAGGTTGTCCCACTGGATTATGACAGTGGTCCATCTAGTATTTGTGTAGACTGGCCCTCCTATTCAGCCTCTTGGCACAGTGTTGATAAACTTAAAAATTTAAAACCATTTCATTTAATCTCCCTTATGATCTTGATATGCATTACCGTATCGGCTCTTGTTTAATAGTTCTCTTTCATACAAAGGCAGCCCTTATTGCACTTGACTTTTCAAATTGGTGTTACTCTTCCTCAAGCTGTAGCCTCTGATAGCCTCATACAAAGTCATTTTCCCTCTACTGTGTCCCCTTTAAGAGTTGGTACAGTCAATTGGCAAAGTATTTCCCTTCATTATATAACCTAATGGCAGTAGTAGTATAGTTAACTAGGTATCAATAAGACAAGCACCAGAGAAACATACTTGGTTACAGAGGCCCCCGTGGTCACTTCACCCATTTTAATAGAACTTGTACTCTATATGATAATAAGCTGATGCTGAGCAAAGAAAAAGAACCCTTGCGATAAGACGCGCACAAGCAGGGATCCGGAACAGCAGCCTATTGCATTCTAATAATTTACCAATACTGAACTTTGTTTTCTTATTATATGTACTTGGTCTAATTTGGATAAACATGTTTTTTTAGGGTTAGGGTTAAGGTCTGGTGATGTAGTGGACTATCTGACCCTGTAACTTCGTATAGAGCCCAGGCCAGTATGTTGTCACTATGAGTGAGGTTAATATTTAATATTTAGTTAATATTACATCTCTGTGATTATCATTGTTCACTAACTGTCCAGAACATTTTAACTTCATCAGAACCTAGAATACCTTCCTGGGGTTCTGAAAATGTAGACTATGCATCTGCTAATCCCATTTTGCAAAGATACAGTAATCAACAGTATGGATGCACTGCTGGTTGACACTGTGAGACATTTAGGTTCTTGAGATCAGCTCATGCCAGGCACATCTCTGAAATGTACTGATGTGATGAAATGTGGCTTATTTGTTCTATTTATGGCTTCTTTAGTCAAGGTGGGGAGAAAGTTTCTTGTGAAGAATTTCACCTTTCAGCTCTCACTGCTTCTCTGTCCAGCTATATTGATCTTAAAAGTGCAAAGTCATTTAATCTCTGTTCCCAACAGGCAGCAATGTCAGATGGTGAACAATCTATGAGACAGCACAAGAGCAGTTCACAACTTTATTAATAACCATAGTCTTAACCATAATAATGGATTGCATTTTTATAGTGCCTTGCATGGAACTCTGGGTGCTTTGCAGTGAAGACAGTTTACCTCAACCATCAGCATGCATCACTTACCAATTGACTGCACAGTAATGAGAGCCTGTTTGCCTTTTCATACAGGTGTCCATATGTTTGACTGTACAGTTGAGTCTGTTGCTGTGCATGTTCACGTCTATGTGTGTTGATATAAGCAAGGTGGTGACTACTCTAGTTATCCCTGACCAGAAGTGAGAGATGTCTGAGGAAACACAAGGGTCTGCTGGGATACTTCGCTCTCATGCTGTCTAGGCTCCTTAGATCATGCAAAATTCAGAATCCCGGGTCCCCATCCAGGTCGATTACTCAGGGGACGGTGCCTTCTAGCAACGAATCCTGGGGTGACATTACCAGCCATGAAGGCACACTATGCCATACCCTGTTCCCTTATTCATGACATTCCATTCTAGATCACGGTGTGGTTCACAGACATCTTTAACAATGTGAGAGGCTAAAGATGAGTTAAGGGTTGGTGGACTTGGTGAAACGCCAAACTGACGATGGATTGTGGCGTTTAGTTTTTTTGGAACCAGCAAGATGCAACCTGCACAGAGAAAAGGGTTGGATTTTCTTTTAGTTTCGGGCAGTGATAATGATCGAATGAGACTGTCTGACTTCAGAAGGCTGGATAATGCTGTCCCCAGAGGCCATCCAATGTGTACAGAAGAAGGCGTGATGTAAGTGAAAGGCCTAAATAGGAGAGCAGTGTAATGAGGCAAACTAGGCTTTTCATCTTTCCATCTCCTTTAATGCGCTACACAAACACAAGTGATACAATATCTCATCATGGACAATAGTGGCACAGACAGGCACAGATACAGCCAGCGCAGAAGTTCTGTCTAAATCAACACAACCTGAATCAAAAGCTTAGCTGTTTTTGGGTACTACACACCATGAAATATCCATTGTAAAAATCCCTCTTCCAAAGCAACAACCTTTAGTTTCAAATGCTTAGCAAAAACTGCTTGTGGCAATGCTAAAACACATTAAAATAGTACTAGTCCTCCTACACTTATGGTTATCATTGTTGCATGGGCAGGAGCCAGCCTACAGTAACAGTTTGAAACTGAAATGTAATTTGGCAGCACAGATTTTACAGCAATACTGCAAGTGGTGCGTGGCACTATAAAACAACAATGGTAACAATGCGCGTCTGGGAGAAAAAGCTCTGCCACCACCAGCTTACACACTTCAATTTGTGGTACCCACTGCTAACTCTAACCCTCCCTGAAGTGTAGTCAAACATGCCCCTCTTCTTCTTAAATTCCACCAGTTGCTATGCCATCACTCCGATACTGCAGCCACTTTTCTTGTCTGCACCATTGGTAAATCGACCGAAGTACAATGAGCGACTTTACCAAGGCACTAGCTGTTCCAAATCTGAACACACTCCAACAATATATACGTGTACTCACTATCCATGTACTGGTACAGTACTCCAAAGCAATTCCTACTATTCTCTAATTTTTGCATTCACCGCTTACTCAGAACTTACTCAGAATTTACATTTTGGGAATTACACTGGAAATAACATTAATCTCTCTGACAATCTTACAGCCAAATGATAGTTCCCTGGGTTGCTACACAAGACATTAGTACTTGGTGTCCTCCAAACAAAAATTGCAGATTAATTTCCTTTGCAAGTACTTATTGTGTCCACAGGATGGCGCCAAATCATTCATTACAATGAGTGCTAAGGAAACATCAGATACCTACAGTGGGCTCAACACCCTCCAACTGCAGCATCAGAAACAGCTTGCCAAACGGCAGATCTTTAAAAACATGAATTTGAAGGCAGAAGTCCTTTTCTAGAGGTTATCAATGTTCACCAATTTATACTGCAAAAGCATATATTTTTTTTAATAACTCACTGTGACGTAAAGAGGCTACATGCAAGACACCATTAACGCCTTAAAGGGAAGGCTTGTTTTAGTTTTGTGACACAGCTTCACCCTTACAGATATATGGGACTGAACAGAACTCCTACATTTTCTACACTATCTTGCTCAAGCAGACCTTTTTGTTCAGGATACATGGCAAGACGTGAACACTGCAGGAGAAATTGATTCAGAGATTACGAAACAACCCAGATATTCCTCAGCACCCACAGAAAAATCAATAGAAGTGATGAAAGTTAAAGGGCAGAACCTTTCTGCCTGCTCTGCAGATACTGCTGCATAAATAAAATCCTGTCCTGCTGATGACATAAGACAATTTAGTGACAGTCCGGATCACTGTGGTATCACTGAAGAAGGCAGAGTAAGTACCACTAACTTTCCACACATTAACACACGATAACTACTATGATGGTTATGGTTTGATTGAAGCTCAAAATCCAAATATTAGTCCTATTTCTTCAGCCTACCAGAGACAAATCACACAGAGGTACAAACGTGACAAGTGGAAGATTGCGAACACTTTATTTAACAGTACAATGATAATTGTATAAAAAGCAGTAAACTACAATGTAAAGTGATTCATGAAGTGGTTTCAGAATACTCTTTAAATTTGTAATTCCCCCATTGATTTCCAGTCACAGCATATCCACATTAAGAAATGTGAATTGTACAATTTAACACCTGATACTTTGCTAGAGAAAGGATGGAGAAACTACAGGGAAGATGACTGTTTGCCTATGTGGGACTTTACCCCATATGTGGTGTGTCTATCCATGCACAGCACTAAAAATGAACTCTTTCAAAATGAGAAAAGCAAAATGGAGACTAAACAGTACAGTAATGTACTATCTCAGAATCCCAGAAAGGAGGGCATAATTGCCATTTATAGCGAGAACGTCTGTGCTTCTGTTGAGATCAGTTTAAGCACATCCACTGGAAAGGAAAATAGAGTAAAATTTTCCCATATGGACATATCAGAGTGCCCCTATTCAAGCATACTGAGCTGATATTACGGACTAAATAAAAGTAGTTTTTTTTATATATATGAAGAAAAAGAATCAAGAGGACTTATTAATCAACCGAAAAGTATTGAGTGAAATGCAGTCACCTTCTTATAATACTAAACGGTATGCAAAAGATGATTCACTGCACACTAAGAACAGTCAATTCCTTCTTCTACTTTAGAAGAGGGGAAAACTTGTGTGTTATATGTGTCATTTAGTCCCCAAAAAAGCTCTTCCAAACTAAATTCAGTCAATTCAATTCATACTCTAATACTAGCGAAGAACACTGTCCAGTCCCTCACTTCCCAACAGAAGCACAGTGATTTTGTTTTCTGAATCCCAAACTGATACTGGGATATAAACTATGCCGCAATTAGTTTTTCCTCAATTATTGCAAACAGTACATAAGATTCAAAGATTTATCAGAATAATTTTACTGTAACTTGGTATTAGGGTCACTTTTCAAATTTTGTGTCTTTGGTTGAAAGCTTTAATTACTGTATCTCCCCGTGCACTGTCATCTCAAAATATGAATTCATCAGTTCAAGGGGCAACCAATCTTAAGCCTAAGGTGTATGACAACATGATGTTTATTTGTACAAATGGCAGCTTGCCAAATGACTGGCTTTACTGATCTTAAAAAAATATTTGTTTTAAGCATTAACATGAGAGATACATATGCCAATGAGTGAGAACCTGCTTCAGTCATAAGCTGGTCAGCATCAAGACCAAAGCATCTGATGCAAAGACAAAAGATGTTGGACAAGATATTCATTTTACAAGTGCTACACGTATTTAACACTTACCTCTGCACATAGCACACAATGCTGGTCATGATTTTTAATTACACACAAAAACATACATTTGTACAGATGGCTGAAATAACAAGGAAAACAATGTGCTGACAGCCATTTTTCCAAATATAAAAACACACAAAAAACCAAACAAAAACCCCAATATAAAAAGGTAGGCAGGAATGTGAACTGAACAGCCCAAAACAGTTGGCAGAGCTTCCCATTCAGCAAGGTTCCAGTTAATGAAATAGAGACAGAACTTAGCAGGCCAAAAAACAAAACAAAAAAACTAGAATTATTGAGACTCAACCCTGAGTTTTAGATCTGAAGATTTTAGAAAATCCATTAAAAATATCCACTGAAAAAAAACCTCTTATTTCCTACAAGTAGGCTCTCAAGGGATGAAATCTGGTATGCTATGAAACTCAGTCAATACATATGCATTTGGATTGTTTTCTCTGTGTAAATACAAGACTATTTAAGTCCATTCCACTGTAAAACAGTAAATAAGACAGATGCAACAGGTCTGGTTGAATGTGAACATACAGTCATGGGGTATGACTCAGGGATACTTAAACACTTTAACATATATAATGTGTAACACAAGGCTACTGAATGAGAGGAGCAGTTTATGCAGGTTACGTAAACATTTCATCAAAAGTGATCAACATCAATTTGACTTCACACAGACCTTCACAATAGAAGACTGTACATTGCAATGCAGAATACAATTCAGTTAACATACATGACAAACAACCATTAAAATGCACAAGATCCTCTCGGTACCCTCTTTTAAAGCTGCTGCTTTTTAACTACAGTGCATCCGAAGAATGAAAAAAAAATAATAATAAACCCATGCCACCTGGCAAACTGAGTCTTGTCAACTGAGTCACTGTTAATTGAGAGCATATACATATCTAATGAAACGGCTCCAACCAGGTTTAAAGAATAATAGAAAAAAAAACAGAACATGGCTGGATTGCCAAACATATTAGGGGACAGCAACATACAGTCCAGGGACTGCCCCCCCTCACCAAGATACATCGAGTTTGAATGCTGATGCTGAATACCATCTTTCCACATCAGTTTTTTTTTAGGTCAAAATAAAGTGTAAAGAAAACAAAAGGTTTCATATTATAGCCTTACAGCTATTAGAATGTAAATATTGTACATAGAATGTAAGCACATGTTAGCATTGTTGCCAGTGACCAAATGTTTTGTGGAGGGAGGGAATAAAGAAAACACCTTCTGTGCCAAACACAAATCACTTCTCTCCCCAATCAGTGATTCGAACATGGACAGCCCAGGGTAGCAACATCAGAATATTTATGCTGATATTGTTGGGGTGTTTAGGTGGTTGGGAAAAGTGATTTCAACAGACAAGGTAATGCCACTTTCCTTCTCTTCCATGTTTGTGGTACTGTGGGCATTTCATCCATTTACAGGAGTACAGGACAGCCACACATTCATAAGTAAAATTGTTATCAGTATGGGAGGATTTTTGCTCAAACCTTCCTCCCACTCAAAAAAAAAAAAAAAAAAATCAAGCTTGTGCTCTTTTGTAGCACTTATCATTACTCCACTGAAGTTAAACTGACCAGCTTTTACATTACTAAAGACACACTGGTTTCCCTTCTTAACCGTCCTGGCTCAGCAGATCAGTCATAAATATACATAAATGCACATCAGTATGAATACCCTCTTAGTGCACAGGACAATATCAAGTTACCATGAAGACTTACACTCACTGTCTCATGACATTCCAACAGGAATAGGAACTGCACAGGGAGAAAATAGAAGAATAGTGGCAGTGCACATTTAGGCTAGAATTTTGACACTAAATCCTGAGCAAAAAAATGCACACAGAGACACGCATGCACAGACAGGTGTGCGTGCGAGTGTGTCAGAATTACATGAATGATCATGTTGTTATTAGGGCTGTAGGGGAGTTGTGTCACACAGAACGATAAATTATTTTCTTTAACTTACCGCATCAGCTTGTGCCATGGCACTGGGGTTGAATTAGTCTCAGAGGAATTTTACAGTACCATTATAAATGTTGTGACAAATGTTTTTGCCTAGAGTGCCAATCTGGACATCCACTGAAACGTTAAAGGCGGCATATTCACTGCAACAGGTGCCACTGTGTATGGGTAAGGTATTTATATGAGCACACAACCTACCACTACAATTTCATGAACTAATATGTTGTCAACATAAGCAAAATCATGTAAATGACCAAAGTACTCAAAAACAATGAAATTACTCCAAGGAACAGGAGTAGACGGCAGTTCAAAGACAGTGAGAATATGAACAGCTGTGTCTTCTACACAAAACCAGTTGTCTCGAGCAATTTTGAAAAATATTTGAAGCAGGAGTGAAGCTTAATCTACTTGGTATGCAAGATACCAGAAGCCAAAGTTTTTGATCTCCCACAAAAAGGAGAGCCCTCTACAACAGGCAGTTGATATCGACATTATAAAGCACAGCAAATTTACCATTGGAAAATCAAAATCTTTTGCCTAAGTAATTAACTCAACCTACCTTCAGTTTCTGTTTGAACTATTAAAACTGTTACCAAATTAAGAATTAACACCTCCAAATTTATGAAGAGCAATTCCATACATGGTAAACCCAGAAAGCTCTACAACACATATATTGAAGTTGCTTTGGGCACCGATTAATGGTGGGCCTTTTTTTGTATCAATACCACATTAGACACAACCAGAGACTGCTGGACTCCTTAATTTTATATTAATATATAAATATGGTTCATTTTAAAATAATTTCTGGTGGAAGACGAAAAGGTGTTATCTGGAAAGGTATGTTGCACCTAATCTTAACTGCTGTTCCCAATTGAAAAGATGAAAAAAGTCTGCGTCAGAGGACATAAGCAGTTTATTGTGTAAATGCAATTCAATCTGAATATCACTGGCAATAGAATAATTCATTTTGGGGACTTATTTTCTGCCTGTGCAGGGAATTAAATAACTTAAGGTTTTAAGTGCCTCTTCAAAGTGCTTTCAGGTACCCCTCCCTCCATAAAAGTAACTAAAACATTTTTTTGTAAGGACAGGAAGTACATTCATGAGGTGAATATATAAACATCAATCAAAGCGTTCCACAGAACTAACATTTAAACCAGCAGTTCCTGCACTAGTAGAGCTGTAGAACACAGCTGGATGAAAACGGGCAGACGCAAAATGACAATGAAGAGCCCAATCGTATTTTTCATTTGAAAGTTTTAGGCTTCTGCAGCATTATGATCACCAATCTTTTTAAATAAATGTTCACACAAATATGTATATATATGTATAAATATGTATATATACACCTCAATGCAGCAACTGCAACTCAAGAGAGGATCAAAGGTAAAATATAAATAAGCCCACGGCTGAAAAACTTTCGTAACTGTACAAAAATATCATTTGTCCAAATGAGATACAAACTTGGACATCTAAATTTAACAGGAAGCCTTTTGAAACGATTTCAGCTTCAACTCACCACACATCATTGACGTAAAATGGCATTTGCTTTAGTCTTTACTTAAGGTCAACCATGTTCATTAATTTGGGGCTGAGTCTACAATCCTTATTTGCAATTCTGGGGTGGTTGCAATGAGATCTTGATTTATTTCAACCTCATCCCCTGCTACAGGCAGCAGTGGCATCATCCAAACATCCGAATGACCTAAGTGGGCAGAAAATTCATTGAGGACTATAGACAGATGTGAAAAATCCATACCCTGCTCTGCTGGAGCAACTAGTTATGAAAGCAGTACATAAACAGTAGATAAAATAAACAAATCTGAATTAAGGTTTGTGGGTGTTTGCATTCAGCTGAACCTTGCTGCCAAACCAAAGGACATTCTTCCAAAATCATGAGGGTTGCGGGACTCACTCGAAAGGAGTCCTTCTGCAGACTGAAGTGGAGCTCATCTGGTAGGGAAAGGCACAAGCTTGTTAATGATGCTAGTGTTTGGATATGTTTACAGACAGATTTTACATCTACAATTTCTAAAATAAATCACCTAATTGATGTCCCTCTACTTTTTTGTAAGTAATGAAGACTTAAGTCTTATTTTCTGAATTATTTTCGATGTAATCAGACGACAAATGTAAATGGAATCCAATTACAAATATCATCAGTCAAAGTGCAGTCAAAAAAAAAAACACATTCAGAGGCAATCTGTGTTTTAAAAACAATTACTTTCATTGTAAGTGGTGATCTATTCAATAAATCAACCCTTCCAGGCATAAAGGTTCTCTGCCATAGACCAATCCATGTTATTATTTTGGTAAAGTGGACGGTTTCTTCTCATCTCAAGTATTCTCATTTGAAAATAACAATCTAACTCTATGCTCTGTCAATCGTTATATTATTGTTATTTAGCAGATACTACTATCCAGTGGGACTCATACAGGGTACAATTTTACCCATTTATACAGTAGGGTATTTGCTGAGACGATTGTGGGTTAAGTACCTTGCCCAAGGATACAACAGCAGCAACATTTTGGTTGCAAGCCCTGCACCTTTCCACTATGCCACACTGCTGCCTAATCAACACCTGCATGGCTACTAGTAATGACAAACTAAACAGAACCTCCCCTTGAAGTGCTCTTTCTTCACATGTGGAATGATATTAGAAATGTGGTTTTAGAGCTTTATCTCTACATTGGGGGAAATCAGAAAGGTAAGATTATTTCACCTCATAACAGAAGTAAAAAAAAAAAAAAAAAAAAAATTGCACTGTGTCTTCAAACTGTATTAGAGAATGTCCCGCATGGATTCTTAGGACGTTCTAATATTAATGTGTTTTACACAGGTATAAAGACAAATGCAACTGAACCTTTATCTTTGTGTTCATAAGACAATGACATGCATGCAATAACTGAAAACTACAAACCTCCCACAGTATCTCTTCCTCTCCTGTCACCTGTCATCTTGTCTGTTCACAGAAGAACCTCTGAATGATTTATTCTGCAGAAAAAATACATGAAAAAAAAAATACTAACATTAGGTGATGCCACAGCAATTTGTTTATATTACTAGAAATCAACAGCCTGCACTGCCTATGAACACCAGTAGACAGACCTACAAGCATAAGATTAAGATTCAGCATGGTGGTAGAGTTGTCAATAGAGCTTTATCTTCGGAACCCAACAGATCTTGAAATGCCTCTCTATGGATTACAAAATACTTGGCTACACATCAAAATCCACTGTCATGGTGGAACGTGCTTCTCCTGTTGTGAAATGACTCTTTATTACTGAGTTTAGAACTAAACTTTGCACAGTCATTGTGTATTCACTGATATTTTGGGTCTCGCATTGAGTAAAACAAGAAAAAAAAAAAAAAGCTTCTATGGACAAACTGACAAATGATATATTCAGAAGTGACTGCACTATAAATCAACCCAGGTCACACAGAGAACAGGGCCCCCATCCAATTTATTTGCCAGTAAAAAGCTCACTGCCAACACAAGGTACTGATGGTGCACAGCAAAGCCCTGGGTTTGTTATTTACATTCATATATGGAGAATGTGACTCATCTCAAGGGTTGCACAATCAATGGGTAGAGGAAGCAATCTTTGCAATCTTAATTATATTATTTGTTGCAAAGACTTCAAGAATCCTCCCTCATGGGACAGAAAAACCCTGACCTTCTCACAAGAACCAATCAGAAGTGAAATGTAAGCAATCTATGCTCAACAGAGCAGGACCTAATGGAGATGATCGATTTGCAGCTGTAGAGAAGTAGAAAGGAAAGACCGTTCTGTTGACAAAATAACATGAGCAATTAATAGGCTGAAAGTCAAGTTCCAGCTAATGTTCCTGCAAGCAGTAAGTGAGGCAGCCTCTCCCTTTTTCCACCCTTTTTTATGTTCTCTTCAAAGTCTATGACAGTACATCCTCTGTCAGTGCCAAATTTGAATGCACACCACCCACCGCAATGCAAACCACCATTATCTTAATTTAATGCCTTAAGTTAATGCCTACAAACTATACGTACATATTTGTACAACATGAATGTAGCAAGTCATTCTTATTTAGCCATGTACACATCCGAAATGTACTCGACTATGACTTTGTACTATCAAGACTTTCAGGTAAGTCTTGAGAGCTAGCTACACTAGGCTGCCAGTGTACAAACTAGTATCTTGAAAGTTACTAAGCCTGTTTCAACAGAATTTTGTTATGTTAGTTTTAACATGGTAAGCAGATTCAGTTGTGCCCCCAGTCTGCTGAAAACAGGAAAGATGAACAGGTTTAAAAGGCTCCCGGTACAGCTGCACCATTCCTGCAGTATAGTTAGGTATACCTGCCTGCAACTATGGCAGTAGAACTACCCTGTGTTTCACCTTCTGGTTAAGGCTACTGAATCAAATGAAGTCGCCACACATTTCAGTGAGAGGAAGGCAGCAGACATAAATGGAACAAAACAATAATAAATAAAAAAAAAATAGAAGTTGCAAACAGCATACAGGGGGCTAGGCAACAAAAAGATGATGATGATGAACATATTCCATTACAAATAACTGTCTATTTTCATTGTGGAAATTTTTTTTCCCCAAATGGAAATAATAACTTCTAAAGAGGGGCCTCCACAAAAGAAACTATATGTAAGCATGTCAAGCAGCCCAGACCTCAAGTGCAACATGTAACATGTAATAATAATCAGCAAAATAGATTCAATTCAAAGGCTGATGGTTGCCATACTTCTAACAGCACCGTCAATAAAATTCAAAGTGTTGGCTTACTGCCACTAGAGTGCATATGTGTGGAAAAGGAGGAACAACGCCTGCACCAGAGGTGCTGCACACAACAAATCTGCATCCTTTTCTGGTTTAAAAAAAAAAAAAAAGACTCCATCTCCATCTTCTCACCTTTCACCAATCTCCTAAGTGGTGGGATGAATGACCTACCAACAGAAGTATGCAGTCTATATTCTGTTGTCCTACAGTAGACATACAGTAAACATTTTCCTGGCATAGAGTCACTACTTGGGCTTTTAAATATAATTAATGCATCTTAATTAACTGGCCCCAATTTACTGAACGTTATTCTACATTTTACACTGCGATTTATTACACTCCTACTCTAGTTTTTCCAGCACTCCTTTTGTTATGTTCTGAATTTTCAGAAAAGTACAATGCAACATATAGCTATCCAAATGTATCATGATCATGACCGGACTATATTACACTTTTGGTGCTGCGTGTTTGTTATGCACATAATTATTCACATGCAAGTCATCTGCAAAAGTGCTTCTGCAAAGTAAATTTATGATATAATATATATATAAAAATCAGACAGATAATGGTTAACATTATTTCTCATGCATGTATAATGTTGAACTGGCATATAAGCAGCATTGGAAATAAGACTGCATTTCTACCTTGTGCTTTGTACATTTCATGGAGAAGTTGTCCTCATTGAGTACACAGTCTGCAAAGATAAAAGCATGAATCAATAAAACTGCACCAAATGGCAGCACAGTTTCTGCACAGATTGCCATCAACAGCAGGCATGGGAAGTCAGATTTCCCACATGCAGGAACAAAGAGCAGACAGGAACAAAAAGCACTAGAGCTCAGGACATCTCGCGTACTGGTCATACACTGAGCAAACAGGCTGAGTGCCTTGCCCGTGGCAGAAATATTCTTCAGTAACAAGCTCCTGACCAGGTATGACGCAAGACTAAACACTGTGATCCACAACACATAAAGCAACTGGTAAG
The DNA here is from genome assembly GCA_019176425.1 of Megalops atlanticus. NCBI lineage: Eukaryota > Metazoa > Chordata > Actinopteri > Elopiformes > Megalopidae > Megalops > Megalops atlanticus. The sequence continues at coordinate 26,099,575 of CM032875.1, read as the reverse complement.
TCTGCTTCTCTCAGACTCCCAATTCTGGTAATACAAACAGTCTGCTGTTCAAATCATATCAGTGCATTCTTGTTGCATGCTGCCAGTCTCAAGCTTGAACATGTTTGCTATGCAGAGCCAGTGAGTGCAGCAGGTGTTGACAGGCTGTCGCATGAAGGGGCAAGCAGGTGTTAATAACCCGTCTCACCATGGAAATACACACAAACCACCCAGCTTGTCAATGCCTCTCCTATACTTTGTCCAACACAGCAGACGAGGAAGGGTCATGTAGGTCCATCTATAAACACAAATTAATGGTTTGGATGGTGCCACTCACCTGACTGTTTTGCACAAGTGTAGTGATATTTATTTGGGCACCCTTTGAAAAAGCATCCCAGCGTGGCACCGACTCTCTGGCATGTGGAACAAAACTGAAAATGTATAAAACGTATTAAGAATTGGCCGGCACATTCACTGGTTTGAACAATAGAGCTCTGCAGAGGTAATCAGCTTTCATGAAATATTGCAGCGAATCATTAAAATAATTATACTGCAGCAACTTGTAAACCCAGTACAAAACATTACATGGAAACTCATTACTGCATCTGAAAAACACAGAAGGTCCACAAGGATTAAAAAATTAAAAATTAAATTTTTTAATAAAATTCAAACTGTAAAACTACTGTTTACATTTCTTATAATATCTTATATAAAGTGATAAGAGCCTTTATAGAATTACCGCATAAAGAAACAACTGGCTAAATGTGTAGCTGCATATAAAACAGTAGTGCCTCAAGCTGAAATCTTACCGTCTCCTTTGCCTGCCTTACAGCTTCTTCCAGCCCATAGAGCTTTCCTTTCACCAGAAAGACACCTGCCGACCATATGCAACAATCCTCGTGAACCCAGTACTCGCTGGTGTCTAGGGGCACCACAGGGGGGCTGTACCAGTCATCTGCCGCAAAGTCTGCCCGGGGCTTCTTGGCTAAATGGCTCTGGGAGCTGTCACTGTCGCTGGCCCATCTGTGGCAAGGCCCCAGAACAGCCTCCCGCTTCACCCTGTGACACGGTCTTTGGGGCCAGCTACCAGCAGCCAGGGTGCGCTTCCTGCCTTGCTCGCTGTAGGACGAGTCAGAGTCACTGTCGTCCTCTCCCTTCAGGCCCTGCAGGTCGCTGTGGGGCTTGAGGGCAGGCTTGAAGCCCTCAGGATAGTAAGGTCCGTGAAGGTCCCCCAGATCCAAGGCGTTGGCCGACCTGCCGCACACACAGCAGACCAGAGAGCTCTGCCGCTTGCTTTCGGAGCTGAGGCGGCCCAGCTGCACACAAGAGGTCGTGGGAACTGCGCCGGAAATAAAGCCAGCGCATACCTGCTGCTGTCCTTTTTTGAGCCGTGCATTCTCCTCCTCAGGATAGTTGATGACGGTGCAGGTAGAGTACTCATTGACCTCAAGGCGTATGAAGGGTGAGAAGGTGTCTGCTTTAATATCCCTTTTCTCTTCCTTATAGTTTACATATTTCAATTTGATCTCTGGCTCCTTTGGAGAAAACATGCAGGATTGCCCGGATTTGCGTTTCTTTCGCTTTCTTTTTGGAGTGTGGGCTTTCTTGGCAGGGGGTGTGGTTTTGCTGCCTGGTGAAGCCCTCAGATGCTTAGCAGGGCTTTTCTTGCATGCTTTTGGCATAGGTGGGGTCCTCAGTTTCTCCTGCCTTAGAGAGCACTTAGTTGGTGAATTGAAGGATTGTCCTTTTCCTGTTTCCTTTACATAAGCATCTGGTGACCCAGATGGTTTTGGAGATGTGCTGCAGTGTTGAGATTTGGAAATGATTGTGGGTTCAGAATCTGAGGTAGACTTGCTGGTGTGATGGTCCTTGTGAATGTTATCTGCTTCCTCCTGCAAGCATACTGCCTTAAAAGTTGGTTCCTTTTCTGAACCAACTGCTTCCCTTTGGATGCCTTGGTTGTCCCCAGAATGCAACATACTGCGGTCTAAACTTGCAGGATGAGTTTCATTGGTTTGAGTTTTAGGAGCATAGTGTTTTTTTGTGGAATGGGCATTACTTGTCACTTTAAACCTTGAAGGAGTGATATTCTGAACAATGGCCTCTAATCTCATTCCCCTCCTGGAACGAGGTGGAAGTTTTTTCCTTTCAAAAGTCCTGTCGTTCACCAGTGCATTTCCATTTAGAAGGGGATCATGTACCCTTGACTTTTTCTGGGCACCAGACATCCTTCCCTTGCTTTTTGATGGACTGTCACTTGGCTCTGATGGTGCCGTGCACAGTTCCGGTGCAGCTGCTGGCAGTGTGTGTATTCCATTTGTACTGATGGGCATTTCTGAGACATCTGTACTACTACAATTGTTCTGCAGAGAATATGACCCTCCTGCACGTGCAACAGTAGACTCTGGCAAAGGAAGAGCAGCACTAGGTTCCTCCTCCACTAGCTTCTCCCCTGTGGTGTCAGCTACTTCATCACAGAAAGAATTCTCTCCACTGGGAGAGCTTAATGTCTGAGGCAAAATGAAAACATCTTCCATTTCATCCACTGAGGAAGTAGAAGGGGACAGTGGATCTTCTAAAGGACTAACGTATTCTCCATTTAAAGAGCTACACAGAAAGTTCCTAGGGCCTCTGCTGTTCTGTAGATAGACTGGATCGTCAGTTCTGGAAATCATTAAAAGCACTTCAGAGTCACTCTTTTTCTGGTCCCCCTCTGTACCTGCAGTCAGGTTCTCAGAGGATTTTTCCTCATTTGATCCAAGATTCCACCGGCCACTGCCCGTACCATTTCGAACACAACCATCTCCATCCCTTTCTTGAGATGGCATGCACTCTGTGGGGCTGCCTCCAAGTTGTGGCTCCTGTTTGTCCATACCCCAAGGATCGGCATCATGCTTCCCATTCACCTCAGGAACTTGCTGCATAAAGTGGGCTCCTGTTGCACTCTCTAATAACTGAGCCTGTGATTCAGTCTCACACAGGTTGGACTCTGATGCCAATCCAACAGACCTAGCAGCGTTATGCAAGAAGCCCTGGTCAAGCCCCATGCAAAGCCCCCCTCTGCCAGCCTCATTTAACATTGTGTCTGCTTCACAGGAGGGAGTGTGCCGTGACAGTTTTCTGCTGATGGACGGAACACCGCACAGCGGGTGCAGCTGCGAGAGGGAGTCATGGGAGGAAAGGACATGAGACCTGCTCACATAGGAGAGTGTGACAGTTGTGTTGGAGAAGGCATCATCTGGCTGGATCTGCTCACTAGGCTGGGGAGCATGGTCAGTATCATTCTCTGAGAAAACTATTCCCTTGTTGCTCACAGGATTAATGTTGAACCAGCTGGACGCCTTGACCACATGCAGGGCATCCATGGAGTTAGCTTTCAACAGACTTTCTTCGCCTTTCCTGCTCAAGTCGAACACAGTGGTGAGGCTGCAGGGAGAGAGGTCTTGAGGGTGTACACCACCTGACTGGCTGGGAGGTGGAGGCTCCATTTCAACTATTAAAACACAAGCACATGCAGAGACTTTAAACCATTCTGACCAAATTTCTTCTTTAAAAATCTGTGCTCTGAGGTCCCATGAAATCACACAAGACTAATTTTAAAAATTATTGTAAATCAGAGCACAGGGCATACGGAGAATGATCCACTTAATACAAGTACTAATTAAGATATTTATACTTTGAAATAAGACAATACTTACGAAAAGTCACTTTGTGTAAGAGAGACTGCTTAGAAAGTTAGTTAAACATACCAGATAACCCTATCCAAAACTTATATAAAAAAAAAAGCTGGGTAAGAGTTCGATTCGGCTCCATCTAATCAGTAGCTAACTAGCTAGATAGCTCATGCAAACAGCATGGATGACCTGGCAGCCTCATAGGACAATAAGGTTTATTCTGTGATCATTTAAGTGAAATATGAATAGCCCAGCCAACAGAACTAAAAAGTAAAGAACATAGTAGTGAACTTCACTGTCAATTTGAACACCACGGCGTACAGTAACTAGCTAGCTCAAGATACCGCTGCTCTGGCTAATGAGCTAGCCAGTTACTTTACTACAGTCCTGTCCTGTAAATAACCCTTACAGTGAGTTATCTACTTGGCAAGCTACACAGCTATCATTTGTCTGCCTACCTTGTTAGCTAATATTACATTGACACGTCACAAATTAACATATCTGACGAAAATAGAACATTATATGTAACGCTAGCTAGCTAACTGACGTTTCATCAAACGTAGCTAAATCTGATACACTACGACAGCGAGCTGGCTAACAGTAGTCAGATTAGAATTACCTAGCTAGCTCCCATGTTCGAAGACCTTCAAAGTACCTAGCCAGTTAGGCAGACCTAGCTAGAAAGGTACCTAACGCTACATTGCTTCCAACTGTCTCTACTGCGCTACTTATTAGCAACATCGTTTCTTGTTAGATATTTAACGTTAATTATAGTCATGTGGCTCACAAACTAGCTATACGTTTCATACCGTTCAAACAACCCAAATCTCGGTGTGAAGACAAACGTGAGGAACTCTCCTCACACTAGCGTGCTAAGCATGAGCTGACAGGTTAAATAGCCTTTCTGATCCCCATCATCCTTCACAATCTATGTAGCTAGCTAGTTAGCTAGCTAGCTTCCTTGGTCTCGGATCCACACTAGCTAGGCCCTTCGTCGCTGAAACAAAAGAAGCAGTACAGTGTGTGTTGACTAAGCTAGCAAGAAACTTACCGTAACGAGGAGGGTGGGAGATTCTAAAACGCACAAATTAACCAGGAATCAGTAGCACTCCACATTTTGTAAGCGATCCATTCTCCACCTGACAGCCTAGACACCACTACCAGGTGTGTATCATTTATCTCAGTTCAGACAAAGAAAATACGAAAAGGATTGAAAACGCCGCACTTTTTCGCACCCTTTTTCAATCCTAGCGTGAGCCGCACTTCAAGAACAGCACTAGTCAGCTGGTAGCCACAGTGAGGCATCATGGGAGACAAGGGAGGGATTATAGGGAGAAAACTAAATTGCGATTCATATCCAAATAGAATTTGGTATCGGTTTTGATCAGTGTTATGCGCATTTAAGTAACATTGCAGTAAAACAAATATATAGCCCACAGACAGCAAAATAAATCGTAAGAGTTCGAAGAAACAAATGCGTAAAGGCTGTAGCTATAGGGGCTGAACACAACCTGAATTGCGATTTCCATGAATCAAAATATGTCAGATGGACTTATGTAATCGTTTTCCCATTAGGCGGCTTTCATGAGCAAAACAGTACTGTAAGGGAAATACCTCAGGGTCTAGACCTTACAGGCTAAACTGTGTTTCTTATTGTTGCTGTCTTGATAGAGTTATGTCCCACTGGCCAGTGTTTTCAATGCTGGAAAAATACAATTCCCATGAGGCTTCTTGATGACGCATTTGCACGGCCTCGGGAAGTTTGAGGTGAGGTGCTCTTAATTAAGAAATTTATATTTCAGCAAATGCATTTAGACGACTTTAGGTGCTTGAAGTCTAAAGCAGAACACACCCTGTTGTTTATAGGGTGCGGCGTACAATTATTGTATACGCGTACATTCACCTACTAAAATAATCCCTTTTGTCAAATTTAATAAATATCAGAATTCAGTACAGTATGATGCCCTCACTTAAAACACAACTTACACCTTCTACTGACCATTCAGTTCACTAGAGGCTTTTCAGACTCACAGATGTTCATGCTGTTTGGATGGGCTCATTGGGCTGACAATATCTACAATGGCGTATCCATAGAAGATACAAATAAAGAAATCCGCTTAGCATGCAGATGCCTTTTGGTTAATTTTTTGTTCGTGTAATTCTGGGGACAATTACACATTGGTCAGTGTTTTCGATAAAATATTCGTTCATAACTAAATTTTCAAGTCATTGTTTAAAATGTATATTAATGTTTAATAATACAAAATTTAAGCATTGACTTAAATGGACTTAATATTTAATAGGTCAATTTTAAGTCATACTGCTTAAATTTACAATGTTTACCAAATTTTAGCAAAAGGTACATTTTTCACTGTACGCTTGCATTTTTGAACCTCATATTCTGGAATTTATGTAATATTATGCTTAAGTGAATGTGTCAGTGTTTTGCAAACAGAGACTATTGAATGCAAAAGTTACGTTGAAAAGCATATGACGTGGTGATTTGATTTTTTATTTATTTTAGTACTTTTTAATCACAGGCATGCCTTGAAGAAAAAATAGGAGTAAAACCCCTTTAAATGGGAAAACCTGCCATGTATCCATCATGATCCATTATGACATTACATGACATGAAATTGCAAGCATGATTGTGTTTTACAATATGCAATGCAGTAAAACAAGTAGTCTCTGGACATTATGCTTGTAGTTTTCCAGACCTACATACTAATCTGAAACTGTCCAAAAACAACCAGAGAAAATCAGGGTGCAAAAATATTTATTGCTAATAAACCTGTAGTCAGTTGGTGTACATTTGCTGTATATTTACAATGACAGAGTACAGAGGAATGAGAACGTGAGACAAAATCCAAAACATTTAAATAAATACAAAGGGACTGCCAACGAAGGACACTACAAACATCCAACTTAAAAAATGTACTCCCATACAGCTGAGCGAATCATTATGATTACAGAGAGAAAAAATATATATAAATTTATATATATATATATTATACCAGCAATTTCAATCCATGTGAATTCAGCCATTGCCTTCATGGGTCCTTATATTTCTGAATTTTATTTATTTTTTCTGTGAACCTCCACTAAGACGTTAAACACCATATATGTACAAGCCAATACTACCCAGGCAAACAAGCAAAGATCAACCTTAATGAGTTAAACTTGTAAGATGATGCAGGCAAATGTTTTATTTTGAAAGCCTGTTTGTAAAGCTAGCAAATATCTGCACTGAAATGATAAGGGGCATGGAAAGAGACTTTAAAAATGTGCATACAGTCCAAACCTACCATTATACACACTGGGCCGAAGGCAAAACATTGCTACTGCTGGCTATGAAGTAATATTCAGTCATCAGTATTTTGTCATGTTTAGCCATTACAAACTGACTTATTCCTTTGGCTATTTCACACATACTAAGAGCATGTTTAAAACAGTAGCTTACACAGTAGTGTTTAGAATATGCATTATAGATGCTTAATTAAAAACAATATAGAATATTTACAGTAAGACGTGGCAATGAAAAAAAGTCACAGTAACTGAAGTGCATGAAATGCAGACTCTAGACATAAAATTCAAACTCCATACCATGTTTAATATAAGACTTATGTGACCAGTGTGTCTCTAGGTGATTAATTACTGGGCTAAAATATAGTGTGTCTCTAAACATGCAGCAAGGCTGGTTGATGTTTCGGTGTTAAAACTCCTTGATTTCCTTGTTGTCAAACAAGTGGAGTCTTTGCTCAGCAGTCAGGCCCTCCTTAAGACTCTAAAGAGGGAGACAAAAATATACAAAAGACAATCAGCAATCATAAAAAAAAAAAATTCTTTGACGGCCTAAATGCCCTTCCTGTGGTTTCAAAAATGGTAACATACTTGAAGATGTACAGGTTAAAGCAAAGGCTGAATTAGACCTTCTGTGATTAACAGTTGTTGTATCACCCCGTAGTGCACTTTCATTTGTCTCCAGTTGTAATTTCATAGCACACTGCATTCATTACATTAACTGGCCCTCGAGACACAAATGTGCCAGAAGCTGAGGGAAATTCTTTTATGAAAACTAAATGGTATTCAGTTTCATTGAAAAGGTTTTTTGTCCTCATGCCTCCCACCCGAATGTCCAGTCAAAACATGACTGCATATGGACCAAAGCAAAGTTCATGTAATTGATTACACGAGTCAGCCAAAATGAAACATGAGAATCCATTTTGCACAGCTATCAAGATTGTGATAGTTGTCATATTAGTGACATGGTACAAATCACCATTTTTGCTTTGTCACGCTTGATCATCCATCAAAAAAATAAATTAACGAAAGAATTAAGAATTGTCTGGCATCAACACATATCCCAGATATGCACAGGATGGCCCATTACAGGGAACAGCATAAAATGTGCATGCCCTGCTTCTTGTACAAAAGTGGTGCTTTCAAAACACAGGTCTTCAGCTCCATTACTGCTGCTGCAAAGACAGGATGTGAGTCTTGCTCAGACCATTCACAAATATGATGGTACACCTAGTAATTTCAAGTCTAGACACATACCTTCTTTCAGAAAGCAAGCGTGTGCCAACTTTATGGTGAATGTGTATGCTATCATTGTGCAATAGTTAATTCTATCATCATAACCTAAGAGACTATGTGTGGGAGCCTACAAGACCAGCCAGAAAACAGACATGCACATTTAAAGCCAGAGATGCTGAAACCTCCACGTGCAGTTACTCAACAGTACATTGTTTAAAAAAATCCTGCATGTATTACTGGCAGTGACTCTATACTGAGGTTGACCCTGTTTCACAGAGACAGATTTGTCAGGCAAAGAATACGAGAAATACTGTACAGTGGCTTGACCTTGCTGGTTTGTGGTGCATGGTACATTTTATTCCTCCTTATCTTTTAGTTTTTCCTGGAAACTTACTAAACACATAAAAAGTTCTGCACATGTAGCATTAAAGGTTGTGTGAGTTGGTGTCATTAAAGGACTCATGTAAATGAAGTACAAGGGCACCCATAAAACCACACCAGCACCACATGTGATTTCAATAAAGCACGTTAGCCTACACAAGTCACATCCTCCTCAGCTGTGGTTTTCCTGGTTGTGACGTATCACAGGAGCTGTATCTGTGTTATTGAAGAAACGTACACCATGGATCCAATGAAACTGCAAATAAGAGAATGCAGTGCATCTTTATGGTATAGATCAGGGGTGGGCAACTCCAGTCCTGGAGGGCCATGGTCCTGCTGTTTTTCTTGTTGACCAACTAAATACAATCTCTGATTGGCTGAAGAGCAAGCACACCTGTTTTCAAGGTGAAAATCAACAGGTAACTAAGAGATGAAAACAAAAACCAGCAGGACACTGGCCCTCCAGGACCGGAATTGCCCACCCCTGGTATAGATACTATGGCAGATGGGAGGATGTGCTCTGTATTAATACACCTGAAAGCCCAACACTGTGTCAAAAATACCCTCTGTGAAAGAAACATCAGACCACAAGTGGTGACAGCCTTCAATAACCTTCAATTAAGAGGAATGTGAAAAGGAATGGCACCTGCTTTTATTTACATTCAGTGACACACATAATAAATTGGAGTGACCTTGAGGAAAGACTGCAAGCATTGGACATGTGTGTTTTGCACAGACATGGCAGCTTTTTTCAAAACCTATACTCTTTTATACAGGTAGCTACCTTATGCAAATGATAAACTAAAAGGAAAATGGAGAAAACTCAAGTTGGTGAGAAATTTCAAACACAGCCCTCACAAAAAGAACAGCATTCAGTAAGCAAATGGATGCACGGGTCTCTCCAACAGGCAGTGGTCTTTTTCCATAGGATTTACCTAAAGGAGGAGTCAATAGGTCTTCAGGCAGCCTTAGCTGTCCCAGGGCATGTCACGATTCACAGACTGAGGACAGAAGGAGGAAACACACCAGGGTGTGTTAGACAGAAAAAAAAAAAACAACATGCCTCTCCGCACTAACCCTGTCTTTTCCTGTCAGATGTAAATAGTACGCGTATCCTTTATGCTCAATTTCTATATTCAGTATTCAACCTCAAAAATGAGCATGCGGGATTCATGCACTGAACGTCCACATGCAATTATATTCATAGCACATGGTGCTCTGTGGTGACAGATGTCTCCACATTGGAGATCATGTCCCACTGAACCTCCCAAGGGCTTCATGGACGTCACAACCTCCTCGACTTGGGCGAATTTTCCAGATGGTGCTTATGTCAACCCATATTCACATAGTACCAACACTGAAGCCATGGCTTATCACACTGAAACAGCTGGTTACAAAACAATTGTAGGATCCTCGGAAAAAGTAAGTTCTGCATGTGAAGGAATGCTAAATTAAACATAACCTTAATAAAAACTATACTGCTCACGAATAGAGGAAGTCACCATAAACATATTAAAAAACTCCTCTTGCAGTCTGTACTTTCATATAGTTGCAACTGCAGGTTTTGAGGATTTAAAAGTAAATGTAAATTGATCCTTGCAATAGAACCAATACTGGCAGTGTGACCTCACTGCACTAAAAACAGGAAGTAAATATAAGGTGAAGTAAATGAGAGCTGCAGGTGGGATGATACCATTGACCTGTAGGTGGCAGCGTGACAGCACTCTACAGGAGGTAGAAGCTTCTGCCCAAATATGCTGTTGGAAGAGTGAGGCCTAGGCAGCACTGTTGTTACATTGAACAAACTCTTATCTATTTGTCCAGTTTGCATAACAAATGCCTTAACTCTAGGAAGCACACATCAGTCCAATGCCTTGTTAATGAAACTGTTTATATTACAAAAACAGTGGCACACCACTGCCTTAGCTCCTTATGTCATTTTCTATCAATGAATATTTTCATGCCCTTATTTAACATTTGAGGGCTAAGATCGTATAGGGACTGGTGCTTTTGGATACTCACCTTTGACCTCATTGTGCGCTCCGAACGTTTGGCTGCTGCGGCTGCCATCTTGAGGATGTCTGGGTTGCTTTTGGACTTCATGATGTCTGCCGGGAGATGACAGCCATCAGAACACATTCAGGATCCATACACTGCAAACTCTTTGCAAATTGATGTGAGGAAGGCTCTATGAGTGTGACATCTATCAAAGCTACTGAGGTGACCTCCTGCCCTGGGTGGAGCAGAAGCAGGGAGAGGTGTGCGTTCCTACCATATCCGCTGCGCTCCACATCCTCCATGGAGGGCTCTCCCAGTGCCTCGTGGGCGAGCTGCAGCTGCTCCCGAAGTCGTCCCAGATCCCGCTCCGCTTTGGCCCTCACAATGCTCAGCTCTGTGTAGATGTCCTTGTACTTGTCCGTTGCATATTTCTTGTCCTGGAAGATACAAATAAGTCATAATCATATCTTATTATCCAATTCTGTGCCCAAATGCCTAATGAAACCTTGACTCAGTCACAGAAGAATAATGGGTGAGCACGGAACAGTTAACAGGCAATTCTTATATCCCCTCTGTAAAACAATGACACTGTTCTTTCCTCTCTCTGTACTCACTCTTTGGGCTGCCTGGAGCTCATCCTTCAAGGAGTTAATCTCCTGCTTCAGGTACTGTACTTCTGACTCCTTCACCCGCAACATCACCTGAGCACAGAGGAACAGGGTGAGGTGCAGTCACCAGTCCACCAATTACCTCAACACATGGCTGCGTACCGACACTGACCAACGACCACAAAAACAAGCAGGAGGGCAGAGACGGCTAACCTCCAGCTCGTACAGCTCCTTTCCCTGGATATGGGTGCAGGTGTCACCCCCATCCTCGCTTGTCATCGACCGCAGCTTGGTGATCTCTGCAGCAAGACGGTTGTTCAGCTCCTGTGAACACAATAAACATTGGTCTCTTTGAGACAGTAAACACAGAGGGTTCATGTGGGAGAAGAAACCCCCTGGGGGTTATAAAGTAGGAATTCTAGTCATTGCAGACACAAACCACGTACAGGACATATTTACATATGCAGAAAGAATAGACACAACATGAGCACAGAACATAAAAATAATTCTCCTGTCAAAGTACATGCTCGTCTCTATTTTAAATGCAAAGCATGGTGCAATGCTGCCACCTGCTGTGCACAAGTCCTTTTTTCACATATTAAGACACATTCATAACAGGTAGTTTTACCTGGTTCAGTTTATCAGTTTATTGAAATACATATTCTAAGTGACTCCCCACAACTAGTCTCATTAGGTCAACACAAGTCTCCTTGGCATACAGTGACCCTTAGAGGTAATAGCTAGCGGCATCAGTGTCCTGATACTGCCTTTGTGGTTGGTGCTTTTCCCCTCATTTTTTATGCGACCCAGTTTTTGGAATCAGCTATTGTACATCACCTCACCACAACAACCTGAAGTAAGAAGAATGCAAATCTCCAATGCACTCACATGAGGCCAATGGGTATTCTCCCACTACAAGTCGCACAGTACACTCCCATGGAGTGGATGCTCACTCGAGGACAGGTGCTCCTCCAGTGCTGTCACCTGAGCAATTTGCTGGTGTCTGACAAAATGCAGGGCATCTGATTGTGGTGAGACGAAGAAGCCCTGGCTGACCTACTCACCCCTATCCCTGCAGAAAGAATCCAATTTGTTCCACCAGTGTAGGATTCCATTCATTGTCAGCAATGACAGGCCGGTTTCAAACCGGGGCCATAGCACTCAGCCTGCACTGAAAGCGAACATCTAGCCCACCAACAAACTCAGGACTTGTACAACCAGTGTTTTAGTTCTCAATGTCAGTGCCTTTACTGTAAGTGATAGTCTTTAGTGTTACTCCCTTTATGGCCTAGTTAGAGCTCAAAGAGGTGCTCACCTGGTTGTGCGAGTTGAGCTCCTGGTTCTCCCGCTGGCACTGTCGTAGTGCCTGTCTCTCAGCCTCCAGTGCCTGTGCCAGGTGCGCATTTTCCAGGCACTTCTGAGAATACTGCTCCGACAGCACCTCAATCTCCCGCTGAAAAGAACACAGCTCCTCTCTGCCACACAAAGAAAAAAAAGGGGGGAGCGGCACACTATAAGCTACAACTTGTTGTTGGTTGACTTTAATTTACACACCATTTCAAGCCTGAGGTAAAAAGCTCAGCCGCAATGGCTAGACAGAGCAAGAGCCAAGATGGCATTTGAGGGCAGATTATATGTGGCTAAGCAAACTGTTCCCTAACCATACAGCTTTGTGCTTCCAGGTCAAGCAAGTTCACCACCACTGTACTTCGTTGGCCGGGCTATAACTGGCGGCCAAGCCCAGTCACACTCAACAGCTTTATCCATTCATTTAAAGCCCTCCATTCAGTCTGCACTGCATTCCAGAGCGGATATAAGCACTCTCTTAGCGCTGCTAATTTGTTAAAATAGCTGAGAAAAACCTGCCTTACATTAACACCTGCAGTTATACTCTTGGCACAAAGCAGTGTCTCATGTGCGAGGAAGCATTTGGAAGAAAGACGCAATGCATCAGTAACTGTATCACAACCTGATCAAATGCTATGAAAACTCATTACATGTTCTTCCCACTTTGCACTGATACAAGCGCTCTTTCCCCCACACAAATTCCATTTGTTTTACTAATCTCCTCGGTGTGTTGTGCTTAGCAGAAATCCAGATGTCACAGAGAAAGAAAAGACCCCTCTTGGTTGGATTAGGGAAGTTCTGCTTGGTAGATGACATTCTTAACAGGATGACAGAGGCCACTGGAAAATAAAGAAAGGCCTCTGGAATGACGAGGAAGAGGAACGACTTACTCGTGTTGCCTGCGGATTTCTTCGATGTCGGCATTCTCTGTGTTGCTGTTGGCCTTGCGGGCCTTCTCCAGCTCCCGCTCGAGCTCCGTACGGTGTGCGTTTTTCATCGCCTCAATCGCTGAGGCAACAAAAACACAAGGGCCTTAGTTGAGAGGAGGACATCTGGTCTGGCAAGCCTGTGTGTTCTTTGTCCATCACTGCTCTTTTAAAAGGCACATTCCTCTACTGTATACTTAAGTCCTACAGACCGAAAAGAACATTTTTTTTCTTCACGCTTAAGAACCCTACCATAGATCTTGCATTACAATTACATGTCTCTGTAATCCCAACATGATGTTTATCATTAGAAGCTTAACTGTAATAACCAGTCTGAAGATTTTTTTTTTCTCCCCGTCTCACTCACAACTAGAAACCAGAAAGATCAGGTCATGTACAGACACTGACAATGGCTGTATAGAAGAATGCACCACAAAATAAAGCTGACATGAATTTTGAATTAGACTATCAACACCAGAATAGTATTATATTCTCTCATCCACAGAATGAACAGATTCAATGACATTATGAACCAATACCTGAGAGAGGAGCATGATAACCCTTTTACAATATAGGCATTCTAGAACTCTGACTGGCTGGGGGGAAAAAAACATAGCTGACTGCTGAGCACCCAGAACAGTGGGCAAAGGATACAAAATTGGTCAGAGTCCCTGACGAAGCACAGCAGCTGAATGCCACCGTTAAGTTGTAATTTGGATAAAAGGTGAATGCACTTGCAGACCACCTACACCCCCAATGGCCGGCTCCATCCCTTACCAGCGATAGTGGCAGCCGTCTCCTCCGCCAGCAGCCTCTCCTTCTCCTCCTGCAGGTTCTCCAGCTCCCGCTGGTGCTTTCGCTGCAGCTCATCGATCACCTTCTGGTGTGATTCCTCCATGGCGGCGAAGCCCCTCTCACATGTGGCCTGCAAGGGGGAAGGGGGGCATTTCAGGACATTTAATCCCTGTCACTTTACTATGAGAGTCAGCCACCCCAAGCTCCTCTGCAACAACGACAATCGCGAAAATACCACGTCACATCTACAACATAATCTTGTGCAGGGGGTGCCTATAACAGATTGAAGGGCAGAAAATACAAATAGGTACAGGTGAACAAACAAAAGAAACAAATAGCTGATGGAGGGAGTTACCAGGGGAAGGTTGGCTCTGCTCTGATGGCTCTGCTTCCTCCAAATAGAGAAGAACGTTTTGTTCACACCCAGTTACTCCACACATTCATTTTGGGTATATCCACATGACACCTTTACTTGCATCTCTGTACACTGTATGTACAGAGTGCTGCTTGCTGCAGTCTTTATAACAAAGCGGAACATAAGAAAGCAAAAATAAATCTACCTCTTCAGTCTTTACTGGAATGCAGGGATCAGCTGAGATGTTTGCAAATGAATGAATGGCTTGGTTTTCCAAATGGTGGCAGGAAAAAAGCACTACATATGATGGGTAGTGGCTGACTGAAATCACATCCTTCTTACAAATCTCAGCCTTTTGTTTGACTGGCATATTCTGACAAGCAGAGACAGCCTGGAATAATGTACACACTGCACTGTGACCATGACCATTTCCAACAAAATAGCCGCTCATCTCGACAGTTAAGATCAACAAGGTTTTGGAAAGGGACATTTGCACTGCTATTATAATTGCCACGCAAGTTTCCACAAGAAAGGATTTGAATGGCCTTCCGACTGTGTCAAGCCAAATCGACTTCCGTTCTCCATTCAACTGCACTAATCTCAGTTCTCTGTCAACAGTGCTGTTGAACGCTCTCTGAATCTGACCAAACAAGCACACGGCGACATGTTTTCACAGGGGTAAGTCCCTGGGCCTGGAACTCTAGTGTGCATAACCACAACTCAATTTCAGCACCCACAACACAGCACCACCTGTGCTTGTTTATAAAACCCCTACCTCCGCACTGGAAACCTCATTTCCTTGCCAATTTATGCCATGATTGTACAGAGCCTGTTAATAATACTATTTCAGTGTTCAATTCTCACTTGACATAATGACATACAACTATATGTTGACATAAGCAGATTTCAGAAGGATAACTGCTACCACACTGCATCCTGGAGTTCTTTTCACACATGACCACAACACAGTTAAAAAACACATAAGTATAACTATCAGGACTGCAAGTGTGATAAATATTTGTCAGACACTATGCCCTAGTTTTTGACTTTGTTTTTAAACTAAGCACCTTAAAATGCACAAAGCGCATTATTGCTACAAGCGTAATCTACAAACGCCGCTAAACAAATGGTAAAAGCTGTCGCACAACACTGTTGCAGTAAAATTTATAAATATGAATCCCAAGCTCAAAACCCTGGCACAGACTAATAAAGACTTGAGGCTTGATTAATTCATTAGGTATGCTTGCATACTTACATGCTTGCATAATGTCTGATATTTGTTTTAATGATTTTATATTTTTGTTTACAAGTTAAATACTTGTCAACTTGAAAGTAAGAAAAAGTTTTGCAAATACAAGGCAAATATACTCAATGGAATCCAGCTAAAAGCACCCAGCTTTATGAAAAGAGCATAAATTCACTATCAATATCACTAAATGGACAGCTGTGCTGCCATTTCCCAGAAAACAGACAGAAAAGAGCTCAATTATGGCAATGGTTAGTGGATGGGTCAGTCAAAAGGCAATGTAAGTTTTCATTACCCCCAACAGTTCTCCATCATACAGCTGCACAAATATTCAATATTTTGCCAAAACATAGCCTACATAGGTAACTTGAGAGACACACACTGGTGTAGAAAAATCATTTTTGTAATTTATCTGAATGTGAGACCTAAGGTTCTGGAAAATACAAAAAGGGGACCCATCTTTACATTCAAAACCATTTTCCTGTACAGCACTGAAGAACATTAATCATTAGGTTGTGCTTGCTTTCCAGCAAACGCACATTTGTCTTTCAAAATTAGGAAGCACTGAGGTGTGTCTGTGATGCCATGTGTTTACACAAAAGCTTCCATTTTGACTATACATTTCATTTCTGGCCCTGATTTCTGAACACTGAGAAAAATGAAGCTGATGTATGACATACAAACAAATGCACATATTTTAAAATGTAAAGGCTGCCTGCTGGACATTCTTTTATGGATTATTCTGCTGCCATTCTGACTGCTGCAAGCACTTTCACTGGTGGGACACTACCTGTAAATGTTTCAATTTATTCTGTCAACACTAAAGAAAAAAGTCTTCACGTTCCTAGTTTTGAGCATCAACAGAATGAAGAGTGACATCAACTACATTTCTCAACTTACAGCAAAGCTACATGTGCCAGTGTAGGTATAAATACCTCGCACATGCACAAACACAACCCATTAAGCCACAGTTTAAATTATTCAATCTCCAATGGCTATCTGATTATTCTCTTCTTTAGCTGCACTGTGGTGGAATGAACAGCCTGCAGGCACCAGTACATCTAAATTCTTATCACTGTTCTGCTGTCTACTTAATACACTCTAAATATCTTGGAGGCAAAAAAAATTCACATTTATTTTCCACTCTGTAATTATGACCTATGACTCATAGAATGTGATCCCACATGTGCATGCACACACATACACACATGCATACACACACACACACACACACACACACACACCATATGCCAATGCTTTTTCGACAAGAAATGTTTTAAACTGCTTGCTTAATAAGTCAACATGTCCACAACATAGAAGTACAACTAATGACAAAAAATAATGTCAACATGAAAACTCATATCGACATTTATCATTATAGTTCTAATACTAATGAGAATACGTAGTAGTAAAGAAAGGAGTAAAGCTATGAATACAAATAACAGAAATATGGTTGGAGGAAGGGGAAGTAGTGGAGGATGAGGAAAAAGTGGAAATGGAAGAGGAAGTAAGAGATGAAAAAGAGGAAGAAGAAGGTGGTGGATCAGGATGGCAGAGTGTCTGGCCATATTTCTAAGTTTTCTTTTTTATAACATGAACAACAACTATGCAGATAATTTTACTCGTGGTCATATGAAATTAAAAGCATATTACTGCTTAAAGACCAAAAATATGCCTCATATAAGACTGGAACTTCTCAAAGAACAAACTGCAAATATGAAAAGGATCTGAAATGAATGTGATGTATGCACTTTTTTTGGCAAGACACAGTGGAGAAAATGACCAAAAGAGAGGAACTCAAACAAATCCTTACTTGATCACAGGAAGTCTACAACACCTTATTAAAAATCTTAAGTCACAGTACAAATAGTTCGCTGATGGACACTGACGACATATCAAATACTGTGAAAAATATATTGAAACACCAAGTTAAAAGTGTTTTGCATTACTTAAACTTCACTGTAAATACAAGATGCAACACTTTGCACATTCTGCTTGATGTTAGAATTTATGGATATTTGCTAAGGCTTGTACTCAGTTATACCAAAGAATTAATTCAATGGCAGAGACAACTGCTTTGAACGGGGTAAGGTTGCATGTGTTAAGCATAACAGCACTGAAATCAAAAACATAACAGGTGAACCCATAATACATCTGCTTATTCCAATATAATTTGTTAAATTATACTGGAATTAAAAAAATGACTTCATTAAAACATAATTTGTAGGGAAGTTCAGCTTGAGGTTGCATGTGGAAGTTGTATCATCTTAAGGGACCATAAGACAACAGATCATAAAGAGAACAAAAAGCCACACTGTTTTGGTATATCTGGGTTCAGCTGCATGTTTTTGAGAATTTTGGTATACACAGTAGCCAAGGAAGGAGTTAGTGTGCTCAGAACACAGATACAAAGCATATTGGGTTGTGTCTGTGGAACCCATTTCACCAGCAGCAGGACTTACAGAAGATGTGCAACCAAACAATACGTTCAGTTTTAAAACTGAGTGTGAGAGTATCGATAAGATATACTTTGATTAAACTACCACAACTGTGTACTTACTGTGGTTATAAACCTAATACATTTCTTGCCTTACAGGTCACCTGTGGTTACTCTCTGAAGAAATAGTTTACTGTGTGAATATTATTTGAAATGGAAATCTACTGGGACCTTGAACTGATTTCAAGTCATTTGAAAAGTCAGTAAGTATTTGAAATAAATCCCTAGTGAAAGTGTTTAACTGGATACATCAAGCATGGGCAAAATGTACAGCCCACACACTGCAGCTTGGTACTGTATGTCCAAGCAAACCTTTTCAATCCCTTTGACTTTCTCATAGAAAAACACTCCTTACAGGTAAACAACGGAGTATGCAAAATGTTTCTTTGTGAAGCCAGTTGAATGGGTTCCTCAGTGAACACTAAAAGACATCAAGGACTATCACGTACGTGGAGCGTTAAACACATGCAACACTTCAGGATGTTGGTTACAGAAGCAGAGCTGGATAAGGGTCAATGGGCACAGGAAAGGGGTTAGCACAAGGAAGTTACAAGGCAACACAAAGAAAAGCAGAGACAAGGAACACCTCCACCTTCAGGTTTTCAAGGTCTTTCTCGTATTTCATCCGGAGAGAGGCCATGTCCCTTTCCCGATCACGCAGCTTCATCTCTTCTGTCATGACGGAGACCTGGGACTCAAGCTCCTGTATGCGGTCTTTCAGCGAGGATACGGAGTGTGCTGTGCCGTCCTCAGAGGGGCCCGCTTCCTCAGGTGCTACCGCGCTTCTAAGCTCCCCCAGCTCCCTCTCAAAGCGCTCCTCCAGGGCAGTCCTCTCCATCTCATGCTTCTTCTTCATGTTCTCCATGCAGATGGTCAAAGAGTCTATCTCCTTGACGTTCTCCTCAGACCTAAGCCTGAGGGTCTCCCCTGCCCTCACCACCTCTTTCCTTAGCTTCTCCGCCTCCTGTTCATAGGCATCCTTCACCTCCCGCAGCTCTTTCTTGTGCTTCGCAACCATGTCCTGCAGCTGGATGGCTTTATCCAGGGAATCAATGGGCTCTCCCTCAATCTGGATGTGTGTCATTGGCCTATCTCCCACACTCATTGGGCTCTGGTGATCTGACCCCTCCCTCTGCTTAGTCTCCAGTTTGATTCTGAGCTCCTCATTCTGTTTCTTCAGTTCTGCGCAATTTCTGCAGCCCGTTTCAAAGGCGTGTAATCCTAACTGCAGCTCTTCCACCTCTTTTTGATGTTGAACATCAAGTCTCTTCAACAGATAGCATGAGTGGGCTTCCATAGATGCCTCCTGAACATACGCAACCCAACCTTTCTTCTGGTTCCTAGAATCAAAAAGCCTTAGAACCAAGGACTGGAGCTCCTCATCTGAAGAGGCCTGAACAAGGGAGGCAATTTTGTTTAACAATGAAATTTTACCTTGTAGAGTCTTCAGGAGATCTTTCCAAATGAGAGCATTGGTCTCATTATCAAGCCAGTTGCTCAAATTCAAAATGCATCTTTTTTGAGCTTCTGTTGTTATTTCATCTCCAGCATTATCAGTGATTTTTGAATTAACATGTGTCGTGTTTGCTTCTGTCATTCTCTCTATATTTTCAATATCTTTGTTGCTCATCTGTAATTCCATCTTAGACAGAGGGAAGAGTCTATTTGCTAAAAGTAACATTCTCTTGTCAATTACTCTGCGCTCTGCCACATCACGCACAAAACTACCATTACTCTCGCTGTCATTCAACTGGGTTGGACTCCCCTGAAAAGCACTCAACAGTCTTCCCCAAAACTCTCCTTCTAGGAGTAACGTTCTACATACCTCCAGATTCACGTCCACACTCTCTTCTTCAGAATGAACTAGGCTAGATATACCTCCACAGACAACACTCATCCACTCCTCAAATACTGGCTCAGCATTCACATCCACCTTCGCTATCACCTCAGATACTTTGCGGAGGGCCTCTGACTTCATTTTTATCTCTTCTACCATTTCCTGAATACTTTTCTCCTCTGAAAAGAGTCTTTCAGAACTAGGCTTTTCCTCCTCACACCCATGCACGTCTCCTTCCCATCTGTCTGACTTCCTCACTCCCTCAACGTTCTCTTGTAGCATCTTAATTTTACTATGTGCATCAACAAGCCTTTGATTGTACGTGTTTTCCATTTTTTGGTTGCTGGCTTTGAGCTCTGCATTCTGGACCTGTAGGTCTCTGTAGGACTGCTCAGCAGAACAGAGCTGCCTCTCCAGTTCACACAGCCTGGCCTCTGCTGCCTCCAGCTGTTGACAGAGCTGTTCCTTCTCCAGGAAAATCTCATTGTCACTGTCTTTAGGCACCTGGAAGCCCAGCCCCTGCAGAGTGGCCTCCTTTAGGTGCAGCTTTCTCTCTGTATCCTTCAGACTGCTGCCCAGCACCTCCAGTCTGATCAGGGCCTCCTGAAGCTTTTGAGACTTCTTGTTTAGCTCCCTCTCATAAAAATCCCTGTCAATGGTGTCAGCCTCCCTTTCAGCCAGCTTAGCTTTGACCTGGTTCAGCTCCTCCACCACAAGCAAGTGCTGCTGGCCACCTTGCTGATTGAAGAGCTCAGCCTTTAGCCTCTCTATCTCCCTATCAGCCTCTGTCAGTTGGTTTAATATCTCTTGGTAACGCTGGTTCAGAACGTCATTCTCGTTGGTCAGCAGCTCCACCTCCTGAGACAGCCTCCTGACCTCATTCGTTTCAGCGTACTCATCAGTTTGGTATGATGGCCCACAGTGGCTCTTCAGGCTTTCCATCCTCTGGCGCTGTGCCCTTCCCAGCATGCCCTCCATGCTCAGTAGTCGCACTTCATAGTCACGGATGCTCTCTCCAGCCTTGGTCAGGTTTCTCCTCAGGGACTCATTCTCCAATTCCTGCTGATATTTCAAGTTCTCAAATACCTTTTGACAGCAGGTCCTATCACCAAATTTGCCCTGTTCATGCCCTTCCCCAATGTGAAGATCTTCAGAGCGGAATTCACTGTGAGAGCCCAGCAACCTCACCAGCCCTCTCACAGTTAACGGGCTATTAGAAATCAAGTTCTCTAACTCCTGAAGCTTGCTCTCACTATCCTGCAGCAATATACTGAATGCTTTTGTATGAATTGGTTGAGAAGGCTGGGTTTCAGAGAAGTCTGAGCCTTTGGTTAGATAGGGTTCCTTGCTGGACAGGGGTGACAGAGAAAGGGCAAGCTGTGCCTGCATGCTGCGCTTTTTCAATTCTTGCTGTTGCAGGAGCTCTTTGGTTTCCTGGTACTTCTTTTTTAGGGTTTGAGCTTGAGAACTAACCAGTTCTTGTCTCTTCTTCTGGGACTCAAGTTCAGCCTCAAGACCCAAAGGGGACTCCAGCTTGGAAAAGGGGACCAGACAGTTGGTTAACATTTGGCAGAGGTGAAAGAAGCTCATTATATTGTAGCTTATTTTGTTATGACTTTCCCCCAATTTCTTTTTTGCATTTGGAGTAATTTAACATTAAGAAAATTACAATTTTTGACCAACTTCAAGAAGTCTGAAATACTGTAACTAAGAAAAACAAAAAGAAGTTTCCAGATTCTTTCAGAAAATGCTGCAAACATAGAAAGTGCTGGAAAAAAAGATTTAATTGCTCAAGTTAGTAGATCACAACAGAACATGCACATTAATTGTTAAGGAGTTATTTCATGGTGTAAGTAATGCAAAATTAGTACTCAGTAGTTTACTTTGAGATGGGAAGCATACTGTAGTTAAGCACGTACAGCGGCGCTGAAAACACATCTACTTTCTTTGTCCTGAGTCTTCCATGTCTTATCGAACAATCAAAAATAATCACACTTCTCTATTTTCATTACTCAATAAGTTGTGGTGCACAAAGTATTTCAAAATGATCATACCAGGAGGATCAGGATCAGGAGGATCTAACAGCACATAGTTTGGCATTGTAGCAATTGCAGAATTCAAACACAATGATCAAGAGGTGAATGCCCTTACAAAACTTGATCAGTGAGCAGAAAACCATGCATGGCACATACTACATACTATAGACTATCCCATTTTCCTGGCCTTCTCGAGGCTTAATAAAATACATTTCCTTTCAAATTTGATAAATAATACTGCCAGCACAACTGTAATTTATTAGAAACCACAGACTTTGTAACACAAAAAGCAGCCTTTTCTTTATTAAAAAACACCTTTCAAATATGGCTGCCATAACCTTTTGACAACAGACATGCCATCACACCTTCACTGGCATAACTCAAGGAAATCCAGAGATGAGATAATCTACATGCTCTTACTTATAGTCACTTTAAGAACCTTCACACACTGTGGATGAGGATGAGAACACGTTCAGCATATCTAATTCCACTTTGATGACAAACACAACTTAGATGCTACTACAGAAAAGGCTTTCAGGATTCATAAATTAAAGACTATACAATATCCGCACACAAGATGTCAACAGCAATGACACCACGCTGAATGCAACTTGCACATTATACTGAGATATGGCTAACAAAGCAGATTTACGCAAGTATGAATGGTCTGTCTAGTTGTTAATAAACATGAATAATCAAAGCAGCATGCAACTTTCCACACAAGGTTCCTAAGTATGATTATCATACATTTATTCTATACCACACTTTTCGATATTGCCACACATCAAACGGTTGTATGGGAAAACTCACCATGCTCTTTCAGTGTTAGAGCAACCACTTTCACAAATGAGTCTATTAATAATCACATTAATAATTAATGTATGTAGCATGTACATTTTACATTTTTAAGTGCTGGCATGACTTGTCTGCCATACTTATAGAAAATGGCAAGAGGAGATGAACAAATAGAAGCCAAAAGCTTAAAAAAGATCCACGTCTTTTCTTTGACATGCAACTGACTCATGCAAGCCAATTTTTGTTGGTTTGTAGCTTCAATAAGATGTCAGTTTGTTTTTCTTTAAAATTAAAGCATGCAAAGACCGTTTTAATAGAAAGAATGCCAACCCATCCCCAAATACAAACACTACACACACTTCTGCCCTTTAAGTGACAGCGGAAATGACACTGGAGCAGCTCCAGCTTACCGGTGAGATGTAACCAGAACGGATCTGCTGCTCACGCTCCAGCGCTGTTCTCAGCTGGACCTCCAGCTCCTGCTTGTGAAGGTTGGAGTCTGCCAGCTGCTGGTGACAAGTCTCCAGCTGCAGCTTCAGCTCTTCTACCTGCAGTAAAAAACGTGGTGCACATTCATCCCACCAACAGCACATGGTTTCATCAGAACTCGTCAGCAAGCGTTCATCTTTTGGGTATTCTGATTATTCATTCCCTGCACAGTTTTCCTTTTGCCAATGGAGCTGAGATTCAGACTCACCCCTTTCTTGTAACTCTCCAACAGCTTCTCCAGCTCTGCAGTCTCCCTGCCCTGCAGCGTGGAGGACAACGGGACCCTCCGCTCCTCCCGAATGGGCGTCTTCTCCACCTGCTGCCAGTGCTGCTCGATCTCATCCTGTACCCTCTGCTGTCTCTCCAGCGAGGGAGGGTGAGTGTCGCCAGCGCCGCCGCCGCTCTCGACATCCATCTTGCTACCGTCAGCACTGGGTTCAAGCGAGGAGCCCGTCACCGACTCATACCTCTTCCGGCGCTCCTCCCTCCTCTTGCTGCGCTCTAGGTCGCCAAGCTCAGCGTGAAGGATGTCTGCTTCGTGCGCCCTCTGCTGGGCAAGCGCTTGGGCGATGGGGCGAAACTCGGCCCAGTCAAAGGTCTTTGAACGGCCCTCGCGCCGCCGTTCCCGCGCCCGGCTCTTCTTGGGCCCCGGCTCTCTCTCCGCAGAGGAGGCCTCGGAGGAGGGAGAGTCCTGCGTCACGTCCGGCTTCAGCAGGGTTTCCAGAGGTCCGCAGGGCCCATGATCATCTGTCAGGCTGCACAACATACACACGCACACTCAGTACGCTGTCTTTCCACGCATAACTCCAAACACCTGCCCAAATTTTCTATGTAAATCAGCTTAAAACTTGCTTTTCTACTCATGGTGACATAAACAGAAGCACAGACAAGTGGACTGCTGACCTCGCCACATCTGGAGCAGTGGAGGGCCGCACATTCTTCATCACTGCCTGTATCCAGTTCCGCCGTATACCAGCCGTCATGGCAGACAACGTGTACACTCCCTCCTGGGTCTAAGGACAACAACAGGGGGAGGTGCCAAACCATTTACAAACATAAAAACATATGGCAAATTACATGTTTCATGTGTGGAACCTCTTGTCAGCAGCTATGATGCAGCAAACTATAATCAACAAAGCGGATACAATGATGACTCAAGTCTACATAGAGCATAACAACATTTCTCAGCTCCGGGTAGTGTTCAAAGTATTTCAGCAGTTCTTTCATGTGTTTTCCTCTTACATGTATCTGGAAGCCATAGTTCCTCTGGACCTGGTATTCAGTAACATTGTAACAGGTAGTCAAGTCTATCTCCCCATCTAAATCTGAGGCCTGAAAATATGAGGGGGAGAAAATAAGATTAATTTTGTGACATGAAAATTAACTGTTTAATTGTCATCAGGCATGTTCACAAAACCACACAATTAACAATTCACCTCCTCTGCAATTGAATCCTTGTAGTATCGTAGACTGTGGTCTGTGAGCACAAACCAGTACTTCTTCCACTTCAGAGGGAAAAGATAAAGAAAAAAGAGAGGTCACAGACATTAAACAAACACGTGTTAGCACATTGGTATGAGATTGCAGATATTCTATTCCAGGGAAATGGCACAATGAATTAGTGAGACATATTGGTTTGGAGAAAAAAGGGGAGATTTGATCTCAAATGTTCATTGGGAAAAAGACGGCCTCCATTGGCCTGCTTACATTCAGTCAGAACAGTATAATAGTGTGCAGGAGATATGAGGTTGAGATGTATGATGGTGGAATTACAAACATACATAAACATGCCCTCCCATGGGGCATCATTCAGAGGGCTTTCCCACAGCATTCACAGGCTCAGTTTTCTATGATCAAACCACTCAAGGGTCTCGGTTTCTTAAGGGGGAAGAGAATATATGCAAAATGTCTTCTAGGTTTTTTACATCACATATGCAATGTTACTATGCTTAATAAATAACCAGCATGGCAAAGGTACATTTTTTTCTGGTGTCCAACACATGAAAGATCTCACAGCTAAAACCTGAACTGTACCATTTGTACCACAAGCCAGCCTGACTGGCTGTCAATCATGGGCGATCTCTTGGTGGATGGGGTGGGGGCGTGCTAGAGGTACTGCTTAACACAAGAGAAGTCGTTTGAATGTAACTCTGAAAAACAGCACGTAAAAGGGCAGCGCTGCCCTTTCAACCGCTACCCCTTGAACCCTTAGCATCAAAGCCACACTCCGAACTCCAAAGGCTAGCGACAGCCACTTCATGCTTTTGCGCACAGAAGCGATGGCCGTTTGTGCACACGTCTTTGCTTTGATGCATTCACCCAGGCCAACTGTCCCCCCTCCTACGAGGAGGAGACACGATGGTGGAGACTGTTGATTACCTTCATTTGCTGTATAGTTCTGAACTTGGTTAAATGTGGAAAATTCTTTTAAATTGGATAACACTTGGAAATAAATACGAGGAAAACCACTCAAAGAGCAGTCAGTTATGTTAGTGCATTTCAGCCTATAATGAGGACTGTTTTATTTGTTCTCTGGCACTTGATCTGCTCTGGTGTATTTACTGGACAATGGTAATAGTCACAGTAAGGAGGTAACTGATTCTGGCACAAGTGAGAAAAATTGGGGCACTTTTCATAATCCAGATTTTCTTGCAAAACTGCAGGAGAGGCTGGCAATAAACAGACAATGCGTGCATTTATGGAAGCTTATACATTTACAGACCTTACATGCACACACGCATATTTAACAATTTGAACCTATGAGATAAGAAAATAAATAGGGAAAATGTATACAAGCATAAATTCAATTTAGCTTTATCCTACCCTACAGATCACCTACCTGTCCCTGTTCATCCACCTTCACCATCCAGCCTTTCTTGAAGTTTAACAAGTCTGGCTATAAAGAGAAAGACAACAAATGAGTGACTAGTCTACTGGGCTGGTGTTTACTGTAGAGAGAGTTTTAGAGTGCTGATGTCTCAGTATATCACACAACAGTGCAGGTAAAAATGCTGCAAGTTAGTATGATCACACTTAAGACACATGCTCTATGAGAGACATTTGAGATGCTGACCACAGAAGTAACAAGTCCCAAACTTCACTTCATCATCTGACCCCCCCACTGTGCTCAATAAAAAAGGAAGGATGTTTACTTACTTGAAAGAAAGGCTGAAAAGAGTGCTGGCATAGGAAATGAACCACTGTAGACCCCACTATGTATAAAGTGCAATAATGGTATCACATCAAACACAAACCTGCTTACTGCAGACTTTGTTACTGACTCCACACATCTAAAGTAAAACATTAATAATCTGGAAATTGTAAAATAAATAATTGAGTAAAATAAATATTAAAAATAGTTTGGAGAGTTCATTTAGTTAAAGCAGCATTTTTTCAATCATTTCATTTCTTTCTTGGTTAAGCTGAATCCATGTTAGGAGAAAAAAAATGAAATGACAAAAAAGAGAGAAATGCCACATGTTGGAGTCTCTTATCTTTCCAGACAAGAAGCCTACAGGAAGCATAGCTGGTGCTCAGTATCTTTCCTGTGCAGTGATCCACACTGTGGGAACAATCACTACACACACATTCTCTGTGAGGGAGGGATGCACCGAATCCATGTCTAAGGTTTCTCTGAATACTGAATCCAGCACAGCCAGTTCAGCAAAATACAGAGCCAAATACAAAACTGTACTAAACTTTAGGCTAAAAAAGCTTTTATATTGCTTACACTGTGAAATTGTACTTCTGTTACTCTCATTGTTATCAAGCCGTTATGAAACAGTGCATGTTAGGGTTGCCACCCGGCCAGTATTTTTCCAGCCTCGCCACTATTTTTATTCTGTTTAAATTCTGTGGACTGGTTACATCTGGTCTTGAGTGCATAAGCCTCAAATTCAATATTATAATTAGTGTTCTATGACATGGTGAAATAAAAATCAGACTTTGATCATGACATGAAATGGGGGTGAAATGCAAATCGTCCAAAGAAAAAAACAAGAAGGGGGTTAAGAGGACGGCTACACAGAAACATTACTGACAAAACAGTCGTTCTAGTATGTAAGCTGGTGTTGTACAAATATTAATACTGTGGCAAGGTCAGTGAAATTATTGCCACTGTTACGGATATTTTTCCCCAGCCTTGCACAAATGGTACAATCACTATACTGCATAGAATGCTGCATACGCTTGTATTTGAACAACAGTGATATTCTAAACTGTTTCTAATCATAATCACTGTGGGATGATTCTGTTTTGTATAAAGTCAGACTCAAGCACATGGCTGAATCCGAAAAATTCTAAACAAAGAAAGATATTTGCCTAAATCCAGAACCGAATCCTGGATTCTGTGCATTCCTACCGTGAGGTGCCATGGGGAAGCTGCTGTGAGAGAAAGTAACTCATCCACGCACGCACGCACGCACGCACGCACGCACAAACATGCAAAACACCCGTGCATTCACACCCACAAACACCCGCCTACAAACATACACACAGGCACACAAACCTACATTCACATGTGAGTAAATGTCAGTAATGAAAGCAATGGGCAAACACAGGACAGACATGGAAATGACCTGGCCAGCAGAAGAGGGATGTATGCTACACCCAGCACCATGGAGAGGTGGTTTAGGACGTCCATGTTCTCAGAAAATAAACAGATGCCACAGGAACACAAGATGGGTAGGGTACAGGACAATTACTTTCACTGAAGAAATCAGGAACAGACCTTGTCTTTTCATTTCTACATGAAACAAAGCCTTTTGCCATCCCGAGTACACCATTTTTCTATTCACTGTCCATATCTAAGCTGGACTAAATTCATAAAACCACTCACTTTCTGGTGCAGTCTAGAAAACCAATTAGTGGAGCCAGTAGAAAACATCAATAAGTAGCCTGAGAAGTGACAATTTTGGATGCAATAAACCTTTTGAAATTATTTTCTGAAATAAGTTTCTATGTTGCTGCAGCTCTATCTGTCTGCAGTCTCAAGAAACAAGTATTTTTTTATGCTTGTGTCACAGACCAATTAGCCCTGGACTATGAAACATATCTAGATACAACACATGCAGACTATTAGGAGTAAACATCCGTAAACAAAGGGCAAAGACTTGTCTGAAAAGAGCCTGTGTTATGGAGCCCTGCTGCTACAAAAAGGTAGTTTAAGAGCAGCAAAAACCCACTGCACTAATGAGTACTCCAAAACACACCATCAGTCAGAGGGGTGGTTAAGAGCTTTGCATGACCTTCGGCCTTAAAGAAATCCTGTTATGACTAGAAGCCACTATTAGCCATACTGGCGATGCTCCCTCCACTCACACCTTTGGTACACAGCATCCACTGATAACTGCACTGCCCTACCAATCATGTTCAAACTAATCTCCAAGCTCTGAACTGTGCCCGCGGCACTGGGGACTCCTGCTCCAAGGGCCACACCCAGGTGCTGCACTTAGAGAGTTTATCCCAAAGCACAAGAGAAAAGAATGTGCTTACTGTCATGACAGATTCTGTGGTCCGTCGGTCCAGCGACTTGGCTCTTCTCAGAGGCGGGAGGGAGGAATGGTGAAAATCTAAACCTTGTGCCGGGTCACGCTTCTGCTCCTAAAATAAGACAATTGCAAATGTTCATGAATAAATGACAGTTCCATTTTAAACCTTTTTCAGATGGTGGTGAGACTCCAGTGAGCATGAAGGGGTTTAATCAGGCATGTAGTCCTACTGGTGCGTTTGTGAAAAGCTGCTATTAGACAAAAAGTAAAAACATTATAGAACATTTGCTGCACCTTAAAAAAAAGACTTGAAGTAGATTATTGTGCTCTAGAATTATTGTGCTCTAGAGGAAACCATGCCAAAATAATCAGACAGAAAAAAGTGAGACAGAGTTTAAATAATTTTATCAACTTGAATATTAAGTTCTGTTTGTGCTTAAGTTTTTGTCAAAATTGCAATGTACTCCTTCCATTTTTAAATATGAAACAGGGCAGCACTTGGCATTTCTGGGGAAGGAAGGAAATCTCCCCAAAAGTCTGTGAACCTTGGTTTATGTGTCTGGATCTTGGCTTTGTCTCTGTGTGCATAGGCATTTTGAGCCAAACTTTCCCATTGTCATTTATGTTTTATGCCCATGCTACAGTCTCCCTTGTTTGCCTTATTCAGTCTTGTACAGAGGAATGAATTTTTACAATCCAGCTGGCTTGGATTCTCCACCAGAACTATGAACACTGATTTCAGTGATGGCACACAAATGCTCAAGAATGCATACAGAGCACCACTGGGTGCAATGGATGTTGGGGGTGTGTCGGCACATACGTGTGCTAAATAGTGTTGCCTCTACTAATCTGTTTACTAGCAATCTATCGCCCCAGGTATGTGCCTGAAATATCCCGCTGGTCTAGCAGTCATTAGTTCACAGTACACTTAATGAGGGGGAGAAGGTGTCTGGCAAGAGGCTGGAGTGGTACAGCAGAAAGCAGTATTCACATTAGGAATGGCCTGCAGCAGCTAGAGGGAAGCAAATGGGATATGGATTTTCAGAGACTATGGCAAACTGCCCATATCACAGCATACAACCCTAAACCTTCATTGCATATAATGCAAATCTCCCTTTCAACAGTGACTGAGGGTAATACCTCACATTATGTGTCTGATTAGAACACACTTAATGTGAGTCTCTTACACTGGTCTTTCATCTTAAAACGTCTGTGAGAAAGCATTCAGTTATGCAAATAATGAAATCACAGGGCACCAGAGGCTTCTCAGGGAAATTAAACAAATTGAAAAAGGCTGTGGAGCTGGCAGTGGTGTTGGCACAGGAACCAGGTGGGATGTTTAAAAGGAAATATTTAGGGTGTGTTGAAAAGGCCATATGCTTCTGTGGTCTGAGGAATGGTTCTGGGTCAAAGGGCTGTGTGGGACCTCCATTGGCTCTTATGCAGTGGAAAGCAGGGTCTTCCTCGCTCCTCACTGCATTCAGTAAGCATTAAAAGACAATATGTCTAGCAGTAGGCTGTCCCCGATGTTTCTTTTCAACAGACTCTGTTTGGCTATGTTTTATCTTGCCGAACCCTGGGACCATGCCAGGTCATTGGAAAGCATGATGGAGACCTCGAGGCCCTGTGCTCCCAGACGAAGGGGAAAAAAGACGTCCTCGGGACAATGAAGCCTCAAATGGGAAATGTTTCAAACACTGTGACCCTGCTCAGCCAGCTCCACAAGCCTGTAGCTGCCAGAAACCTGAATCTCTGATCAAACAAGCGGGGTCACCTTCCGGATTTGCTCTTTTTTTTTTTTTAGAATTGCTTACAAGATAAACACCACTGAACACGCATTTGTCTCTGCTTTTGGGCCAAACACAACCTCTGAAGAAAATGAAAACCAATACACAAATATATGCAGTACAAAGCACAAAGATAACATCATTCACAGA
Organism: Megalops atlanticus; assembly: GCA_019176425.1. Lineage (NCBI taxonomy): Eukaryota > Metazoa > Chordata > Actinopteri > Elopiformes > Megalopidae > Megalops > Megalops atlanticus. Next base: position 26,068,650 of record CM032875.1, on the reverse strand, counting down.
AAGTCATTACAACAAGTTTCTTTATGTTCTGAATCTATTAGGCAGTGCTAAACCACCATCATCATTTCACTGAACCAAAGCAGCACAGAGTACCAAAGGATAGGGGACATTTCTATCCGTGCGAAAGTGAAAATGTGCCCATATCTGACTGCATGCGTAAGGGACTGATGATGTCACCAAGATACTCCCAGGCATCTGCGCCCATCCTTCACTGCTCAAAAAGCCTGACAAGCTAGGGAGGAACATTCTGACAACAGGGTCAACAGCCAATTTTAACATAGTTTAAAAAAGGTTTTTTTTTTTTTTTTTTTGCTTTTCTGAAGAAGTGTTTTCCCCAGGATTGGGTGGGAAAAGGAAGTGCAATTATCTAGGGACTCCAACCACAGAATGGAAAATGGAAATTAATTCAGCACACACCTTTGACCTCCACTCACAACCAAAACAAAAACAGAAGGACAAATGGAGTGTCTGCTTGGGGTGTAACATGTGTGTGTAAGAATAGTCAGTCACTTGCAGACACTACCAGCCAGTTATTTCCTCTACAGTCTAACACTACACAACTATATACAATATTTTAGTAGCAGAGTCCAATGTTGCTTCTGTCTGTATTCCTTCACTACTGTATGTCTAGATGGAAAAAATTGTATTGAAAAATTTTCTTTTATGCTTCTTGAAACTGTGTCATAGATGGAAAAGTTCAGCATGGTGATCTCTTAATGTGCTCAATGCCCACCATTTATCACAGTAGCCCACCACAATTTCGATTGTTTGGAGTAATAATATATCAATGTTAGCAAACAATGCCCATCTAATATTTTTACTTACCACAGCATTGTTGTCTTTGGTTGCTCAACAAAACATGGTAATTTTTTTAAAACAAACACCTCCATAACATATTGAATTCACCATCCTGAAGAATAAGATATTTTCAGTATGTTCTTGTAGATAACTAGCTAGCTAGCTATCAACTGTAGATAGCTGGCTTTCTCACTCAGTATACAAGTAGCTTGCTTGGTAATTAGCCAAATAGCACAGACTAAGTGCTAAGTGTCAACGGTTATTCTAGAAAAAGAAGAAAAAAAAGATGACATGACATGCAGCTTCATCAGAATATGATCAGTTGGGTGTTTATTTTGGATTGGCTGGAATTTTTTCCCCAAATTTTGAACAGCTATCAATGCTTTGATTTATTTAGATATAAGCCTGACTATTTTTGCTCTAAAACACTGGGTTTCTACTTTTAGTAAATTACTGAAATTCTAATAGGACTTAATTGTTTGTTTTGGGAGACAGCATCAAGGCTGTATGGCCTGACTTGGTTGCCCTCTAGCAGTCATTCTCCAGAACACCAGAAATTCCAAAGTATGTGTACTCACATTTTCACAAAGTAACCTGTTAGAAATTTTTGCAATTTTGTGGGTTTTTTGGCATCCTTACAAAACACTGCTTCCTCAATGTCACAGAAGTGGAAACAGTATTGCAAAAAATATGGGTTGGGAGAAAGATCATGAAATAATGTGGATTTGAACTTGGCAAAATCCACGAAACAGTCCATTTCAAATTGCTTAGATTTCAGTGTACCTTGCTGAATGTAAAAAGCACCGATTTTGCTGCCCATGTAGGCTTTCAGGGGAGGAGGGAGGGAGCGTACCTCTCTCTGGAAGCGCCTCGTTTCGCTTCGGCCCTGCCTCACGCCACTTCGACCCGCCTCCTCCACCTCCATCCTCTCCGCATTCTCCAGCTCCAGCGCCTCCAGCTTCTCGATCACATTGGAGCGGCTGCAAAAGCGAGGAGGGAGATGACACCACAAAGCAACACTTGGGTGTAGGCCTACAGGGTAATGACAGTGATATCACTGCCATAAACAACAAAGAGGAGGTGAAACCGGCTTTCCCACAAACCTCAGAGAGAGGTCTTTGATACTACTATCTCTTTCTCTGTCAAGGTCCATCCATCATGCCTATGGCTACATAGGACAATACTTTTACTTTTCTCATTAGGTGGGGTGGGGAGAAATGGGAGTGGAATCTCTTATACCGTACTTATGAGTGAAAGGAAATAAGACTGAAAAAGTCAGAATACAGAAAATACCATATATGCATACATTTATGGGGATTAAAATGTCTTTCATATGAAAATGTATAAATACATATAATTACACACACACACACACACACACACACACACACACACACACACAACCATGACAACACACACTACACTACACACTATTTAATGCATAGTAAGAGATAATAGTTGAGGCATACAAGGCAGCTGGTTATTGACCCCCATACCTCTACTCACCTGTGACATAATTTTAGGCATTTGTTTATGATAAAATGTGAAGCGCTACGCTGTCAGCTGAGATGCCTTTCTTTGATGATCACCTCCTTTCTTTCCCTTTTTGTTCAGTAGAAGACTTTAGTTTACTGCGGGTCAGTTGGAAATATTAAATGACTCTCTTTGAATTGTGACCTTATATGGGGAATCCACTGCAGTGTCAGTGCTCCTTAAAAGGCAATAAGTGAGACAGTCGGTGAAATATTTCTGTCACATGACTGTTAGCTGCTTTATTGGCTGCTGGGCATAGAATGGCACAGCTCCCATAAACTAAAATTAAAACAAACGTACCCCTTATCTTTCCACTGGACAGGTTTTCATCATTCTAAGAGCAGTCTGCAGTTTAAATGTAATATTAAAGAGGGAAAATTTTATCTGGTGGAAGAAAGATAAAATACCCTCATCTCTTTGAGGGGCTGTGTTTGAAGTGCCCCATTCCTAGGCTTGTGACTCCTGACCTTTACGAAAAGGGTGAGCAGAGGAACCCGATGGATGGTGCAGAGAAAAGGGCTACAGACACAGATCCACATTTTGTTCACTGTTAACTTTTAAAGCCTGTTACTTCTGAAGCCAACAAGCAAAATCTCAAACATCAATTATATTTTGCATGCATTCATCTTTACTAAGCTAGAATCACACAAAAGTGGGTCTGTGGAATTGACAAATTATATATTAAAATAAAATGATTCTCTCATTATATGTATACTATATTGTTATAAAATGATAAATTCACTTTCTCTACGTTTTCCAAAACTGTCCTGCAAGTATGAACCTAGGATTCAGAACGCAATTCCTTACACTTCTGAATCTGACAACCCTCCCAGGGGTAAACTGCGGCATGCTGGCCCATGTGCATACCTTTAAAAGACTGCTGGGAAATACCCTCCGAGCTCTCCCTACAACAAGGCTCACCTTCTCTCTGGGCTTAGAAGCAGCTCCGCCTCCTGCCTCTCGGGGCTGCGCACGCGGCTGCGCTTCTCCGCCTTGCGGGCCTCGGCCTCGTGGCGCCGCGAGCGGGTGGCGTCGTGGAGGCCGGGCGCTCGCTGGCCGCGCAGCAGGGGCTCGGCGGGGTGGCTGTCGGTGCTGGTGACGGTGCTGCCGCTGGCGTCCGAGTCCAGGGAGCTCATGGAGCCGCTGATGTGGGAGCCATTGGAGAGCAGGCTGCTGCCCGAGGGGAAGGGGTCGCTGGGGGCAGGGGAGTGGCAGCGGGGGATACCGCCCAGCTCCCCGCTGTGCCGGCTGGAAGAGCTGCCCGTTGGCGACAGGATGTCCAGCGGGGGCTGCGGGGCAGCGGCGTGGAACGGGATCCCGCCCCGGTCCAGCTCGTCACCGTTCACCGAGCCCTGGTCAGAGTTCAGGTCTAGAGGCGCCACTTCTCCTGGGGAATAAAAAAAAAAAGACAGGGGTCACTGTTAATAAACAACAAACTGGAAGGTAAATGAAAGACTCTAACCTGATAGCAAGTGTTTGTTCAGACTTTTGTTGCTGAAACTGCTTTGCTTTATAATTTGAGGGAACCCAGTCTTTTTCTCTGGAAAGGAATGAGACTCATACATCTGACCAGACACTGTTCAAACCTTCATCAGTCTGCTCTGTAGCGAAGAGACACATGAGTCTCAGCTGATGTGAGCTCTGTACATTGAAGTAGCCACTTCCCTCGGTTTCAATTTACACTGTTAATTAACACTGTGAATGCCACTGTGTGAAATCTTTCTCACCTGCTAGCACCTCAAAAGCAAAACTGTGTGAATGCAGTATGACCAAATATAGGTTAAAAGGAAAAAAGTATACTTCTGCATCTATAGTTTATTACTTCTGGCAAGCTCATTCCCCACAGACCGTGCCATTTAAACAATACTGCATCCAAGAGAAAATATACCGTTTTGTTCTGTCACTCATAAGTGTTGCACTTTACTGAAACCTTAACTTCTTGGCAGAAAGTGTACAGTTTATCATGTCTGAGAATGCATTTGACATTTCCAGGGGCCCTACAACAACTTCTACACTGTTTTTTACAGTGCACTGCAAACAAAAATGACAGTTTATGATATTTTCAATACAATTAGCCTGGCGAGACTTTTAACCAGGGATATTAAGCTGGTGTAATCAACCTCATTGCCTCAAATAATGACAAATGCTGGAGTTTACATTAGGACTTAAGCTCATTCAGACCGCCTCAATTTTCCACCCGTGGTCACAGAATACACTGTAAAGGAACCTGAAACTGAACATTTAATATCACTTTTTGAAAAAGAGAATGTTGAAAGCTTTAGGGGTCACAAAGAAACTCACACACATATATGGTTCTAAGACGTGCATTTGTCTTACCCATGTTTTTTCAGCTCTGATTCACTCTTACCAGAGAAATGTTTACATTGTAACAGAAAGCAGTACTAAATCTAAAGCCTTATAGCCTTTTTTATTCATACAATACCCAAATGTGGGTGGGTTGGCTGATGCTGCTAAAATGTTACCATTAATAGCCAATAACAAACAAATATGCTAAATGAAATGTGCTGTTATCAAAAATACATTCCTGAAAATGGACAAATCATTGATAAAAGCTCACATATCAGAGCATTTCATCAGAGACACATTTTTGAAATAATTCAAAGTCTTGCTTTGTTCTTGCACGTGGTGTTACTGAGAATGCCTTCTTGAAGTTAGAACAGGAAAGGCAAAGGCTACAGTCTAACAATTTGGTTGGCAATAGCGCTGTTTCCTCCATACCTGCAGGGGGCAGTGGTGAGCCAATGGGAGCAATATCTGCTGAGGGCCAGACCTGTGCCACATCTGCCTCCCTGCTCTGCAGCTCTTCCTGCCATATGATGGACCGTGAATCTGGAACCTTCTCTGCTTCTGGAATTCCGGAGCCGGTCACAGCCACCTTCGCTGGGCCTGGCTCCTGAAAGTCAACGAAACATTGTAACATGAAATATAGAATAAGACAGAAACAAAAATTCTACACACACACACACACACACACACACACACACACACACACACACACAGGATGCCTTTTCAAAACCTAAGGAATCTGATGTTTCAGAATCAAAAAACAAAAAACAAACGAAAAAGCCAAATTTGGTAAGATGTGCAGCTATTGACCAAGAACAGCTTTCCATAACTGGAAAGAGTAACTACTGAGATGATATCACCTGGGAAGTTGTAGGCTCCACCTTGCGTTTCTTCTTCTGGTTCTGCTTGTTGGTGCGTGGGTATACCACCAGCTGTTCACTCCATCTGGTAACAAGGAAACAGTATATAATAAATTTAGTTACAGATTTCATCTACCTAGTCTATGATTGGAGGTAAAAGTCAAGTAAAGGTAAAAACTTTACGTGTTGCTGCACAGACAGGGAATTTTTTTGTCTTCTGAATTGCAGGGAAAGTCAAAAATGTATAAAATTGGTAAAATAGAAAATATTAAGAGAAATGTGCAAATAGAAACACAGCTCTATTTTTACCAAGATGTTTAAATGAAATCATGGGTAAATATTGCACACTGCATGAAAGAATCACAGACATTTTAATAATATTAAATTATATAAACTAATAAACATTTTGGTCAAATTTGTTTAAATATCTAATCAAGGGACATTTTTCTCCAGTGCAAGCTTCTTGGGTGTGCAAACACTATCATCCTTATCAACTTTAACTTCATGACACATCTTCATAGGGAAACATGAGACAAAGAGAGGGGGAACTTTCTCTTTAATCGGCTATACAGAACATTGTGACGGATGCATGACAGCACATACAGGGCCTAAACATATGCAGGCTTTTATCCCCCCCCAGTGAAGAGCTAACTCACTCAGCCCGGTTTCTGTCTGGCACGTACCCGTTGATGATCTCTTTGTTTTCTCCACGGATGAAGTACTCTTGCTCAGGCGTGATGATGCACAGTGCGTTCTTTTGCCCGGTCCTGGGTTCCGCGTCGATGACGTCTGTGCACTGGTTCATGTTCACCGTTCCTTGTGGCAGAGTGCTTGGCTGAGGGTATATCAGGAGTTTAGTGTTCTGAGCAAAATGCAGGTGATCTATATGCCCAACTAAAAAGGTTGCAATATCAACAGTGAAACCCATGGGTGCCTCCACTGCATTTCACACAAAGCCACTCACAAACAATATCCTTAATATTTTTTTCCCCACTCAGTTCTGCACTACAACCATGATATAGTTGACTGTATTAATCTCATGTGCTGTGTGCACAGTGGTGCACCTACCAAATGGGGTGAATCAATTTAATGTGGGAACTCTTCATTGAATCTAATTTGTTGAGCTGGATGACAAACATAGAAAGGGGTATTCTGATTTTGAAGAAACCTCAGGCCATTCCTCAGAATCCTAGAGGCAATTTTGTTTTCAGCAAGTGGAGGCAGGTGTGCCATCAAATTTGTTTTCTTCCATGCTCTACTGATTTGAAGTTGTTCTGAAATGTATTTGGGCATGAATGCAAAGACAATCACAAAACAGAAAGGCAAAGAGTAACAAACGTAATAAAATTTTTTCTGACAATCACAATGCAAGCAAAATATTGCTTTGATTTTTTAAAATATTGAAAACCCGGGAAGTAATCTTAACTAAAGCTAGACTAGCTGACATGACTAAAATGATTCAAAATTATATGTGACAAAATATGGTTTTATTTATTTATTTCTTTTGCATTTTCAACGAAACCACAAAGATGTCCTACTTCGCGAAATAGACACATGAGGTAATAGAGAGGAGGAAGCGCCCAGAAAACCATGGCCCAATTTTCACAGTCATGATTTTTGTCAAAATCTTTAACTGGGCAAAAGCTATGACAAAAGTGAAACTGGAGGGTATTTTCACTTAGCCAGTTCACAGAGGGAAAAAAAGCATCTGCTTTCCAGCTTCCTTGTCAGTCTGCCTCTACAGTAAGGACAATGCATGGTTATCGAAATATTGTCATGGCAACAAGGAAAATCCTTTTGGTTCCAGTGCTGGGGGATTGAATAGGGGAGGCAACAGCCTAGAAAGCTAGGACTAAGCCTCTTTTGTAAGCATACGCAAGCAGTTGGAGAGCAGATAAGTAAGACTGAGTCGGTGCGTCACTGTTTTGCACGCCCAAAGACAGGAACAACAGTGAAAAATAGGAAAAACTTCAAATGACTAAAACTCCTTTCCCATTTAATTTGTCAGTAAATGACTCGCTTGTTCACCAGTTACATTCTGAATTAGTGAAACAAAGTATCTCAGAAATGTCCCTTTCCAGTCCCAAGCAAACAATTACTGCATTCCTCTGTGGAAACTTCAGTTTTCTTCAGCTTCAGAGACTTGGAGACATGAAAAAACACATTAAAGACACTACTGCTTATAATATTCTCTTTTTGCTCACAGCAACTACCAGATAAAAGAGTGCTGTTGCATAATATTTTACCTTCACTTGTACTGTAGAACAACTCCCACAGAATAGTAGGAGGCCCTTCAGTATAGTGCTGCTTTCTGCCTTGGCTGTTATCAGGCATTCTGCTGCCTCTCGATGTAAAACAGGTGCTCCCTTTTTCCTGATGCCTTTTATGGCCATTTCAGTGATCCCGCTTTATTAAATGCTGCCAGTAGACCAGAGGGGCTGCCAAATATGGCAATTACAGTGTGTCATGGTAATAAACTGCAGCGGCTTTAAAAGCTCATAAAATGGAGATGCTAGAGCATAAGTTTTTCAGAACATTAACTAAGACTGTTGTGAAGCAATGCATTGAGTTGGGATATCAGTTTTGTTTGAAGAATGACGAAAACACAAGGAAACAGTAACATCTATGATTATAAAGGAGGAAATGGTTATTGATACCTCTGCTGTTGTTGCCTATAAATGGTGTGTCTGAGTGTTTTCAGTAGATAATTTTCAAAAGGGTTGACTTTATCTAATCTACATATTACTTTTAGCTCAATCATGACTGCCTCAACAGTCAATCCGATCGTTTAGGTTTGCCTTTGCCAGGCATGTTTTTACTGAGACATACAAACTGCAATGCTGCTGTTTTTACTCGTTATGGTCTCAGCTCTGTAATTTCAAGAGAATGTAACCTAATGCAGGCCTACTTGTTTCACAAACATTTATTGAGGCAGTCTGGAGGGGTACACAGAGAATGCAGAGGTCTTCTCACTTGCACTGTAACAATGCAGTTTTTTAAAGCAAAAATTTCACAAACACAAAACTTCTTAAATTGAAACACAAAACAAACGCTAGCGAGATCATTTATCAATCCCACAGTGCTAATGTTCTCGATGTGTCCTTCCCTTGCTTATTTAGGTCGTAGCATGCGCAGAAAAGGAGACAGCTGTCCAGTAGGTGTGTGCACGGACCAAAATTGGCAAATGCATAAAGGCTGTTTGTCTGCCAAGTTTTTGCCCTTCATATGTTTTATATTACTGTGGACTTGACTCCAAAACAAAATCGAATTCCATATCCTTCAATTGTTTGAGACTTTTATAGGTTTGCTATTTATAAGTCAGACAGAGGTTACAAGAGAAATAATGCTTTTCTTACCGACATAAATGCAGCATTTCTTAGAGAGTGAAGAATGTGCATGAATGGAGGAGTAGTTTTGTAATATCAGATTACAGGCACCTAAAAAAATGTATTACAATGCATTTTTATATGCTTTCATATGCTTTAATGAGTCAAAGGCAAGCAGATAATTTATCAGTAATTTTACAATAAAATAAAAATATCACAACAAAATCAAATATGGTGGCTGAAACCCTGTCAACACAAAGCTCATTAATTTGAACAGATACTTGGCAAACGGTCCACAAAACGGACTACTGTCCATTTAATCTGGATATGCGGCATATGATTTATGAATGTCAGTCTTCTTTGCTTTGAGTGTTGTATGCTTTAAAAGAAAAATAAGTCTGAAGCGAGATGGAGCTACACTGCTGTATCCTATTGTCACAGTATGCTATACACCGCTACAGAGAACCTGTTATATATGCCTCAGGATTAATCTGGACTAAACAGGTCAATTATTGGCCTCACCTTTTATATCAGAAACGTAGATCAAAATATGCCAAAAAATAAATGCACATCTTAATATAAATATTAATCAAATTCACCAGAGGAACACCTGTTAATTCAATTTTGTGCTGGAAAAAGACAATAAACATGGTCACACAAATTTTTTTAAGTTTCTTTCAAGCTAATTTAAGTGGGGAAGTGGCATGCAACTGAGAAAATGTTGATTCGATCCCTCTGAACCCTTTTAATTGAAGACAAAAATACAGTAAAAAAAAAAAATCATCTTTACATCATTACATCTTTATGTAAACAAAATGTAATTTTGTAAGTAAAAAGTGCTATAAGGTATATACTGGGGTGCTTACAGACTAAACCATACTTATACATATACCATACATATACATATACCATACATGCACCACTTCACCGACAGCACATCATGAACTACAACAGGTAAGATTTTTGTTGTAACTGCAGTTCAACAACATTTCAACTGTTTTAGGAAAATGCAAATTATTAGCAGTGTGCTGCTAACAAGATCTGAAGTGATGCAGCCAGGGAAGTCACTGAATTCCACTGGATGCTGTTATGATTGACTGAATTTTAAACCAGTAAGGAAGGTATCGTACCACAAAAAGCCTGTTTGCGTCGTGACTAACAATACTTTTATCCTTCCATTCCTGGCCTACATAGTTTCTGGCTGATCCCATTCTTAACCTAGTAGGCAAGCCTTTCCAAGATGAGTTATAACTAGAAGTGATACAGATAATATCTGTTATTAGTCATTTTGTTTGTGAGTGCTTAAAGAAGAAATCTTATCCATGGATATTTACTTTTACTGAGTATTTGGCTCCTAGTTTTAACTTCACCAACCTAAAACAAGTCAAATAAAACAAATACAATAAAATAAAACATAAAAATCAAACCATGAGCATGCCAAGCATGCCAATGAAGTTTTTTTTACAGGGTCTAAGCCTTAACACAGAAATATCATTCAAACCACAAAGAAATGGTCTGAAGGCCAGAAATGACTATTGCCATTTTCCTTTTGACTTCCTCACAGTAACCAGCAATGAAAATTTCAAACAAATCATTGGAAGCCATAATCCATTATACTCTAACTTAACACCTGGCAGACCAACAGGCAAACAGAAAGCTCTACAATGTATCTGCCAGTGTTTCAGGGTCTGCACTGTGTCTATCGAAGGAAGGAGGACTGGATCAATCCGTCCCTTTAACAACACACAAATGATGGTCCTCTGCCCCTTTTCTTCTTTGAACTGTGTGATTTTATGTTTTAAATAATCCCATCCAGTTTACAGAAATAGACACCAAGACAGGCAGCCCGTGGAATGTAAATCTCAGGCATATTTTACATTTCCATGTGGTTTTCAGGACTGAAGTTCTCAGAGTATAGCATAGTCATCCGCAGCCTTCGGTAGTTCACCAAATATGGGCATATTAGAGGAATGCTGAGCGAAGCCCAGACTCCGCATTCAGAGGATTTCTGTCTAATGGCTAAAATAGCTTCTTTCCACCAGTCCAGCTCCAGCTTCTTCTCAGACAGCACACTTCCAGTGTTTCCATCTACCCCAGGTATATGCAAGGGTGGCCGAAAGCGCTGAACAGCTGACTTGGTAGGGCTGCATATATTCAGCACAGGTAAGCAGGATTGGAAAAGTCATTAGAAAAAGAGGAATAGGATTTCAAAATTACTGAGAAAGCTGTAGCTTTCGCTTTAAAAATGGTTCAACAGTTACAACCACGCAAGGGTTTATAAAATTTAGTGCTGTTGCTAATTCAGTAAATTGTCACTTTCTACCACCTTAGAGCCAGTACTAAAAATGCTTGGTCATACAATTTTCCTTATTTGGCACATATATATATATGGTGATGTGATTAACTACTGTGCCAAAGACATTAGTACGCAAGGACATTCACTATGTAAGTGATCCTTCTGTTATACTTCGCAATCCCCATATAAACAAAGCATGGGCCTGGACTGTCATGTTAAAAACCATTAACACTGAATTTAGTTGTGTTGTAAAAACCAAACAGCATCTCTGGTGGTTCAGAACAATCTGGCAAATCTGTTGATAGCCGTCACACTGAACTCTGAACTCTTACAAAAATTAACTCATGTATCTCTCTTATGATTGCCATGTTCTTTTTCCATGTTCTCTGTCTGAGGAAAGGATGTAGATTTGGACAGGCTGTGTCTTCATTCCAGCAGTAAAAAGTGTGTGCACAAACACAGAAACTTAGACCAGCAGCAGTTTTAATCCTTTAGTTGAAGTCAGTTGAAACAAGTGTGACCACATCATCTGCCTGCAATATGATTCAGGTATATCTGATCAAGCCAATATCCCCATGGCTAAGAAAACCTCGTAGCCGACAACAGATGGTCAATTGGCTAAAAAGGTAACCAGAAAAACACTTCTAAATATCAGATTAGTACAACTTAGTCCAATATTTTAACCAATGTCATGTGGGTCACCGTAAACCACTCACAACTAAACGAACAGCTTCAATGAAAGCAATGTTGACAAAATACCTCTGCGCACTATACTGCATCTTAGTGATCCTGGAACATATTCCCACATGAGAACTCTTCTCATCAGATATGACAAATCAATGTAAATGTCTCAGATAACTGTTGAAAAATAACAACAACCACCATTTCTACTTCACAGACTGGAGGGAAAACAATGGGGGAAGGAGAACATGAAAAACCCTAATCTATCTCCTCTCTCATGATGACACATCTGGATAAGAAAAATCACAAGAATAGACAATCATTATGGGGAATTAGAAATTAGTGAATAAATAAATGGTATATCTATTTCTTTTTGCTTGTTTGTTTCAGTTTAATTGCCCAAACATCATAAGCAAACCCTGTGGGCTAAACTCTCCAACATGTTTTATCAGTCAAACGTGTAAGAGTTACTATTCTGGGGTGCACAAAGAAGCTGTTTCCCTGACCTAATTTCCCTGCTTTCCTCTGACTGTTCCCAGACCAGATGAAAAGACTGCAAAGACAATGCAGCTGACAGCATTTTAATAGCCATTACAAAGGAAGGAAAAGTTGTTTTACATTGAGCAAGTATCGATGGTGCACTCTGAATATCACTCCTCACTGGAGGATGAGCCACTGCAGGCCCTGAAAGCAAGAGGGGGGAAGAAAGGAGAGGGAGAAGCAACGCATCGCTTTCGACGCCAGGGCCTCAACCACTCAATCTTCATGACAGGGAGTCAGTGTGAGGGCTGCACTGTTTACATACAAACTGCCTAATCTTCAGGCAGATCAGCCAGCTAATTTGGTCACCCAGCTTGCATTCCTGCGAAACAAACGGGTCGAACTGGGCCCTCGTAAGCCCCGACTCTCTGTGACGCCGATCTCGCCACCTCAATGGTTCCTTTCTCCTTCTCCCCATCAGCTTGTTTACAGCCTCGCTGTGGCAGGAAAATTTTACATGTGGGCGGGGCAGTCTGAGCACATCGTGGCTCAAACAGTCACTTCACAGATAAGAATGGAGAGAAATTCTCATTCTTCTCACACCATTTGCATGAATGCTGTTTCAGTTCCTTAGCATCTTGGGAGAGGTAACTTGTTTTGCTGGAAACGGTGCACACATATTTAATAAAACAATCTCTAGGTATTTTGCGTAAGCTTCTTGCCTGCTGTTTCCAGATGGCTATACTGCTACATTGTGTCATGTAAAAGTGTAAGGACATGCACAACATAAAGAAGGTTCAGAAGCTCTTAAACTGAACTGCTGAATCTGAGGACAGGATGTTGAATGTTTCTCAATGAGGATACCACTTCTAAAAGGTCCAAACGTCTAAAACGTCCTTGTAGAACTATAATGTAGCCAAAACATCCATCTTTTTCAGAAAAAAGAATGCATACAATGGCCAATCAAAATATCAGGTCAACAAATGTGCCTAGACATTTTGGTTTCCTGTATTAAATTATTTTGCAGTTCACCACTGTTCAAATGGGTTGACTGAAACAGCAAAAAGTTTTACTGATGTTGGGACATTGAGGAAAGCTTTTGGTGCAAACTGTAAGAGAGCATGAGAAATGCAAACGCTGATTTGGCATAATTTGAGGTAATGGGAACAGTTACACAAAAAAAGAATTATGCCATGTCCTCAGAAAGATCCGACTGAATTGTAAGTAAGATCTGCTTACCGATTCATCCAAAGCAAACCGCAAGCAGCCATGTTCATACAGGACAAAGAATCGCCGTTGCCATTTCTGCAGAGATCAAAACAAAGTTACTGATTTTTGAATCTAGAAAATCCTAATGAAACTAAATACATTATCAATGTCAGATAAAACAAACTGTTATCATAGCCATGTTTTGTTAGGGGAATATCATACACCAAAACACACCCACAGAACAAAAACATATGTAAACAACAGGAAGACATCAGTCTTACAAAATAAGTGATGGTTTTAGTGTTTTTTAAACCACTATGCTGATGGGTCCCCCATTTACGGGATGCATCTAAATAAATGTGGTATGACGGTTGGCATCTTGTGCACTGACACACAAGCAGTGAGCTCAGAGGTAAATCGCAGAGGTAAAGAGGGAAAGGTCCTTTGCATGTAAGCATCCTGTCTCCAAGTTTCCCCGTTGTGCTCTGAGACAGAGGTCCCTGAAACAATCCTTTCAAATCCTATTATGGACACTCTGAAAGTTAAAATACTGCCCAGGTCCTCCTCTTAATCTTTAGCTGGTTTTACAGTCACAGAATCAGAGCTGCGCAGGCTGTCTATTTGCATTGGCTTTGAGGACCCATAGGCTACAAGACATCATGCCCCACCCTCACGCTGCAATCCCCAATCCCTGACCATGGCCTTACCCTGGATCGCTGCATTGGATTGTCAAAATCCGTCCCCTCCGGGGCCAAACACAACCAGCCTCCATAAATAGGCTTGGCCTGCAAAAGAAACCACAGCATTTTAGGCAATTGTTAAAACTGAGGGAAACAGAAATGGCGAAAAGAATGGTGGGGGGACAGAATGGGGGGGGGGGGAGTAGACGCCCTTTAAGGCCCAGATGTAATTGGGCTGTTCGGGACAGTAAAAGAAAATTAATTCAAGCCTTCCCAGCAATATACCCATGTTGAGCATGAACTCCCTCATACTCTCCACTGCAAGCAAAACATCACAACGTCTGTGTACTTTAAGAACAACAGTTAATCGCAACAAGTCCAACTCTGTAAGCATAGTTACATAAGCAGGCTCTCTCACTTGTGGAAATAACTGTTGGGGTATTTGATTCAAAGGTATCATTGTAAACAATGATGGTCTGCCTTTGAGAAACCAATTTGAAAAAGGCAATTACCAAAGTAAATGCACATGAAAGTTCAGTAGATGGAAAAAAATCTTTGACACATTCCCACAAAGTAGTGGTGCGGCGTGCTGTTTAAAATGACTGCCCTGAGCATTCCAATAAAGCTGAGCATCTGTCTGCTGAAACGCTAACATTAACATGCAACTGTCAAAGTCCCATAATTTTTTCCACATAACTACAGAAAATCTGCCAAGTGTCTTCCTTGCAGTTAAGATCTGTCAAAAGATAATTCGTGTCTCGACCAATGATGATACTGCATTTCATCCATGCCGCTACAGGTTAATTGTAAATTAAATAATTTCTTGTTTAAGCTTGCACACACCATCTATCTTGCAAAGGAAAGGTGAATGCAAAAGGGTTTTTTGAAACTAATGTGAGAAAAAGAAATAATGTCCTGTGGCCTACAGAAACATTACCTTGACTTAAAGGAAAAAAAAATGTTTTATACTGAAAAGCATTTGCTTTCCTGTGACATCACTTCATTATAGTTCCTAAATCAGCATATGCTTTTTGATATATATATATACTGTATATGGTAGATATGATTTCAAACTCCAGAAGATGCGGTCACATGTATTAAACTTCTGTGGGGTGAGAAGCCTCCATTTTATTACCATGTAGTGGAATAGTCTGTAACATGGTGGAAAATCTACAGTGCTGTTATTATCCTGTGTGAAAGTGTGTGCTTCTTTGCTCCCCCCCTCCAAAAAAGAGAGGTCCAGCTGTGACTTTTGCGTGCGCTGTGTTGGAGTGCCAAGGTTCCAGGAGAGGACAGACACACCCCTCCACTTTTCCTCCACACATTGCAAGCCGGCTTCCTTTCCACTGCGTCCCCCGTAACCCCGCGGCCCTCCCCTCGGCATCGGGCTTAACTTTCAATTTCCTCCCGGGCTGAGAGGCCTCAGGGTCTGGGCCGTTCCCTGCGGGCCGCTTTATCCCCGCGTCCGCCTCACCCCTGGATGCACTCTGCTGGCCTCGCTGACACTGGACCCCCAAGGTAGCGCTGGAATTAAAGAGCCAGGAACGACCTCTGGGAAACTCTGCTCAACTTTCCCAAACCACGCTTCCTTTCACAAGCCCTCCCCCCTCCATCTTTTCCCCGCTGCCTTCATCCCCTGCCTCCCACCTCTCCCACAGCGCAGTCTGCCTGATCCTCAGGAGGCTCAGCAACAGGCCCGAGGAAAGGACTTTATAGGGCCATTTTTCAACTAAATAAAAGCCTGGCCCATCGCACTACAACTCACAAACCACCAACAAGAGAACATATAAAAAGCCACTGCAGTGGCATTCACAAAAAGCCCTGCTTTTTGTGAATGCCACTGCTCTGGATTTTTTTTTTTTTAGCATTCACAAATTCTACAACAGGAAGACCGCTATCCTTAAGAAACAAAAATGAGCTACAAACATTTGTCACTGCAGGAAAGCCATAACCAATCAATAATGTCTGCAGTCAATACTGTGTTACTGTGCTGCACATCTGTTCACCCCCCAAAGGCTATTCATCCTCCATGCCTTTGTACACTTCCTGGAAAAGCAATGTCACTCCACTGTAGTAACATCCTCTGCTCATGAAACAATGAAGTAAAAACACTTCAGGGCCTACCCATACATTACGGCTTATTTTAATTCACTTCAGTCAACCAATCTTGGACCACCACTTTAAATCCTCTCCCTTTTTCTTTCTTGCTTCAACATTGCTGGGCCAAGAAAGTCTGGCCTAATATTCAACCAGGGAAGATGGGTTCAGATCAAGACATTTGCCCAAATTATAATTACCAACAGACTGAACCCAGCATGGAAAAAAAAAAAACAAAAAAACTGTAAACTGTAAAAATGAAGGTTCCTGCATGGCGCCTGCAGGAGTGAACAGCAGAAATTAGCAAGGTGATTTGGAGTGAAGAAAGAGAACAGTTCTCTTCCCTAGCTTCTAATTTGTTAATGCAAGCCATTTTTTACCATTTGAAGCATCTAGCCATCTACACACATTTAAATCTTGCAGATGTGCTTAGTCACTTTTTTAAAGCACTCACCCCCTGGCTCATTTTTATTAAAATAAAATACAAAAAGAATCTTCCCTTTGCCAAACAGTTGAGCTGTTTAAATTATGTGCACTGGGAGAGAGCACAGCACTTCAGTATGATACAGTAACAGGCATCATAAAGTAAAGGCATTCGCACAAAAACTCAGTCTGGGCCTGCCATTTGAAAAAGGCTGTTCAAATCTGTGTTCATTGTCAGCGTGTGTGAGTCATCCCCAGAGGGACCTGGATGCTCTGAAACTCTGCCAGCTGTGGGGGCTTCAGCACAAAGACCTCCGAGGCCTCAGTTCCACTTCCTCCCCTGTAAAAGCACAGGCCCTGTCTCTAGCACTCTTGCTAAAGAAAACGATCCCAGATCTGTGGGGTCTGATCTCCCATCACTGCTCAGAAGGTCACGATTGTAGTTTTCATCCAATGAGAACAGGAGAGAATGATTTCCAATTTTCAATTGTAATCTGCTGTATGTTTTATTTCAAATCAGATCTCAGACCGCTAGCAGCTTCTCGAAGGGCAGTCCTTTCCAGTAAATTCACGGCACTTGTGAGCAAGTCAAGCTTGCATCCACAAACATGATCGTGTAAGTAGTGTGATCTAGATTCATGAAAGTGTACACTGCAGAGTTTATAGATGTTACTCAGTGGACGTGAGAGACAATAATAAAGCCATAGCAATCTACCCCATTGATAACCTGCTCTATATTCATGAAAGTTTGCTCTGATCACAGCTCATGCGGAGAGGAAAAGTCTGTCTTTTTTTACTTTTCAACTTCAAGAGTTTTGAAAATGTAAAAATCTTTCCTTTTTACAGCAGCTTTATATATTACACACATATGCATATGCACACTGTCACAATGATTATTGGTGTATTGATCACTCAATACATTACTATAAATGTTCAATATCCTGGGAGGCAATTTGTTCTGAAGCAGAAACTTCTGCTACAGACCAATCACTGTATAAACATGTCAAATACCTCAACTGAGTATGACAGACACACTTTCAGAATTCTGCTCATGTTTTCGCACAGAAAGTTCAAGAATTTTACACAACACAAGAGCTTGTCGGCATGGTGAATTCCAGGACTTAGTATCACAAGGGTTCCATGTTTAATGAGATGTTCTTCAGGAGAACTCTAACACTGAACACGGAGGAAGATCCTATGTTGCAATATTTTAATCTAACCTTACAATGCTTGACAATTCCCACCACAAAAGACAGACATGTCATTAGTCTTTATATGCACTGTGTTTTGACAGATCCTTATAACAACCAATATGCATGCAAGCTATCATTCTCTATCTGACTTCCTGGCATATGTCTCTAAACTGACAAACACACCAAAGTAATGATGAATTCATTTCAAAACACAAGCCGTGGACATGGTAAGGGGTTTAGGGGAGAAACAGAGATCAACATTCTTTCATTTTTCGATTGCTATGCATTCTTATTAAGAACACTGATGAATTTTACTATGAGTGCAAACTGAATGCACTATATCCATGGACACTTTATTAAACAAGAAAGCAGCCAGGTTAAATCAATCGGATCACCGTCAGTCACAATGAGCGGACTATATTATGACTCAAATTACTTATTATCTGGTACGATACAATCATACTAATTTTCTGGTACCATACAATCATACTAATTTAAGATAACGCTGTGTCTACGCGTCATTGTGAGGCTCTACATTCACTTTAGTATGATGCAAGCATCTTGATCTTATTGTTAATTACTATGTTTTTACTTCTACTTTATTTCACTTTGTTTTTCAACTTCATACTTGCAGGAATTCTGCCTGTCCTGTCCTCATTCTTGTTCCTGCTGCTCCTGTAATATGCATTTAATGGCGCGTGCCATGTTATCCCTGTAGGTCACTCTGTATGTTTACTGAATTATGAAAATAACACTCAAAACATAGAGTGCAAACAATAATACTTATTTTGTCAATTCATTTTACTTTATTCCTCATCAGTACACCTAGCTGTAACAGCATATTGTGTCATGTAAACATAGAATTTGACTTGTGTGGGGTGCTATGATAAATTTCCTTCAGAATTAAATTAATGTGTAAGATTATATCTTGAGAATGTTACTGTTGTTCCTTCACAGCAGGTCCATGCTCCCAAAGGAGTGGAGTGGTGTGGCAGGTAACATATGTTAGCAGCAGAGAAACTGTTTATTTTGAGGAGCACACAGGAACTGTGATGTTTATTTATTTTTAAAATATAGTAGAATTAATATTCATAAAATATTTGAAATTGGAACAGAACCTGTGGACATACCCAACCATACAGATTTTAACCAAATACTCCAGTGACGCTGTCCTGCAGTTTAGAGGTAGATTCTATTAGTCCAGATCTGGGTTATTAGTGTAGGTGTACGAACACTGTGTGCAAAAGACCTTCAGTTACAGCCGTTTCAAACAGCTGTTTTGGTCAAGGTAATTTTACAATGCATTCCTAAGAACAGATTAAACATTGCAGCCTTATCGTAAGTATTGGTAGAAACAAATTCCCAAAACATAGCACATATTAGCAAATCCAAATCATTTATCTCCTTCAATATTAACAAAAGGACCACTACAAACAAGCTTACATCATACACTATAAGATGATTCAAACACATTTCCCAAGTTCTCCATGAAAAGGAAAATTTTCATCAACCACACCACTAAACATAATCCAAACTCAAAACTGATGAAAAAACTTGGTACAACATGAGAATAACTGATTGTACATTGTATACTAAGTGAAATACAGAGAGGTTGTTCTTATCATTTAAATTGAACTGCCTTACAAACTTTTCACAAGGAAAACCAAACCTTGAGAGCCTAATCAACTTCCAAGCACATGCCCTTCTTTGCAAATTTATGAACAGTTATGAATGTATTCTTTTACTTAGAGGATTTCAGCCTAAATCCCCATAAGCAAGGAAGTACACCTGTCAACCTAGAGCGGGGAAAAAATTATTCTTTGCAGCAGCATTTGTCAGATGATCTAAACCTCTGCAACATGAAATTACAGGCACCCTGAATCAAGGCATACACAAACTAAGGGGGGAAAAAAAAAACATTCAAGCTCTAGTGTGACTACATTAGCTGGTACAATGCCTTAAATCTGGTGCACATTTGAGGCTGTCAATCTAAAACTCATCCACTTAAACGTTTACTTATTACCACTTAAACATTTTCATTTACGTTCACTTCCAAACAACCAGCGAGATGCATGATAAAGTAATAAGATTTTTGTTTTGGCTTCTTTCCATATTTCACCATTGCAGACTTCCAGGAGTTGAAAATCTCCCTTTTTGTGAAAGAGGATCTGGTTTATAGCTTCACACATTGTGGATCGATGATACTATCATTCTTTTTCCTATCAAGACGTACACTTGTGCAAAATGATGACCTTTGTCAAGTTAATAACCCACACACAGCTTTCTGAGTCCTCTGAACCCTTGGCAGTGATGTGAATATGGATAATGAGGATAAATATATGGAAAACTGCCTTACAAAACGTAAGGCAAAAACAGAACAAATTCCTTGCTATCCCAGACAGTTTACAGTAGCCCATAAGGAACATGGGCATTTGTAACATTTTTTAAAATGTTTACTTAAGTCTAGACTGTAAAGTAATGACAGGTAAGGAGTTCCTCCCCAGGTTTATCTTTTGGAGGACAACATAACATGCAAAACTTGCCTTCACTCAATGTTACAGGATAACTGCTTTATAGGTTGGCTGAATCAGGGCAAGTTAAATGAGTTTATAGGAACACTAAAAAGAAAGACTGCGCTGGTGAAGGCAGTGAAACCAGTCTGTTTACACCCCTTTTGAGCCACGAAACTCTTGTTCATCACCCAAATATGGTTGTGTCTTTCCCTTTCTGCTCTCAATCAGGTCAGCTTCACACACTAAGCAACAACTAAGTTAATGTGTCCCACTAGAAGCTGGTCGCACTAAAAGAATCCGTCCTCGTGAAAATATTTAAAAGTACACATGACCACCCTTGCATTAGAACAACTACAGCTTCGATTTAGTAAAACTCACTGAAATTCTAGTGAGTTTTATTCTTTCTGCATATGGGAAGTGTCCTGCTCTGGTAAGAAGTGTGCATCTGAACAAATACACAACAGCACCAAGTAAAGGTTGTTACTGCAGTTACTGAGCCTAAAGAGATATGGGCAAAAAAAAGTTAGGTGACAATGCATTCTTCCTGAACATACATTCTTTGACACAGGAGAATCAGTGAATGATGTAATGCAAAAAGATGACTCAAGAGTACGGGTATGAAAGGGTTAACTTGTCTTAATCACATACAGGCTGCACAACATTTAACTGAGGGCTGCTGACGTTGCCTTGCAGCTCTTAAGCCATGTGCTGGCTGCTTTCTCTGGGATCCTTCAAAGGACCGTCTGGATTAAGCGAATGGGATCAATTAGAAGGAACTACAACAGGCACTAATGGTCTGAAAGGCTTCCTCTCATTCAAAATTTTAGTGCGTTCAGGATATAAATAGCTAGGCCTATACCCCTCTTTGTCTGTTCATTCAGGATGTTTGTTTATTTATTGAAAGATTTTGGAAGGGCAGTCCCCCCAATAAATGTTGTCATCTACTTCAAAAGAGCAAGCTCAGTTCTGGCTTCTACTAACTTAACAGATACTTCCCCCTATAAACTGACTGTAAACATGTAAAGCTCCTTAAGCATTTATTAAGCTCAAGATAGCGTAATGAAGAGCTCCCAACTTTATATTTTATAAACAAAAAAATTGAGGATTGTACACTGTCTATGGGACAATTTGAGAAGAACAGTCATCAATAGCAAAATCCACCTTCATGTATCTTCATATTTGATGAACAAGACATCTGAATGTATAGACAAATGCAGCTACAAACCAAGTGATCGAGATCCAGTCATGGAGTCTCTTCAGTCTCTTTTTAGTGATAAAAAAATGAAAAAACAGAACTACTGCTGTAAAGGGGTGGCATCCTACCACTGATGTTGCAAAGCTTGCAGGATTATTGTGTTAAAAGTTTAGTCATTTTCAATCTTACATAATTTTACAAGCAGAAGAATCTGCAGTAAAATTTGACCTTTTAAATATTTACATATTACCATTTAAACAAGTTACACTTGTACTTTGCAATCATCCGATGCCAGAATTTTACAATAGTAACTATCTTCTAGTTTCCAATACAGCCACCACAAAGACAACATTCATTTTACTTGTGTTCAAACTCCTTCAGTTCACAAATTTTTCAAATAATGCACACAGTGGTCATACATAATTATTTATCTTACACAATATGTCTTTGTTACTTCCAAGCAAAGTAGATATCCTTAGCATCCCTTTCCTAATTTTGTTGTTAAGGGCATGGCTATCTTTACAAATGTTTTACACATTGGAAGTAGTTGTGAACATGCCAGGAAAACATGGTATTAACATCAACATTGATGTTTTGAAGTTTTAACAGCATTCACACCATTGTTCTGTAATAGCTGGTCTGGACTGTTCGGTACTACAAGAAATAGACCGAAGGATAAATTAAAAACACACAAGAGGAAAAAAGTAGACCTTTTCAGACAAATTAACTTCTCTATTATGGATACATTTTCATTAACTTCTATGTAATCTAAATTCCGGCTAACTGAAGTTTTGTTGACTCTGACAAATAGTCATCTCTTCTTCAGTAGGCAATATTCAGATGTTCTGCTTGTTACTGAACACACCATAGGAAAACTGATACGACAGTCTATTTTGGATGATCACCCTTAAAAAAATTTCTGAAAAAGACAGTACTGAGGCATTACATACAGAAATATTTTCATCTAACCAAAGGCACAGATGATAAAGGTTCTGAAATGAATACTTAACTACATGTATATCAATATACAAAAATCCTGTTTTTGTTCTATTACTGCATTATTTTGTATTGCTTAGATACATGGGTGTTACAGTAAACAGAATATGAAACAACATACAAGTCTTCTACATGAAGTTAGATCTTACAGAAATCTCTTAATTCTGGTGGCAAGGTAAATAGTCTTAGTAGGGTGTGACATTCCTCATATTGATAGTGGCAAACCTACAAGTGTATGAATTATAAATCAATGGACAAATACTACACTGGTGGCTATAATGGTGCTTGTAAATATAAAAACAGCACAAATCTCTAATGTGACACATACTCCGGTGAATGTTGAGAAAAGTCAGCACAAAATTGTTTCGTAAAGGAATATGTTTTAATTTTTTTTCTCCAGCGAACGAGATGTGTTATCTACAGGAGTGTGCAAACAAACTGGATAGATTAACAGGGCGTATTTCACAGAAAAAAAATCCAATGGACGTTGAAAAGACATATCATCGTCTCATGTTTTATCTTCTATAGTGCTGAAACTTATTCAAAAACATACAATTCATTTTTACAATAAAATCAGCACCGGACCTATTATACATCTAGCCTACTTCGGAAGTTTACAGCCTGTTACATGTTAGGGTAGTTACACTTAACATAGTAGTCTAGTCTAGTAGTCAGTAATCTAGATACGGATTTCGGTTGACCTAACACTCCCATCGAATCGAGTTAATATGTCACATTTTCTTCACATACATTTATGTTTCTCACAGTTTATGACGAATGTTGCGCAGCTACGGTGCATATACATAGTTGTGTCGCTGTTTTACAACCGTCATGAATCAATTGATTTGCGATTGCTCACGGATTAGGCGAGGACAACAACCAGAAACAGCTGCATCATGGATAACATCCTCCATCAGATGCTACCCAGGATAAAGTTTTCAGAAAAGCTGTTGGGTAGAGGAAAACTTGAATGTGCTTCTGCTGTTAAACAGCTTCCTTGTAGTAATGCTGCTCACATTTAACAACAAAATGATTCTTAGCTGCGCTGTGTAACGAACCGAGTAAGTTACCTATCTTGCTAGCTCGCTAGTTGTTAGCTTTCTACAGTGTACAATAGCAAGCTGACAGATTTCGGAGCTCTAACGAAGCTAAGTAACGTTAACATTAGGATCGCTACAAATTATGTAGACTAGCTGCCATTGTCAGACGCCACAAGGACAATCACTGCAACAATGTAACCACAATCAATGTCATTATTTACCTGATTCAGATCTTGATCAGTCAAAAGATGCAGCTCCCGGGGTTTAAAGCAGTTTTGGCATTTGCTTTTATTGAAAATGTTCGCCTGGAATTTTCTGCAAGGATTCTCTTTTGCGCCAGACATTTTAGCTATTTATCTAACTACTAACTGTTCACTTTAAAATGTGAATACTTCAAAATTCGATGATACCAGACGGGACAATCCTGTTATCTTCACAGATCTTCATCCAATTTGGAACAATGGCCTCACGATCCAATACATGATCCATATAATGTTTCAAGCTCCATTTACTTTGCTAGATTACACGTAGCTAGCGTTGACTTTTCAGTTTTCCCAGATGTACTTTAGCTTTTTAACAGTTTCTGATTTCCTCTGCATTTAACTGGTAGGTAGGTATCGATAACTAGTGACCTTTCTATAATGATCGCTGTTTAGTCCATGGCCTGTTTAAAGCCGATAGCAATTAGCTAGCTAGCTAACGTTAGTTCGATAATAAATAATGTTAGCTATTGTGCTGTCGGTAAACAGGACAATCGCTTATATTTAGCTGCAACGTCAACCTCAGAAGTTTCCGACTGCATGAGGTAAAGAACTGATCCCATTTGTAAAACAACAAGAACGGATGAACTGGAGGTACAATCCAGGTCGTAGCAGTTGATCTTAATGAAGTTTATCCCTGCTTTTCAGCTAGTCAGCTAGCTAGCTAGCACGCTAGAGAAATTCCCACTCCTGAATCTGTAAGCTATTTCGTAAGGATTTTCTGATTTGAAATTCAGGTCCTCTGGGTTCCCCGTTGAAACATGCCATGAATGGGGAGCGGTGGTGAGCGGTCTTGCCGAGAGATTTTAATCATAAATGTGTTTTGTTTCTGTTACTACGTCCCAGAGTCCACCTTCTCTCTTTCGGGCAAGATCTTTTCCAATGGAGGGAGGTCGCGAGCTCACAGATTTGCTGCTGGAATTTTATTGCTTCTCGCGAGACTGCTTCAACACGCCATCTTGCTAATACTAGTAACAGGGGTCACAGCGATTTCATAATAGAGCTCGAGTTAATTGTAAAGACCATGTGACTCGCAGGTCCCGGGTCTCTGCGCTTACACAATCGTCGGACTCTGGGGCATCTTCATCAAGGGAGAAACGCCAAGGCAGACATCTGAAGTAGTAACCTGCACAGAATGGAGAATTAGCCATAACCGAAAGGATACTTAATGGATGATTCTGTCAAAAGCAATCCAGAGAGGATTCCAACCATAAGGCGCAAAAAAGACATCCGTCGTCTTCAGACTTTTAATTGTATTTCACATCATATTCCCATCAACAATAACATATAATATGTAATTAAGTAAATTCAGCTGTGCTTGTCCTGAAAATGTAGAAAAAGCTTTTTCACAAGTTAATCATATGGCTTGCAGAAATATAAGCGAAGGCAACAAATAGCTTCATTCATTTCAAAAAGTTTCACCTAGCAATCAGGATGTCTGATCACTGGGCTTGAGCATTGCTTGGCCACCATCTCCAATGGGAAAGAGTTGTGATCTCTTAGCCATGCAGCAGTGAGTCTGCAAAGACAGTCCAGATTCAAGTCATTGTGTTGTGCTCCTTATCTGACCTGGGTCCAGGTATGCTTTTTTGTGCTACCTCTGATGTTACAGGTCTGAAAAAATATGATTTAATATAGAATTAGTTTATTCTGTAAGGTGAACTCGTTTGATGAAAGTCAGGGTCGCACACAATCTCCTGTCTGTTGCCTCCTGTACCTTCATTGCATTCAGATCCTGTCTCTGATCCAAATCTAGATCACAGTATGGTAGAAATAACCCTGCTGGCAAAATTGTCCTCTGAAAATTTGATAGTGATATATACAGGTATGTCCTCAAAAAAATTCACAATTATTTACTCCTTCATTACCAGATGCCAGACTTTGATGCATCCTGGCCCAAAGACAAGATGCTCCCTTTGTCACAATACAGTCAATTTTGACTAGTTCTCTGCTTTTAGCTTCTTATTCTGGTTCATCAGACTGGGGTGTCTCACGAAACATCTGAAGACACAGCTCTTCCGTTCCACCTGATCACCTGAAACACTACCACCTAAAGCAATTTCTTATGTCTTAAACTTTGTTTTCCTTTACTAAAAAATCTAATGGTTTAATGCACTCATATCTCTAGCAGCTAGCTTGTACATTGTCTGGCCAACTACTGAAACCTGGTCATGCAGTACTTCTAATATTATTGGCACCTTATATGGCTTTTTGCTTGTGTTGTACTCTGCCTCACTTGTAAGTTGCTTTGGATAAAACTTGTGCCAAATGAATAAATGTAAATGTAAATGCAATGTAAATGTCTTTGGAGAAGCCAAAGCCAGAGTTAGCAGATATTTATAACTGAGAGAACTAATCTGAAAGTTTGAAATTATAGCTTCTATGGCAACTCACAAGCCATTATTGCACTGTGCTGCAGGAGAGAGACAAGGAACAATGCTGGCATGCATACCCCTATACAGGGCAGAAAAAAGCCAATTCATTCCACTGCTGTAGGCTTAGGTCATTGCTGTCTGATGGCACAGCTAGGCTCAGACCCAAGCTGTCACTTTGAATATGCCAACACCTGTACTCAGAACTTAGCTGACTGAGCCACTCAGGAATCACATTCAAAGGTACATCCATTACCTGATTGGTTTGGCACTGTAGACTACTCTTGTGTAGTTATACAAACTGTGAATTGAAGTGAAATGCTATCAAGAAATTACAGGTACAAGGATGTTATTTTACCACCCCCACACACACACACACACACACACACACTCACACTCACACAGTTCCCACCAATAGTATTTGCCCTCTGGACAATCAGATTTCTGTCCAAAAGCCATATGAATGCAAGTATGCATGTTGTATGCTTGTAATGTACCCATAGCTTAAGAGCTGTGTCTTTTTTATTCCTATATCAAAAATGTATACACTGGCCTGTAGTGATCATGTTTGCAAAATATTACTAAGCTTTGTTCATTTTTCTGCTGCATAGCGAAACAAAATACATTTGAATATTCCCAAAAGGCAAAGGTTTGGGCAGCAATGTGGTACTGATCTTTTGAAAGCCTCAAGAATCACTCTATCTGCACGGTGTCTGAAAACATGTTGAAAGAGATGACTCTCATAATTGTGGAAGTAGTCTTAAGTGTCTGGAAAATTAAGTTACGAAGTATCTTAAAAATGTAAAGAAAATGGCATGGTTGAGACTGTATCATGAGCTAAAGTGATATATAGGTATATGTGGTATCGAACAAATCATAAATAAAGAGATTATTTGTTTTGAAAAAGTATTTAGATGATCAACCTTCTATATATGCTGCATTCATTACACAAAACCACAGAGTGATTTTATACGTGAATAGTGTGACCACACCCCACCAATCTAATTTCTCACACAGACCCAAAAACATACGGGAAATTTGTTGATACGAGTATGCAATAACAACATATATTGAAAAGATATCTAGAGGTAGACCTGGTATTATGTGTCATATTGAAATCCTTTAATGAGGTTCTTCAGTCCTTCCTGGACACATTCTGAAAAAACGATTTTTGCCAATTTGTCTCTGCAATTCCACTTTCTTTAAAGTATTGTAATACTTTTACTTTACTCTTTACTCAAAACTGAGGATCATATGAATTCATAATTTTATATAAAAACACAAACCACCCATTTGAGTAACCAATGGGCAAGCAAAAACAGTCAGCTGTGAATGTATGCGATAAGGCATGGTTTACTTTTTATATACTTTATCATTTCAAGACATGTACCCCATGAAACAGACATGGGGCTCAGTGAAACCATAGACCTCTATTCAATCTAGTCATCAACTGCAGAGGTCTTTGTGTTGAATATCTAAACACTTGCTTAAATTCATCTGTACATTTCTTCTTCCCACAGATGTTTAGAGTAAGAAAATAAAATATGGTGCATGTGTAAATTTCAAGCAATTTAAAAGACTGCCCAGATTGCCAAACCTATAAATAATTAGACTTAAATTATAGGAGTTCTAGTTGCAGAGTAATATATGCTGGATCAGGGCTTGACACAATGAAGCAAGAAAGGGAAACTCCAATTCTCTGACACTCAAATGCTAATACTTGCATTCACAGGTACAAATCCAGCATCACAGTTTAGGACCTACCTTTACATGTTTTGCAGCGACCAAACCTAAATCCTCAATGCCACATACTTTGTATTGTGTTTTCACTTCCAAAAAAGCCACTCTGCTGTCTGAACATGCTCCAAGGGGGTGACACATGGAGAGAACGTGAAAGTGTATCCATTTAAGTGATCCAGTCTTACTTGTTTAAGTGCTCTTCCAGGCCTGGACTAAGTTGAAACAAAAAGTTAAAGCACTATCAAAACACCGGCAGTGACAGAAATAATAAATGCCACAGGACAATGACATTATCCATTTGACATATTTTTAATATAACTTTTAAAATCTGAATATTATAAGAAAATGTAGCATATCACAACAGAGCAGAACAATGACACTCCCCAAACCCCCTTCCTTAGGAACAACAGAGCTAGAGTACTCTGCTGTATATACAGCTCCATGCTGTACATAAAATGCTAACAATTTATGATGAATAATTTCTCAATTACGTAATTCAGTTAACGATGCACTGAGTGGTATGCATTTATTTGAACAAATTACATTGTTTGCAAGGAAAGAAGTTAATAAATTAAGAAATGTATAAATATGGTGAGCCATAAAGTGAGCCAAAAACTGAAAAAGTCAAAGGATAGCTGTAGGGACATTCAGATAATACAGTATTATTATAGTCAGTTCTACAAAGTCTGTTAAAAACCAACTGAATAATTGCAGTATCGTTTAATTATTGTTTGTTATTATTAAGTATCATTTGCTTCTTTAAACATTCCAAACCATTGAGCATAGTTATATGTACTGATAAAAAACACTAGGTCTGAATATCAAAACTAGAATAGAATATCTCAGTTTCAGCATAAGGAATGTTTTCATGCGGAAGCATGTTCAGAACTATAGAACTACAATAAACGCTGTTTAAGTATTTTATCCAGTTTAGTATTCTATGGTAAGGTGACTGGTTGACTCAGATGTCATGAGTAGTACATCCTGATTGGTTTCCAGAAAGTTGCAATGCTAGTTGAATCAATCACAGAACATGAACTGATTAATTCATTTGAAAATTTAAATGTTATTTTGAATGTATTCTTATTAGCTAGACTCAAGTGACATCACTGAAGGGAAAGAAAATTCTCCGCTATCACCTGATTGCACATGATTTGTATCCAGAGTGCATTTCCAAAAATCAAATTATTTTGAGTGAGGTATAGTTTTGCAGACAGCTCCTGTGCTGTCATCCTCATTGAAAAGAATAACATTTGTTACACATTTGTGTGTGAGTGTGGCCTGAACAAACATTATTCTCACACTTTAGTTCAAAATAGATGGTCTTACAGTTACATTGATGCTCTTCATTGCTATTCCAAATGAGTCCTTAAATTTCTAGTTGGAACAACTATTATGTTAAAAGGGATTGCAAGGGAGTGCACTGATCCAGCAACTGCAGGCAGGTTGTCTAAACTTGTGTAAGAGTTATCAATTACAAGTATTCCTGAAAAAGTATCATAAAGGATAAACTGTTTGGTTTTCATACAGGGAGACCATGCTTAATAAATCTGGATTTCTTCAAGGAAGTCAAATCAGACTCCATATCATATGTGTCTTTCAAAAAACGTTCATGAAAGTTCCTCATGACTTATTACCAAGTGGAAATCAGTAGGAATTAATGGAGTTGTGTGAAATCTGTTGTGTTAAGCCATGATATTCCATTGGTTAACAAATCTGATTTACACATTTATGTCAACTTGTCCTTCCAGTGCAATCAATAAAAAAACTTTCTTACTTTCTTACTTGAAAGTACACCTCTGTCATGCCTGTCTAGTCATTTGGCTGCCAACTATAGGCACTTATGTGGATGTTACTGCCATTCCACTTGCAGTGGAAGTTGCCAGCAGAGCTACAAACACACCAACATACAAGGCTATGAAAAACACAACCAGCATATTTTATTTCACTTTTTGAAGCAGTGCTTTCTGTCATTCAGTAGTGTCTGCAGTTTATAGCCAAAGTGCTCACACCTGGAATGAGCTAAGCGGAGACCAGCTGGTTTCTGTATCCAGTGCTGTTGAGGCAGAAAAAAAGGTGTCTCCCAGGTCAAACACACAAGTTAAAACATGTTTTGAAATGAAAACTATGAATTTACAACATTTCAGATGTGTCATAATTTAGAAAATATCTTAAGATCTTGAGGGACATCACCGCTTGCCAAAAGTCAAATTAATATTCAACTAATGCTGTGAACTCTCTGCCTGAACATTACTTTGCTACTTTGTCACATTCACAGCAGAGTGTCAGGCCTCAGCATACCGTGTTAACATATCATAGAGTACCTTATATAACTTGCTACTTCACCGGAGAAATGTACTTTAGCTCTGGGGACAGCACAACCAATCATTTGCATGTTATTTTCTTCCCTGTTCTTCTCTAATTCTGGTAAAAAAAGAGAACCGTCAATTACATTTTGGAAAAACTTCCATTTCAAGCAGGGCTAGTTATGTCAACAGTGATATAAGGTGTAAGCATCCAGCTAATTAATGATTGCAAATGAAGGTGGAAGCAAAAAGCACACGAATGTCTCTGAAGTGCTGATGCTGGCTACTGCAGTGATTATTCTCTAGTGGGGGAAAGTGGGGAAATTTGGGAAAGTGGGGAAACTTGGTGAGCACACATATGTTTCTGAGGATCAAGAGAGTCACCCATCTTGACTCAACTCCCACAGCATTAACAATGACTCACAATCTTTGGTCTGTGACTGTGTGAAGTTCAGCAGCCTCTTTATGCTTCCTTTTTAACTGTGTGATGAGCCTGTGAAAGACGGGGAACATGATTCCCCTTATTTCCATGCTATTTCCCCAACACCTCATAACCTGTCATGTTTATGTGCCATAACTATGACGTCGCTGGCCTGCTATTGGTGGTAAATAGACCATTAAATTCTGATTTTGTTATGCAGCACAGAATTGATATAGACAAAATACAAACAGTTTGCTGTCATTGTTTACATTGTTTAATTTCTTGACTGTTTCCACTCATTCATTTGTTTTAACAGAAATATTTCAAAATCCCTTAATGGCAGTTGATTATAGCAAGTTAAGGTTACTATCATCAATGATCAAAATGTAAAAAAATAGCACTTAAAAAGAACAGTTTGTTTTGCACAGAGAGGACAACATCCATCAACATGGAAAACAGCTGCATCCTTTCATAGTCAGGGAAATTCTCAGTCTAAAACTAATGAACCTGCATGATAAACAAATGGATGATAATTTATTAGTGGAACAGTTAATAAAGTAAACGTCAGTGTCACCAATAACTTACTTCAAAATGGCAAGATTTTACTATTTTCCAAAAACATGTGCATTACACAACATACTCTTGGTTAAGGGCCTTATTTGTAATCAACCAGTTGAATGGTATAGTTAACCTAAACTGCTTAAATATAAAAGGATACAATGTAAAATAGAAGCTATGAAAGCTGTCCTGGCAGGGGTTTCTGATGTTATTAATGTGTAGTATTCTACACATTGATAGACATACAGTCTATCAGAAACATACATTGCCCTCCATATCTATTCATATCTGTGTCTAAATAGGAATAAAGACATGGTTTAAAAGAACATATTTAATAATAGCTTCTACTTAAATAAAATGTTATTCTGTCATCATAATAGCATTGCACAGAGCAAATTCAGATTATTCACAAACAATGAATTTTAAAAACAAAATGCTTCATGTAGTTTTTATAAAGTATTTGATGAGGTAATT
Source organism: Megalops atlanticus (assembly GCA_019176425.1). NCBI lineage: Eukaryota > Metazoa > Chordata > Actinopteri > Elopiformes > Megalopidae > Megalops > Megalops atlanticus. The sequence goes on along the minus strand of CM032875.1, from coordinate 26,036,892 downwards.
ATGATATGCTTATGTTCTTATTTCAACTCTTTCACCTTGACGATGCAGGTACAAAGATATATCTTACAGTTTATCATTGGCTGTGAGACAATGTCAGGTGACCTTTTGTTTGGAACAGACACCAGTGGAAAGTTTGTGATTACCTTTTTTACTTTTTGTGATAACTGTGTTTTAGTGTTACTTCCCCTAGTGTACATTCATGGGCTTCTTTTTATTCCTCACCCGCATAAATGTGTATGTTGGGTGTGCCATACATCTAAGGGTTTAAGCATAAATCATTTTCAGGGTGACACCAGTGATGTCCTTGAAACTTAGGGTTTCGCTGCAGAGAGTAATTTTCCTCTAAAAGACTGCCATATACAGCATATGTGTTTTGATTAATGCAAATGATCTATCTAGCCAAGGCTTTCATTTTCAAAATAAAGGGTTATAGCTGATGTTAACATCTACCAGTCTTGGTCTTACCAGCCTTACCCTGTGTATTCCACTTTTGAGTTATCTAGACTCTCTATAAACTGTAATAAATATGGTGAGATGGCGCACTGTGCTTTATTCAACAGACCCTGACCTATTTTAAGTATGCCATGAGAAACATGACACCAGGTTATTTTTTTGCCTTCTTGGTGGCTGCCAGGTTTCATTCTAAAGATACCCCACACAACATACATGAGAAATGACTGACTCAGCTGCAAGCTATTAAAAGAACTTGAGTCCCAGGGAGCTGCTTTTGAAGCCATTCAGAGGGGGTCTGTGAATGGCAGCGAGAGAGAAGCTTCTAACCGATTAACTAATTAAACGTGGAAAACAACAGCCATTCTCAGCTGAGGCTTAACTCCTTACGCACGCTGTAAGTGTTCTTAAAATAACCCAGATTACAGGTATGTTGTTGTGTTAGCCAGAAAACAACCCTCAAAGTTTGTGGTCTTCTGTTAACCTTTGTTGTGCAGTTGAAATTGAAAGTCTGAAACGTGCAGTGCTCTTCGGCTTTTTAACACACGTTACTTAAATATGAGTGTCATATGATAGCCAGTCGAGTAATTGATTTATGATACCAGAGCTGGGGGTGGTACTTTGCCGTTGTTTGTGTTCTGGCTTGTTGTTCTTGGATATCAGACTGTATCCTAGAGGTGACACTGTTCAGAGCTTGTGTAGACAGCTACAGTGAGTCTGGCCCTGAGTAAATTTAGACCTTGTCCTTAGACACTCTGTACATGGCAAACTGTAACAGAGTTACAATATAACACACAAATGCCAAATAAAATATAGTAGCAATACATAGGCACTTTAAAGAATGTGTATTTCATGTTTTCACAGCAGTCATACTAGACTGAAAGGAATATTTTTCAGTATTATTTTTCAATCAAAAACTTGGTTGAAACTGATCGGGGTCAACTTGAATGTAAACTTGCTTGCAAAAGGGTTTATGGATTAACACAGCATAACACATTGTTGTGTATATTTTTGGTAGGCACTGCGTGTAAATGTACATTCTTTACAAAATGTGTCTTTCAGTATCTGTCTTTTTTTCTGCAAAATCCCTTGCTCCTACTGGATGACTACCTAAGCAGTTATTTTAACGTTTTAAACATTTGCAAATGTTGATAGAAAGTCAAACTCTATTCACTCACTGGTATGCACACTCAGTTTGTAGAGACCCCCCAAAATAAGATAAACCTGGAAATAGTTTACAATTGTTTACAAGCCTTGTAACAGCTTTGTTTGTATATATCAATCTTGGAAGGACCATCTCCTTCATATGTGTTTGGTATGTCCAACCACACATATCCCTCTTTAATTTTTAATTATTATCTTTTTCATAGAATTTAAATTAATTTTGAGTTGAGTATCAAAAAGTATAAAGTATCACAAATCTGGTCTTTGGTTGTTTCCAACCAATACTAAAAAGGAATGCTTAATACAAAATCTCCACTACAAGAAGTACATTTGATTTCAGTTCATTATTTTTACAGTATCTACAAAACATTGCACATGTGAAAGAGGCAATAATTTATATTTTTCTACTACATGCAGTATGTGACACATTCTTTATGTATTCAAGTTTGTGTTGTACCATATAATACATCAATATACATTACATGTTAATAAAATGTCCAGGCGAAAGGGCGGCACAGCAGAACAAAGATGACGTGATTTGAGCGAGGAGAAAACCATTCACACTTCTGTAAACTGTTTGTAAAAAGGCATGTTTTTGTAACGCTGTCCTGCTCACTTTACCGTAAGCATTGCAATTGACATCATTCTCAGTAAATATATAACCCCACAGTTCAGTATGTTTAGACAAAGTATGATTACATACACAGAGACGTAACCCAATTCCTTGGGTTGCCTGATGTCACATCCTCCTAAGTTCAAGTGAGGGAATTTCCACACCAAAATGCTCTATTGTAAGTCAGCACCTCATGTCGATCTCAGTTCAGATGTAGGAGACACAATTTGTTTAAGAGTCTGAGCCTACAGCACTTGTTCATCCTATTGTGTAATACAGGAATAAATTAAAACTGCCCATGAGTCACATAGATGTTGTGCATACGCTCATACGTTTGTGTTACCAGTGCATGTCAAATGATTGTCCATGTTATTAATGCATGCAAATTCTTTGTGGTTTCTGACATATTTACCTGTCTTTTATTTGGCCTGTTCAATAAGGACATAAAAATTGCATGAACAGTGTCTTTGAGTCAACACAAAACAAAAGTGCCAAATCACTTGTTCTGCCTGGTAGAGTTGGTCACCCTGTGTGTTTGTCTTTCAGAAGATGGGATTCACGTCTGTTCTGGCTCTGCCAATGCTGGTGGTGGTGGTAGCAGGGATCTATTACCTGTACAATGAGGTGCTCAGGTTTATGTCAAAGTCTGTGGTGCGGAACAAGGTGGTTGTGATAACGGATGCCGTGTCAGGAGTGGGAAACGGTAATGCTTTTAAAACCATGATATTCCCTTTTAAGTTGCATGAGACAGCAAATTGTTTATTTTTGTTTCAGCACATTATATAATTTCCTCTGATCAGGCTGCTGATCAGGCTGCTGAAGATTTTTTTCACTTCTTTTTCATGTCTAAACCATAACAAGTGTTCATTAAAAGCTGAAGATTCTGCAAATATCAACACACTACCATGCACAACTTCATACACACTCAACTGAAAGAACGTGAAAGATGAGGGAACATATTTGAGGATTGTGGGGATGGGTTGGGGTGTAGTGTAGCCCTGGTATGAACGACAGAACAAAACTGCCCACAGTAAATTGTGGCTATGTCCATCACTCCTCACACCATGTCAGGCCAATCTGAATGCACAGTCACCCAGCCCTGCCCATCTTCCTCTCAGTGTGGACCTCTGCCAACCAGCCTTTCTATCCAAGATCTCTATCAGGGACACAAAGTCTGCGTGTTATTAGCTGCTGATAAAATGACATTGTATGGAACACTGAACGAAAAACAAAAACTGAAAACCCACAATGGAAGAGGGCAGGGAGTCGGGAGGGAGTTATGCAGCATGCCGCCATAGGGTCAGCAGAATGCTTAATGTCGTGGCAGTCCCACTTGCTGGGATTCAGCAGATTGTTTTATGTGACTGAATAAATAACGCTGTCCATCTCACCCGTTCTATGTCCAGCGTGTCTTTATCTTTCTCTCCTCATGCAGAGTGTGCCAAGCTCTTTCATAAGGGAGGGGCCAGGCTGATCCTGTGTGGGAAAAGCTGGGACAAGTTAGAATCTCTCTCAGATGACCTAAGCAGTGCGTCAGACCCCAGTGTGGTGAGTGGGTCCTGTACAGTCTGGGGCCTCACACTAGAAACAAACAACTTCTCAATCAAATATGAAACACAAAAAAAATCCAACCCAGCTGCATCTAATGCGAGGCAGAGCTCCTTTCATCCCTGATCATAAAGCCCTGGTCCACCAACCTCCGTCTCCATGTCACATCAACACTTCCTGCTCATCTGATAAACAAAGGCAGGATTTCCTCTCTGACAACTGACTGTCCATTGATGCCACATATTTTCAGTTCAAAACAACCGCTTATATGAGACTGCTTATGTGTAGCTACACTGTACCATGTATTGAATAGTGGATTGACAAAGTGCTGGCCACAGTACACAATGGAATTTTTTTAAACTCATGCTACCACACTTCTTTACCCATAAAAAAGAAATAATATTTTGTGGGAACTTTGTCTGCGCAGAAGGTCGCAGTGGTTTTGAGGAATTCATTGTTTACACAGTCCATAAAGCTGGAAATGTAAACAGATCACTCTACAACTCAGACAGTGATTTCTCAGTCTGAAACAAAATGAACCACAGTGTCACTTTTGTTGAGAAACCAGCTCAGGAATGGTCCATTCTCTCATCACATTTACATTACAAAGCTGGATTCAGTGAACATTTTCATATCTTTTGCAATCACACCTATAGAAAATATAATACTAAAACATAAAATTTGTATTTATACCACTTCAGTTCTTTACTTTTGACATGACAAGAGTATGGTACATCTAACAACGAGAACAATTTATGTCTCATTACATTAAACGTGAAAATTGACCCATCTGAAGTGAAGGTGTGTTTTGTTAGGTATTCCTCCCAGTGGATGAAGAATCCTGCTAACCCAAGGCATTTTCTGCTTTGCAGACCTTCACGCCCAAGCTGGTGCTGCTAGATTTCAGTGACATGGACAGCATGCCAGATGTGATCACTGAGATCCTGGAGTGCTACGGCTGTGTGGATGTGCTGATCTGCAACAGCAGCCTGAAGATCAAGGCGCCTGTGCAGACCATGTCTCTGGAGCTGGACAAGACCATCATGGACACAAACTACTTTGGCCCCATCACTTTAGCAAAAGGTATACGGTGCTAGACAATCAACAAGAAAGAGTACAGCTTCTAGGACAACCACAAGGTGTCCTAGCTCCTGAGTATGCAACTTAGTTAAACACGTTTTAAGGGGTGACTGTTATATTTTGCGTAAGAATCGGAATTTTCACATACAAAAAATATATTGAGAATATAGTTTAGAAAATATATGTTTATCCCAATCATTATATTTATTATTTTGATGAAATTACAATATATTTCTGCTCATATTGATATATGTTAAATGTATTTGCAACATATTCTTGGGCAGAACAAGACATTTCTTAATACATTATAATATACAGTATTTCATTTTTGTAAGTTTGCTGAAGTCAACAAAAAATGTGATGACTGGAAAAAATTCAGAACCTGCTTAAATTTATGAGTCAATATTATGGATAAATTGTAACAAGACTACATTGGGGTCTAGCCTTGGAACAGGGAAATATTAACTTCAGTCAACATTCAAATGTTGGATCAACCCAAACAGTCATGAAATCCCACAGTCATTATGACAGAGGACTTAATCTGTTCGGGTTCTATTTTAGGGGTACTGCAATCCATGATCTCTAGGAGGACTGGTCACCTGTTACTGGTCAACAGCATCCAGGGAAAACTGGCTGTACCATTTCGCACTGCCTGTGAGTTGACGTGGCACAGCTTTGGAGTGAAATATTTGGTTTTCCTCGGTCTGGAACTTCCATGAAACAGAAAATGTCAGTTTAAACTGACTATGTAATGAGCATTTTAAAAAATGCTAAGCTACCTCATCGAATTAAAATGTTACCAAAAAAAAAAACAAAGATTGTTAAGTTAACAAGAGTGCCCATAATTACAATCTCTGTTTGGTAAATTGCAGTTTCGATGAATGAGTTGTGCTCTGCACTGTGTTTGTGTTTGAGACGCTGCCTCTAAGCACGCCGTCCAGGCCTTCTTTGACTGCCTGCGGGCTGAAGTGGAGGAGTATGGGATCTCCGTCAGCACCATCAGCCATACTTTCATCAGCGCCTTACCAAAGGAGGCCACGCCATCTTCCAAGCCCAACAACTCCCTCTGGTCATGTACGTAAAGCAGTGAGACTGAACAAACTCTGTCTTTCAACAGACGTAAAAGGACCACTATTAATGCTGCTTAGGGGACCCCGTAGGTAATATCTTCCATTTCAACACTTTTTACGCTTGAAAACGTTATGTATGGTTGAAAAAAGTATGATTTAAAAATTAGAGCATGTTAAGTTTTTATTTTGTGAATACATACAAAAGAAACACTGATGAATATGAATGAATTCATTTTCATATATCACTCTAAGGTTAAGCTTTTGGGACAAGTCATTACTATTCTATTTCATGCTACTATATGTTACAAGTCACATTGACTTCCTGGTCACTTTTTCACATTGTTGCAATGCTAATTTGGTTGGTCTAATAGGCATCTCTCCATATTCCTGTGTTTTCCAGTCCTTTCCAGGCACCTGTCCCACGGAGTGCATCCGGTGGATCTTGCCGATGAGATTCTGAGGACAGTGAGCAGGAGGAAGAAGGAGGTCCTTCTGGCGCACCCCATCCCAAGGGCTGCACTCTATATCAGATCCCTCTTCCCGAGCCTCTTTTTTGCCGTGGTGGCAGCAGGAGTGAAGGATGTGGCCATAGCAGAGCCTTTGCAGTAGAAAAAAATGGGCGGGGATGCAATGCGCGGGCTGTTCTGGAATAAGTGTGCCTTGTTCCTTAATGCATGTACCTATGTGCTGGTCTGGTCTGACTGCTCAAGGAAGATGACTTTATTTGCAAGAGGAACAATGACATGGTTTTCACTAATTAATGGAGTGTGAGAAACTATTTTGATGCGGCAGTTTTTTTAATTTCATTTTACAGCTTACTCCAAAATGTGGGAATCATTGGGATAATTCAAGTTTGAGCCTTGCTACACTCTCTGTTATTGTGAGCAAGTAAAATAATAAATTTGTTTTCAAATACAGATGCAATAATAATATACTGGTTGTGTTCATTAAAGTATACATATTCATTTGCATATTACCTCCTTCGTTTTTAATTCTGGTATCACCTATAGGGAACTGAAAAGCAGAACACATATACTGTAAAACTGCACATTTCATGAAATTTGATGCTTACAGACCCAACCAACACAAACATTATTTCATACAAAATTTGAAACAGAGTATCTTTTTTGACACTCTATCTTTCATTCTTTTGATTTTTACCTGAAAATCTGAAGTGTCATCTCTTTTGTATGGAATATCTATGAGAAAGAGCAAATTGTGTATTCCCCTCTGGCCAGTCAGCAGTTAACAATTGATCAGTGGGGTGGAATCACCTGGCAACAGCGGTCTGTATGCCTTTTTGTGATATGGCTCCATCTTCTGGCAATACATTTAAATATTTGTAGCCATTTAACCATGGAGTTGTATGCTGTCCTCAGTGCTGCCTCTGCTGGTACATTTGCATACTCACAGCACTGACATTACAGTTATGAACCCCAACATCAGCTTACTTTCACCATCATATAATATGTATACAGTACACATATGCACACACACACACACACACACACACACACACAATAGATCAAACAATATTTTGTCCTGAATCAACTAAAATAACATGACAAATGCTTCATATGTCTGTGTTTCATGTCTGCATTATTATGCTACACATTATAACAGGATTGATTGTTTTCTTTGTAAAGTATGTGCACTTTCCATTGGTTGGTTCAAACACAGCTTTTCAAATACATGAGCAACACACCAATTACTATGTACATATTGCGTACACATTTCCACATGATGATCTGAGCCATAAAAATGTGAGCAGTTGTAATACTACCTAACATCAGAAATGTAACTAGGTGGAGGTCCAATAAACCAAACTGCTTCAACAGCACCTTAACTTTTGCTAGGACCATAATGACAACTTCACACTATTATACTGTGCTGGAACTTTTAAGATGTACTTTGTAGTGTAGAAAAATCTTACACATTGGATATATGTATATACTGTATGTATTTATAATAGTAATCACCCTGATGGTGGAAGGAAAATGTATATCATGGATTGAGAAAATGATTGGCCGTCAGCTCACCCCCCTCACAGACCTGTACTTGTCCAGGATGAGGAAGAGGGTGGGGAAAATCATGGCTGATTCCTCACATCCTGGCCACTCTCTCTTCCAGGGGCTACCCTCTAAACGCAGAGAAGGAGTGAGATCCATAAAGACTAGGACTACACGTCACCTGAACACCTTCTTTCACCAGGCTGCAATCCTCTCAAATAAGGACCCTTCCTATATGTGCCCCCTGTCCAGTTGCACACTTTAACAGTCCATCCCACAGATCCCACAATGGAACTGTAAAACTGTAAAGTTATTGCACAAATGTACATAACCAAAGGCATTGCACAGTTTCTTTAATTGTATTGTATTCCATTGTATTTATTGCATTGTTTTGTATTGTATAATTCTGCCTGCATTGATGTTTTCAATGTCGACACCTGCACCAAGAGAAATTCCTTGTACATCTGTACTTGGAGAATGAAAAAGAAATTCTGAACAAGAGACAAAAAAACAGAACCTGACAAATGTTTCTACCTCAAGTAAATCTGCAAATTCAAAATGAAGAGGCAATAAAAATTTTAAAATTGTTCCCATTTTTTTAAAACATTGGAAGTGAATATAGACTGAAGGCCCGCCACTTCACTTTGAAGCCATGCTGCTTTGATTTGAGGTACACAAAATATTAATTTTGCATGTTTCTTTGTATTAAAGATACAGGCGCAGCCCGCCACACAAATTGTATGACAGTAATCATGAGCACTGGGAAAATCTAAATGATTTCTGGTAATGTGTACACAAGTAGTGTATACCAGCAAGTTTGTGTGAGATACAACATGTCTTTTCTGTCAGTTTGTGAATATGGTTTGTTTTAATTTTGCGTCCCCATAAAATATGTGTAAATTTGTTCATTACAAAGTTCATAGTGAGTTATGCATCATGCAATTCATGAAATTCATAATTTCAATTTTAAGTAACATACTCATGATGTTCTTATCTGGTAATGCTATTTCTCAGATGTGGACATATTTAAATATGCGATGGATGTGCAAATATTCCTAAACAGTTAAACGTTTATGCATTGACTTGTGTGAGTCAAAATCCCAGTCATCGCAGTTCTTAAAGAAAACATGTTAAAATACACAACTCATAACTTCATTATAAAGAAACATCAAGCATGAGGGTTTATCTAAGGTTTACCTAGACCCACTGTATGCTGATGGGATGAATTTTCCACCTTTGTCAATATTTCTGTGGGTTCTAATTTCATATAAATAATAAATAAATCAATAAATTTTTTATTACAGTAATGCTATTTGTATGATGTTGGGATGTATGAATGTTGTGAGAAGGAATACAGATATTTAATTTCTCTGATGTTAGCCTGGTCTGACACCACTGCTCATTCAGCTTGAATGGATAGTCACTCTGAATAAGAGTGTCTGCTAAATGAATGTAATGTAGTGTACTTAAAAATGTATGTGTGTGTGTGTATGTGTGCATGTGTGTTTCTATCAGATAGCAGAAGAGGGCATTGCTGACACTGTAAATTCATTGTGGTTGCTGAGGGGGTGCTTCCAGACTAGTCTGTCCTGATCACCTCTGAGGAATGTGTCAGGGCACATCATGACATGTCTTTGCAAAACTGACAATGACAAACAGAACACAGCCATGTAACATACAAACAATCCACCACTTACTCTGTTCAGAATTCCCCCCAGCACACAGAATCTAGTGTGAAAAATATCCAGCTGAAAAAGTCTTTGTCTGCCTTCGAATTTGCATGCTTACTTTTGATTACGCTGTTTTCATCTACATGTGAATTGCAGTATAAACACATCCTCCTTCCTCAGCCCAACATGATAGCAAAACTAGCCGACCAGTTTTACCAGATTTCATATTTACATTTCATTGGCCTGTAATTTTTTTTCTCTGGTTCCGTATTCATTTATCGACCTGCTGAGACGATAGCTGCTTATCCTCAGGGAAATTTAATTATTGTTTTTGTGTATTATATGTATTTAAAATTATTTTTATAATTTGCATCTTATGCACTTAATTTACAGTACCTATTTGATTTATCACAATTATGGGATGGGCGAGAAAAGACTGAAGAGGAGGCTTTGAAAGCAGAAATTGTTTACAGGGAAGTGGCTGCAGGAAGGGTGGAAAACTTGACCCCGGCTGATGGAAGAAAACAGAGGTACTACCTCTAGACCAGTGCGAGTTTGGGACTGGGTTGTTCATCGGCATACAAATGCAGGAAACAGAAGGGAGAGGACCTGGAACATGGAAATTATAACACTGAGACAACATCAGGATAGCTGTAGAAGTGAGAAGGCTGGTGGCATGAACTGCCAGTACAGACATGGGATGGGTCTGTTAACCTGATTCACACACAATTCGGAGGCTTTTACGATCAGAAGCAGCTGGTGAAGCACAGACCTTTACTGTACAGCCAAGAGCAGCAGCTGCACTGGTGTGCAAGATAACAACTACGAACAACTACTAACAACAGCTTCTTTGACTTTACACCTTTGGGACTGTTTTTTCTTTAAAGCGAAGCAAAACTGGATTCCTGGACATGGGCTTAGGATCAGATCCACACGGTAAGTAAAAATGCTCTTAAAGGAAAAGAAAAAAGGAAGGTCTGCCCACCTGTCCAAAACTACATTTACAATCATGCATCTGTCTCTGCTGACGACAGCTGGTCCAGAATCAGATATAATACAGAAGATTAACCCTCTATGGTACCATGTTGCCTCCAGGCAACATAGACTACTTTACCTTGTTGAAAGAAAATGAGACATCCCTTACACTTCTCAGTCCACCTGAAGAGCAGGACACCCCAGTATTAACCAATGAAAATGCAAAAAATTGGTCACATGCTCCACAGGCGGCCATTTTGCTTCCTCTTTCAGCACATGTCTCACAGCATCATATTTCCTCTCACAAAAAGTGTCTTTTTCACCAATTTCTGTCCAGTTTCTCATCTACAAAAAATCTGACCATCCTTCATTGGTAAGTAAAGATGTATTTTCAAGCATTATACATTATATTTAATCATATATATCTCAGGAAATTACAAAAAACTGCATGTTGCCCTGAGGCAACATTGTACAGTAATGAAATCACGTAAGGCCAGACCAGGCATAATGGGTTAGGATGCAAGTACATTACATTTGTAAGGGATGGAGTTTGAATTATCTACATGTATTTTTCAGGAATAACATTTTCTATTGCATGTATAAGAATATGTAATTCACATACTATATATCTGCACATTTTAATGCAGGAGATGAATCCACAAGTTTTCTATGGCAAGTCAAAAAGATCTACAGCACAGGTGGCACTGCCAGTTGATGACAGTGAGGATGAGGTGTCATATAGTGATGAGGAAGATGAGGTGATAGTGGAAACTCTGCAGAGAGAGGGTGAGAGTGAGGATGATGATGAGGATGAAAATGGAGGTACTGCAGTACTAGAAAATCAACAGGAAGAAGTTCAGATGATGGAAGTTCCTAGGATGAGGAACCTGATGATGGTGAAGATGGAGGTATAGTAGCAGGCTTGATTACTGTAGGATGAAAGTGAAGTTAGTTAGTTAGTAAATAAATAAATAACTAAATAAATAAATAGGTCAACCTTTTCCATATTCTCACAATATATATTTTTTTCCAGAGCAATACATACGAGCAAAAAATCTACAATGGAGAACATGGTCACTGGCCTGTTTGGGTGGAACAAAAAGGGAGATGCAAATACTCAGCTTGTTCAGGAATTGTAAAAGTGCAGTGCTCAAAATGTGCTACCTACCTGTGTTTCTGTGTTGAGAGGAATTGCTTCCTCAAGTTTCACAAGCAGTGAGGTGCCAAACAGAGGAGGGAGATTGTATTGTTTATGCGGGTGCTTGTGTGTTCATGCGGATGCTTTTGTGTGTGTATGGGCATGCTTGTGAATGTAAGGAGAAGGTAATGGTGCTATTTACTGTTTTTAGTTGTAAACAGCAGTCATTATAATGATTTGATGATATTGATTGATTGATATTTGATGAATTGATAATATGATCACTTTGAAATATTTTTGTTCCACAATGGTTCAATGTTGCCTGAGAGCAACGGCTGAATACAATATCTGACTTATTGTAAAATATGTAATCTGTTCTGCTTAAAAAAACAAATAAATCTGTTTGTTTAAGTGTGTAGTTGAAGAAATATATGTTTTGAAGAAATATGCTTAATTTTTTTGTATGAAAACATCAAATGTTTAATTTTGTACCATTGTTATGGTACAATGTTGCTTTGAGGCAACAAACTTTTCAAAAATAAATAAATTTTAAAATAATGAAAATGTATACTGATTTTGTTAAAGTGTCCAATTTTAAGCAAGAAAAACATTACAAATATTTTTTAGCCACTGATATCATAATGCGTACCATAGAGGGTCAAAAATGTTTTTATTGTTTTTCCAAGTTAATACACAAAGGAAGGGAGTAAATGGAGGCTACTTCGAACAGAAAAGAAAAAATAATGCTTTATAAAAATTTTGTGACGGAAATGCAACTTCCCACCATAACAAGGAAGTTCCACGTGAAGGTTTTCTCAATGTGAATGAATGGTTTTTCTCCGCATAAAAATTCCACAAAAATATTTTGATCCTGCGCTGCAAATGTATGTACTGTATGCCTAGGTGTACTTAATACTCTTCATTAAAAATGTAGGCCCAGGGAAAATGACTGCTTTGTTAGTGGTTGTTGTTTCTTAGTGGTGAGGAGCAGGGCCTATAACACAACAGTTCTAATTTGATTCCCAGGTGGGCTGCTGCTGCTGCAGTTACATCCTGAATTGCTTCAGTACATAGTTGGCTGTATAACTAAATAACACATACATATTATAAGCCTTTTCATTTGCTGAAGCTAATGCCATATTTATTTTTTTGTTCATCATGCTGTTAAAAATGATGTTGTGTGTTGCACATCACACTACAGTGATGGAAGAAAAAAATGTGAGTCTTGGTTTTGAATACGTGTCAAGAAAGAAATGGAATTTATTTTTGACACTTCTGCAGTGTCACTTGAAATATAACAAAAATCATATATTTTTATGTACAGTATAATCATTAATAAATACCCCCATATTTTTAAGACTAAAATAAGCCTCTAATATCCCTCTAATTTCAAATGCACTTTCCCATTGTATTGCAGATACATGCTCCAGAGAGGTTTTTGGCTGGTGTTGACAGCAGCTCTCTGCATAGCAGGTAAAGTACCATTTAACTTATTGAAATAAATTATGAATGTTCTCTTAAATATTACTGTCAAGATCAAAGATGAAAGTGTAGTTTACATAATGCAGAACGAGCAGAATGCTGAGGTACTTTGTATGTTTGGTCCCTTCGTCTTAGGCGCAGAGGCTGAGAAGCTGATTAAGAAATTGTCATGCCCACCAGCTAGCTGCTTTGAGGTTAGAAATGGAAATGTTCCATTGTGCACTGCCAGTGAGCCAAAGGAACACTGCAACATCTCTGCAACGTATGTCAAGTGGGACTCTGGCAAACACCTGGAGTGTCATTGTGACCATGGTTCCCCAATTACAATGAAAGGTAACTGAAATGAAGACCTTAAATTTGTTCTATATTTGCTTGTCCCCTGATCTTGCCTTTCCATCTGTGTAACAGAGGTTGACCCAGTAAGTTAATATCAGCACAGGTCAGACAGGTTTGGCAAAAGGCTTGCAGAGTATTGACAGAGCAAATGAAAAGTTAATGCTAAAAAACTGCCAAAACACAATGTTTTTTTCATGAAAATGATTGGCTACAATATATAATAACAATAATAATAATAACTTACCCAGTCACTTTCAGCAAAATCAACATCATCAAGATGAACATTTATAGTGGCATGTTGAGGACATCTTAAATGGTAGTCATTTTTCATTTTTAAGCATAGTGCATCTTTCTATACATATTGTTGGATTACTGAGTTAAGAATGAAACAGAAATACTGGTTACATTATGTTGTGTGCTTTAACTCAGACATAGGCCTCCTGCAGGCCAAAGCTGATCCTCACATGATAAAGACAGAACTCAAAAATTGATGGAGAGCAAAACGTGTCCCAAAATGTTGTCCTTGGCCAGTGAGCTTTCAGAATACTGTATGCTTTTCAGTTTGTGTAATCCATTCTTTCAAAATGACTTACTGAGGAGAGATCATGATATTTCTTGAGTGAAGTTGTCTCAGGCTGTCAATTCCCTTTCTTTTCCAGGAACACCTGCTGCAGACCAAAACAGTGAGTAGAGATGTCATTTTTCAAAATAAGACATGATGAAAATAAGATGATGTGATGGCAACAAACTCAAAAATCCAAATTTTGAAATGTGTTCATAACAATGTATATAGTTAAAATAAATTGAAACGTCATATACAATTGTCAGTTTCAATCGACTGCTACAGATGCCATTTTATATCTTCTATCTCCAATAAGATTGAATAATGTGTACATCATAAATGACCACTTTTAGGTATGTCCTTTGAAAGGGAGCCAAGTTTCCAGAGACCTATTATCGGAAAAGGTAAGATATGGATTCAAAAATGCTTGTTCATCATTATTGTCATCATTATTCAAGTGCAAGTTCCTCACAGAGTATTACATTTTACATTGACATGTTATAGAAAACTTCAAGACAACTGTCAGAAATAAGCATATGTATACATTAAAGATATATAAATGAATAAATAACAAAGATAGAAACTCTTAATACATGATGATTACAATTTCAACTGTTTTCCAACTGCAGAAGTAGTGTTTACACTCTGATAATCAATAATGATATGACATTGTCTGAGATACAAAGTAAAGTATTTTTTATACTTCTAGGCACAAATGGGTTCAGAATTTCATTCATTCTTAGCAATTATGGCGAACCAGATGGTTATTAAACCTATTCACTATGCATATTTTCATTTCGAGTCCTTCTTGCTAGAATTACAATTGTTTATATCTTTACTTTTTTCAAAGAATAGTGATTTTTTCTTATTTTAATTCAAAGCTTATTTTTATGAATTTTATTTTGAGTAGGTAGATCCTCATCAAATCACTAAATACAGAATGTTAGAACACTCTGTACAAAACCCTTGAAACACAAGAACACTTTGGTGTCAACATCCAGTATCTTTTCTTTATAAACTATTATGTTTGTAATCTACAGAATGTAACATCAATAGCTCTCTGGCCTGAGTTTCTCTGATACACATGTACCCATATGTGTGTATCTCTGCTACTCATACAGTGAAATAAAAGTAGAAACTATCAACTTCTATTAAATGGTCTTCACATGCACATAAATTTTACCATTTTAGAGAAATGGCTGTTTTTGTGTTAAGTGCCCCCATTTTCAGGTGTGCAAAAGTCAACGAATGACTGACAGGTGTAACTCATTGCTCAGATGTTTCCTTTTGCATGGATTGTTCACACATAGAAGGGCAACGTGTCTAGCCTTGATTCCATCTTTTCATCTGTGGAGATTGCATTTAGAGTGAGAAGGCATACACCAGCATGAAAACCAGAGAACTGACTATGGCAGAAAAACAGCTAATCTGTAAGAGGACAGAACACAAAAAGTCATTAAGAACCATAGCACAGGAAATGGCTATATCAAGTACGGCAGTTAGGAAAGTTCTGTATTAAAAAAGAAACCACTGGTGGACCTCAAAATAAACACGGAGCAGGACGCAGATGGAATACAACTGCAGCAGATG
The DNA here is from genome assembly GCA_019176425.1 of Megalops atlanticus. Taxonomy (NCBI): domain Eukaryota; kingdom Metazoa; phylum Chordata; class Actinopteri; order Elopiformes; family Megalopidae; genus Megalops; species Megalops atlanticus. The sequence continues at coordinate 26,021,205 of CM032875.1, read as the reverse complement.
ACAGAAAAATCCTAAGAGCTGTGAAGAAAAACCCTAAAACAACGGTCAGTGACATCAGCCCCAGTCTACAGAGTGCAGGTGGGAAAGTACCACAATCCACTGTTTTTAGAAGACTTCAACAGCAGAATTATAGAGGGTATACTGCAAGATGCAAACCTCTTCTCAGCCACAAGAATCGAAAGGCTAGATTAGAATTGGCCAAAAATTACAAAGAGTTCTGGTGCAAAGTTTTATGGACAAATGAAACCAAAATTAACCTTCACCAAAGTGATGGAAAGACAAAAGTGTGGAGAAAGATAAGAACTGCCCATGATCCAAACCATTCCACCTCGTCTGTGAAACATGGAGGAAGTAATTTCATGACCTAGGCATGTATGGCTGCTTCTGGAACTGGCTCACTCGTCTTTATCATTGTAACAGATGATGGCAGCAGCAGGATGAATTCAGAAGTGTACAGACAGATGTACAAAGCAATTCCTCCGATCACATTGGCCGGCGCTTCATCCTGCAACAAGACAATGACCCCAAACGCTGAAGACAGACAGCCCCTGTAATAAACATCAACTGAAAGCAGCTGCAGTGACAGCCTGGAAAAGTCAATATCAATGGGTCGTAGACTTGAGGCAGTCATTGCATCAAAGGGATATGCAACCAAATATTAGACCTTATCACTTTGATTTGTTTTGAAATTCATCTGTTAACTTACTTTTGCACATCTGAAAAAAGGGGACTCAACATTAAAATGGCTCTTTCTATAAAATGATAAAAACGACTGTGCATGTAAATAGCGTGAAATAAAAGCTAAAATCTAGTCTCTACATTGATCTCATAGTCATTTTTGATCTCAAATGCAGATGTCTAAAGTGGCAAAAATATCAAATTCCACTGTACCGTTAACATACTTTTGGAGGGCACTGTATGTACAGGTCACTTGCGTCTTGCACCACGTATTTCCAGTCAACTTGTTGCGTGTACTAGGGTCATTAAATGACCAACTATGAGAAAGTAGATAATTTAAATGGGTGTGTTGAACTAAGGGCAATAACCCACTGTGTGAAAAGACAACTGTCAGCATTATTCATATCTGAATATTTCACAGGTGTACAGGCTACAACTGAAGTTCCAGAGAGGACTAACACAACCACTGGAGGACAAATAGGTAAACATACTTTTTATCCCCATGTTTGTGGCATTCTGGTAGGATTTTTCATAAGTGCAGGTCTTGACTTGATGCAACAGGGAATGCTATTGGTCAAAATTAGGATTAATTGTAATTTTTTAATAGATATCTCATATATTCCCATGAGTGTACTTCAAAAATAAGTCTGTAAAATCAAATTGTCTTATCACATTTGCAATTCATATATTTTTACAACAAGTATTCAGCACAAAATTATGTATTGCAGACTTTCGAGCAGCTGTGAGCATTGGAGCAGGATTTGCCATTCTTTTTCTGATTGTTGTGGTTGTGGTTGTGGTAAGTAGACTGTATTTTTCTAAACTGGTGTGTCTGTAAGTGGCAGCCTGTAGTTACAGGCTATCATGGTTTCTTATCCCCATTTGACTCAATTTCTAATTGTTATAAAATATGAATTGTCAATTGGTTGGAATAACCACTGTATTGGGTTCAATGAGTCCAACTGTTTGTATGTTCATTGCATCCAGAGAATGTTTCAGAAGCTCTTCACACCCAGGGTCTGTATGTCTACACAGAATTTGAGTGTCATAGAATCAAACACAGTATGTAACTGTGAGCTTAAAGAAGTCTCTTTGAATAACTGGTTTCCCTTTGCAGGTGAAATGTGTCATGGATCCCAGGTATGCACTATGATATACTTCAATTACCAAACCCTATAAAGCCAATAAAAAATAACAATTAGCTGATCCACTTGTATGAAGTGTATTCCCTTTCGAGGTTTGTCCTTGGCATGACTTGCATAGCTTTTATTTTGCCCTGAATTCTGCAGAATAATTTTATTTAAATCATGTCTGACCTTACATGTGTAACAGCTACCTTATGGATTCTGAAAATCTGAAGGTCTGAAAAAATGAAAATGACATGTTTTTATGTGTATAGTTGGTATTTTATTGAGTTTGTGGATATAACTGCAGATCTTAAAAGATGAGAGTACATTGTATACTGATAGGTTCCCAGTTTTATTTAGTATCATGTATGTATATTATATGTCTGTAATTTGTCTGTAAAACACCTCTTTAGTGTCTGGCTCTGCAAGGGTTCCCGTGGCACAAGACCATTTGTCCCCGGCCCACCACTCAACTCAATCCTTTGATATGCATGACCATGGACTGTATATCAACACACCACACAATCTGATTCTTTAGAGATTCTCTTGGTACAGACAGCCCGAATGTGCTGAGATTGTCTCTCCCTTGCGCATTGAAATAAACATCAATCCTCTTAAGAGAAGTCGTCAGCGTGTTCTTCATCATCGTGCATTGAGTTCCATGGAGAAGGGCAAAATATCCTAACAATACATATTGTAGCGGCGAGTTCATGTTATGTTAAGCAGTTCCTGGTTTGGGGAATGATGGGTAATATTGTTTTTGTGTTCTTTAGCATAGTTTTCTCCCAAAATGTGAAATGTTGCAGCCTGGCTGTTAGTGTGTGTTTAGAGGGGGCTTTGAGCTTAGTAATGGGTGTGTGAACGTTAGAGTTGCTCAGTCACCGTCATAGAGAAGCCTAGCACCCCAGGTTAACCAGTAATGGCCATTGTAATGGAGGCAAGCTTTCATAGCTCATGTTGTAAAATAAAGCTGGTAGCAAGACTCTGTTCAGTCAAGATGTCTCGCTGTGCTTCATTTGTACCCACTGCTACAATGGTGTCAGAAATGGGATGGGCTAAAGTTGATGATATCACTGAAGAAATTGATGAGATTGCTGCCACTTTAAAACAGCATTCCAAGTGCAAGAAGAAAACCAAGCCTGAGGGACAAATGTTCTCCTTGCTAGGTAGCTCATCTACTTCAGCACTGGAAGAGTCTGCAGAGGACAGCGCTCCTACAGGCAAAGAGGAGCAGCGGTGTGTTGCAGGAGCTAGTGCTAGCCGTCCCCACCTACCCTTGAGATGGCTGCGTGGAGAAGCCGGAAGAAGAAGCCAGGACAGTTCAGCTACCATTCCTCAGAGGCCCCTGGATCAAGACAGGCTGCTTCACGCAGTGGAAGACCTCCAGCTGGTAGTGGGTCAGCTCCTTCAGCGGAACCATGCTAACGGGCCTGAGCAGGACAGCCACTCTACTCAGCTTGCACAGCCCCCGCTCAGCCACAAGACCAAGCTCCGCCGGTTTGATGGCAAGGGAAATTGGGAGGCGTACCTGCTCCAGTTCAATTTGGTCGCTGAGGCGCAGCACTGGGACCATGAGCAGCGAGCTGTCCAGCTTGCCACAGCATTGGAGGGGGATGCCCTGGAAGCCCTCCTGGACATTGACCCAGCTCTTCCAAAGACTTTTGACAATCTTTGTGAGGCACTGGAGAGGCGGTTTGGCAGAGTCACCTCTACAATCAGTCTTAAGCAGCAGCTGGCGACTCGTGAACGCCACGGCGGTGAGCGGCTAGGTCTGTTAGCTGCGGACGTCAATCGTCTAACTTTCAGAGCTTACCCTCAGCTACCCCGCTCTGCCCGAGATGACCTCGCCCTGGACGCCTTCCTCCAAGCACTGCGGCCCTCTGCACTTCGGCAACAGGTGCGTCTGGCGAATCCGAGTTCTCTGGAAGGGGCACTCCGCTATGCTGAAGATACAGAGGCAATCCTCCAGGATGATGCAACTGAAGCCCCGCGGCGTACAGTCCATGCGCTCTCCCTGAACAATGCTGAAGATCCTGCCGACCGTGAGGCTCTAGTTTGGGCAGCCACTGACAGAGACATCTCCTGTAACTTCTGTCGGCGCCGTGGGCATCAGGAGGAAGACTGCTACCGCCGGAAAGCCCGTGAGCAACGCCAGAACACCGGAGCTTTAAACGGGGGCAGGCTGGCATAGACGGGGCAACGCCAGCCCGGACCAGAGTTACCTGCCCTGATATAGAGAGAGTGGGACGATGTGGCAAGCGAAGCCAGGGTATCTACGTGTTCTGTGAGGTTGACGGGGTTCCCCTTACAGCATTGATAGACACAGGGGCCACTGTCACTCTGATTAGCAATAACCTGCTGGGAGATCGTGGGGGATGGAAGGCAACCTCCTTGTACCTAGAGACAGTGACGGGGCAGACAGTGAATATGATGGGACACTGCTCGCTAACGTTACGCGTGGGTGGCACAGTGATTACCCAGGAATTCTTCGCCTCTGCTATCGGGGAAGACTGCATCCTGGGGTTTGATGCACTAGCAGCAGCCGGTGTGTCCATTGTTCCTGCTAAGGGGGCAGCTTTCATCGGCACCAAGCAACTAGCTGGGCCTCCCTGCCAGCCAGAGCCGATTGCAGGAGACACCCAGCTCCAAGTGGCGAGTGCAGCCGGCACCACACGCCTATCTCCATCACCTGAAACCATGGCCGCCTTAGACCAGCTCCTCCAGCGCAGCAGTGAGGGCCTTGAGAAGGGGGAGAGTGAACAGCTACATGCCCTCTTGACGGAGTTCCAGCACTTGTTTGCGGTGCGGGACAGAGAGTGCACCCGCACACCACTGGTGGAACATGACATTGATGTCGCAGGAGCAGCCCCCATCCGCCAGCGGGCAAGGCGATTGCCATTCGCCAAGAGAGAGGAGGCTGAGGCAAAGGTTCGAGAGATGGCAGCGGCAGGGGTAATCCAACCATCACAGAGTCCATGGGCATCACCTGCAGTGTTGGTACGGAAGAAGGATGGATCCCTCGGTTTTTGTGTAGACTACAGGCGCCTGAATGCAGTGATGCGCAAGGACTCCTACCTGCTTCCTCGTGTGGATGAGGCACTAGACACTGTTGCTGGGTCGAGGTGGTTCACCGTTTTACCATTTGGGTTAGCTAATGCCCGGCCACGTTTGAGCGTCTAATTGAACGAGTCCTTCAGGATGTACCGCTGACAGCCTGCGTCGTGTATCTGGATGACCTGCTGGTACATGCGCCCACCTTTGAGTCAGCCTTAGGGAATCTGCGAGAGGTCCTCACACGCATAGAGAAAGCTAACCTTCGTCTAAACCCAGCTAAGTGCCACCTGCTTCGCCGTTCCATCCAGTTCCTTGGACACATTGTTGGCCCAGAAGGAGTGTCAACAGACCCGGACAAGGTAACCTCTGTCCGTAATTGGCCCACACCAACCTCCCTCACCCAGTTGCGCAGTTTCATTGGCTTGGCATCCTATTATGGTAGGTTTATCAAGGGATTCGCTGACATAGCCAAACCACTGACCACACTGTGTGAGAAGGGTAGGCGCTTCGATTGGACCGCAGAGTGCGACCGGGCCTTCCAGTCATTGAAAGCTAGTCTCATCTCTGCCCCTGTGCTCGCCCTGCCTATCCCCACCGGTAAGTTCATCTTAGACATGGACGCCAGCAAGGTGGGACTGGGGGCCGTGCTCTCACAGATGGTGGATGGGAAAGAGAGAGTAGTGGCCTACTATTGTCTGGGGGTGGAAACAATGTGGACAACGGCCAACCAGGCAGCAGCTGACCCCATACTCCACCGCTGTGAAGCAGCTAGAGGCACAGTGGGACTGTCTTGAGCTGGTTGACTCACTGCTGTACCGGAAATGGACTGACCTCCAGAAAGGCGCCATCACCCGGCAGCTTGTGGTCCCAGGACCGATGCGGGATACGGTGTTACGCCTCTCCCATGGGACTGCTGGGGCCGGCCACTACGGTGTTAACAAGACACTAGGGCGCCTTCGGGAGAGATTCTATTGGGGGCGCTGCCGCAGAGATGTGGCCACATTCTGCATCAGATGTGATGTGTGCACTGCGAAGAAGGGGCCAACAGACAGGTCACGGGCTCCTCTCCAGCAGCTCTTCAGTGGGTCCCCCATGGAGCGTGTAGCCATTGACGTCCTGGGGCCATTTCCTCGATCAGAGGCGGGAAACCGTTATGTGCTGATAGCCATGGATTATTTTACAAAGTGGCCAGAAGCATATGCGATCCCCTCGCAAGAAACGGCTGTCATCGTCGATCGCCTGCTGGAGGGCCTGTTCTCACGGTTTGGGGTCCCTGAATCCCTGCATAGCGATCAGGGAAGAAATTTTGAGTCCCAGGTGTTCGCTGAGGTCTGCCGCCGGCTGGGGATTGAGAAGACAAGAACAACACCGCTCCACCCCCAGAGTGATGGCCTTGTAGAACGGTTCAACCGTACACTGGCCACACAGCTCGCTCTGCTGACTTCAGAACACCAGCGAGACTGGGACTGTCACCTTCCGCTGGTCCTCCTTTCCTACCGCACAGCTGTGCAGGAGTCAACAGGTTTCACACCTGCAGCCCTAATGCTGGGCAGGGAGCTGCGAACCCCAGCTGACCTTGTCTTTGGGAGACTACCCGACTGGGAGTGGCCATCGACACCAGGCCTAGATTATGTGGTAGAGCTGCAAAGTTGTATGGACCGAGCCCACCACTTGGCCAGGGAGCACATACAAGGCGCTGGGATCCGGCAGAAGTGCAGTTATGACACACATTGTGCAGGGCGTCGGCTGGAACCAGGGGAGGTCGTGTGGGTGTACAACCCAAGACGGCGCAAGGGACAGTGTCCCAAATTGGAGAGTGACTGGGAGGGCCCCTGTTTGATTCTGGACTGCTTGTCAGATGTTGTCTATAGGGTCCGCCTCCACCGACGACCGAGAACTGTTGTCCTCCACCGAGACCGCCTGGCTCCCTATCGGGGTACTGCTGAACCTCCTACAGTTTCGCCCAGGCTCCGACGCCGCATCTCACCACAAGGCACAGTTGAGGGCACTCCTGGAACTGCACTGGCCTCTCCTACAGCTGGTGCCGGCAGTCCGTTGCAAGTGCAGGACAACTCCAGCCCCTCTGCATTGCCTTCAGCAGGGACCATGACCCCACGGAGAGGTTCACGCCACCGTAGGGCACCTCGCCGCTTGCAGGACTTTGAATGGCACCGGGACGGCGCCCAGGGGGAAGGGGGGATAGTGTAGCGGCGAGTTCATGTTATGTTAAGCAGTTCCTGGTTTGGGGAATGATGGGTAATATTGTTTTTGTGTTCTTTAGCATAGTTTTCTCCCAAAATGTGAAATGTTGCAGCCTGGCTGTTAGTGTGTGTTTAGAGGGGGCTTTGAGCTTAGTAATGGGTGTGTGAACGTTAGAGTTGCTCAGTCACCGTCATAGAGAAGCCTAGCACCCCAGGTTAACCAGTAATGGCCATTGTAATGAAGGCAAGCTTCCATAGCTCATGTTGTAAAATAAAGCTGGTAGTAAGACTCTGTTCAGTCAAGATGTCTCACCGTGCTTCATTTGTACCCACTGCTACAATATAAAGTATACATATTGGATGTGATCTTCTAATATCATAGCATATAAATGTGAAAGAATAAAAATTAGAACCAGATTATATTTACAGGGCTGATCAAACAAACCTGCAATATGATATTAATTCATTGAGTCTGCCATTCATACTATGATGTTGACTATAATTACTTTTGTATCACAAGAATCCAATTAAAACCTGTAAAATCATATGTATAACTGATTATCTGTAACTTCAATCAATGGGCAATCTTATTTTTTTATTTTTAAAGCAGTCAACACCAGCCTGTTAATCAATAAAAAGGCTTATGATGGAGGGCACGTCATCAGCACCTGAACAATGAAGCAGGCGACATGCAAGTGCCGCAATTGGTTAAATTTCCGTGCGAACAGGCTGCCTGAAGTCACTTCCCAAAATGATAATTATCATGTTTTGTTATTGTTGTTTTATTATTCATAATAAAATTCAGTATTCAACCTTACCCCATTGAATGCACTTTTATAATTCGATCCAGGTAAGAACGTCTGTCAAATAACTAAATGTATGCATAACACGAGGAGATAATTTGCACGTTTGTTTTTAACCAGCAGATGGCGCCAATGTTATAAAATGTTTACCAAATACATGTTTTCGTCTCATAGGCAATTTAAAATTTACTTATTGCTGTGAAACAACTTATGTTGTGTGTTTTCCTGATGCAATATTTTACAGAAAGGACTAGCAAATAGCATGAGGGAGTTTTCATTTTAAACATTTGTAGAAGTGACACGCTGTTAAGAGCCAACTTGATAATTGTGTTAATGTGCTATGAATTTTGTGGTAGTGTCAACTGTTTGCAGGGTCACATAACATGAAATTTACCACTTTTTCTAGTCTTGTCTAGTCTAATATATAATTATAGTCTATTATTACACCTGCAGAAACAGCACAGTAGGTGATTAGTCTAGCACAAGGAAGTGTATCTTTTATTAGTTTCACTCAGTGAAATACAACCAGATAAAGAAGAAAGAAGAAAATTACATTAAAATGATATGAAGATTAGTTGGAACATCTGTTACCCAGATTTACTGTGCAGAAGAATACTTGAACCTTGTTCAAATAAATTGTATTGTGGTAAATGCAAACTTGTAATAACAATACACAAGAAGCTATTACTGGCATTATTGGTACTGACTATGAGTATTTAATGCAATTCAGGCATTAAAAAATTTGTGAACTAGCTTTTCCAGGGAAATAATAGAATAGTTAGGCCCTAGTTTACAGTAAATGCTCTATGAGGCAGGTTTTGAAAATCCAAAGGCAGGCAATAGGAGTTTCTTGAGACACTGAAGAGATTAACAAACACTTTAAAAGCAACACTTTAAAACACTTTAAAAATCTCCTGACAATAAACTAAGATTGTACCATTTGATTTTCTACACAAGTCTTCAAGGAAAAGAAATGAAGCTGACTGCAGTATCATCTTGCACGAGACGATCATACCAAAAATGGAGCAGCATAAATGAGTCTGGAGCAAGACTCATGTGGCTGTCAGTGGAAGCTCTCGGGCCTTTGTAGTGACCTTTTAAGAATCGTGTAAGCAGGGATGTGACATGCTCTGACAAGGCATTCATGAAGTGCTTTGTTCTTAATTTATTCAGCCATTTCTGTTGTTATGTAAATGAAAACGGCAAGAGGTGTTCACAGTGCAAGGCTAAAGTACATCTGGCCACCGCGGATATTAATCCCACAGGTCACTTGCTCCTCTGGGATTAAACCTTTTCGCTGTTCAAGAACAGGAGTGAGATGAGGTGAACTAATACACAGGAGTAAAGCGTTTTATTTCAGTTATGTGTGACTGTAACTCACTTCTTCAACAAGATGGTTACGGTTAGGATCAGGGTTAGGCTTAGGGTTAGATGCAAATAACACTTATTCTTGCATATTTAGATTATTAGTGCATTTGCTCACAATAGTTACCAGACAATGTATTATGCATATTAGAACAGAACATACACTTTTCAGGTATAGCATTAAAAGAGGTGTAAATGTGCCTAGATGAAACTTCATATTGCAGTTTCTCAAATATGTGATTATGTGTTATGAGTGCACCTCTGAAATTAGATAAGATTAGTTAAACGTGTCATATTGTTCATTAAAAAATGAGCACCACTTATTAATATTTAAAGGCCATGGTGATTGATGTTAGCACGATTTATGGGGGTTGTGTGGAGTGCAAGTTAATGATTTCTTAGCCCCAGCACAGATAGGTTCAGTTCATCATCTACCAGTTCAACATCAGCAACTTTCTGCTTTATTTTTGCATTTGAAACAGATTCTCATACATGTATTTCATATCTTATATCCTTTCACTCCTTCTCTGTAAATAAAATATATTTATAGGATTTATAATCTTCTTTCAAACTAAACAATGTATCAATGTAAAGTTTTACAGAATTAGACCACTCTGGTATGTTTAATGTATATCTACAAATAAGCCTACAGAAGTATCAATATAATGTAGTGTAATTTAACAGCGTATGGATTGACACAGCAGTGTTAATTCTTTTGCATTTTCCCCGCCACAAAGTTGTTGTTACTTTACAGCTTTAAATGCCAGATACACAACCTGTAACTGCTTACAATGAGGTACATGAACATTCCTGGTTATTTTCCTTACCACGTTCTAAAGAATGTTTAAAAAGTAGATTAGATTTTAATCTATCACATAAAGCTTGCTTTAATCGCTTATAAAATCTCACTGAACACAGAATAATCTTTCTTTAAAAAGATTTTCAGAGAATGATAGTAGCTTTAAGGGCTTTAGTTTCTCCAATAAAGGGGAAATTGTCTTTCTGAGATAAGGTACGGTATCGTAAATCTTAACATTTTGTAATCTCATAGGGATTTTGTAAAAATCCCAGTGGAAATTGTTTGTAAACTTTAAGAAAACAGTCCATAGCTGCAGGCATCCTACTTTAAGATTCTTGTCCTTACAGGATACTCTTTGTTTGTCTTAATGGCTACCTTTACTGAATAGTTGATATAATTTATTCCCTATAATTTGTTGCTTCTACAAGAGAAGCAATAGTTTAAATTGAAATATTATGAGCTAAGTAAATGCTCCACACAAGATTACCACATTGGTAATCATTCTTCAGAAACCAGTAACAGTTCACCTGTTTGTGCTATGCTCAGTGATATAGTAAGGGAAATTGTAGGCACAAAAACCTGCAACCACTTGTCCACACTAGGGACATAGTTTCACCTATTATATTTTTATATATTATATATACACATTACTACTTTCTCTGCGTTTATGTGAGATCTTTTTCAAATCTGGTAATATTGCTATAAATAGGAGTTACCTTTGTGTTTGAGTCCAGTAATCCACCAGCAAATCCAAATGTAATTATCACAAGCCAGGGGAGGATAACAAAATCATGAATACATGTTTTATATGTTTTTGATTGAGTCATCATGCGTATTTGAGAAGGCTGGCAGTTCTGCTGTGTGATGCCTTAAGGATTTACCTTTAGACAAATAAGCAAGTAATTAATTGACAGAATATCCCTCCTTGTTGCAGGAATGGATGCATGCTTCAGTGTTAAAGAGACAGATAATGGAATTTGTTTAGGCCTGATTAAAATGGCTGTTAATTATGGGTGCTCAGTTACACCTTAATAATGGAGACAACTGCCAATCATTCTTTATCCCAAAGTCTCTCCCTCTTTCAGGCAGTGTGTCACTCAACAGTGTAATGCATTGATCTCCTGTGCTTTAACTGGAGATGTTAATAAAGCTTTGGACTATCGTCTTCTATTGATCAGCCTATTCATTATCAATTTATGTAAAAGATGTAGCCAATGTCTGATGCCATCTGGCACGTTTCTTTTTATGAGGTTGTAAATACGCCCTATTGTTATTTTTTATTAGAAATAGATGTTACAAAATGTGATAGTTTAGGGTACCCCATAGACTGGTTACTTTTGGGTTTTTGGGAATGACTTTGGGCTGTAACTAAGCAGCTACTGGACAGCAGCGCCCTTTAGTCACTCATTCACTGAATAAGCAGCTCCCCTAAAATAATTACAGTGCCTTTGTTTTAATATTAGAAAGCCCAGAATGAGGTTATCGGTGAAAGTAGTCTCTGATGCAGATCAGGGAGATCCTTATCAAATGTATGAATGTTATTTCTCTCCTTTCAAGGGTTACAGTCACTGAATGTTAAATATTGGTTGTGATCTTGCTTCAGTAATTTCTGTCTTGGATGCATGGATGTTTGCTGACGTGTGTCAGTGTATTGTAATCAATAGTGTACGTTCTGGAGTGAAAATGGTCTATCACTAAGCTGCAATTAAACACAAATAGACTGGATGTAGAATACATGAAAGGGCTGGTTACATATGATCTGGAATTCTTTTTGTTGCATGTATTCAAAGCCTCATTAGATGTCTATGTGTTTTCAGGTTGGCACAGCCAATTTTCAATGGTAAACCTGCAACAGCAATGCAATTAAAATGCAACAATATTGACATTGTGTAATTGCTGGAGGGGTCATTAGGTTGCTGCTATTTGGGTGTATAAAAGGGACTTCATTCCAGGGATGTTGCCTGGATGGCTTGCTGGCATGGTGCTTACCTTCTTCCAAATTAAACTGTAATGATTATGTGTAGTGGGAGGGGGCTGCTAATGAAACAGAAGGGGCCCCAGGCAAGCAGGGAATTAAACACAGCTTTTGGGGGAGCAAGGATGTCCTGTGTAATTACTACAGGCACACATCCTGACCCAGTCACTTCTTCACCTCTGCATCTTCAGGTTTACTATATTACCTTTTCCTCATACTACTGCTGCTCATACACCTGTCTGCTCTCCTGCGTTACTTATTGTCTGCATGCGTTCCAGTGCTGTGAATTTTCTTTCCATTACTGCTTTGTAAGACCACCACAATTTTGCAAGGAATTTTCTCACTACATACAAAGTGCTACAGTCAGAGGTGGACATTAATTATTGACCCCCAAGAGAATGATGATTGTAGTGACCTTTATGTAACCTTTATGTGTCCATGAGGTGTAAGGAATGCCACCCACCAGGTGTTTTGTATTCCTGCCTTTGGGGAAAGCCTCAACATTTGGGTAACAGTACCGAGTCATACTGTATTCTTGAGCTGTGGGCAACTTGTTATTCAGTGTGCTATGCATTTTTTCATCACTCATTCATGTGCACCCACCTCTACACATATGCTTTAAGGCTTGAACATATCTCTTGCAGAACATGTCCACTCAAATAAGACTCCTACAGTCTGTGGGCATTGTTTTGACCATCAAAAACATGTTAATGGTCTGTTATAAAAATCGATTGTCTGTTGTAAAAATATATTTCAGTTGGATGGTGGATTTCAATGAAATGTACTTCTGTAAAAAAGCATAATCATCCTTGAAAAGTTCTAGAGTTTGACATTGTTTTACTTATATAGAAAGTAGGCTTGCTCCCATCTGAATCTCTTGGGACATACAACTCATACCTTCCATGAAACTGAGCAATTGCCTGGCAACTGTGGTTTGAAAAACTGGATTAAATACAGTGACAGGTAAGACATTTTATTAGTTGGAGTAGTTTTTGAAATAGTTGGTGCAACACCTTAGCAATGTGGCACTCATTAAAAGACTTTTTAGTTGACCAGTTCTGACAAATCTGAGCACTACTCATTACAATTTACAATGTGGGTTCTTCTAACCACACAAAGGCTGTAGGTCTTGTCTGGGATGTCTTTTATTCAAGAGTAGGACATTCAGTGAAATAAAAACAAACCAAAGATTATATATCATGGACATACAGGCTGCAGATATACGGGCCAAGGCACCATCAGCAAAATTTCTAAAAAGGGAAAAAAGAAAGCAAAGCTAAGCAATTCAAGCCAATATTCTCATTCCAACAGAGGTCAGGATATGAAAAGAGTACATATTGCAGTTAAATATTACTAATCTTTTGTCTAAATATTATATTATATAGAATAAAATCTCATTCTATGTTGATTTTTTTCTCAGTTCTTAAATGTAATTGTTAAAAGTTATTCAATAAACAGTGACTGCAGGTGAGGGCCATACATGTGCATATTATTTTCTAATATGTCTAGAAGCTCAATTTAGACTATTCATTAGGATTGCATGATTAGAATATTTAGTACAAAACAGAATTCTAAATAATGTTGTGGACAGTATCACATGGTGTAAAGCTAAAAGGTACCTATTGAAATTGTAATGTCTATTTGAAATGGTCACACAATCGGAGAACAGAAACTAGTCCTCTGTAATGCAACCAGAGTCACCTTGCATTTAGCATCAGACTAAAACAAGGAGAAAGAGGAGACCACCTCTTCTAATGGCAATCAAGTCATGATTTTCACCAAGTTAAAGATGAGTAGATACTAGAGATGCACGATAACTATCGGCACCGATAATTATCGGCCCGATATTGCAAAAAATTACATCATTCAGATAACTCCGATAATAAAATTTTCACCGATAAATAGAACCGATATAAGAAACCTAAATTCCTTGTGATGATAATAATAATAATAATAATAATAATAATAATAATAATAATAATAATAATAATAATAATAATAAATGTTCATTTGAAAAATTGGAACTGTTCTTGTTTTTATTGTGATTACAACAGTAGTGATATCATTTATATTTGGTTAGGACAGAGGCAGAGCTATAATGTTAAATTCATCTTTGCTCACTACATCTTAGCCTTTCTTACACTGACAGGGATGCACCATATAGCCATCGCGATGTATGGCACAGCTATTTTTAGCGCAATAACAGCTATCCCTGGTATGTGGCGTTAGGTTTTTTCCCGTATGTTTTTCAGTGGCTGCGGGTAAGCTGGAAACAGGGGAAGCAGAAACACTACCTTTAAATCTATCATTACTTTCAGCCTGTTCCCCTTTATCCTCCTTGATTAACAATAAAACAAATAATTCACAGAATAATTGACACCAATCGTAAATGATTATGCTCGCGAAACAGCGCAGATTATCTGTAGTTTGTGTGCTTGCGAAAGCGACAACGTGAGATTGTATAATTAACAAGGATGGCATTTATCGATTTAAATTACTTTAAATGCTCAAAATAACAAGGATGGCTATTTGAATAATTAAGTGGCAAGTAATCCCAAAGCTTTCTCTTAAATGTTTCAAATTATAGCTATCTTGTGTTAAACAATTCAAATTACAAAACGGAGCTGAATTTAGTTAAATCGATTTAAATTACTGAGAATAAACTTTCAGGTTAGGTTGAGTGCAATGAACAGTAACGTTTAGAACACAGATCTCACAAAAGCTGTGATGTGTCATGAGCATTTAACGTAATTTACATCGATAAATGCCATCCTTGTTAATTATACAATCTCACGTTGTCGCTTTCGCAAGCACACAAACTACAGACAATCTGCGCTGTTTTGCGAGCATAATCATTTATTTACACTGGAGTGAAAGAAATTGCAGAGTGCAGTGAAAAGTACCTTGCTCTGCCCATCAGAACAGCATGCTTGGAAAAATGCTGAAACAATGCACACCCCCTCCTGTGTGGTGGGAGGAGTAGAAGATTTACAAGATGTGATAAGTGATGAAAGATGAAATCAGTGGCCTTGTATAAAAGAGCTGGTGGAAAAGAGAGGAAAGAAAGCAAGCATGACATCAACAGTAGAGATTATTAAAAAAAAAAAACCAACGTCCTTCAGTAGACCTGCAGTTTACCTGCAGTGGCAGCATTGAAGTTGTGGCTGTGTTCTCTGATGGTTGATTTGCATGCTGATAAGGTCCCCTGTTTAAATGAATTTCATTTGCTGCTGCAGGCAGCAGAGGCTCTTTAATGCGACCAATAAGATGCTGCTGCTGTCTGCTGCAGTGCAGAGCTGCATTGTACCTTCACTGCAGACCAACAACAGTTCATAGTTTCATGAGATTAACATGCTGTGCTGATGATGCGTGTGGGTTTGATGTTCATGGTGTGGCTAAACTTCACAGGCCAGAGTCTCAGATATGCATTTGTGTATGACTGCAGGTGATCTTGCACCTTGTGCAAAGTATCTTAGCCCTCTGTCGTATGGGGCGTCTCCTTGGTCCAGTTCAGCATAAGAGATTAACAACCCCTTGGTCTCCCTGTGGCTTTCATTGATCCCTGCAGCTCCCCAGACACCCAGCTATAATAACTGTCCCTTTGGAGATCTCTAGATCTCTACCGCATTATCAGCCAAGATCAGGAAGTACACTTTATCTCTCTGTGTGTTCTTTGACTTTATTAACCTATTGATGTCCAGCACTGAGCTCTGTCATTACTGAAACTAGCCACACTGCAGCAGGCTGTGATAATATGCTTGTTGTAGTTTTTTTTATTCTGAAGGTTTTTTTATATTAAGGAAGATGAGGCTTTTTAGGCAGGTGTAGCATGTTTTCAGATTACCACATACATTTCTGGATGCTATTGCATACAATTCTGACAGAAGTCTCAGAATTACATGGATAACAGGACTCACATGTTATAAAGTAATTCCTGTGTAGTAGTCTAGTTGTAAGATGCTTGTGAGTGACGACATCTGTATCTTAAGTTGTTAAAATTAAAAATTTAAATTAAAATTCTGAGCCATAAGTTATGCACTGAAGAATGGAGACCACTAATTTCAAATCCCCATTCCTGTTAAAAGAGCTGTATTGTGGACACTTTTTACTGCTCTGTTTCTCTTCTCTGCTAAATATTTATTGTCTCCAGTAAGTTAAAAAAAAATAGTCCAAAAAACTTTAAAAATGTATATAAATATGTATATATACCAAATATGTTGTCTCATGGTGTTAATAAGAAAAAAGAATTGCATCATCTCAGGATTTCATATTGTTCTTTATTCCTACATTGTTATTAAAACAATTCAGACACATTGTGCCAACTGTGTTATCCCCCAAACAAAGTAATTATCATCATCATGATGAAAAGAATGTGACAGTCATATCTCTCCATAATTCCTGTCAAACTGCCCCATCATGTTTACAAAATTGACACTATGTGCAATGTTCAGATGAGCTTTCAGGGATACTATTGTCAATATTATTGTCAATGCTGTGTGGGCTCTAAGACCCCCCACTCTTTTAATGAAATCACAAGATAATCTGTGTCTAAGTAGCATTTACAATGGACCTTGGAAGGAGCTGTGAGGAACGGAGTGGAGGCAGTAGCATTCTACTTCTACTGCGCTTCATTGGAAACCCCCAACACACATAACCAGATGCTAATGTTCATGGCATTTCATATTCTTCAATATAATCCATTTTTTGGAAAGAAAATATGTTCTGCTCTCCAATACTCGGTTAATCAACAATTGATTGGATGAGACTTGTATCGTCTGTCATCCCACGTGTCATTCAGCTTGTTGAAAGGCATCTCTAAAACTCAGGACACCTGAAGCAGCATTCTCAGCTGTGGTCCATGCAACATTTTTCTGAAATACTGAGGTTATTTACACAATAATCTGGATACAAATCTTTTGTATGATGTAGAATACGTTGTGATCTTGAGACAGTTATTTGGTAATTTCCAAGACAATTATCTCGTGAAGTGATAGCGAAGCACTGTAATGCTGTTGTCAGATGGCCTTAATCAAATGCTGTGCTTAAGGTGTAGGGATAAAAAATGCAAGGTTTCATCATTCACTTACTCATACACTATAATTTTAAATGTACAATACAGTGCAAGTTTATTTTGCCTAATATATGATGGCTGAGAGCCCATGTTACTCACACATACTGCGTAAAGTACTTCTCCAGGTTACCAAGTTATGTGGAAAAATGTAGGAAACAGTGGGTCTGTTTGCTTTGGAACAGTGCTTGTCCAGTTTGTGTAAGGTCATGTCACTCAGATTATGTAGTGGAACTTTTATATCAATTATTTGAATGGCAGAATTTTTAAAAGTATTTTTGTGAAGATAAAACATACTCATTGATTAGTAATTCATACAAATTAGTCATTAGTACACTTAAATAACCAATTTGAGAAAGTTGAATACCTTTTGTTTCTACCACAGCTGGTCCTAGGTCCCCGATCAAAACTACCTTTGTATGAACACCACATAAATGCTGGTCCCTTGTTAAAGTATGCATACTTATTTAATCTCCTAGCAGTGCTAGTTCCACTTGGATAATACAGCTTTTATGGTTTCCTTTGAACTGCTATATTTTTCAAATGAAAATTTGCCTGTTTTTTTTAAGATGCTGCAGACTTTCGAAAGATGGATATTACGTGGACGTTTAATATTGATGGACATTAAACAAGAATGTAGCAATAGTCCTATTTAATATTGATGTAAAGAAAGCCCTTTTGAAACAGCTTAGACAGTGGAAGGATGACAGTTGCTCTGCACTCTTTTCTGGATCACTGGTCCGCAACCTGTTAGCGTCTGCATAAAGAACCAGATTTCGGCAAGGCGGTGGAAAACAAAACCTCTTAACAATTGAAGGCATTCCATCCCCACGGGTTTCAACACTGAAGCTGTCATCTCTTGTGAACACTTTGGAAATTGCATAGACCTTGTGTATGTTGATGTCAAATACAGTTTTAAAATGACTCTGTATTAACATGGCAAAAAAGAACTATGATGGGTATGGAATGTTCCACATAGGCAGTATTTATGACATGACAGACATGCTTGTGTCATGTATCTCTGAAGGGTTGTGTTGAATGTACAGTATGTGAAATATACTCTATGTATGTATGTATGTATGTATGTATGTATGTATGTATGTATGTATCTATCTATCTATCTTTTCACATTTTATTTTTATCATTTTTCAGACTTGTCAACTGTATATATTGCTGCAACATCCTCTGCACTTGCACTTTATCAGATGAAATCCTCACATGCACTTGCATGCCAACAATGGCCATGATTCATGAGCAAAATGCTTACTGCCCCGGGAGAGCTAATGTCAAACAAAGGATAGGTCTTCCCATCTTACTGACATCATGTGAGCTGGATACCAAATTAAGAACTTTTAAAGGGTAAAATAAGTGTCTCATCCATAGCTCCAACTCAAAAGCCCCCAGTTATCAGTCCATTTTCCTGACACTGCATCTACATTGCTTGCCACTTACAAGATGATTACAAGATATTTACAATTTTAAATGATAGTGAACATGTAGGGTAACACCATTCATCAAATGTGTCTATCCTTGTTATTATGACATTCACTGTATGTTTTAACATGGAACACATGTACCTGGTATCATAATAAGTGTCATTTGAAATTCATTAACTGCCTCATACATTTCAGATAATGGATGAAGTATGAAATGGATTCATACTTTTTGGACAACATTTTAAGAGCACTGAGTAAATGAGTTGAAACTAGTGAAAACAATCCGATTTTAGAGTGATGTCTGTGAACATAAGATAGTATGTGCAAAAAAGTGTATTATGTTGCAGAACCTGACAGAAATGCACATACCACTGTAAAGTGACGAATAAATCTAGTAGGGTTACTGGCCCCTATGGCCTTTAATGTCAAAGATGGTGACATGGACTGAAATGCTCCTACCTGTGTTATTGATTAGCATGTCATCTTAGTGACTCATAACATGACATAGCCCAGCACTGCCATGTTACTGGCATTACAGTTTAACACCTGGCTATGTCTGGTTTTAAGCATGTTTAGAATATCATTAGAGAAAAATAATTGTGTTGACAACTGACAGCAAAATGAAGTGTTTTTTCCCCTTCAAAATTCACCCATATTATGCAGTGGGGGCTCTTTGGCATGATGCAGTGGCTGATATGATTATAGGCTTGTTTAATTAATGGGGTAAGCCCAACTCTATTAGCTTAAACATAAGTCACATTAGAAAAGAACACAAGGCAAAAAGAGGGTAGAGATTAATTGTAAGGGGCTGTTAGAAGTACTGTGCCTGTAATGGAGGAGAGACTTCTCTTCATAAGGACTATGGAGCATATGTTGGGGGTTGGTCAGATGGTGTGTGGTCTCAGAGGAAAAGCAGTGTACAGTAGGCCTCAAATGGAAAACACATGGCAATGCTTCACCCATCCCACCAGCTTCAAATGGGGGGGCAAATCAGTCCAATTAGCTGGCCAGAAATAGACTGCCAAGGATTGCTAGACTATACTTGAAAATGTCAACTCTATCAAAAAGCTGAATGGAAATAATGATTGCTGTTCTTCATTTTCTGTGGTGGGATACAATGAACAAGAAAGGGAACCAACCAGATCACAGACTTAAATCTCAGCAGCTTTGTTTTGTAATGGACAGACAGCAGGACCATGACAACCCTCATTACAACTGATCCTGTATTTCTCCATATATTTCATTTCATTCATGCTTGACGATGGAAGCAGCACCTTTTCCTACTACAATCAGCTGTATAAAAATGACCAGGCCCTACACTTCTATGAATTAGAATTTATCTAAAGCATATTTTTAATCAAACACATCAAAAGATTATATAGCTGTGTTTCATGAAGTCAAAAGGTTATAGGTGATTTCAGAAAAGCATACAAATATGCAAATCAAGCAATTAATAACATCCAAATTCACGTGTAGAAACATGCGCTATTTTGACCTATACACTATCCTTCATATGTATTCTGTTGTCTCTTTGTAAAGGGCCATTTCTATTTTTTCATTCCATTAGATGCAGGACCATCGCCTGGAGAATATCTACAGAGTGCTTTTTTGATGATCTGAGAGAAAGAGGAATAGTGGGGTTTGGGGGGGGTGCTTTTGTTTTGCATTCACTCATTATTATGAAAAAGTAAAGAAAATGAGATGTGGATAGATCCAGCTGAATGACCTCACGTTGATCAGTTCCTATTAAGAACAATGAAGAGAAAGCCCTGGGGATGGGCGATATGAAAAGGGTCATCAGTCTTACGCTATTTGCTGTTGTCAGAGCCTGTGGGAGAGGGCCAGCAATTAAACAGCTCCGCCGTGGGTGACCTACATGGACTGATTCACCACACAAGCTGAGTCTCTTTTTCTTCCTTCCTTTTATATCTCAGAGTAAAGTTTAGTTTTTAATCTCCTTTATTATCATCATGTCATGTTTCATTTCAGCCTTTATCATATAGTGCCCACTGTGTTTGCCTAGCCTAAAGTTAAATGCTTTTCTGATTTTTTAATTTTTTATGTCTTAAAAGTATCGGCAGAGACAAGGCAGGTGAATTTGCTGTATTCAGTCCACTAGTTGTTATTCCCATCTGAAGTGAAATCTGAATCTCCCTCAGGGAGTATAGTTAGCTATTTTTAAGCACACAGCTCCATTACCTTCTCGGCTTTCAGGAATGCGTACTTTTGTCTCCTTAGGAACAGACCACTTTCTATGTGTAACCTGACGTTAGGTTCAACTAAATGTACTGACAAGTATGCTGTCCCCCTGGGTGTGAGTGTGAGTAATAGATTAATAGATTCTCAGCTAAATCTAGCATTGACATTTCTGGGCAAATGGGGTGAAAATATATGGGTATGAAATAGGAAGGTGGGGGAATTAATCGCTACCTCCACCCACACAAAACAAACAACACCAGATTAATGTCAACCTCCACCACTATCATGACCCAGACTTTTAAATTAATACAGAGAAGAAATTTAACCAATGCCTCACTGACTTCACTTGTAACATTTTCATTAGAAGTATAAATCTGTAAATCTGTCTACATTTTTAAATATCAAATTCATAGTTCGGAGGAGCACACCACCAAAAAACTATAAATAGCTATGTTTTTCCTAACCTATGAGATGATCACATATAATCTGTCATAATCCGAACCACATCATGAATGTGCATAAACATTCTGTGATGTGATGTTATATTCTGGCAATTTAATTTTATATTGTAAACACTTGTATACTGCAAAGAAGACTCATTGTACAATAACACTGGACAGTTTAGAGTACTGACATGGTTAACTTTAATCACCAGAAACACATATACCTCAGCATCTAGTAATGGAGTTGAATGGAGACTGGTAACTGCGTATGACATGTAGTGACGTGTAGATGCACAAGATGCTGATGGATCAAATAGTTTTCTGGTTCAAAAACCTCATACAATTAGAAGGGGTGTGAGGTTATCTGATGTTCCATATGATATGAATATGGAAAAGCAATTTCAATCAGGTTATTAGGTATTTGGGAAATTATATGCTTTGGATGTTGACCAACTGTCAGAACCCTCTGAACCATCTACTTGTGATGTGACCAGTATCATATGGTTAGTCAATATTTTGGGAAGTGGCACTCGGTCGTTTTTTTGTGCTGGCTAGGCAGAGGGGAAGTATACTTGAGATGATTGGGTTTGGGTTGTTTTCTGATTATTGGTTTTCTGATTATTGGTATTGGTTCTGATGATTGGTTTGGGTTGTTTTCTTGTGTGGTTGTTGAGAAAGGATTGTTGAAGGATCTGATTTATGGGGTGCACCTTAACATAGAGATGGAAGATATGAACAGAAATGCACAAGGTGTGGCAGGGGTGAGGAAGCACAATGTTTTGGGAATGGAATCAGGAATGGCATTTTGGTGGTGCTGTTGCACTTTGATGGGGAGTTTCCTCCAGATAGGGTTTAGTTTATGTTCGCCGGAATCCAGCCTGCCTCAGCTGAACTGATTTCACAGGGAAAAGCATATTTTAGACAGCTGTGTGGCTTGTATTACGGGACATTAGCCTTGGATTTCTCTCTGTGTTTCTCATACAGTGAACAACCTATTTCAGGATCAGTTTTGGTGCAGAAATGATGGGGTCATTAAAGGATCAGATCACCATTTTATATGTAAGAAATAATATAATAGATGATATGTTTTTTTCAGGGGACTCCTCCTTTAACCATAATGAGAGAGGTTCTTTAGTGCTTATTGTCCTAAGCCTGTGTAATGGTTTATCTCCCTCAGAGACACCACTTACAGGAAGTGGCGGGGAGTGAGGGTGGGGCCACTCTACATTGAGACACCCAGTGGGATGAAAGGTGAAGTCAGGAAAGCCTGTTCCCACTGACTACAAGCCCACATTTCACTACCCATTAATCCCATGCGGTAAGTTTCCAGAACAAATGTCGACAGCTTTATCGGGGATAACAGACGGATTGGACATAATGTCTCTCCTACCTAACGTGATCTGTAATCCCTGCTATTTACAATGCACTGGGTCTTATTAAACAATGATCCCAGATGCATTTGGGCTTTAAAGAAATCAGGTCATCTGTACAGCAGGTAGTAATCTCGCTCTGAACCAGTTGTTTTCACCAGCGCCTGTTTCTATGGCCATGGCCAGTTTTCAAGACTAAGACTTTGCTGGGTTATTACAATGATTGAATGATTGAAAGAATTTAACAGGTATAATAAAATAATTTGAAAAAATCACAAATGGATATTCTTATGCATTTTGAACTTGAATGCAAAGCTGATTTGCTTACCTTTCAGATGTTCAGGGTAGGTCTTGTAACTTTATATTTAAAGTCTTAAGGCGGGTATACACTGTGCAATTTTGGGCTGTCCCAGATGAAAGATGACCAACGTGAAAGAAACGTGGCGATATCTTTGGCCGTGGCTCCAAAACGGTGGTCCTACATTACACTGTGAAAGAGGTTCAAAGATGGCTGTTGTCACGGTCTTGCGACCAAAGATAGCCTGGGACAAAATTCTGACAGTGTCAGAAATTTAGGATGACCATCACACAATGTGACTGCTGCTACAACCTACATCTACTAACCAACCAACAGGAATGCAGCATGAAATGACGCACTGATGCTTCATTTTGTATATTGACTTGCGTCTATTGACTTGTATATTGACTAGCCTACGATTCAGTAGGTGTTATCATCATACGGTCTACATACATCAAACTTGATGTCGTGCCCAAGTTTATTAGATCCATGTCGCACAGTGTGGCTTGCAGTCTGTAGGCGCCATTAGGTTTTCATGCAGTAATCTCTTCAAAAAGTCTCAATATGTATGTTTAGTTTGCTTGCACCTTGAGGGTTATTCAGTTAAACAAATTTCATACTTCTATAATGTGTTAATCATTTAGCAATTAAAATATGCTTCAAAAGGACTCTGAATTTCAAGATGCATTTTTCCCCTCAGTATTGTCAGACTGTTATATATTATTCCCTGAGCCTGTTTCCCTACCAACAGATATATTTGGGTTGTCTGTTGCATCCTAAAGTTCTCTCTGCATTTTTAGCTCATTAAAATAGGTACTAACAATTTATTACCCATGTGACTATGATTTCATTCCACATTATTGACATTTTTAACATTATGTGTAAATTGCTCATTAGTGGCTCATTTCAAGCCATAATCTATTCAAAAGCTATTTGCTACTGTCACCAGGGTTTTTCCAATTTACAGGCGGCACAGAATACAATAATGAAACATTTATACTGCACACTCCTTCTGGGCATATAACAGAGTTACCATTTCATGCTCATTAGAAAAAAGGACAGCTTAAAGTAGCCCAGAAATGTGCATTCTTGCATGATGTTGTGAGTTTCCTGTTGTTAAAAAAATCCATCATAAAACACTACTGTTTTAGTTACACGGATGCTTCCTGTAGGGGATTATCTTTTATGTAACAGTTGTGTTTCACATGAAAAAAAGAAGCTGGTCATAATGACACATTGTCATGCCCTTCACATTATATACCATACCCAACTAGAAAAAAGAGTCAACAAGGGTAAAACATGGTGTGGAGTGGGGTATTCTGGAGTCTGACTGTGGTAGTTGGGTTATGCTCTGCTACACTGGAAATAATATATATACTGCCCTTTATTGTTACTGTTTGTTTGCTGGTACTTATAAAACCAAAGCTCTTTTGCTGCCTTTTTGTGATACACTATCTATCAGCCTCAGTCATACAGGTGTACAGCATATACTGTTGGACATTCTGCATTATGCACTGATGTTGTAGGTAAGATATGTTAATGAAAATAAGACTAGTACATTTTTATAAAGAAATGAAGGTGAGATACTGCGGTCTTATGAAGAATACAGTATTAGAATGTAGGGATGGCAAACAAGCCCAAAAGGTGACATGTCACAGAGACAGTAGTGAACTGTAACTGAATAAGAGTAAACCTTTTCTGAAAACAGAGAGACATGGAAATATGTTTGACCCTAATGAACTTTGGTCCAGAGAAAGGGTCATGTCGAACATCTTTGGTTCTTAAGGATTTAAACAACAGTTCTTTAAGCTACTTGCACAGTGGGCTTAATAGCTGTCCTCTATGTTAATCCAGCTCTTTAACTAAAGGAGTGTTGGCGCTTCACAAAATACACAATAAATAAGATGATTGACTTTAAGAATTGAGCCACTAAGGAAGTATTAAAGGTGATTAGTGTCTACCGTCTGCCTCCTGCAGATTCCAGGAAAACCAGGTTTGGTCACAAACACCTGTTTGGAAATCCAAATATAAATATACTTGTTGCATGTTGCTGAGTGAATATGCTTATTAAAGAAAGATGACATTTTTGAGTTTGAATAGACACATAACAAACCATACTGTGTGTTGAGTACACTGCAAGAGGTAAACACATGATGAAGACACCTGTTTTAGTGAACCATTGTTAGAGCCATTTTACTGTAGTCTTCATTGAATATTCCCAAAGTGTTAAAAGATGATCAATTGCTTTCATTTCTAAAAAAAGAAAGGAGGCAGATGTAAATAAGCTCTAATTAGGAGTTGTATACGATCAAGCACTTTTGAAGGTCTTCTTTAGTCTGACCAGTTGTGACCATGCAATTCCTTTATAAATTAACACATTCCATTCCAGCAAGGCACTTCATAAAAAGAACTGGTTGCTTAGCATTCAAGCTGTGTTGCAAAAAAACACTGACTCATTAGAATGTCAATACATAGTATTGAGGTACTAGTAAAACCAAAGCAGCATGTAAATACACAGACATTTATTGGAGCAAAAGATGAGGGGGAATTATAGTTTCAAATATTTTATGTGTGCACTGAGTAGCTGTAGCAGAAGTTATCAGTGTTATTAATGACAATGTGGTGATTGAATGAATTATTAGAACTATAGAACAGCTGAAAGAATATCAGTCTGAAAATGATTTGAACCATAGGTTTTAGAAGGGACAATAATTCTTTGCCAGTTCCATTTAGCTGTAGAAAGACAAATAACTGCATTTGCTGTAGATATGTGTGTATGTGTCAGTTGTGTACAAAATTCTCTCATTGCATTATACCTGTCTTCATGTGATTTGGTTACGATCCTGTGCACACTTGATTCAAATGATGTCATGCACTTGCATCTAGGAGAGGTCGCACATGTTGGCTTAGCATCCTAAAGGAAAGAGTGGTTTTGTTACAGAGGGTAGAGAGAAAGCAGATGATAGGTGCACTCTATAAAACTAGCAAACAAAAAACAGACTTGTTGCCACACATTGAATGATAACATGAAGGCCTATAGGTGTTGTTCAGTCCTGCCATTCAGGTTTGTATTTCCTTTTATTCAACAATTAAGAATGAATCAGATCTAGGAGGATCACCAATGATACCATGCTTCAGGGCATGCTATGAAGGTTTAAGCCTTCTTCTGCAATCTACCACCAGGTAAACTACCCTGAGCTTCCTGTAAAGCTCCTAAACTGAGGCTCGGTAACTCCCTCTAGTAGAGCAGTTTGGCATGTGTCCGATTCCTTATAATCCAATGTAAACTTAAAATAGGGCTTCTGCACTGTCCCTACATGGTAAAGTCCCCCCCAGGACCTATAGCTCCAATCCTGGGACCATCTGTTCACTAAGAAGTTATAGACACAGCAGGCGCTCCAACAGAATTAATGGCTGTTCTCACTTTTAGAAAGACATAGCACAGATAACTGTGAATGTGAAATAACTATAGTGCAGGCTAAATTTATGCTAATTATTGGTACGGTGGAAGCCACACTTACATCTACACCAGCTATACCTGAGCTCTGTGAATATCTATATATGTGATAGCATGGACCACAGTAACTGTAGTCAGATAGGATTAAATCTGATACAGACTTTTTTGCAAAACATTTTACAGATTACAGATACAGATACAGATACAGATTACAGATTTTTGGAAGGGGAAGACAGGAACAGTAAATGTAAAGTGTTTTATCAGACTAAAATAAGGCCAACAGTCAGTATCACGTTAAACAACCTCCAACTGCTATTTTAAATGGTCAAAAACTCAACACAGATGAAATGTGAAAAGTCCCCAAAGGATGAACACTGGTACACCACTCTTGACCCCCTGTTTCAAACAGGCGCTTCATATCCAACAGCAGTGTTCGCCCCCTAATCTGGTCTCTCCTTTCTGCTCTAGTTCACGCCATAGGCATTTGGCCTGTGCCCAATGAAAAGTCTCTGGAAGCCCAAATGAAGCATTCTAACCATTAGAAACCAAATGGCGGGAATGTTTCAGGAGTAGGTTGGTGGAGGTCTCCCTATCTCTTTAATTAATAGCAGATCTCCAGGGCTGATCATAATTCTGTTCTTTGTAGTAGGATAATACTATGTGCAGCCTGATTTCTTTAATTCCCTTAAATGCTATTATCAAGTAATGCAGATGGTGTGATGAAGCTGTTCATTTATTTGCTTTTCAAGCCCTATCTTGTGTGTGTAGTATAATCCTTTTCTCTGCAGTAAAAGTGGTAGCATCATGATGGGGCATATTCTCCAAATACCACAAGACAATGAACATGTAATCAGATGAGGTGAAGTTGCTGCTGCCATCTTTGTTATCAAGTGGAGATTTGTGGTACAACATAAAATTTGTTTTAGCTGCATCCCTCTGACAATTCTACTAATGAATGTAGATTGCGCTCCATTTTCACACTTAAATTTTTGATTCATTCAATTCTTCTGAAGTATAGTTACAAGTGTCTTGAATAGAATTAGCTAACAATGGAGGTGACCATTGCTATAATATTGCTATAATATTTGTTATAATATTTGCAATATGTGCCCATACTGGTCAATATGATAGCAGTACCATTGTATGTCACAGAGACCCTGCATACAAACACATATAAATATTTATAGTCTTAGATCAAGAACGTTTTCAACTTGTTAGTATGTTACATAATGAGAGCAGCCCAGAGACTCACATAGACTGTCATGTGACAGTTTATTGCACTCCACTGCTTCACAGGTGTCCTGGGATTAGAGAATATATTTGCATACAAGAATAAATAGGATATGAAGAGAAGAGTGAAGAAAACAACAAAGAACAAAAAACAGGAAAACAATGGCTATTGATTAGGATTTCTTAAATATGGCTTCACTTACAATTTTTATTTTGTGAGCTTGCAACACAGGGAAAGGTGCAGCATTGTCTACTCTGGACACATTTGTTTCCTTTTTCCCTCTGTTGGATAATAAATCACTTGTACACCTCACTGCCCCTGACCTCAGGGTCATTCCTTTATAGATAGCCACTTCATCATCCAACAATCTTTTCTCGGACTGCACACAAAAGACATGCAATCGCCTAGAATGGCTAGACTGACCTTGTTTCCTGATGCTGGGAAACAAGTTATGAAAAAAGTCCCTTGGAAAATCAACATATAGTAATGGTTTACATACTTTAGAAATCTTTAGATAACTTCTTAAATAATAAAAAATGTATTGTTTTAATTCATTTTTTGTGTCAGGGATACAGTAATTGATTTGGTGCCTGCATTGAAATATCGGATTGAGGTTTACTTGGTCATTTCAAGGTCAATTGAGCATGGCTAAATGCATCCATAGCATGACAGGAGACCATTTGCAATTTTCATTCAGCTTACAGAAACACACAAATGCTTTTCAATGCTTTGATGCTTTTAAAAATATTTTTGATAATACACAAAAATGCCACAAGGTAAGAAACATAGAAAAGTTAGTGGAGATTCAGTACATGAAGGAAATCTGTGATGCCAGTGAAGAAGGAAGCAACAGGAATTGGAGATAATTTTACATGTGTTTCCTTCCTACCTGCCAACATTAGGCCTGATAAATAAAGATGTGACAATTCAAGGAAACCTGGACCATATTTTAGCTACTGTAAAATCCAATAACATACAAACACATTCACATGATACTTACACTATAATGCCTGGTAAAGGAAAATAGATAAAGTATGACTTAATACAGTAAAGACACTCTGGTAAGTTTTTGTGAACTTTTTCTTCTGCCACTTGATTGTCTCCCAGAAAATCATCTATAGAGCAATACAGGAATGACATTACCTCTAAACAAAGCAGCATTTCAGTTCAGCCAAAATGAGAAGCCTAGACTGTTGTTTGTTTTGTATTTTAATAAGCTGATAGAAACCCTGTTTGGAAGACATTTATCCAGTTGCAGCTTGTGTCTGTTTCTTTATAAATAAATTTTAAATTATAATTATAATAACTAAACTGTGGCAGACAGGACTACATCAAGATTAGTGAAGACAAAAAAAAAGAAAGAATAGTTTTACAAGAAAAAGAAAATTAATTAATGTGCTTAAAAACTGAATTTGTTATTAAAGCTATTAACAACAGAATAGTAGAATAGCTTTTGACTAAATATCACTAAATATATTTAATTCATACAAGTTCACAGGAAAACACAATGACCTTCATCCAGTACCTACAAATGATTCACAGGCAAACAGCTTGATTCAGCTAATGGCACACACCAGCCTTTTATCATACTTTTCTGTGTTTTGATGATGACGTTTAAGGGTAATTAATGTCTCACACATGGTAACAGTTTCACCTGAATTTTGAGACTTTTCTTTGTTTGGAAGATGACGTTTAAGGGTAATCAATGTCTCACACATGGTAACAGTTTCACCTGAATTATAAGATTAGGTTTTCATCTGAATCCCACATCTTAGTCTATGAAGAAGATCCTTTTGATAAACCAAAAGCAAGCAAAGCTTTTTTTAAAGTTCAGCCCACCTATTGTAGCCCTTCAAGGGTGTTTAGCACAATATTATTGACATACAAATATTGGTTTTTGAGTGCTTTTGGACATGTGGAGAGACTGCATTGCAATGGTTAATGCAGCAGGCAACCTTAATATTGACAGACCAGTGCACAGATGGGACTCTGCTGTGATCCACTAAGACTTAATCTATTGAAACAGGACCAACATAACTCACAACTGCTCTTATTTCCTCTTGCTTTTGACAACATGCAATGTGAAGTTAGGGAAAACGTTTATTACACTACATTTTTTAAAGTATTATTTTGCATATTTCCATCTCTGCAATGCGTCAGTCAGAAAACATTTGGCTTTAGGGCACTGGTCACATCTGCTACAGGCGATTGTCAGCGACACTAACATAAATCAAGGGGAGAGGAAAGTAGACAAATGATACATCTGTCTTCTGCTTTGATTATGAACTGCTCTTACCAATGATTTATTATTGTTTCATATGATTAGTTCCTTCGGATTTACCTGCAATAGAGATGCATCCTCATAGCGGCTACTGGTTTATTAATCTCTTTTCAACTCAGAGTCAAAGAATAGATATGAGTTTGTGGATTCAGCTCTGCAAGCCTGGTAATACTGGATAAGAACTGATAGTTCCAGCCTAACATTCAATAGTTTTACTCAACACAGAATTGCTGGAAAGGGCTGTTAAAGCCTGTGTATATTTTCTTGTAATTAGAAAATTTGTTTAATTGTGAAAGTATCTAAGGTAATGATGTAAACAAACAATTTAATATATAACCAATGGAAAATACAATGATGTAACATGAATGGTGTCAGATACTGTTTGGAACATTTGCACAAATATGTATTTAACAAAATAATTCAAAATGAATCAAAAATTCTACTAAAAAGCAGTTTATAATCATATAGCACCATACATAATCTCTACAGAGTTGCACTCTTACAATGGTTTTGTGATAATAGTCATGTTCTTGATATTTTAGGTACCATCCCTCTACAGTGCAGTCATCTAGTTGCATAGCAGAAACTCTAGTGTGGCTTAAATTTGAACATTTGTTTTGTCTGGCTTTTGTAAACTATTTTGCCCATGTTTTTATAATTACGATGGCTAAATCCTATTCTCTTGGGATTTTTGCTAGTGCCCCATTTCCTCCATGTCCTTATTACTATGTTTGCTAAATCTTTGTCATCTTTCATTCGTGCATTATTTCCTCAATATCTTCATTCTTCATTTAAATAAATTATTCATCTTGCATACATTATTTTTTTCATGGCTATATTATCATGCTAGCTAAACCTTATTCTTCCTCTTCTGTAGCTCCACAGTGGTTAGGTGTCTTATTCCTTTTTATTGTCTCATAAGGAGTACATATGTATTTGCCTAACAACCTCCCTTATGTATTCTATAATACATAATTTGTCTGCCTGGTAGACACTACTCCCTAGCTTTCTTTAACTTAACTGCTATTAAATTATTGCATACAAAATTGTATTAACACTCAACAACATGTATAACATGTTCAATATTTATTATGTGCCACATTTGTATATGCATGTGTACTTTACATTTTATTGTAATCATCTCATGCATCGTATGATAACCTGAATAAACATGTGTACTAAATGGAAAGAACAGCAGCAGAAACTAAAAGAAGAAGAAGAAGAACAAAAAAAACAACAACAACAATGCAAGTTTGTTAAAACAGCAGTTATTAGCATTCATGCTGTATCTACTTTTGTAATTACAGTATAATTATATCACTATACAGGCTGTCGAATATAAAATGGAACCAGTTATTATCAGGATTTTTTGGTCAAACCATCTAGTTATGTTGACTGGACCAGTAATTGCTCCAGGTCATGCAAACCTTGAGCTGTCCATTAGTCATACATCAAAAGCTCTGCCTCCATCTGTAACCTATAAAATATCCCATGGAGTGAGACTGAGCTGTGCCAGTACAAACCAAACATTGCCAAGACTGAATGTGTATCCAAACCCCAAAGTCATTTTGTTAAATGGGATTAAACTAGCTCAGCATCTGCACTGATTTTTCTTTTCTGGAGTACAACACACATGCACATGATGAAAGTGTGATTCACAGGTTTACTGTGACAACTGCTAAACCTTAACACGACCAGTCACAGTGCAATCCACACAACTAAAAAGATGCTTTGTCACAATAACTAGTTTAATCTCATGGCAGGGAATGACCTTGCAGTGTGACTCAACCTCACAATAGTTGTCTGCATCTCACCAGAGCAGAAAAGCTGTCTGTATAGGAAGTGAAGTATTCTTGAGGGAGCTTGACAGGGTTAGTGTGGTCTGTGGTCTTGGAACTGATGGAAAGTTAAATACATTACTAATGCTGATGAAAGAAAAAATGTTTTAGCACAAAATCTTTACAGGAGAGTTCTAATATTTGTACAATAATGCACAATTTATGAGCAGCTGCATTTTGAACTATCACAATGCAGTAAAATAACACAAAGCTAATGCACAGCCCACAAAGATAATCCACATGATGCGTTCGTCCTGTAAACATGACTGTACCTCAGAGCTCTGTAAACAACGTGAGAGTAAATCCGCCCTCGGCCGCATCCCTCCAATCAACGTAAACTGTGGGCACCAGCACTGGCTGAGGAGCACACTTTCATGAATGAATGAGAGCGGCTTCAGTACAGGAATTCCCCAGGGACCTTTGTAGAGACCAGGGGCTGTCTCACATAGACAGATACTCAGCGCCCGGATATTAAACATACCATCTCTTTTTTTGCGGCTCGGGAGAGGGGATGTGCGCGCAAGGTCGGCGTCACGACATATGAAACATCGTCAAAGAGAGAGACGTTTGACTGAGTGATGTTGAGGGGAGGGAAGCACACTCGCGACTTCGTGAGACCTTAATATTTGGAGCACTCCATACAGCATGGCTTTGATTTTGTCATCGCAAAATACTTTTCTTGTCCACCATGTCTCACGGTTCTAAAGTTCAAGGATTTGTGCTTTTAATAGAATGGCTACCTTTCGTTTGCACTTAGAGGGATGGCAGGCTTTCATCACCCGCACCTGGACGTCAGGAGACTTCTGCAGAAACTATTGGTCATGTTTTCGCTTGGCATCGTATGCGTCTCGCTGTTTTACTTTCTGGCCGGCTGCTGTGAGTCTTTTGTAGTGGAAGACGGTGATATGGGGCATTCTAGTCAACTAGCCTTTACAGGATGGCTGCACGAAAAGAATGGATCACTTGACAAGAACTTTAGAACTGTTCCTAGTTTGGGCGCCGGGTCCCCTAGTGTTGAAGAACCGAGTGCACCGGGTTTGGAAACGAACGGTTTAGGAAAAGACTGGACAGCGGCACGGAGGCTACCTCAAGCTCTCATCATAGGTGTTAAAAAAGGTGGAACACGGGCTCTCTTAGAGTTTCTTAGACTTCACCCAGACATCCGAGCCTTGGGGTCAGAGCCTCATTTCTTCGATAGACATTACGCACGCGGACTAAACTGGTACAGGTAATGGCCTAATATAATTTGTGCACACTTACTTAGATTCTCATTCCAGCGTGACTCGTGTTGTTTTCAAATAATTGTTTGACGAAATGAAAACAGCGGCATATACATATTTTTCAAGGCACACTTCATTTTACTGAAAATAGAACTGCTGTATTTCCAAAAACTGAGCGCGCATAATGGCATTGACCCGATTATTGAAGTAACATTTGTAAAATAAACGTTGGACCAAGTTACCCAAACTAGCTTGTTTTGCAGATTCAAAGGTGTTGTTTTCGCTTGTTTTGGAAGAACGTGGAATTTTCTGAGCCTGTTTGAATTGGAGGGGGAATTGCAGTTTGCAGCAGTGACCTAGTTTGCAGGGTTACTCAGAGGAAAAGAAAAATAGGCTAGGGTTGACTTGCGTAAAAATTTAGAAATTCTTTTGAATTCACTTGAAAAGTGTTCTTTGTCTTCACATTTAGCCGGGTACATATGGATAATGGAAAAATAATAGGCGCGATTTAAAATTCTGCAAGAAAGAATACCATCTGGCATTACAATCCTATGACCATTTTCAAACGATGGTAAAGGCCTGGATAAGTTCTCCGTTTAATCAGCAATGAAGCTGTTGCCAGATGTTACTGCCATTTATCCCCCCGCCCCGTCCCCCTTGCTAAGAGCCCAATGTAGTTTTTTAAATAACAAACAGCGGCGTGCACATTCATTTAACAAATATTCATGTTTGTTTTTAAAGACGTATCAGAAAAATAATTGGTAAGGTAGTATTAAGGACATTTTGAGCCTCATCTGGGGTGCTGCAAAGTACTTAGATTGGAAATGAGTAGATTTATCACTAGGTGCTATTAAAAATACTTGTGTGACAGTAGCCTATTGCACCTCAATTCACTGTATTCAGTAATCTTTCCGTAACAAACATGATGCATTGTGTTGCGCTGACCGCTACCAAACCCCTAATCCCATCAGTTTGTAAAACTCTCCTTTCAATGTTGCTTTCAAGCTTGCTGCATTTCTCCCCAAGACACAGATGTGTAGCAGATTAGAATAAATTATTGAACCACCTCAAGATCCATTATCTGCATAGCTGAATGCCATTTCAGTGGAGTTTACCCTTTTTTCTGCTCAAATAGGCTTGGAGAGTAGACAGAGGTCAATTATTTTCCCTTTAAATGCAAATTGTTTTGTCACACACACCTTATAATAAGTTCACTCAGGAATAAAGATGAACATTTTAAGATCCCAAGAACATTACCAAGATCCTAAGATCATCTTTCTGGAAGATGTTACCAGAAAGAAAACATGTTGTATTTATTGTACCCAAAATTGCTTTTCTAAGTATATCAAAGTTAGAGTTAGTAGTTGTTTAACAACTAAAATATAGTTTAGTTTTTTCTTCATGGACTCCACACAGGCACATGATTTTAAGAC
Source organism: Megalops atlanticus (assembly GCA_019176425.1). NCBI lineage: Eukaryota > Metazoa > Chordata > Actinopteri > Elopiformes > Megalopidae > Megalops > Megalops atlanticus. Next base: position 25,986,929 of record CM032875.1, on the reverse strand, counting down.
AGAAGATAATCTCAGTATAAGGGATATTTAAACCCACATGTGTGATCTTTGTCATTGTGTCCAATGATAATTGCTTTGATAGTTTACCAGTACCTTCAATATTATTCAGGACAGACACATGCTGGAAGGGGCCCCATGTGTCCCACAGTCTGTTTTCCCTTCAGTGGAGTACTAAGAACAGGGTGGTAGCGGATTGTCATTACCACAGGGCCAGATGGACAACACAGCACATGAGGCAGCTTGACATTATTGTGAGATCTGTCAATTGACCTTTAGCCCAGGTCAGTTGTTTTATAGAATATAATGATGTGCTTTGGCTACTTCATGCTCCATAGAATCCTCGTAGTTACACTGCTGCAACTCTGGGTGCTAAACTGCTACTGAGTCTGTGCATGCCATTGGTTGTAGAATGAAAACTCAGTTCTGGATTAGGCCAATATCTCACAAGTACTGCACTGCAGTAGCACAAAAAGGTAATGCTATTTGGTTTCTGACTGCACTGTAAAAAAATGCAAAGACCCAAATGAATGTCTGAATTCAGATAAGATCTCTGACAAGGCAGGGAAAGAGATGAAATCTAGTTTTGTGCTTATAGTGTTTCTCCAATCGATTGCCCCCCAATTTGACCTTCAGTTGATATGAGCATTAAGCAGTTAGCTTTGGTCAGTGCAGATTCAGTTACAATTAGCAAGGGGGTTTATCCTGCTGTGGCATAATCCTCACACAAATGCAGATCATGTTTCAGCTTTAAGTACTGTCTGTTTCTCAGGGAAATCAATTTAATCATTTTATATAGAAGCTTACATATATGTATATATATATATATATATATATATATATATATTTATATATATATATATATATATATATATATATACACACACATATATAGATATATATAGTTTTCATATGTATGTATTATACACACACACACACACACACACAATATATATATATATATTTGAAAGCTGCACATGGTTAGTGAGGACAAAATAAAAAAGGAACTGAATTTGAGTATACATCATCCTCTGTGATACAGAGCTTTTTCTAATAAATAGCATATTCACTTTATCCTGTATTACTCTGTTATTCCTTTTATCCTATTTTGTTTTGGCGTTTTGGATCCTTTACTGTGAAAGGTAGTGGTGGTTTGTTCATATTAAATCTTGAATGAATGTCAGACTTAATGCAACTAATTTTGCATTTCCAAGCAGTGCATATGTTATTCCACAATTTTATTTCAGGATTTATTTTGTATTTTAACATAATTTCAGGAGACATGCTTTTTACTAAATTGGAAAATACAGTTTACAGACTGACAAATGTGCAGGATGGTACATAAGGTGGTCGACATATTCCAAAGGATTCTGAATCTCCAATTCCACACATGGGATTTTATACATGGGATTCATTATGCCATTGCATTACATATGTTTGATTATAGTGCATTATGATAATCTTTGTAATGATGAACTGAAAGTAATAAGATCAATATCAAAGTAATGTTTATACTAGAAAGAAGTGATCATGGAATTAATGTGTCACTCAGGAGAAATGGCTGTAAACCTGCATTGATATATAGTTAATGCCATAAAAGGTTTCTGTATGTAGAATGAAACTGAGAGAAGTGATTTAATGGCAGTTGCAAATTTTTTTAGAGAGAATGTGTTTTTCTTAATTTTAGGCTTAACAGTACTGTAATGTTAGTGAAGTCTTAAAGTACTGTACGTAGTGAGAGCTGGGGATGTGGGCTGTGTTACTGTTAAAATCGGAGAAAGGTGTGTCCCGTTGCCAGAATTGTCCTGTACTTTATAAAATCACCATAAGGTCCAGACAGTCTGTTTTTAATTCAGTGCTCATTAAGGTACCACCGGGAATTAAGTGAGTCGGCATTGTAGGGGTCCGCTATGATGGATGTGAGCAGGAAGTGGACAGGGCACGGTTACAACTGACTGGCTTTTTAATGGCCATTGTGCAATGAAATGGCTGACTGGGCCTAATCCTACACACAAACACACATGTGCATGCACACACACACAGACACACAACACGCACACACAAATATGAAAATTAGAATTTGTCCTGAAGAAAACCAGTGAATATATGGCAAATGAGACATCAAATGAGCAGAGAAGGAATATGTGTGAGGAAAACGGTGGTGGCATAGGGGATTAGAAGTTCTCAATCCATCCAAAATAACACAAACATCTTTTGTGTGCGCGTACAGAGGTATCCACCCATTGTGTCTAAACATGACACTGGAGATTAATGGGTGCAAAACCCCCCTTTTTGTCCGCTGCAAAAGTTGGTGTCTGACACACAAGATGGAGTAATTAGCTCACATCTGTTTGTGCACAGCACGCTGCTGATGGGGCTCCTGAGTGCTGCGTCTACAGAGTCCACCTGCCGCCCCTCAGACCAGCTGAGGCCTGCATTATCATAGCCTATCGTAATCAATACCCAGAGCAGCGCCCGGGCCCATTTAGCTTATTCAGTATACCTCTGAGAGAGAGCAGAGACCCAGCCACAACTTGGGCTCAATTAGGGGGCAACTTATCTGCTTTCTGGTCTGAGGGGACAGGAGAGGAGCAAAGAAATAACAATGGCAGAGGTTTAAAGGCAGCAGCAGAGTAATTGATCCATTAATCCCTAATATTGTTCATTTCCCTAGTGCTTGTTGTTTTGCCTGCAGAATTCTATGGCATTGAGGAAAACCCAAACAGGGAATGTTGTAATGTGGCGTTTGTATGAAGAGATCCACTGTGTTAGTTCACTGCAGGCATATTGATTAGTAGCTTCCTCATGGTTTCATGCCTTAATTTAGTTTGCTCCATTTAATCAAAGGACATTTCATTCTATGGTTTGTGGTGCACTTTTAGGAGTACTTGAAATAAAGTGAAATCTTTCTTGGTTTCTTTGTGTGGTGCTCTAACACTTACTGCACTGCACTGTGGTGAATTACAGTCTTTGTTTCTTGGTTGTATTTACTGTTCTTTTTTCACATTTCATTTTAGCCTAGATCACACCACTGTATTAAATTGTTTTGCCGCAGGACCATGGTGAAAGAGAATTGTGCTGTGTGCAGTTTTAATTAGGGGTCAGTTTGAATGAGTTCTCTTTCTGTTGTTTTCAGAATATGTAATACAATGGTGAAAATATGCACCCCCATACAGACCTGATAGATATTATGTTCGTACCAGGCACCCATTGGCTGACTCACTCCTTTAAAAAAATGTAAAAAATAATAACAACAAAAACATTTGTCACTGAAGTGGTGAAGATACCTTTTGTCATAATTAGCACCACTTAATAACAAAACATTTCCTTCTCACATCCCCATGAATACTATTTTTATATCATGTCATTGTCCTCTTCCTACATTTTTCCAGAATGAATTGTATGTAATGTACAGTGATTTATCTCTGAAGCCTAAACTGCAATAAATCAGCAGTGAGCAGCACAGTGTTGTGCTGTATAAACAAGCAGGGGCATTTCTGCTGCTGGAAAAAAGAGCTTTCAGGCTCTTTATTTCTCTCTGGTCTGTGCAGACCTTTGATCTTTTTGTTAATGGTTAGATAACCGCTCCAACACAAAAGCAATGTATTCTTGAGAAGTGCATTTTGCTCCAAGGCTGTCCTGTGTGGGCGTGCTAATGGACTTTACTTTTATTTTAGTGATCATTCTGTATTTCCCCTTTTCTCTTCTCTTCATCTCAAGCAGACAAACATGTGGGACTTAACATCCTGGCCTGCTGAGGCACATACATCTGCACCTGATTCCAGGTCAGAGTGTAATCAAAACCCATGAACATTGGCAGAGAAGGCTGATTTTACCCAGCATGGCTGGCAAGGGGGAAAGGGTGTGGTGCCATTTGGACATGCTTAAGGGTCAACAATATATAAAGGGTGTGAAATATTAATGTCCAGCTCTAATAGACTTGTTAGTCTTCTAATGGCCGTAGGTAAACAGGGAAGTCTTTAGGGTAAGTGCTCGCCTTGATAATGCAGTGTGCGCTGAGGGATTTACTGCTGCCTCTCTATGGTGATGTGGGTTTCATCTTGATTAGAGGGGTATTGATCGGAGATCATGTTGCAGGCTTTTTGCCGCACTGAAAGGTGAGCTCTTCCGGTGCCAGAGGACATTCAAAGCATTCCATTTTCATAGTCCTGTTTGCCTGATTTATCTGTCTGCCTTCTTGTTCTCTTTGAAGACGGCAGTCGGGTTCAATGTTTACAATGTTTTAACATCTTTTACCCATGTGCCATTTCATAGATGTGCCATAGAAGGTTGATTTATCTGGAATCCATGGCCCCTGCCCTTCATTTTTGTGAAATGCTTCACATGAATATGCATTGTCTGAATTGTTTTTTTGTAAAAGGTGCTACTTACTTTCACTATGTAAAAAGAATTCTAAAAAGTCAGGTGATTTGTACAGTCTGCAAACCTGACAGTACGCTTTTTCATACTTTTTTTATTTTTCAACATCTTGACATCTTGCAGAGGAGGATCTATTCCTGTGTCCGATACAGGAAACAAAATGGAAATAAGATATTGTATCCAACAAGACAGTATAACTGCAAGAGGCTCTAATCTCAACTTTGAACAACAGTTTTAGAGAAGTATTGTATTTTTCATTACTCACATAACACTTTAGCTTTATTTCATCAACGGGGCAACTTATAATGTTGTGTAAGAAATGAAGAAAGAATAGCTTGCTTAACTTTGTTGTTTAAAGTCTAAGACCATGCAGATTTAATTTCACAAGAAAGACAGAATACAATAACTGAGGTTTTTGGCTAAGTCCGTGTGGCTAAATCAAGAGACATCTCCACTGGAGAGTCCAAGCAGGATTCTGTCATGGACTGCTGTCTTCTTCATTGGAATATATACAAGAGTGTTGTTGTGCTGGTAGTGATGCCCTGGAAAAAGAATTCTGAAATTTAATAGAAAAAACTGAACAATTGTTCAGTGAAATAGAACAGGATGATGCTGCACATCTAATAATATGAAGCAAATTTATTTCAACATTGATGTTTTAGTGTATTGCAATCCAGTAATAGTGACTTTTCAAACATTCTGACAAGTCAGACAGTTCAGGTGACCCAGAGCTGGAGAGTATTTCAAGATCAGTATGGAACATGAGAGTGTTGGTTTGAAAAATCTGTCTGTTTGAGAGATGAATATAAGACCATGGCTGTTTAGTGAGATGAGGTGAGGTCGGCTGTGGAAGTCCTCACATTGGGGAGCGCAGGTGGGTCTGGGCTCCCGTTAGCGCTGCATAAGTGTCTATGGGCCCGTGAGCCACAGAATGGAAATGAGTCCCATCTGCTGGCCGGGATGGAAGTAGAGGAAAAGCAAGACTCGGTGCTCGGTCCATTTGCTTTGCCTGGAGTGTCAGTAACCTGCAGTGATTGATGTGCCCTGCGCATCTGTACAGCGGCTTTTATTACTGATGCACATTTAAAGTAGCACTTAGAGCGGAGAAGGTCTGCTGCTAATTTGCCGCAGATAAGTGACATAATTCTCTGGGTACATGGACAGTGTGGTGCTTAAACAGAAGGTCTTGGCTGCTCTGTGGTCCCCTCTAAGAATGCAAATCTGCCTCTGTGCCCAGCTACCGCCATTAGATGAGTCTCAGTATTTCTGCCAGCTGTTTTCAAATCTTTTAGTCGGTGCCAAGGCTGCTCTACTTTAAAGTTCAAGTGTCACAAAGTAATATATTACTTATATATTACTTATATATTGGGAACAAATATTTCCTTGAAACATGAAAGGACTTTAGATGCAGTGCAATTTGCAGTAACATCTCTAGCAAAAATAGGGGAAAATTGTTAGAACAGTAGTTTTTAAACATAATAAATATAAAAAAGTTGATTGCCCTGAAGTGTCCCATGAGTGAGATCACAGAAATGAGTTATGTGAAGGTTTTCCCAAATAAAGAAATCTAAGAGATGGTAAAAATCATATTTTTAAATTAAAACTTTTGAAGATTGCATCTGACTGTCAAATGCAGTTAGGGCTCCTGGTGTGTTGTTGCTTTAAGACAGGTTTTTAAGAATAGAACATTTTGTCGAGCTTGGACTGTGTAAATATGAAACAGAATAGGGGCTATGAAGGAAAAGATCAGACGTGAGAATAAACAAGTCAAAAGACATGGAATAATTGTAGGACACGTGGATCAACAAGACACTTTATTGACTGTGAGATAGATTTTTATATGATTATTTACCAGCAGATAAACAGCATGCCTGTTTGGGTGCACAGCCATGTATTGAGTAAGCAAAACATTCTTCTTTACTGATAGTAAAGAATTCCTACTGTACCATAGTTCAAACTAAATATAACTTGTTTCACAATAAATATTTGAAACAGTATCTAAGGAATTCATTTAGCTTTTTATAGGAACTATGTGTACAGTATGTAATTTATCAGGAACTACACTGTCATTCATTGTTTTGCAGTATTTTTTAAACTTGATTGGTAGATTGCTGATTGCTGCTGTGTGTCCTCTTTTCCCTTAGGAGCATAATGCCTAAAGCATTGGATGGGCAGATTGTTATGGAAAAGACTCCCAGGTACTTTGTCACAGCTGAGACACCAGCCCGTATCCACGCCATGTCCAGAGAAATCAAGCTAATTGTTGTGGTGCGTGATCCCATCACCAGGGCCATCTCGGACTACACTCAGATCATATCCAAAACTCCGGACATCCCCAGCTTCGAGAACCTGACCTTTAAGAACAGGACTACTGGGCAGATCAACTCTCTCTGGAGTCCCATCTGGATAGGAATGTATGCCCAGCACCTGGAGAGATGGCTGGCCTACTTCCCGCTGTCCCAGATCCACTTTGTCCACGGGGAGAGGCTGATCAGCGACCCGGCTGGAGAGCTGGGCCGAGTGCAGGACTTCCTGGGCCTGCAGAGGATCATAACGGACAAACACTTCTACTTCAATAAGACCAAGGGCTTCCCCTGCCTGAAGAAGCCGGAGGGCAGCAGCAAGCCACATTGTCTGGGAAAGACCAAAGGCAGGACACACCCCAAAATCGACCCAGAGGTCATTCAGAGACTAAGGGACTTTTACCAGCCCCACAACCGAAAGTTCTACCAAATGGCTGGGCAGGATTTTGGCTGGCAGTGAGTTAACTTATTGTGAGGAAGATAAATATCTCTTATTCACCCCCTCAAGGGCAGCTTTTTAAGGACATTGCTTTCTTTGACCTGATTGTGTCCAGTTATAATTAGGAAGAAACTGAAATAGGGGTAATGCTACAAGGATGCATTGTGTAAACAATGCAGTGTTTACACACATGTAAAGTCTCTTTTTATTTCAACCAACAGACTTATCAAAGCAGAAGAAATCTGGCAAGTCTGATAAAGAGGAAACATTCATAAAATGTACGCACACATTTTGTCGATTGTAAAAATGTAATATAAAGTTCACTGATAGCACAATAGTTCCTCTGTAGTGATGTGTACAATGACAGATAACATCATGCCAGGTTTGACAGAGAAATACTGGTGCGGGCACCAAAGCTGTTAAAGACAAATTGTATACCTGTCCCATAGGTGGGGCTGTTGTTTTGCTCCTGTCCATTGTGTGTGACATTTTGGGGACTGAGGTACTTGCCCCGATAGCCTGTGTTTCTGAGGAAATTATTCTTGCGGTTAGGGCCCGCAGGTCATGTCAAGACTGAGAAGAGTCTAATACAATACAGAAACATTGTACATGCGGCATTAAGTGTTTTTCCCTCCTGTGGCTCCTCAATAGAAAACAATGGCATTTTACCAACTTCTGTATCATTTAACAGTTTGATGCTCAAGATTTTTCCCCATTGAATGCATTCTTCTTTTATTTTGGTTGAGCTGAAGAGGGCAACTATTCAGAAAAAATAATCAATGTAAATCAGCAAGCAAACAATAAACACATCACTGAATGTCTTGTCTTTTACTTTCTGAAATATCACGCAGACCACTTATTTCAAATAGCAAAACACTTAGAGTTGAATTTCAATGGCAGATCAATGTTTAAAGTTCAGCTAAATAAAAGTGATCAAAAACATGTAGTTTTTGTAGTTCCCTGTTCCCTTTTATGTAGTCAGTATCATAAGTCATCCCATCTCCCTGTTTGATGTTACACCCTTGGAGGATGACTGTCACTTTCCAAATTCAGTTTTCATGGTATGTGCTCCAGTGTATTAATCACTACACTCCTCACAGCCTAAATAGTTTGTTACAATGAACTAAAGCAATTGGTAGCCAGATTGTCTGCCTTTAAGAGATGTCAGTTGCATGGTCAAAGAGGAAAATACAAGAGGCAAAAACTGGAAAGGGGAGGTGAGAGGAAACAGATCACAAGCTAAAAAAAGAAAAATCAAGATGTGTAATGGACTAAAAGAAAATGGATTTTGGTGGAACAAAAACAAATATTACAACTAAAAGCCTGTCATTAATATGCAAATAAACAAGTTCATTATAGAAGCAAGGCCAAAAAATGAGCATGATCTTCCATCAAACTAATTACACAAAGGAGAAAACACCACCCACTTCATTAGCTGAGAGACCGAGAGGGCTGGGGTTAGAGCCACACGCCAAACACACCTTGTCTAATTACTGTCTCACTGAATTCAGAAAATAACAAAATGCTGAACTTCTGGTAATAGAAATGTGACACGTATGATAACATTACAACACGCCAGTGAGAAAATCTTAGAGATGTCTTATATCTACAAGTATTTTGAATTGGTTCAAGTTTTAAAAGAAAACAGTAATTTAATTACAATGCATCAGTAACGATACTACACAGTAATATCATATGCCATTACTACATGGTGACGCATCTTTCCTTCACTGTGAAAGAATGAGGGGAGGGAGAGGTGGAGGATGTATTAGGGATGCTGGCATTTGAAAATGTTGGCTTAAACTATTTACCAACTCTGTGACAGTTGAAAATTTTATGTCCAGTAGAACAGCTGCCTTCATTGCAATGCTATGCCTTCATTCACCAGAAAGCCTTTCTAGTTCTTGTAAAATATTAAAAAAAAACAATTATTCAGTGAGCTTTTGAGCATTTGTGACTTTTGCAAGGACCCTCATTCAAAGAAAAGATCACTTTTAGCATTTTACAATTTTTCATGTATATCTTGGATAACAATACATATGCCATTTTAACTGATATGACACATGTACAGTGACAGAAGCTTTGGACTCAAGGTGAAAGTAAAGGGGTCTGTATGTTAAGGTACAGTGTTATAGATGCCAGTGGGTCCACACAACTAGCAGGGGCCTCCATCTCAGAGTGAATATGAAAAGCACCATACACTAAGACTTGACCTATTGACTCTTCTCTGCCTTGGTCCCCTCGTGATTCAGTAGACACCTGGAAGTATAGATCCCATCACCTTGAGCCCTTATTGACCTGTTTTCCCTCTTAACTGCATTAACCTACATTCTAAGCCTCCTTTGACCTTTCAGCAACACTAATGGTGAGACCACAAACCAAATATCACAGAGTATATCACCATTTACTACTCTAAGACAGTAGTTAGTGACAAAACATATTTACTAATAATTTTTATACAGGTTTTCTGCAGGTTATCCTATCATTTTTTTCAAATTCTTCCATCACCAAGTGGCAAAAACCTCACTATTTCTTTTCTTTCTTATTTATGCATTACACACAACCACATCAAGAACATGTAAAATTTTTTCTGTTTGTATTTTATTGACTACAATACATCAATTTAATAGCCAGTACTGGAAGGCATAATTATATACCTGATTTGCTCCAAACTCTGTCATTTACTGGTCCATTGACCTGATAGCTCAACACAGGGTAATTCCATGTGCTGAGCTGTGGTGGATGGAATTTGTTTTCTGAATTGACATCAGACAAATAAATCAGTGTGTATTTATGGTGTGCAATGGATCGCCTGTTTAACTCACACAATGCAAACAGCTCTCCAGTATGTCACCAGCAATTCAGCAACTGACGTGTGTATCCTTAGCCAAATAAACATGTAAACAACGTAATGATAAAGGAATAAAGTAAGTATACAAGCCCCCCACAAAAAAACAACGCTATTTTTTCAAGTGGGTTTATCTCTATGTGAACACAGGCCTGTACTGTAGCTTAGAGATGGTAACACTGCTGAGGGATTGAAAGGTCACCAGCTGTCCTGGGATCTGGAGCAACTTTCATTTAATGCTCTGTGATATAATGGCATGTTCGAAAAGGAAGGCACAGATGCAGCATTTAAACTCTCTGCCCTTTCATTCTGAGGTTTGAGACAAGGAGTGGCCAGATTCTCTCGGGTCCCATCCATGCGTTGCTAGTATGTGACTGCATTTGATGGCAGAACTGGGGGGGGGGGGACCTCATTTGAATTCTGACTTTGTGTGGCTCCATCCATTCCCGACTGTGAGGTAAACCTAATTGAAATTAAAGTGGCTCCAGGAGGCATGGAAAAGGCCTTGTCTCTGTATCATCTTGTCACAATCTCATTTAGCACTCTGCCTAACAGAGCTCGCCTCCCCCGTAAACTCATGCCTCTGCAGTATTGGTTAATATTGCAAAATCTATATCTCATCAGAGCTATGGTAACAGGCGTCATTAGGTGCAATATTAAAACTTGATTTGACTTGCAATTTAAAAATAGTCACATCCTTTTCAGTTAGGTTTAATTGCACTTAGAGCTGCACACTTTATGTGCATATTTGAGGACTAACCTATGAGCATTGAACAGTTTTGTGAATTTTACTGCATACTGTCAATCACAAATATGCATATGCACTCACACCTGCAGTCCAGTCCTTTTACAAATGCGTCAGCCTTCTGTAAACATAAATAACTCCATGCAGGTGTTCAGCATTACAGGAACGTTATTAATGCACATCCTTACTTTAGTTGTGCATAATGTTGAAATAAAATTCTACCGGGGCAATGAGCTTATTAAATACAGTGCACTCATCATATAAGAAATACAGATATGAGAATCAGATAGGACTATACTAAATATAATTAGTGTGTAATTACTGAAAAAAGAAAAATAATTTGAATATGGCACATTTAATTTTTAAGAATAAAGTTTTGCAGTTTAGCTAAGTACCCAAATGCCAGTCGACATGATAAGAATGAGTAGGATGATTTTTACCAAATGAAAAACAAGACTTGAGTGTTATGATAGTTTGAAGACCAACAAAAGAAATGCAACAGAAAAATTGGGATTCCAGCAGTATACAGTAAGATTCTATCAAGACCTAAGGAGGCGCCATGTCATGAAAACCAACTGGCAAGGCACCGCAGTACCAATTAATATGAGTCAGATAATAAGTCAAATCAATCAAATTTGTCAAATAAAGCAATTATATTTTAACTTTTCATTTAGTTAAGGATATCGACTGAACTACAGCATTGTAGTTCATACAGTACCAAGCAGTTCACATGCTGGCATTTACATATTTAAAAAAAAATAAAAATTTTAAAGGTGACCTTACATTATTTTTGATTTAATAAATTATTGTATAAACATTCTGAACACTCCAAATATGTTTTGCTCCAGGAGTGAAGACCTTAGCTAAAGATGTTTCTCAATTGATTTAGAGAAAAATCTGAGGTGAAAGAGATCTTGCTGCCCTCTTCTGGACAAATTATATTATTCTCTTCTTGAATTCTTGGTGCTTCAATGAACTATTTCACCCTAATGCTTGTGATAAAATTTTAACTACAATCGAGTTTACAATGCAGTTTTCAGTGCAGTGCAGTTAAATATAGGTAAAATTTCCTACTGTTATTTCATGTTTTTATTAAATAGTTATTTGAATACAGACAGACATGTTTTCCACAGGGCAAACAGAGCAATTGTCTGGATAAACAGAAAGAAAAGTACAGCAAAAGAAGTGAAACAATTTATTCATGTAATATATAGAACATATTTTACAGGAGCAAAAACAATATTAGAACTGAAAATAAAAATTTCACGTAACACCACTAACTGGTAGGAAATATTTCTGTACTGATGAACACTGATCACTTTGTAACTGAGTACAGTACTCTGGCGTTATTGATGCAATATACACATCCAATGGGAGCTGCTTCCCAAGAGACAAACACACTGAAGAAAGTAACATCCACACCAGTGCACAAGCTCCTCTTAAGGACTGCTAATCAGTTACTTCAAATGATCGCAGATAATTTTACGTACACAAGTGTGTGTAGTTTTGCTTTGATTTGTGCTGACCACAAAGTTTTCATGTCATGATACATGTTAAATGTAAACAATTCTTCTTGGCATTTCACAATATGCATCTTTCTGACATTTTGTCAAAACTCAAATCAATTGGATCTTGATTCTTTTCATATATTTCCATTCTTACACCTCCAGGACCACAGAAAGTGTTTGGTTATATGAAGGCAGTATATGTATGAACCACCCTAAAGTACTTTATACACATGTATGGTACTTCACAGAGTGATTCCTTGAACATTCTTGATTAATAAAAATCAACAGTAAATAAAGCATTTGAATCAATGCTGATTGCACTTATTAAATGAAAGAAGTATTGCATGAACTAACTATTATAGTAAGAATTCAATAATTTTGTCTCCATTTCACTGTTTGTTGTGTTTCACTATATTTGTAGTGTGGCTCTAACCCTGCCTCTTAAAGACAGGGTTATGTAACCTTTTAATCTTCTGTAGTGCTAGATTAAAGGGTTAATAGTGATCAACCATCTGACTACGTTCTGGTGAATGCTCCTTATCAAAGTCTGAAGAATGGGTCTCTGCCTTTACTTAAAACAAATGAAATTCATGATAAGTTGAATTGCACTTCTATTATTCAAACAAATAAATAAATTCAAATTCATTTCGTTACTTAAATCCTGATACACTTGTCTGTCCTGTAGTTTAAGCAGTACACAACTGTAATCGATTTGACTGTAACTTTTTCCCTTGTGTTAAAAGTTAAGTCATCCATAAAAATAAATGCACTTCTTCTTTCTTTACTTAATGTTCATTCTTTGTATACACTTGCATGCAACCTAAGGTTCATATTTCTGCGGTTATATCAACAAGACTAAAAGTCAAAACTAATTCAAATATTCAAGTATTTAGCTAACATTTTAGTCAAGTCCTCATTTACGATTTACGATCAGGTTTGAAATAGAAAAAATACAGAAAACTATGCAAAAGTAATTTAATTCATTATTATATTTTATATGCTTTGTTTGGCAACTGGCACAGAGAAGGTGATATCATAATTGTCCTCTTTTATATTTCAAAGGATATAGGAAATCTTTGTATTCATATTGCCCTATTATAAAAAATAGAGTAATGTGCTATAAGAAGATTACCAGTATGTTTATTTTATTAAAAAGCCTTTTTCTAAACTGCTAGATTTAAAAAGTCACAATATTCACCATGCAGTTGGAAGTTTAACAGATGCAGTTATCAATATTCTAAAGCAAAGGCACTCAACATATACTAAATATTTGTGTACACTTTTTCACCACAGGAAATACACAAAATAAAAATTTAAACTGTTTTCCAATTACTTCTTTGTTAATCAGGGACAGCTATCTACCTAAAAATGATCTTTCAGAATGGAACAACTACCAGTGTCTATCTTGGAATTTCAACCCATCTGCAAAAACCTGATGTCTGTATCTATGGAACTGAAATCTACTCCTGGGAATACATTTCAACTGCAAAAAAAAAAAGAAGTTTTCCAAAGTAAACAAGTTTGGCTTTGCTTTCTTCACATTTTCTTCCATTTCATAAAAGGCAAAACTGAATTGGTTTCACTCACACATGCACACACGCTCATGCACACGCAGAAACCAAAGACCACAGCAAGCTTCAACAACAATAGCTACATCTCGCTTCCACTGACATTTTCTGAGACTGTAAACGAGCGAAGCAACTCATTCTATGTTCAGGTAATAAACATCAGCAGTCACTGTAAGAACTCTGATAGAAACTTTCCCGGTCATGCTATTCAAGATGGTGCTGCATCAGGGTGCACGGCAAAGAGGAGTGGCAGTTGGCAGGTGAGAAAGCGGCAGTCCTGGACAGAGGTTGACCCCACTGGGAGCTCAGCAGTACTCCTCCACCTGTGGGTCAGGTAAATCATTCAGGTCCAGGAAGACGGAGGCATTGGACAGCTTGCGGCCATTGCTGGAGAGATCCAGGAGCTCCTCGGCCGTGCTGGGCACGGAGCTGATGTACATATCCCACACCTGGTCTGGCGAATCCAGGTCCAACAGCTTCTGCTTGATTTTCAGGTTCTTCTCTATGTTCCTCCGTTTATGTTTGAACTCCAGGATAGTCTTTGTGTACCTGTTGATCGTTGTCACCGAAGAGGCCATGCAGGCAGTAAAGGAGCTCCATGCCAAACTGAAGGAAAAGACAGAGAGGTTAGCATGAGAAGACGATCTCACTGAAGAACACAGTGAAGAAAATCTCTTACTTTCAGCTTAAATTGTTAAGAAAATGACCGAAGACATTCAGACAGTGGGCTCATGAAAAAATCATAAAAAAACCATCATCTTACATGTAAGACCAACTGTAGTCCCAGGTCTGGGGTTTCCAGTCTTCAGGCCCGAGACTCACTGTTAACTGGAAGGCTGTAGTGAACATCATGTGAGCCACCATTCCTAAAAGGCCTATGATACAAAACCAGGTGAACCAGTTAGAAAGAATCACACTCCTGGCTTCTTTGTGCTTTTTGAGCAGCGTCATACAGTAATGTTAACAACGACAAAGGCAAAGAGGAATACTACACATGAATATGCAATAGACATACTGAAAAAAGTGTTTGAGGACAATTTTAACAATCAAAATCTGCACTGAATTTTGTTAGGAACTACAAATTGGTATTGAACAGTGCATGCTTTAAAAAATTACATTTTAAACAGCAATAAAGTAAATGACAGTGCCAGCACATCAGCAAAAATATTAAAAAAATCAGAAATCAGAGGTCACTAAATGTATAAACACATTTTGCCAAAAGATATTTTTTAAATCTATAGCTGTAATGATTAGTAATCTTGAAAATGTAAAAGCAGTAACAGACATCATATTTACAAATACCAAATATAAAGTTCTCTCAATGCCACGCACTCCTCTCCTGCTTAAAACCAGGCATAGCCAGCTTGCAGACTTTCATGATGACACAGCAAAGTAAATTACGTCCTTTCATTCACCATGCCAGTGACACACAAATCAGGAATCAGGCCATTTTTGTAATTGTATCCATTTTTGATGATAAATAGCAAAGTGGCTCGGTCAGCAAACCTGACCTGATCCAAAGTCATGTGAGTTTAACGACTGTGCTATGGAAGGCCACAATCACAACTTCCGTAAACAAATCCTCACAGACCATCTTTAGTTTGGGATATATGTTTCTGTCATTATAAACATGTACATACACATGGTATCTTTACCGTCACTGTCATTCTGTGCTAGTAGTGACCTTCTGACATTTAAGCTAAGCTAACCATGCTGTTGGGACTACTTCATCAATTGAATAACTGTCACTCAGCATAAGTGAATGTCAATAAAGAGGAAAAAAAGATTAATAAAAATAATTATATATATATATATATATATATATATATATATATTTCCAATAAGATACAGCACTTTCATGAAAGACAAATACAAGTTTAATCTAAGCACAAAGTTGAAAAACATTCTGAATATGACGATTTTACAAAGTTAAATTAGGCTAGTCATGTTTGAATGCTCATTTGCTCCATGTTCTATACTGAAACATGAAACATTTTTGATATCTGTCAGTGGGCTTTTTACTTTCAAATCAAGGATCTTGAGTTAGGTTTGAGGAAATACTGTGAGTGCTAAAAGGCCCAGACTTGTATGCTGCTACCCTGACAGACTGAAAAGGTTGAACAAAAAAGCAGGGGGCAGCAAAACCTGTGATCATTAAAAGCAAAATGTCATATTTTAGGAAAAATCAGATGGATGGGGCTAAATAAATAAATAAATAAATGAATAAATAAATAATGGTTTTCGGCAGAAAAAAACTGCACTTGGATTTTTCACTGTGTTGCGCTCTATGTCTGACACCATGTCATATTTCCTTAAACACAAAACAAAAACAGCTCCAAATTCTTTTTATACATTTAACATTACTGCTGGATCTACATGCAGACATTGAATGAATGTATGAGTGATGCAACTGGTGAATTTGTTCTTTTTCCTTTTTTCAAAATAAAAGTGACCTGAATAAACACTGAAATGCACAGGTAAAAAGGTGTTGAATATTATAAAAATTTTGAGATGGGGGAAAATACCATACCTACGAAATGTACTTCCTATTGATGAAAAAAATCGTTAACGATATACTCTATATACTATACTGAGACCTTAGTGGATCCAGTGTACATTCATCATTAAAATGACTTGTAATACTATGATCATTAGTAATGAAACTATTAAAAATAGTCAAGTACAACATCCAGTGAATAAAAAATAGCTTGAGTTTTAATTCAATGTAGGCTAAGAATGCAAAAGGTGTTTAATGTTGCAATTTCATGGTATTATTGTGTATAACCCAAAGACATCAGCAATTATTGTGTCAATTGGAAACTAAGGCTTGACCATTACAGACCTGTGGTGCAACACTACTAGCTCACAGTACTGTGGTATTTTACTGACTCAATTTTTGTAATCTATGAGGCACTTAGACAGATATTGCTCTCAGATAGCTTTAGTGAAATGACTCCCAGGATAGTCAGATAGTGAGTGGGCTTTAGTTTTGCAGCTCTAATGCACAGTAGAATCATCACACAATTCTCCTTTCTCACCAAAACATTTATGTCTTTTTCAGTGACAAGGGATCAATTGAACTAAATTAATTTGCATATCTCTTGGTGCACTTTGAAGGCAGCATTCATTTTCTTGCAAAAGTAATCCAAGGGCTGCTGGTTTCATTCCCAGATTTGTCACCACTGCTGTAGACAAGGTACTAAAACCAGACTGCTTCCTTAAATATCCAACTGTATAAATGGACAACACATAAACAACTGTAAGATACATAAGTCACTGTGGGTAAGAGCTAAGCAGATCTAATGTCATATGAAGTTGATATAACAGCCATGATTCATAATATTAACCACAAGGGGGCAGTATTGGATCACATTTTTATGAATTGGCAGACTGGCATCCAGTGAAGATCTAAAGGTTTATGTTCCAGCCCTCAGGAGAATGGATCCCAAGCACCAGCAGTGGATGTTACTGAGGAAAATTCATTTTCATGATTTCAGTCAATAGACCCTGAAGTGTTACCACATTTACAATGAATGTTTCAGCCACTTCTCTAGCAATCTTATGTTGTGATAAATAACAGATATGACTATAGTTGGAATGGACATTCCCAGTTCTGTTGGACCTGCATTTTTCAGGTAGCTGCACTGAAAAATTAAGCGCTAAGGTAGAGGTATGGATACATTCACGGCTGGTATAAGGCACTTCCACATTAAGGCACATTTCATTGACACCGTACATAAACGAAGAGGTGTCAGTCACACAAAGTATGCTTTACGAATATCACTTATTTGATGCTCACAAAAATATTTGGACATAGTCCAGACAAGTGCTATACCTGTCAATATGGGCTGTATTCAGATATGAATTTAGCTTTGACAGGTGGAATAATAACGATTGGCCTACTGACAACTGACTACTACATAGAAGCACAAGAAAGCACTTAGAAACCCAAATCAAGAAAACATTTCCAACTGATACATGCAGTAATGATCTACAGATCACAGCAAATTACAGCACAGCAGCATCTCTGTGAAGGTACGGTGCAGGGGTGGGAATACAAGGCTCAGAGCAGATCCTCACCTCTGTGTCTGCTGAGACAGTTACTAATCCTGTTCAAATATCACTTCAGATTGAGCTCAGACTGGAGCTTAGGATGGAAAAGTGGAAGGCCTTACAGGACAGGACAGCGCACAATCCATTTAGTTTACTGAATGTATTTTTTTTAAACATCTCAGCAAGCATCATAAACCAAAGTTGTGAAGTAAACCTAAATTTACTTCCCAACCCCTGTCTCCAAATAGGGATATTACCCTGTTTACATATACATTCACATTATTTACATTAATGTCATTTAGCAAATGCTCTTATCCAGAGGGATGTATATAGGTTACAATTTTATCCATTTATGTAGCTGGATATT
The DNA here is from genome assembly GCA_019176425.1 of Megalops atlanticus. Taxonomy (NCBI): domain Eukaryota; kingdom Metazoa; phylum Chordata; class Actinopteri; order Elopiformes; family Megalopidae; genus Megalops; species Megalops atlanticus. The sequence goes on along the minus strand of CM032875.1, from coordinate 25,968,721 downwards.
TACTGAGGCACTTGTGTATTAAGTACCTTGCCCAAGGACACAAGAGTGGTGCCCCAGTGGGGAATCAAACCAGGAACCTTTTGGTTACAAACCCTTGCCACTACACCACACTGCTGCCCCTACATAAAATTTCTGATGCATGCATGAATGAATGTGATACAGAACTTTCTCATTCACCTACAGTGCTATTTACAGAAACCATTTAATAAATATCACTTGAAAGAAGAGAAAGAAATCCTGCCTTCATTTTTGTTGCAAAATGTACACTGTAGATTTCTTATCGAGAGCAAACAGTCGTAGTTTCTGTGTTTACATGTATTGGCTGTGATCTATTCCAGTAATTGATTCTGCTGGGATGTAAAATGGCTCAGACTTGGAGCTGAGGCTAAAGTACACTCTAAGTCAGGCTGAGAGAAGCACAGAGACAAAACGCAGAGCTGTGCTGGCAGAGACACGAGCGCTGCTCTCTGCTGCCTGAATGCTAGCAGCTGGTTACATTGGATATGTTTGCCTGACAACTGGAGAGTGGGATCTCCTCCTAGCAGACCTCATCATGAACCAAAAAACACAACCCCTGCACCAATCCGATTACCTCATAAGCCACAAAATCCCAAGATTGTACAAGAGCAGACCAGATTCAAGGCACAGCTCATCAATTCAGTGGCTTCCCCTGCTTGTGCTCTGGCTGTCTGAGATAGCGTTCCTGATTTCCCTCTGTACTCTCTGCGGGCAAACAGACCCCCATTTTACACATATTTAATTGATAAGCGCTTCAGAGTTCTTGATAGTGTGCTGTTATTAGATAAATAACCGTCACACCAAGATAAATGTGTGCTGTTGTTTTTTGGGAATGCTTTTACAACATCGGCCCATTAGCACTGAGGGTTTAAACAGGAACAAATGCATGCTGTTGTCTAGCAGCACACCAGGGGTGTGGCAGGCTTTCAGTAAATGATGAAGAGTTTTCATCATACATCTTCTGTATGCTTCTCCATGAATCTCACCTTGAATGACATTCATGACGGGGGATTGTTGGTGAGTTTTTTCTTAAGTAGGCTGGTTTTGTGTGTGATGGCTCTTTGAACTGTTTTACTACACTAACACTTTAACAACAAGTCTGGCAAAATTAATTCTAGTCAAACCGCACAATTTACTGGGAAGTCTGCATAGTTATTGAGTTTGCGGTTTCAAATGCATGTCATTCTTAAATAGTGCTGACAGGGCTGCTGAGATTTCCTTCCTAAGGTCATATCATATCATACATATGACTCCCTCCTGCCCCTGCTGGACAGAGTTATGGATTGCAGTGGGAGGCATGGTTACATAATACCCCACAGTCTCTGAGCATTAGAGAGACCTCTGTTGGGTAACCGCCAAAGCAAGTCTTAACTGGGCTTTTCTTAATCAGAAGCGAGAACAGCATGTCAGCCACATTGGAGTGGAGGAGTTGACATCATTAGTTTTAATTTAGCAACCCGTGCAGGGGCACCCTTTTTGCCCCATGAGTGCTCTTTGTGCTACACATGTGGGCTTAAGCCAATCAAAGCAATGGCTCACCCTCTAACAGCTGGTGAATTGCTCTAATAAAGATTCAAATGTCAATTTAAACATGCATATTGCCTTAGAGCAGGAGGGAACCTGTGCTAAAGCAGCATAGGATGATGGATGGGAAACATCCTTTCCCTGCACCCTGAGGCATTACACTGGAAATATATCACTTATTACTAACAATCAAGAATATGTTTCAAGACTGTGCAGGTATGTGTAAAAGATAAATCTGAGAAATAAGTAACTCAAAGCATAACATGCCAACTTCATCTGCCATTTGAAATTCAAAAATGGTCTTCAGTACTATATATGTATTTGTTTCTGACTTGATGCTACGGGATTTTCAGTGAGGCCACAGTTGGACGAGTGCTGAGGCATGTCAGGGTATCTAACAAGGAAATCATTTAAAATTTAAATTATAACCAACATGCATTGTAATGGAAGCTTTAAAAGCTCAGTAGGCTCTCTGAACTCAGGCTACTCTGACCTTCCTGAATCCTGCCATCTGGGATGCTTGCCGAGACAGGTCAATATGGCCCCTGACATTTTGTTAAATCAAGACCATGGACCTATTTAAGCAGGTGATCTTTACTGTCAAGTTACCTGACAGGACAGTAAATATTGCAGCGAAGGCGTTCAGCTTGAGACCATCAATGACGTTGCCGTAGTGACAGACTTCTATTGACATGAGGATCCCACCGGTGGACAGCAGCACGATGTAGAGACATTCAGCCACGATGCAAAGCCACAGGACACCTGTGAAAAATACAGAGCAGTCTGAGTTTCCCAGTCTCTAAATGCACTTTTCAGTCCCATCACTTTAACTAAATAACAGAGAAAAGCAAGGTCCCTCTAATGGTAAGGTCTCAATGCTGTCCATGTTCAGTGAGGTTTTTTTCAGCTCTTCAAATCCACAAAGTGACAGTGGATGGATGGTGTTCCCTCTGTCAAAGGCTGAACTTTATTATTTCCAACTCTGTGTGCTTCAATCTCTGTAAACAGTGTCATTGCACTGCCCTTTTCTTTGGCTGAAATCAGCGGAGGAGTTGTATGGGTGGACATCAAGCGCTCATCATCGGGTCTCATTTTGTGCATCATGACTGGGACATACTGATGGGATGCCTGTTAGTAGCATTCTGTTAACACACATCTCCCATTTAACAAGGGCTGTATTTGTATTCAACAACACCGGCATTTGTGTTTGAACAACACCTGCTGTTCCCTGTTCTTTACATCCTTTGGTACAATTATTCTCACAAAAAAACCAACTAGTCAGTTTTGACTGACAGTAATTGATGGAAAATGTGTGTGTGTGTGTGTGTGTGTGTGTGTGTGTGCATGTGTGTGTGTGTGCATACTATACTTAAATAGACATGCCCTTGGAACCATCTGGTGACTTCAGATATTTGGAAAAAAAAATACATAGCTAGGTTTTACATTTCTTTTGACTATTATTTTCTGCAAATTGCAATTTAAGAAATACACATGGTCAGAAAGTTCTGTTTGTTTCTTTCTTTATAAAGAATTAAAGAAGATAACACAATGCAAGCCAGTCAAAGAGCATTACTGTGAAAGCACTGGTGAGACAGTTGTTGTTCCATTAGTTCTAAGGAAACAGACAACTGGTGCTTTGCAGAATTCTGCTCATCTATTCCTTTAGGATCCCACTGTTATATCCTGAAGAACTAAAGTCAGAGCAAACAGTCAATGATTTAAGTAAACAGGCCATGACATTTGCATGTAGTTTCTTAGGAGATGCTCTTATCCAGATCAACTTCATGTAAGCAAGTGCTCTCTATATTCTGTCTGTCCTCTGCGCAGGACAGAGTCAGCAAATACTATGCTTGTATGTGTTGGCTCTCCTCCGGCCAGAGTACGAGAATAAAGCCTTGCTCTCCTGAAACAGCTGAAGGCTCCGCACAAGTTAATTGTCGACAATAACGTGTTCATTGAAAAAGTTGAGCTTTTACTATATGAGAACATTGTTACAAACAGCTTTTATTCAGAAGCAAATGGTACAGCTCAAAGCAGAGAACTCACTGATTTGGCTCAGTGGCATTTATGATACCGATCACTTGATCTTCAGTAAGCTCATTATTCTGTTCCTTACACACATGGCACTGAATGCACTAGCATCATCATACCTGAGCAAGCTCATTATTCCCCCTACGCTATGGTCTGAGGCAGCTGACTTCCTGCTCGTCCCTAAAATTTGAAATACTGAAACAGGTGGAAGGACATTTCGCAACAGGGCCCTCAAGTTCTACAATGACTTTCTTCATCATGTACATGAATCATTCTCTCAATATTTCCATCCAGTTTAAAAACTCTTACAGCTAAAAAGCCTCCCAGTAGTGCACACTTTTTCATCCTTAGCTATGCTGTCATAACTTAGCTGCTGTGATGTGGGCTGAATTATCGTACTCTAAAGCTATCATACCCCTACTATCAATCACCAGCTACGCGGGGGGCTAAAAACTTACATCTCTCTTGTCCTTTTGTTTGCTAAATACCTTCTGCGTTCTGTTTCTAAAACAGCAAATACTTGGCTCTGGGTTTCTTCAGTGAATCTCAGCCCCCTAATCAGTGCTGGGGCCCTGTTCAGCTTTCCTTCACCTCAGGTGTTACTATCTGATAACACTCTAGAATGCCTATATCTGGCGCAGCTTAGTTTTCTCTCAGGATACATCTGTTCTATTATGCACCACTAGATAAAGAGGATTTGCACTTGAATTTATCTTTGGCTGCCACTGGGGGACTGAAGGGAAACATTCAGCTTTTCCCCTTTTGTGACCTCTCATGAGCGAATAATTTGTATAGTATCTTTTCATACTAAGGTGTGCATTAGTGCATTTCTTCGGGTTATACCTACTATTGCTTGAATTCTGTATATGAATACTATCTACAAAGCACTTATTTCTTATTATTTTCTTGTGAGAGTCATATGACTCTCAACATTTTGCTAATTTGATTGATCTGAGTGTCTTAGCTACAGCCCAGTCTGCTGAGAACAAGCATTCATTTCAACCCCTTATTTCACCTCCCTGTTTCTCTCCACCTACACCATCTACCAAGTCTCCCCTCTGCTGTCGCCCAGCAGGGGAGTGGCAGACCCGTCTCAGTGGCTTCTCTTCATCAACAAGCAACTGTCTTTCAGTTTAGCTTGTATTAGATTGTACTGGCATATTTGCAGGTGTTTTTGGTTCGTAAGACTGAAGCTCTCTCTTCCTCATTGAGGCCAAATCAATTACTCATTATCGTTCATGTGCACAGTAACTACTTGCTGTCACCGCTCCTGAAATTAACATATCACAGAGCTTGCCATCTTTCTAATGCCAGTATTTAAAAGAGTTAATGAAATGCTCATGCTTTTGGCAGCAGTATTTTTAAGAACTGTTGAAATGTTCTAGCACTGTTAACTACTCCACCAAAGGTAGTGCAGTACAAATGTACTTGTTGAGTGACTCAGCTTCTGGATAGAAATGGATTAAAATCAAACATATAACTATAAAAAATTTCATTTACTTTGGTAGGCTGTTGAATAATGACATAATATTCACTCAACAACACAGATTTTGTTGAGTACATACATTTACTGTTAAAGTCAACAATTCGCAGTTAAACTGTGGTATTTTGAACTGAACCACCAGTTCAATATGGCTATTCATTTCAATCATATTTTACATTGGATATAAGTCAATTGACAACAAGGTTTGTGCAGTCTGATGTGATCATTCTCACGCAAAATTAAATAATTGTCTTTCATCTAGGTGATATGGCAGTTTAAGAATGGGATAGCAGCTGAAGCCACTTACATTTGTCCTTATGTATTGTGATTTATTCAGATAATTACATTGCGAAAAGGCTAAACATGAATTAAACACAAGTACAAAAGTACAGAATGAAGAATGAAACCTTTAAGCAGACCGGGGCACTCTAGAGCCCAACTTACACCACAATTGTTTCACCACAATAGTGTCAGCCATTAATGCAGTTTAACTAAATCATCGGAATGCATCTTTTTACCATCTTTTTAATAAGGCTGTTGTAATGCTCAAAAACCCTCCTTATCCCTGTAAATGTAAATGTATTTATACTGAGGTCTGGATCTTTATTTGCAAAATGACTGCTCAGTCATTAAGCCAGTAGAACAAGCTCAAAGAAAGCTGAGTGATCTCATAATAGCAGATAATGTGAAGTAGCAAAATCATGTAGTGCTAGCCAGTACATTGCTGGCATGTAACTTCCTTTGACAGGCTAAGTGCAATCTCTATGTCTGTGCTGCAATAGTTAACATTAAAAAATGTGGGCTTTCTTACATAGGAGCAACATCTGATGCCCATCACTCTGAAGTGTCAAGTTGTATTTTGAGGTTACATGTTGTTTGAGAAAAGAATTTGAATCCCCTTGATTGCTGTTTGCAGCTCCATATGGCTTGACAGTTGACTTGCTGCGATCAGCCAGAAGAGCAACAACTTTTCGTTAACATAGCAATGTATTCTCTTTGAAAAAATCAAAACAATTCATACTGTAATTCATACTGATCTCCCCCCAGTCTTTTCCCCCAGCTTAGGCTCTCCTCAGCATGATAACCTCTGCACTTGCACAGGAGCACAGTATAAGGCAAAAGCAATCCTCTGATACATTTACATGTTAACACAACTATTTTCACACTGCAGGTCTCATAGTGCACTACAGTAAAATGGGCACTACTAATAAGAGGACATGTGCTACTACTCCACTGATGTCATCTTACAGGTGCAAGATCAATTACAGGGTGCCAAGACCAGTGTGTGAGGGGAACCTGGATATTCAATCAACCTCTGAAATCAACTGTGAGCTCTTGGTCATTGTCGTCAGAACGAATGGACTTTATTTAAAACCCAACCATTGGGCTTAACATGCATTGAGCTCCTTGTCAAGAATTTTGCTCAACTATCATCTATTGTTAGTAAGAACAATACTATATATTTCAGAATAATTTGTGTAACATTTGTTAAATGTAAAAGTTCACTGGTTCAGCTAATTCTTGTGGTAATCCATCATTGGTAGGATTTACAGCCAAGTAAAATTCTGAAAAAAAAAACAAGCTCACTGTAAACCAGCTTTGAGAGAATGTCTGCAAATACAACACAACATGTAGTTATAATTGAGTAATTACTAATTGGTATTATTACAAACCTTAGGAAAAACACAGAATAATCCTAACATGCCGTTTTTTGAAACCATGTTGTGTCTTTTGTGAAACTGGAGATAAACTGGGGAGTGGGAAGTGAGAATTATGCTTATATAAAGTACAGATAAGACAAAAATATATTCCACTCAAAAATGTGTAATGATGAGCTATTTCTCTCTCTCATCAACATGCCCAAAATGAGTGTGAGAGGTAGGAGCGCGATCTAGAGCTGTTCTCATGCTGTTCTCATTGATTCAATTCAGCTGTACTGTGCGGTTACCCTACAGGATGCTTCATTCATTGTTGCAAATATTTGAAGGCATTCGTGACAAACAGGCAACTTGTCAAAATCAAATGCTCGTCATCCTTATGTTGTCGATATTGACAGAAGACTAATTTAACCATAACAAAATGAAACAGAGTGACCTAGCTTGTAAAACATACAGTAACTGTATATTATATGTTTTTTATAGCAAATTTTGTCAAATGTTACAAAACAGTACACTTTTTTATTATTATTATTTTAATGGTGCTCAAATGGCAATATCAACAGTTGTAACAGTAATTTTTCAGCTTGGCCTCAGCATTGGTATCGGACGCAGAAATCTGGTATCGGTCAGGATCAAAGTTAAAAGCAACCATTGTGGGCAGTTGTTTTTCATGAAGAACATAACATAATACTGACTAAAGACTGGTACACTAGTGCAGGTGTTGTAACTCATAACAAAGTAGTCAATGTCTTTTTATCCAGATAAATACCTACCTCTTTCATGCGAAGGTGCAATGTTTAAAAAACTTCTGCAGTTCTCACCTGAAAAAAAAGACAGCATGTACACTTCAGCACAATTTAGCATAATTCAGTTGCAAAGTGTTTTGTTACTTGATTACATGGATCACTCAAATTTTCATACATTTCGTAAGTTTCTGTCTTCAGTTCAAAGTGGGATTTGAGCTTTCCTAACACTTTGTAAGATGATGAATGTTTATGATTGCATCTTGTAATTAGCAGTAATCACTTTGCTATTCTAAATACTTCTAAAATTTGATTATAAATATTTCAGAAAGCAGCCTATTCCCATTGGAAGTACTCAAAGCTCAGGGTACTCAAAGCTGTTGTGACTGTATTGAATAATGACTCATAAATTGTATGCATACTTTATATGCATTTAGTACCCTAATGCCTTAACATTCTAAACAGAAAAATAAATTAAACTGGAACTGTAAATCTGAACTTAATGATATTCATATTTACAGTTACCATAACGCAGACATCATCATTCAGCTGAATTACCTTACACATCCTATTTGAAATATTTTAAATCCTGATGTTTCAAACTGCAATCAGACTGGAATGTTCTACTAGATTTGACTGAAAGACGTGTATATCTATTACTTTTTTATTAAATTCTAAGCATTCTCATTTTACCATCTTTTATGGTTTATAATCATCATTCACAGGATGTCTTTCTCAGTCCTTGTCATGCACAAATCCAAAAGAGCTCTTAAAAACATAATAACAATTTGAAGGCCATTGTACTGTAATCAACAGGATATGCTCAGCAGTCTAATGAATGGAATCATGGATAGAAGAAATACATTTTTAATGCTGAATTAAAAATATAATTAAAATTCTCTAGGAAATATGATGTGCTGATTGCATGGTTTTGAGAGAATCATTAATTCAGTTCAATCTGTGACAAAAACAAGCAAACAAAATAAGCCCTTTCCCCTCACTGATTCATGATGCTAGTCCCTAGCGGGAAGAAAAGCAATTAAAGAACAGAGATGCGTAGCTAAACAAAAGAAATACAAAACAAGAGCAAAATTAGCAGAAGAGCAGAGTTTTTAAATGTCCTACACTTTTTATTTAAAGTTTTCTTGACAAATTTATGAATGGAGATGGCATTTGGAAAGTGTGCTGTGAGGGCATCCAGCTTCTCTTACCGATCATGTTGACATTCTGCTCACAGGAGAACCAGATGCCGGTGTGGAACTTTCTCAGGAGGAACTTGTCCTCCCCAGTCTCCCAGATGTACTGGACCAGCCGGCTGTCGTTCAGGTTGGAGCTGTTGAACCGAATGCAGTAGGGCTGCTTGAGAGTGACGGGCCCTGTGCAGAAAGGCTTGACCACTTTCCTGGTGCCCTCACACCAGTAGCTGGTGGTGAGAGCGGACACGGCGAACAGCAGGGCGATGAAGTTCAAGGTGAGCGCCAGAGAGGCTCTCCGCCGCCGGTCTATCCCCATTATGAAGGGACGGCAAAGTGAAAAGCCTCTAATCCTGCCTTTCAATATTTGGCGATTGCTCCTCCAATCCTCATAATCCAGCTTTTCATTAAAAAATCCTTGGGTAATTACAGCGTGCTGTGTGCCTTGTCTGTGCCGCTCACTCCCTGGATATGCTCATTTGATGAGCAGATACTCTCCCTTTGTACCTCTCTCCTTCTCTCTCTCTCTCTCTCTCTCTCTCTCTCTCCCACTCACACCCTCCTTGAGTTCAGAGTCAGTGAATGGAGCGCAACATGCCTCTCTCTCCCTGTCTGCCTCCCGACGCAGTATCTGGTGCTGTCTGTCAGTGAAGGGCAGGACCACTCCGAATTAGGGTAAGAGGTTTAGGTTGACGGGTTTAGAGGGTGTCCACGTGGGTGGAGGGGACAGCCTGGGAGACCACACGAGTGCCCGTGATGGAACCTGAAGGCTCTCTCTGGTGGGGGTATCACTTGGGGGGTTAATGGTAATGGAGGCAGATGGCCACAGCTGGGGAGGCTCCTGTCATGTCCTGCAATTACGCAGATTGAGAGAGCGCGTGCTGAAGAAAAGGGCTTACGCACGTCGGCTGCCTGGGTCAGGGGCAATAACAGACTGTGACCACGTGCCTGCCTGTCTGCACAAACGGCATGCTGCAGTCCACTTCTGCTAACATCTACGTTGCTCCTTTCACATAGCATTACACTGCTCCACCAGTACTGTAAAAAAGTCTGAAGAATATACTTTCATTCTCAATATAAGAAATTTCTATGTTCTCTGTTCATTCAAAAACAGCTTCCTGCTATTGTCCATATTTGTGAAAGGGATGAATATTATAAATGAAGATTTAAAAATTAGAGAATAACTTTCAAAATGTTTAGACTTGGCATAATATGAAAAAGTGTAACAAATGGTTTAAGCACCATGATGGCCTATGAATTATTCATTATCTATAGTATGTGCTGGCTGCAAGGCATCTTTTAGACATTTTTTTCTCCAAAAATGTATGGTGAATCATTACAGTCTCTATTTTAATTTAATTCTCCATTTGTTTCAGCTGTAATAGTGGATAAGGAAAGGTATAGCTGAACAGCAAACCCTGTGTTATTAAGAAATATGAAAAAGAAATGAAATTGTTGGTGTAATAAGATATTTCACAGCAACAATCCTTTACCCTTGTTGGAAAAAAGAGAATGTACAGCTTGCAGGGTATTTGAAACATCATACTCAGTTCATACTGCTAGATTCTTTTGCGACGTAACAGTGAATTGTTTCAGCCATTCAGTGTTCTCTATTTATATGTTTACCTCTGTTGCATACCAGATATGCTAGTCAATATCAACGACAGTATGTGTAGTGTGGAATAACAAATGACCTCATGACTCAGGGTCCCAGGGGTGGGTGACAAGTCAGCATTACTCCTGGCTGCCTACTTCCCACTGGTACATACCCTTTACAATAAAAAAGACACAGATATTTATGTCTCCATAATGGCAACACAACTTTTTATAATCCATTTGTAGTATGCAATAAACATTAATAAATAGGCAGTTGGCATTTACTCTTTTTATATCCTTACATCTTGTTGGACAACTCCTTTAGTTATTACATTATACTGTTACTTTACATTACATTTACATATGTGTAATATAACATGGTATAGAATGTAGTATTTTTTTCTTCCTCAGATCCCAGATCCCAAGATTTGTAAACATCCTTGGGATGAATTTTTTCTCAGTGCTTTTCTATTTGCAAGGGAAAATAATCGATGGGCGTGAGACCAACATTTTATGGATGTGTCATGTACTTGATCGCTCAGCTTGAGGGTGGTTCGATTTCAGATGGTGGTAGCAAGCTACAGCTCACTCTGTACAGTTTGGTATAAATGTCATTTTCAGCTCCAAGGAAAAATCACTGCACTGAATGCATGTCACCCAGAGGTTAAAAGAGTTATTTTAGAGGTTAAAATATCTGTTTTGCCCAGAGCAGAGCAAGGTTTGCCTGGCATGTTCAATATCGTGAAGAGAAATGGCTATGTTTACATTACACCAAGGACAAACTCTAAGGGTACAGAGAATCATGATAGAATTGTAGATGCCCAACATAATTCTAGAGGCATTTGTACATGCAGATAATGTAGATGTAGTAATGATCATGTCTGCACTATATATTTGACCTAATATTGAAGGCATTTGATAAATGCTATGCATCTGCTTTAGTAAAGAAATGTGTATGCTGTAGGAATTGATTAACATCCAAATAACTTGGTCATATCTCCTAAAACACAAGGTAGAAACAAGGTGGCACTGGTCAGTATAGGGCCATTTTGTGCCATGGGTTTACAGAAATCTTCACTGAATATCATTCTATAGTAAACAATACTAAGCATATAGTTATGCTTCCTTATTTGTTTTCATTCAGTACAATTTGTGTACTAATTTTACAGCTCTACATTTACAAATACTAGCATTTTATGCTAACGATGCCATGAAGTATCAAATTACAAAAGTAAACATACGCAGAGGGTAAATGAACATAGTTTAGAGATAACAAAGTACGACTTTCCCTGTACATTCAAGAAGAGAGTATCACACATACAAGAACAGATCTAGTGTATGGATGTTGTGTGAGGGCTTTTATTTGTTATTACTAGGTAAAAAAAGCTATTGCTTACCATTACTGTACAGAGGTACATTGCTTTTATTCCACCACTCTGAGCTGTATAGGCTTTAGTCGGTTTTAGTCAGTTATTTAGTTAGTTACTTTGTTTGAAATTATAATAATTGTAATCTTTAGAAATTTATATGGGACTAAATCTGTGGCATTCATTTCAACCTGACCAATCATTGTCCAGAGAATAGCAACATGTATATTAGACTCTCAAAAAGAAATAATGGGTGTGATCTCTGATCACAGATGGTAATTGTTGGTTAAAAAAGTGCAACATAACAAAGACTTGGGAGTAATATTTGACACATAAATATGGCACAACAATGGCCCATAAATACTGTATGTCCATTTGGATCCAGACATTATACAGAATCACTAAGAATGCAAACAGGCCACTGAGATATGTAGCAAAAACTGTTGAATACAAATAAGGGGAGGTTACATAAATCTTACACAATACCATTTTGGCAACACAAAATGGTATTGTGTTGCCACATCTGACCACATCTGGAGCGTTGCACCAGTTCTGGGAACCACACTGTATGAAGGACACGGAAGCTCTGGAAAAAGTACAGAGAAGGGCAGCAACAATACTGATTCCAGGTATCAAACTTTTAATTTGAGGATAGACTCAAGACTCTTAATCTTTTTTATTGTAGAAGTAACGAGAGCTTTGATTTAGGCTCTGTACAATTTCAAAGAACATAAAGTGGACTAGAAAAAACTACTTAAAACAAGATCTCAGCAGAAGAGGACATAGGTGGAAAGTAGTCAGAGATAAATTTCATACTGATACTAGGAAGCATTTGTGCTCAGCAGCTGGCCTGACACAGCCCTAGATACACACTAGACTACAGACAAAATTACAAGCCTAGCTGGGCTGAATGGCAAAACTTCTAACAGTATGTAAAAATGGAGATGCAGTTCTGTAAATTATCTGTCATGATTTCTTTTCCTATTGCAAAATACATATATTTTTGTCATTACTATTTATTATAGCGTATTTAGCTTGATAGGCTCATGTAACCGTTGTGAGTTGATGTGCTTATGGAAGACACCATAATGTGCAGGGACTTCAGAGGTTTTTACTAAGCCATTAAATGTAGGGCTGTTGCTAACCTGCTGCCAGCCTTAAGCATAGGCATACCAAGCATGAAGCTGAAAGAAATTTATTGCAACACAACTTCATTTTATGACCCGCCACCATTCATGCTTAAACTTCATGCTAAAATGCGAGGATTTAAAACCATCCTTTATACAGCTACCATAAACAATTTGTAATACATAACATATATAGGAAAAAGCCTTATGAAAGATTTCTGGCTAATGAAAAAATGTGACAGACTTCTATATGAATTTGTGATATATATTCCTCAACATATGGGGACTGAAAACAAATCTTAAGCAGTTTCAAGAGCTGGATGATTTACCTTCTTTTCCTCCTCTCTTTCATTTCCCTGATACAAGTGAAGGGTTTTGTAGAAGGCAAATAGCTCTGGAAAATACGCTTACAAGATGGCAGATGTGAGAAACGGACAAATCCCACTTTTTCTTCAAATAGGTGTATTTACATAATTACTCCCAGCTGGTACAACAATAGCTGGGACAGCTGCAGCCCTTGTTCTGAAAATTGTCACTTGAAGACATGAAGACCATACCCTTGAAGACTTGAAGACCATACCCATACTGATAATATTAGTGTGCACGGTCTTTTACATCGTTCATACAATTCATATCAGGGTTTTATATCACATACATCTTGTATGTGTTGATTAATATAACGATAAAGTAGGTCATATTTAATATTCATGCTGTCTAGATATAATATATACATTGACAAGCAGGTCCATGATGGAAGCATCTGTCTTTGAGAAATCTCTCTCGTCTTAGCTTTTTTCAAGCTGCTCCACATGTGATATGAATCCCTTTTGGCCCATTAGACATTCCAAGCCTGCACTAATGACCCCTGCCTGACGCATCTGCCTGCTAGACTGATGGGACCAGATTCCAGAACAGCAGTTGCATGCCTCGTAGAGTCTTGAAGGTCTTTCTTTGGGATGTGTGAGTGACCTCTAGCCCACAGCTCCATTTCACCTGTTTAGCTACAATCCAGTGATGAATAGGTAGATCATTTCCCGCCCTTGCTGATGATACACGCCTCTAATGCTGATCATTTGCCAGAATGGTTTACGGATTCGCAAGGATGAAAGGGTACCTGATCCTGCATCACATATCCCACAGACTGGGGAGTGGGGGGTTCTCCTCCGAGGCTGTGCCTGAATCAGAGACAACATTACTGCCTGGAAATAAAGCAAACTAATGCTTTCTGATTGCAAATGAGTTGAACTCTGCGGAATAACAATTTAGCTTGTGGTTCTTAATATAGACTCCCCTCTCCAAAATCTGAGTACATCAATGACTGTCCTTGGCTTCTTGGCTGGGAGAGACATGTTTTTTGCTCTCTGTCTCTGTGTGAGCATCAGGGACTCATTACTCCTAGCTCCAGGGCCTATTCCACTTATCATTTCTTGTTTTTTTTTTTTAAAGAAGAGGTCATTTGCTGTCACTTGATAGCTTCAGATGTCATCAGTGCTTAAGAGGCATCAGAACCTCCATGAGAATGCCTCCACTTATTGTATAACATATGCTGTATTACAAAAAAATGATGGTTACATATCAAAAGAAAGCCTCTGTTAAATGAATGTTTGCATTATTTGCATGTTTCTAAAAGCTCTTTTGGTGTTTTGACAAAATTAAAATAAAAGCTGTGTCTTTACCTTACTCTTGCATTGTACTTCAATCAACAATGGGGCCTTTGGCAACAGCATGCTGTGACAGATGGTTTTACAATGTACATAGACCGGGCATGGAATAAGAAAGGGAAAGAGAGAGGGATGGCGTTTTTCCTTCCAGATTACAGTGGGTCGCAGGTGGTTGGTAGCAGCATGAAATTACTGAACAGATATAATCCTAATGGGAATGACAGCACAGCCATGACACTGTCAGATGATAAACAAGCCCAGTTTTATGTAATAAAGATTCTGTTAGGAGTAGCCTCTGGTCATTTATTTGGGATAGTGAAACTAGTGTAAAACAGGGATTACACGCAATGTTTCCATGCAGAACGCTTGAAATATGCCTGCAACAGAAGATAAAAATAAAAAAAACTATAAAGGAGACTATATTGCATTCTCCAACACTGAAATCAACCATATCTGCCTTCTCTATCATGACTGATATTGCAATCCTTGGCAATATTTTTCTACCTTTCATCAGCTTCTCCAATAAACCCCATCCCCCTCGAGTCTCCACCTGAGCAACACACAAAGATTTTAGGTTTCGTTGGTTCCAAATTAAAGGACATCAGGTCCCAAATTTCCTCCACCAACCCAGTGCCCAGCCCACACCCTGGCTCCAGACCTTTATTTTCCAAATGTAATGAGGTCGCCCCTACATCTCTATCTGAGATTCCAGTAAAGATAAAACCAGGTAGTTGTTTGCTACATTCCGTTTCCACCTTTGTGTTTATGATGTGCCCTGGTTGTATTACCTTATGCTGCTCTCATAATTAATATTTCTCTTAGGATGGGGTAAGTTACATTATTGTTAATCACTGTCATTAACCCTCTGCATAAGATATCAATTCTTGTGGCAGATGTATTTGCCTGCTATAGCCCTGTCACTAATCTTCCCCCTTTATTAACATTTTCTGAAGAAGACACTGCCTCCAAGCTACAATTCCATCCAAACCCTGAGAGCATCATCGAGAGATTTCATCCTGGTTTCAGGTCAAGGCATACAACATAGACTTTGTTATTTAAGGTAATGGATGACCTCATAGCTGCTGATTCAGACTCTCCATATATCCCTCTTTTCTTCCTCTGTTATGCAGTCTTTGATACAGTTCACCATGTCACCATTCAGTGTAGAAAGAGAAAGCAACTGCCCTAAAATGAGTTAAACTGCAGTATATATTGTATCTTAGAAGGGGTTAAGGTCTGTCAATTCTCCTCAACAGATAAGTTGTCTCTCAAGGTTTGGCATTTTGGGCTGATATGTTTAATGTATATTTGGACATCTTTTTACTGGGCATAGGATCCCGTGTTACTGTTATATGGACGCCACAGATTAACATGGCAACAAAATGTAATATCTCTCTTGCTGTTTCATAATCAAACACCTGGAGGAGATTATGACATGGATAAGATGAAACCTTCTGCACTTACCCAGTTCAAAAATCAGAAGCCAGGCAAATTTATACATCCCACTGGATACAAACCCATTGTAACCTTGTAATTACAATGAATGGCTGTACAATTTCTCTGCCACTGAAGGTATGTAGCCTTTGGATTAAGTTGGATCCTCCCCTGTCTTTCTTACATTTAGAAAGTCTGTAAGAAACACTGCAATGATAATTATTAAGGGGAATGATAACATCTCCCCTTAATAATTTCCTCTAAACCCACACAAAAAACACAATTTAATTTCTCTAATGAAGACTATTAATTTTTTGGACAGAACACTTACTAGTACTAGTCTCTTAAGAAATACAGAATTAATTTCAAAAGCAGTGATTTTAGACCCCTAATAATTCAGACCTCCCTATCTCAGCAAGTGCATCCTCACAGCCTTTACTTCTCTCATGCTGACTCCCTTTCAGTTCCTATGGTGAGGCTGAACTCCAAGTCCCACCAGGCACCTCAAGATGGCTGCAGGAATGACAAACCCCCACTGATGTAATCTGTTGTCTGAAGAGTAGATAATGGGTAGTATTGAGTGGTGCAACCAAAGCCCATATAGCTCATTCAACCACACTAGAAGGAGCCTGTTGTGTTCTGCCACTGTGGATACCTGGTCATTGTCAACTAATGACACAACCCAGACTCTAACCTGCAATGTCTTGTGCTATACTGTCTGTGCTGGGAATGAGTGCCTTAACTGACTGAGCCACTCAGAAGCCTTCAATGGGTTTTTAACATAGGATTTAACTTTTTAATTATGAGGCTTTTTAAAAATATATTTTAAATGTATGTGCAGACTTTATTCTAAGTCTGCACATAATTTATAATTTAAAATTTTCTATTTTTTTTTCATTGTAGTGTACTTTAATACAACCACATGAAAGGTGCTATACAAATACGAATTATCATTAGTCTCAGTGTTAACTACTACCTATAAAGCTGCAGCATCACTGAATGCCCTAGTATGGTGGTTTTGACAGAGGACAAGACTGGACACATCCATATAAGACAAACCCAGGTAGAATGTCTTAAAAGGGGGTGAAAGATGAAGAGTGACTATCATTCTTTTTGCAGTGTAGATATGAGACTGAATAGGACTCATGGAACCTCAGAGGGGTAAGGCAGTCACTTGGCCAGCAGTAGAGGAGTACATGATGCACATGGGTGTAAGGAGAAATCAGAGATAATGAGAAATAATAAGAAATATGCATGGGTTGTTTACCACAGGACACGGCTAGTCATCAAAACCCAAAGCATTTCCAATGTCCTAAGTGAGTCTGGAGAAAAAGAGGCACTGAACTGTAATTCTGAATGTGTGAAAGATCGCCAGAGCTGTCCGAGGATACGCCCAACAATCTGATGCTAACAGAAAGCCAACAGCAGTGAGATAAGAGTTGATGAGGAAAAAGATTAAGGGGTGAATGTTTAGGGTTATCGCTGGGAAGAGATTAAATGAAACAGGATCCCAGGTCATCGAAATATGTTGGATTTATGTAATTATAGATGTGAGAACAGGTCAGTGTCAGAGAGTGGGGTTAATGCAGGTAACACAGAAAGCAGTTAACAAAGGGGGGCAATCATCCAAGGTTAGCTGCTGCTCAGTGGATGATGCTGAAGGACAGCAGGAGAGCCTGGGGCATTAGTAGATAGAGATTCACCAAGGGAAGCAATTGTGGATAAGGTGGCAAAATTCTTGGCATAGTGGGGGGGTGTAAGAATGAAGGACAGTAAAGACAGCACCTTTCATGGACTGAAGCTAGCAGCAGAGAGATGAAGGGCATAAACAAGGGTTAGACTGAGACAAATTGTGGTCAGGGACCTGAAGAGGAGTGACAGATAGGTCAAGGTGAAGCTGCCCTCTGGTTTTGTGGGTTGGGAAATGGCCTGATGTCTGGCCTGTTTGAATATTCAAAATAGATATGGGTCAATTGGAAAGAGTGATTATTTATGGTGTGACCAGGAATTAATTTTAATTCTGAATATCTTTGTAATTGACTTACCCATACTGTAGGGCAAAATTTGAAAATAACAGGCTTTGAATTAATGTGTTTAATTCTCATTCCTGAGCACAGTAACTTTATAGCTGTATATTTATAGAATGTTTGCCTAACATGGCATGGTCTACCATCAAGAAATTTTACAGTGTCTACACTTTCCAGTTCAGCATTCATAGTTCAGGGCTTTTGCAATGCAGAGCAAGACAAGAACTGTGCACAGACAGTAGCAGTCTAAAAAAAGTCAAATAAAAATATTTTGACCCTAGAATACCAAGCTAACATTATTTACATTTTTAATTTTCAAATACTCATTCTGCCTGAAACATAATAATCTGTTTGTGATTTTTCACAAATTGTCAATTACACTGCTACTGCTTCAGTCCAAGACTGGCTAATATGGTGAATTTAAAATATAGATTATTTGTTTCAATCACCCTTTTTGTCACATACAGAAATTTAATAATTTATGATAATAAAAAGAGCAGGCCATTTGGCCTGATCTTGAACGCTTCAAGAGTCTCTGCTTCCCCTACAAGCAATTCCATGCAGTTATAACACTATGAAAAAATTACTTCCTAGTTTGAGAGTGAAATTTACCTTCAGCTAATGTCCATCTATGCTGATTTGTTCTGCTGACAGAACGTATCTTTTAAAAGTTCTACATAAACAATATTACTGCCAATTAAATGCAATATTACTGCCACGGTTGTGACTTAATAGGGCAGTTTAAGAGAAAATACTACTTACCGTTATGTAACAGAGATGGAGTTTCGACATCGTCGTCTTGGTCTACACACTTCTAAACACCGGCATACAATTCCATGGTGTAAGAGGGAACCGTTTCAGTGATGCCATTTTGAGTAATGGCTATTACAGCGCTTTTATTTACTTAGCTGGCAAAATTTTTACAAGACTGTCAGTCTGTCTAGCTATAGCTGCTTCACTGATGATGTAGGCCTGGCATTCCTATTATCACCAGTAATACACACACTAGACAACAGTAAAACGTATTCATTGCAAGGACTTAAATCTAGTTTGCAAGATTGACTGTTTCTTCCTTGAAATGTAAAGGCTATCTTGGATATCGCAAACTACGGCCATGATGTACCCTGTCAGCTTGCCATTATGTTATCATTAGATGGAATACTGTTTCAGGTTTTTATCAAATGACAAGTGTCAGAGCCGGACCTGAACTTGGCATTTGGGCCCTTGAGCACAATAGGACTTGACAAACTACACGTGGGAGGACAACCTACAAAGTTTTCAAGACATCACTCTGCCAGTTTCGGGGTACGGTGTGTTCTTGTCACAATGTGCTTACCTTTCATTTACCTGGAAATTGATCAGGTTGTTCCCCGCTTGTTGGGCTTGTTAACCAGCAAGCAGTCTTAATAGCTAGCCTAGCCACCACACTTCGGCTGTAGAATGGAACAAAGGAGGAAGTAGTTATTGGCAAATAGGCCTATTATGGAGTTAAGTAGCATTGTACATTTCATACATAAAAATTGTTACCGCTAAAAGTACAAAAATATGTTTCACAATGAATTTTAGCTTTTCCTGGTAACAAGACCTTGAAAGAGAGAGGAAAGTCACCTTTGTTTGAGCCCATATAGTTATAACCTACTCTGATCATACCAAATAATATAGGGCATGATTTCTCACTGCCTGTATTGCTAAAAGTCATGCAAACTATGCCAGAATATGGAAGATACGGACATTACACAATAATTGGATGACCCTGTTTCTTATGAAACTTGACCATAAAAACTGATCATCGATTTTACAACAAGAATAAAACCAGTGTGTTAGCAGGCACAAGTGTTAGGAGAAGTTGTACATTCTGGAAATGTATAAAAATGCTCTCCATTCATTCCTTCCAACAAGACTAATTTGCTCTATGAAAGGACATGTCCAGTAAAGATCAATACCAATTTTCCTGGGAGGAATTCATCCTGCCCTGTCACCTGTTTGACAGTTCATACACTAGAGTGTCACTGTTTTAATTTTTTTCCTCTCATTATGGTTGAATTCACAATTTTTCATTTCAGGTACCAGAAATGTAGGGATTTTGATGCTGTATCTGATCAAATCCTGCACCTGTCTGCTCTTCCCTGTCTTCTTAATTCCCCCGCAATAGAAAACTACAGTAAATATTTATAACAGTGTTTTTGATCAGTGGAGAGATTGATTGGTTTAACGTAGTGGTCTCATGCAAATTTCTTATATACACCAATAACTATGAGAACTGGGTTGCATGTGGTCAGCACATTTCCCAGCATCACTCATTCTTTTCTACAAGCAGGCACTGCATGTGGGACTGTGGAAAATTGCATCATACTCTTAAGCAAATGCAGTAAAATAAGGCATGCTGTACAGTACCATATACTGTGTACTTAAAATATGGGAGATACACATTTTTTCAAGGCCTTAAGCTTGTAGCAGATATATATGTTTTTTTTTCCTTCTAAGGCTTATACTCCAAAACACACACATTAAACGCTGTTTTAATCCAAAGCAGGAGAATGCATGGGTTAAATAGATTAAGGTATTGTATAAGTGAAAATAGATTTGGACAGTGAAAGAGGCTGTTGGTTTGACCTACATACAGAGAGATGTTCCTCTTTAATTTATCATTCTCATCTTGTAATATGTGAGAAAATCACTGAACAGAGCCACTGTATTGTAATCCTCATCCCTCTGTGCCTCACCGCAACAACATATAAAACACAACCAAAAATCCTTTGGGCATATCAATAATTTCTGCCCTCTAACCCATTATCAGGTCATTGTGAACCACCACTGCAGTTGTCATAATTAGCATCATTATTTCTGTCATCATCTTATCAGGACACAAAAAATTAGTCAATATGGCAGAAATAATAGCTACAGATTATGGATGCACACCCAACACTGAGCTAGTGTCCTGAGTTATAAAAACCCTGGGTCATGTCATAGCACAGCCTGAATAGTCAGAACAATATGTGGATGGTATTGGTGGTGGTGGTGTTGGTGGGGTGGGGTGTCACAATACCAAGATGAAAATAAAGATACACAAAAATGAATTTCATTTATGAATGTGGCCTAGCTATAAGACAGAGGGTGCTGTATGTCAAATCATTTAGAAAAACAAAAATCCTTAATAAAACAAAAAGTGAAATACTAAACATCTCTGCTGAAATAAATTAATTTGTTACTATCAGAGCCTTGTATGTGCATTAGAGAGGATTAGAGACTGCCAAGGTTGTGACAGGATTTGCTTCACCATGTTTCTTTCAGTTGGTGTTTGGTTGGGTTTCCTCTTCAAAAGGGAATGAAGATACTGAAAAGGACAAAAACTGTTTTTTGTTTCAGTGATTAGAGTGCAAGTGATTAGTACTTGCAGGTACTTTCTGCTGCTTTCAGGTGGGAGATTTGCATACACAATTCATTGCAGAGCTGAAGGCCCGATCACCTATAAGGTCTTTGTGTCTGTCTGATTACTTGTTGAAGGGGCAATGTTCAAAGGCCAGATATTGCACAGTATACAAGGAAGACAAGTGCTTCAAAAAGTATAGTCATTTTTTAACCCATTAAAACTTCAAGCGCATAATGTAACCTACAACGCTGTAAAAAGATTTGTGGGAAACATGTTGCTATCTTTTCTACTAGGAATCCTATGGTTATCTAGGCTGCTGCCTGGTTAGAGAGATGTAGTAATATTAAATATTATTTGATTGTTGTTTTTAAGGGAAAATTCCAAATAAATCCCCTGCCAGAAAATTCCGGGCCAGACATTGTGTTTACTAAGCTTAAGTTTACATCAGTTGTGGGGGACTGCTGCAAGACTCTTGACCACATGACCTCTACAAGCTGCAAGATGAGCAGAAAGTCTCTGACCAATAACCTATTTAGTGTCGAGATGACTGTATTGTGCACACACTGATAAGATGATGATATAAGATGAGATAACCTTAAGTTAGGAAAAGGTTGTGACGTTGAATACTAGTAAAACAGTGCTGGTAAAGCACATCAGATTGCATGAAGATTGCATCTCCTCTCATCACTAACCACTGGGATTTCTTTCACTTACTGTTGAGATCTACATAATTGCTCTTTGTTCAACAATTCTGGTACAAATCTAGTTTTTCTATGACCTAATTCATTTGAGTAAATTCTGTTTTATTTCATCTTGAGGACCGTTCTTAATTTATACAGTAAAGAATGTTTCTACCAAAAAAGAAACAAAACTATTTCTCTCAATTACTGTTGAGAACTTTATAATTGTTCTTTGTTCATGGATTCTAAAACAAATCTAATTTTTAATTGACCTAAATCATTTGAATAAATTCCATTTGATTTCATCTGTAGGACTGTCCTTAATTGATACAGCTGTGAATGTTTCTACCAAATAGGAAATAAAAATCAGCTATGATAAAAATGCAAGTACTTCTCTTTGAAAGTACCATGTACTATGGGGTACTGTCAGCTTGCCTGTTTAGAAATAAAGGCAATTTAAGGTAATGTTATATAGAATATATTAAGTATTTGAGTCTTGACAAGTTTACACTTGATTCCTTTAGCTAGAGATATGTATCCTCGGCTCAGTGAGCTAATTGTGTCTCTTGTTAGAAGTGCTATGTTCTAGCAGCTTTGATTTCCCAGTGGGAGCACAATGGTTATACTAAACATGCAACAATTTGAAAGCAGAAGGTGAAGGCTGTCTAAACAGCCAGTGGTTGCAGGAAACCACTACCTGTGTGCATGTATCAGTTCTCTTGCATTGTGACAGGATCTGATGTTGTGCTTCTGTTTTGCCTGCTTAATAATACAGTGCCTTGCTAAAGCATTCAGATCCTTGACCAACTCTCACATTTTACTAAATTACGAACTGTGTACATAACATACGAATGTTAATTTAATGGTTCACATGTAGAGGTCAGTGGTAAGGCAACTGTGTCCTCGATAGGACGATTTTTTATTCATCTGTGCAAACTTGGAGCTTCTAGAGCACACAGGCTGAATAGTTATGCAAACAGCATTTTTCAATTTTTTATCTTTCTTAGAACTAACATAAAACCAATGTCACCTTAAATAACTAATTTTGGGTTTCAGTGTTTTAAAGTAAAATATCACACAGAATGAAATTTCAATGTATCATTTGTAATTCAGTGAAATTCAGTTAGATACAGTGAGAATTGGTTAAGGGTCTGAATACTTTAGCAAGGCATTGTATATTTGATCCCCGGTGGAGTTCTCTTCTATTTTCTATAAGGCAACCATTATGACACTGCACCCTCAATCCAGAAAGGTAAGCATGGTGACTGAATGATGTATGGTACAGACCAGAATAAACCCTTTTGTGTGACATAATGGAAAGATTGCCACACCAAGCAAATTGCATTGCTTTTCCTTACTCTGTACTTTACTAGGCTTATATGTTGGAGAAAAGAGGTCAGTATCAAGGTTGGTCTCCATGCAGATACACACAGGGAATGTAAAGAAAAAGAAGCAGTCAGCACACTAATCACTAACCCGTGTAGCAGCAGCCTCTGCTTTCAATGCACAGTGTGCTTATGGAAATCCTGTCATATACCGGATCATCAGAAATGGAATTTTCCCTAGACGCAACGTTGTAACATTATAATGTTTAGTTCCTGAACATGGGCAAGAAAAAAATCACAAAAATCTTGGGACTGGGATTAAGACAAATGTTCACAAGGTATTAACAAGTATGCTTAAGTGTATTAAGTACGTTACAAATGTGTGTTGTGTCATGCATGCACTGCATGAAGTTTTTGGCAAGCCAGGATCATATACACTACAGTAGCTAGCTGTCTTTATTGATGTTCATCACACTACAGATAGTTATAATTTTAGTTATAGCATAGTTTTTTATTTTCCCCCCAAATAAGTCAGCTGACCAGCAAGAACAGGAAGATGATGGGTGTTGTAGCAATACACCAATTTTGTGTAGCGAGCACTTTAACTTATCATTTCTTGTGCAAATAATAGATCCCCCTTGGAGTTAAATGAGATTCCAGTTGGAAAGAGACAACTGTTACATGTCTTTTAACTGACAAAAGCACTCAAAAATCATTCGGTAGTCTTTTTATTGATGTTCCAAATGAAGATCTGGAAGGAGGATTTACAGACCATCCCTACACAATCCCTACATCCCTACACAATTAACCAAAATGCTCCTGTTCACAATTCACAATAAAATTCACACTTACTTCCTTTCCACATCAAATGTTCAGAGCATTCCTCGTCCACCCCATCTGCCCCTTTATTTTCTCTGATTGTGATGTCCACAGGGGGAGGGGTCAACAACCTCAGCACACAGCCAGGTTCGATCTCTTCATTGGACTCCAAGCCAAAGAATGTATCGCTATAACCACATCAGACACAGCCTTCATGCTTTGATTGTATGGAAATTCATATATAACTATTTAAATTCATAGAAACTATTTATGATGGTGCTGTAAGTGCTTGTTTATTTTATCTTCAGAATTATAATCTTCATTATTTTCAATGAGGCTATGATCTTTTGCAGTAGGTTTATAGGGCTGCATTACTTCTGGGTGCAGGCAATAAAAGCAGAGTATGTCCCGTAGTAAACAGCTCAGTGGAAGTACCTGGGTAAATGCTACATCATCTTGAATTTTAGAGTTAGTTGTTTGTGGTGAAAAGTAGACATGTAAAACAGACTAACAGAAATACAACAGAGTGATTACGAACACTTTAAAAGACTATGCGTAGTACAACAAATATCAGTATCAGTAAAACATGAATGCTATGTCCTCCTTCCTCCCAAATGGGTTGATTCAACTTTTGATAGTCTTTCTGACAAGTGCAGAATTTTTGCTGGATATTTTGCAAAGCCATGTCAGCGTAATCACAGCTTCATCCTTTTAGACAGTGTTAACCTGCAAAGCCAATCCATTTCAAAGAATTCTCAAGTTCTCAGATAATGCTGTAAAATCCAGAAACATTGGTAAAATTCCATCAAAATTTCTTATTCCTGATTTTTGATTATATTTTTTGATAATATATTAGTATTGCAGTCTAGTCAAACCTCATATACACCAGAATTCTATTTTACTATAGTTGCATCAGCAATTGTAGAGGCTCAGACAAACATAATGCTCCCATGTTCATTTTATACATTTTTCTACAGTGTGTATTGGCTGACATCTATGCCAAATAGAATGGAAGTGTACAATCATTTCTAAACTTTCATAGAAGATACCTTAGATTACATAAAAGGCCGTTGGAAAATAAAATATAGTGCCTGCTTGTGGTTAAGTAAGACTAAAATTCATGCAAACACAAAAAGCAATAAAGTGAAAATATAACAAAGCGATACCTTATATGAAGCAATATAGATCTGAAATTACAGACATTATTGTATTGCCATACAGTAATACATTTTACCTTTAATAACGCCAGTTTTGAGGCATTATTCAACTGTAAATGGTCACTGCAATATCATAACTGGCAGCAAAATGGTCACATAAAAGGGTCATTTAGAAAGATATTGGTTTTGTAGTGGTTTCTGTTAGTGTGGTGATGCTGGATCATTTCCCCATTTTCACAGAAGTGGGTATTGTGTTCTCAGGCTCACCCAGGCTGAAATCTTTTCTAATGAGAGCCTCAGTGATTATTTGATACGGTCTTGGCAAAGCGCATTTGTTGCGCGTACGTGACGTGTGTCAAAAGACATGGAAGCAAGCACATTCATATGACTGCAAAATCAAATCATCAGGCCTGGTTACAATAGTGAAAATGCAGCATCCGGACAGCAAACACACAATGCTATCAGTAACAATGCCAACTGCACCAGATTTGCAATTTTTATACCCATTGTACTAACATTTTTCCCTGTGTACGAGGGTGATAGATGGCAGCCAAAAAATGTGGGAAATGGTCGTGAATATTGAGGAAAAAAATGGTAGTTTAGCACAGTGGGTCATTTTGCATTTGCAATTCTGCCACCTGAGACCAGTGGCTATTTTTCACACTACTAGTCACATAGCACACCACAGCTACTCCACTGACCACATCTAGGCAGCTCACATGTACCCGATGAGTCTCAGAGTGCTTGAGAGTGGTGAGGTGAACACATCCTGGCTGACCTAGCTACCCCTACCCCTAGTGGAGCAAAGACATTGACACGACTGGGATTGAACCTGAGCCCAGCTTGCACACAGGGCTATTTGGGAGCCCCAGCTGGCTCATTCATATGCTGTTGTCTCTAATCTTGTTGTTGTTTTTTATTGTACATTGTTGCCAAAGTTCCACTTGCCCAAGGCACAAGGCCAAATGCACAGTTTAAGGTAATGTGACTAATTCCTGATTGCCTAGTACATGGTCACACCTTTATCACATTCACAACTCATTAAACAATGTTCCCTGTCTCACCTGAGTGTTTTAAATTGAATACTATTCATCATAATGTACAACTTGGAGAACATTATCAAGAGAGTTAGGTACCTTTTGCGCTTATACTCTGTTGTAAAAGCAGTGCATCTGCTGTAAAAGCAGTGCATTGTAAGACTTGGTCCTCAAAAAAAAAAAAAAAAAAACCACAAAGTCCTTTACAATGTCATTTCAAACTTGTAACTGGAGCCAGAATGTATTCATTCTTTGACCTACAGCAATTGTCAGTGGAATTTGGGATTTTGAAATTTAGGTTTGTCTAGAGAGTCTGCAGTTGTCTAAATCCCTCTAGATCCACCACAAGACTTGGATCAGCATGTTACTGTATTTATTTATTGCATTCTTGTTCATTTTACACATAATCCTTCATGCATACGCAGATACGGGTGATCCAGTCATTCTGTAAAACATAGTGGATTGTTAGCTGAAAGAATTCACAAGAAAGACATGATGAGATTGTCAGAGATAGTCATACTGATAGAGACAGTTTAAGAGCTACTAACCACTGCAGTTACTGTAGGGTGCCTTAAACACAGGATTAAAACTCTGTAGTCAGGTCTGAGTGCTTGAATGGTTAAAGCTGCATTTATAATTGGGGGGGGGGGTGACATCACAGGCGAGGGGGAGCGCTATTGTTAAAGGAAGCAGCTTTTCAGACCCAAATTTCTCTCTAGCAAATGACAGGGGAATGCATAAGAAAAAATGTGTAGGCTTTGGATCACACATTTATGCAGACATGCATGTCATTAAAGAAGCCCTAGATCCAAATAACACAACATCAGAACGTTTGGCACCACCACCAGTAAAGCATTTGGCTCATTGTAGAGCACAGTAGCAGCTGTGGTTGGCCATTTTCACATTTGCCTATAGTATAGGATGTTATTTTTAGACAACCCAACAGGCAGTCTCTCCTGAAAACAGACATTGTTGCTTGCACATTCCATTGTGGGCCTCCCGAATGTGATGTGTGCAGTTGACTGTATAAATCCATCAATTAATGAACAAGTACAGTATACAGGAAAAAAATTTCCATTAATTGAATGTGCAGGCTGTTTGAGATGGATCCTGACACATTTTATGGAAAAATATACTGGCTGTAGCCCCCGATGCCTTTACTTTTAGCAGCCACATCCTCACAGAGATGAAACACACTAACTGTGGGGATGGCTGGCTCTTAGGTAAAAAGGTAATAGTTAAGTTCTCACATACATATATTTTTAAAATTGTGTTTCTGACAGCAACCCATGTTTCCACTTATAGTCTTCCCAATTTTTTTTTGCATTTTATGATAAATTTTTCCCTTCTAAATGACATTTTTATATTCAGTTTTAAGAAACGCATATTTGAGTTAATGATCTTGTGATTCATTAATCTTTCTAGTTTATTATAAATATTAATGTTCATTAAACAATGTTCAAAGAATGTGGAAAATAAAAAGCCCTAAGAGTAACATTGCTGCTTTTCTCTCAAACCTTTCCTTTGAACAAAACACAAACACAGATACATAATTCTGTGAAAATGCTGAGTAAACAAGTAGTTCTTGAATAAATCAGTAAATGAGTAACAAATAACTTAAATTTTATTTTGTGTATGTTTCATTCTCTCTTTAATTTTACAGCGATCCTAATTCCCTTTGTAGTTAGTGTAGAATGCAAAGACCCTCACAAAAGCATTTCTGATCCTATCCAGAGCAGCACACAAGGGCCTGGTCCCACTCTTTCTGTGAATAAACCATGGCCCTCACTGCTCTTTAGAGAGTGGATGCAGCACAGACCAGTTGCTTTACATGACTGGTCAGTCATTGGCAGTCTTGCTATTTCCCCAGCACAGTCACGGAAGAGTAATTAAATCACCAGCAGATGTAATTGGGATGCTGGTAAGCGCAGAGGTTTGCTGCCTCTTCTCTTGCACAGGCAACCAATCAGTCTCAGCCCAGGGTGGAGAGGTATGTTAGTGAAGAGCTCAGGTAGTCTCCACTGTTTTGCCCCTCTATGGTCTATGGCTCACTTCTATGAGACCAGGGGCCATATGTATCGATCTTTGTGTACAACTTGCCGTAGGACCATGTGTATGCACAATCCCACGATTTGTGTATGGAGGTTTTCAGTTATCAAACACCATGTACGCCTAATTGTCTTCATAAATCTGAGCGTAAATCAAATTATCATGAGATTATGTGCACATGAACGCGCTTAACGTCCACTCCCACAATTGTTCTTATATGGACCGAGACATGCCTTTAATTAGTCGAATTAGCATATTAAAGATCCAAGGTAAATCTGAGTGAAATGCAGAGATTGATGTTGAGGATCAATGGCAGGATGTAAGAAAAGAAATTATTCAGACACAGAGATAGAGTGATGGTTGATGAGTTAGAGAGGAGAAAAAATGTCTTTTTTGGAGGCCAGACTAGCGGCATTTCAAATTGATGGAAAAATGCGGAGTGGCTCAGAGTGGTGACTGCTATGAATGCAGTTTCACCAGAGGTGCGTACTGTGGAGGAGGTGAGGAAGAAGTGGTTATATTTTAAAAGAGAGGCCAAAAAACGAATAAGCGCACACACCAGTGTGTCCGCACCCGGCGCCACAAGGGGGCAAGAGGGGGCTTTTCTGCCCCCCTCCAAGTTTAAGTTTTATGTACCCTATAGAAAAATAGCAAAAACAACAAAAATATTGGACACGTTGGAACACTCGTTGGAAACGACACAAGGAAGTGAAGTTTAGGTCAACGAGAGAGAGGGAGAGAGAGAGAGTGAGAGAGCTGCATGGCATGAGCAGAAAGACAGACAAAATGATCTGATCTTTTTTTTTTGTTACTTAATGACCCTGATGCTGTTGGCTATTATTTTACGTCTTGTAGACCTACGTTCCAAGTGCTCTGATTCCCTAAATTGTGCGAGGACTCTCAGGTTTAAAACTGGCTTCACCACTGCTGTGAAATATATGTATTATTTGATTTTGAAACAGTAGTCTTGTGTTGTTGTTATTAAGCCTGTCAGAGGCTATTGCATGGTTAAATCAATGAATTTCATTTAACCTACCACCAGACCAATTTTAGGTGGTGACCTGGCAATCTGCCCCAAATATTCCTATTTCATATTATGGCCATGACACACAAACACATGGAAAAGGTAAGGTAGGGAATTGTTCGCATCTATATTGCCACCCACAGGATGGAAAAATGCAGAAATAGGCATAGCAGGATGATAATCTACTGTTTTACTATATAAAAAGATTTGCCCCCTCGCCATTTTTAACTGCCCCCTCATTCACTTCCTCCTGGCACTGGGCCTGGCGTGATAACACTCATCAATGATTGACACAAGACCCATTTACTTGCATCACTGTTAGTTCCTCTTGGTGTCACCAATTTGCAAATTACAAATTTTGTGAGTACGCCACCTCAAGACCATTTGCAGAGGTATGTATGTTTTCCCGGGACGTATCTTTTCATAAATACCGTTTTATGTGTAGAAAAGTGCTCAGCACGATTTTAGTGTGTATGCACCATTGATACATTTGGCCCAAAGTGTAACCACCACCTTCTTGATTTAGCCCAGCTTGCAACGTCTCTAAACTTCAGAAGCAGGACACAAATCTAGGGTTAATATGCCATTTCATCTAGAGACCAATAATTTTCTGACACTTGTAGGTCTGTGACTTTCTCTCAACAAAACAGTTGCTGGGGTTGGTCCTTTTGCGCAGATAGGCCCTCATTTACGAAACGAACGTACAACAGAAAACTGGGTGTATGGCCATTTCCACGCAAAGCTCGGCATTTATCAATGTGGACGTGAGCGGAGGCTACGTCAAATCTCATGTCAAGTCTCAACTCTTGTACGCAAGTTTTCGAGTCAGCGTGGACTTGCGGTGCAGCATAGTAAATCTGGCTGAGTCGGAGAATTGTTATTAGGCCATATATTCTGACTGGCATCTAAGCATATGCAGCCACGTATCGTCACTTAAAAATATGTAGCCTACGGCAAAATATTCAATTTGGTAAAGGCCTACATTGACTATGTGTCATATATTCCTAACATAAATAGGTATTTCCAAATTGTTTGCAATTAATGGGGTTAACATTTTTTTGGTGTAAGATTAATTTCTTTCATTTTGTTAGGCTAAGCTACTGGTGACATAATTACAAGCAATTTAGAATTAAGCAATTAAAAGCAATGGTTAAGCTAACCGATTTGCAAAGTGATAGGTTAGATGCTTATTCAGTCACCTAGTCACCTATTTAAACAAGAGCTTTGACAGTCATCAAATCTCGGCAATGGCAGATCTGGCTCTGTTAGAAGACCTCTACGCGCACATGGGACGCAAGAGGGTTTTCTGGGACCGCAGCGACCTTTTTATGGAGAGTGACGAGTGGCTATTAAGTCGCTTTTGTCTCCCAAGGCATCTCCTTCTGGAATTATGCCACAATTTGGAACCTCAGTTAAGGAGAGAAACCCGACGCTCGAATGCCATACCTGTGCCAGTGCAGGTGCTCTCCATGTTGGGGTTTTTGGCCACCGGGACCTTTCAGCAGGAGATCGGGGATAGGTCCGGTATGTCACAGCCAACCATTAGCAGAACGATGCCAGCAGTGTTGGCAGCTATCAAGTCCCTTTCTCGTCAATACATCAAATTTCTGTACAATGATGTTCAGAAAACCGTGATTAAGAGAGAATTTTATGAGATTGCTGGGTTTACTAATGTGATTGGTGCGATTGATTGTACCCATGTGCGTCTGAAGCCACCATCCATGAATGATTACGCATTCATCAATCATAAAAACTATCACTCCATAAACGTTCAGGTCATTTGTGATGCCAGGCTATCTCTCCTAAACGTGGTAGCCCAGTGGCCCGGGGGGACGCACGACTCATTCTGCAAAATAGCAGCGTGGGGATACGGCTACAGGAGGGTGCACTGCAGGGCCGGAGTCATCTCCTTGGTGAGTAACTACTGTGTTAAATTAACATTCTAAAAGTAATCCAATGACTATGACGTGTGATTGGTGCGATTCATGTACTAGGTGACAAAGGTTATCCCCTCACGGAATACCTGGTAACCCCACTGGCAAACCCTGCAACAGAGCAGGAGTGCAGATTCAACAGTGCGCACATACGCACACGGGCCACGGTGGAGCGCTGTGTCGGGTTGCTTAAGGGCAGATGGCTCTGTCTAGGATCAGCAGGGGGAACTCTACTGTACACGCCAGACAAAGTTTGCGACATAATTTTGGCCTGTGGGGTTCTGCACAATATTGCGCAGGATAACAGGGTGCCATTTGATGTCCCGATGCAGCCAGATGAACCTATGCCCAGGGAGCCGTGGCCAGCACAGCGTCAACTGGGGGCTATACGAAAGAGACAGGACCTCATTCATCGCTTCTAAAATGTTAAGTGTTAATACTTATGTTTGGCAAGTAGGCTGTTCAATACAGGAAACAGAGAATGCACAACGTTTAGACAAGCATTTTATTTATGTGATGCAAGTGTCAGGTTTTAGTTTCTCTTTTAAAGTGTCGTTGATGGCTAGAAGTGAGCGATTTATCTCTGCCATTGACCGGATGATTTCGTTTTGTTTTTCCAGGACCTCTGCTGTCAGAATCCAGGGTCGTGGTGGGCCAGGACACGACCCAGGACATGGAGGACACGCGCTCTCTCTCACACCTCGCGGTTGCCTGGCTCTGTGGGGCTGGCTCCAGGCCAGTTTGTCTAGCCGAAGGCTGAACACCACTGGTGCCTGGCTGTGATTGATCTGAAACATCATTAAAATGAATTAATAAACTCCGCAACTGTGTAATTATTTAAATATAGACTACAAAAATACTAGTAGCCTAGGCTATTAATTTTACCATTATCCGGCTCGGACACAGGTGGTGCGTCAGTGTCTCCGCCTCCACTTATGCCTGAAATTGACGCAGACCCGATAAGCGCGGCAATGCGCTCCTCAGTCTGCGTCAATGCAAGGCTCGGGTCCAACTGGCCACCTCCAGTCAGTGCAGTGCTGTGCCTAAGGGTCGCAACACGCTTTTTGGTGGCGAGTTTGAGGTCTGACCATTTTTTCTTCACCTAAATGTAAAGAATTGCGATGAGCTATCATATATAGGCTATACATATCACAGATTATAAAGTGAATATTCAAACCTCAGCTGGAGTTCGATTGTCGATGGCAACGCTGTTGACCGCAGCAGTGATTTCTTTCAATACTGCATTTTTCTGACTTCCTTTGATGCCACTTTTCAGGCTGCCAAATAGAACTAATTGTTTTGATTGGACTTGCGATGTTAGAGTTTCTATTTCAAGGTCCAAGAAATTTCTTTTCTTGGCCATATTACGCATCGCCATGTCGTAAACTCTAGGGGCGAGGCCTCTAAACCGAGAATATATAGGGGCGTGATATTTAAATGACGATTGTTTTCAACCGCCACATTTATCAACGTCCGATCATTCCTATGCTGTGATTGGCGAGATATGAACGTGTCAAGAATCACACGTGAACCCTGTCGTAAGATGATTTCTGCGCTCGGATCTGCGCTGGTTTCTACGTTAGATTGATAAATGAGGGCCATAGTGTTTTTGCAGGCATAGGTTCAGTGTTCGCCCTCAGAGCAGAGGATTTATAAAAGATAACTTTGTCTTTTGTGCACTTTCTTAAACCTCAACATTTCATTTTCATTTTGCCCACTGTCCCACTGAAATAAAGGCATTTAACTTTTCCGTGTTCTAAATTTCTTTTTATTGTCCCTATGGTAAGTTGAGCTACTATATTATGTTCATATGTCTACTGTTGTCCCTCAGCAGTACTGCCAATTAGACGACTGCATTTTTCGCTTTGGCTTATGGGCCCTGGACTTTTATCTAGGGGAGTGTGATGATTGTTTATGGAGCCGATATGCACATACAGTACTTATTGCATTGTGGGAGGTATCTCATTGAAATGAAGCAAAGGGATACTTTCATTTTCAATGCATAATTTCAATGCATAATTTAATTTAAAAAGTAGAACCTAAGAGGCCACTGGGATGCAGAAGGCAGACTGACCACTCTCCAGGGCTGCACACACTGTGCAGCACATATGGAAAGTAGTACCATCCAAGTTACTCTATTTGCTGATGGCTTTTGACTGTACAGCAGTGCAGAGGCAGTTCAGGCTCCACAACCTCCTTACTTTGCTCAAAAATTATGCCTGATGTGATCCTAACAGAGCATGTCTACATACACTACAGTGTGGTGGTGTTGAGATCCATGGTATGTTTGCATGTGGAGCCACATGAGTGGAATGTGATCATCCAGAGGGAAAAAAACACCCTTGTATTGTCAAAATGGCAGCAGACATAAGCACTCCTTGCATTAAATGGAGAAAACACTGCTTAACGAACTTGTTTCTTTAAAAAGCCCATTGTTACCGTAACTCCTTTGATTTGATAATGGATTTGAAAATTCATCTGACTGAAGTGTTCATTGTTATGAGCTATTTTTCTGTGAAAAAATAGTTGTATTTTGATGCTACTATGTCCCTAATCCTTTGTTGTGTTTATTGTGCCTCTCAGTATACTTTACAGTGTTATTAATCTTGATCTTTGGTCTAGATCCAAAGATGTTTCCGCAAGTGTAAATCGCACTGCTTGTCAGGTTCATTTAATACCGCTAAAACATATCCCAGTTCTGGTGGAATTTCCCACAGGATCAAACAGCCCATTAGCCGTCATTGTCTTCTCATTTCCTTCACACCGAGTGCTTCAAAGCTGCAAACAGTGCCTAATGAGAGTAGATTGCTCTGTTGTAACCAGGCTGTTTCAAGGAGACTAAATTCAGGTTCAATATCCTGTGATAAATAAGTAGTACCTTTGACTTGGAAAATCTTATACTTGGGCCAATAATCTTCTCAGGAGTGATAAGACAGGAGGTGGGAAGTGAAGTTTTCTGGTCTGTGGACCAGCTTTATTATTAAATATTGTGAGGAAGAGATGAGCAACAAACAAAACTAAATACAATTCATGTACAATGTGGATGCCCCTTTTACCTTTCTCTTATAAGATTCTTATTTAAAGTCTTGGTTCATGAAAAGTGGACACCTTAGTGGTAGCAATGCTCTAAACTGGTGGTAATTCCTAGTGAAATGAACCTTGATATTAATTTGTCCCATATTCTGCTTTTTCGGTTGTTCACTGCTGACGAGCCAGTAATGTGCTTTCACAGTCTGTAATCAGCAAGAGAAGGTCAGCAAATTTGCAATGTCATAGGGGTGGGCGAAAACATTCATTATTGATTCAATAAATGTCAGTTTCACATACAGGTCAAAGTAATTTGTCTACAGTACAGACAGTGGGAGTTATATCAGACATTCAAGGAACAGAAATAGATGGGTAAATAAACAGCAGCAGTTTTCATGTTTTTGTTAAACCACAGTCTCTGTTGAACACAAAGGGCAGCAATCACATGTTGCTTTCAAGCCTCTGATGCAATTTGAGGGACAATGTAATTACAGTGCCTGCACACTTCATGAAACTGTGTCATGACATTCACTAAAGAGCAAATGGAAGACTTGTAAAGTTATTTTTAAGTCATATCTTTTAAAAGACTTCCTGAAAAGGTGACCCTGGCATGAAGTTCTTTGTCTTTCCTGTTTC
Source organism: Megalops atlanticus (assembly GCA_019176425.1). Lineage (NCBI taxonomy): Eukaryota > Metazoa > Chordata > Actinopteri > Elopiformes > Megalopidae > Megalops > Megalops atlanticus. The sequence goes on along the minus strand of CM032875.1, from coordinate 25,933,801 downwards.
TTTGATTTGTGATGGGATAATAGTCTTTCTACTTTGTGAGTCATCACACCCTGTTCTCTCCCCTGCACCTTTTCTCTTTATTTATGTATTTAGTTCGCAGGACAGAAATGGTGGTAACTTTTATCGTCTATTGAAAAGGGAATGGCCCAGCACAATGGAGTGATTAGGATTCATGTGCAGTGAATTTTTTTTTTGCTGACCTGCAATACCTGTATTACTGTCATACTCAAGTACTACTTTCAACCTGAACAAGGGCATCTGCTTAGTATACTATGAAAAATAGCAATATCAATACATTACTGGCATATATTGTTACACACATAATGTTGACATTCAGAACATATCTGGTTTCAACACATATCCACGTTTATCATAAAGCACACTTTTTGTATCAAAAGGGGCTTTATTTTAAAAATAAGTGTTTTGATATTGACAGGAGTATGTAATGAAATTCTGCCAGTTATGTGGTATCAAACCTATGATTCTACTATATAAGTTGCATCGATAAAGGGTAGTGGGTGAAATTTTGGATCAGAAGATTGAATGTTATCTTAAATGAGGCACTGCCATTGTGCCCTTGAGACAGGTACTCCACCTGAATGAATATCAAGCTGAATAAGTGGGTAATGCATAGGCTATGTAAGTCACCCTGGATGAAGGCCTCTGTTAAGCAAATAAGTGATGTAGTGGGGAGTGGATTGGTCAATTGCAATTGTGTGGAGCCAGCGGGCGGAGTGGACACCTGAAGGTTGATTGGCAGAGGCAACGGCTGAGATAAGGAGCTCTGGCATTGATGGCAGTGGGTGGCCAGGGCAGAGTGTTGGATTAAGCTGGCAGAGTAATCAAATGTAAGCCCATTTAAGCCCTTAGAATTTCAGATGAAGAATGTGTAATTGATTTTTTTTTTTCCCCAGGAAGAGGATGCGAATGCAGATTTGATATAATCGGAGTACTATATTGATGTTTTGATGTGATTAAGAAGCAAGGGCACATAATTCTGGAGGAGATGTGGACCTGGCAGGAACAGTGATTTGGGAGATAAAGTGTCAGGTGAGAGGGGGAGAGAGATGGTGGCAGAGCAGGCAAATAGGCAGCAGTTCCGAGAGGCGACTAGTGTGACTGCCCCTGAGTCACTTGGATGGTTAGGTTCAATCGGCACAGCTGAGATGCTAACAGAACGTCCTACTGACACAGAATAACAGATCACAGGGTGGATTAAAGCTCCTGGCAGTACAGCTCGTCTTAGTACTCAAGCCTAGGCCTGTGAATGACAGATGTTTATGTAATAGCATGAGGGGTTCCACCGGCACCCTACCCTTCATTATTTAATGTAAGCTGGCATCAGATGGCAGAATGCTAGAAGCGCTTTTCAGTAGTTTGTGGGAATATGTCTGTGGAACAGCATTTATGTAGGTCACGACCACACCTCGGGGGCTGTGATTTAAACACCCACCAGGGTCAAATTTCAACTTCTGATAGTGACATCACAATCCAAAAATCTTTTGCCTGAGGCCTGTGTCATCTCTGTGGAATCCTGCTATGTCTGGACAGATACAAAACTGTTTGACCGGGTCAACACCAGAATTGGACTCCACTGGCCCATATGCCTGATAGGAATGCAGTCCATCACATTTTGCTATCTGCCAGGTAGCAGTATTGCTTCTGGTGGGTGCACTCGATCACTGAAATGGAATAGAATCCCACAGGCCCTCGCTGTATGCCAAGACAGGGATATTGCCCGAGACCTTTAATTTACTGCTCTGAACCTTCCAGCCACATTGCCAGAATTTAGGAGTTTGCTTGTACTAGGAGATTCATTTCTTAATGAATTTTTGCACACACAAACCAAAAGGGGAGGTGCAGTTATCAGATTTATTTGGTGTTTTTCCACAGTTGCTGCACTCAAAAGTGCATGATTTTGAGTTAATTAGAAAAAGCGGGTAAGTGAGAATTCTGCTCATTAAAGATCAGAGTGGCGGCTAATGAATTTGCCCTGACTGTACATGGCATCTCCAGGGCTCCAAGTCCATGATCCAGATATTCAGACCTTTATTGTCTTGCAAAGGAACAGGAACATAATGTAATCTGCCTCAGGTGTCCATTGCAAAGTAAGGACATGTTTAATGGCAGAGGAGGAGAAAAGTATTTTTTAAAATTCAGCAGAATCAATTATTTGAACATTTGAATTTTATGGAAAATTTTAAACTTAACCAGCTGTCTTTATCTGTGAATTGGAAAAAATGTGTTTTGATGGTAAATTTGGTACCATTCTTTCAGAAGTGCAGGAATGTATTGATAAGCTCCATTAACTGTTCTGAGAGTGAATTTATTAGGGTGGAGCATTTCAGTGTATTAAATAGCTGCATTTAATGGTGATATATTTTGTATGTCCTGGATTTAAAGTTGAAACTGTTTCCTGGCATGGTGAACAGGAAGCAGTAGATTTGAGCAATATATTTGTGAGTTGGAAACATCTGACTAAACTTGTGCTACCAAACTAAACTTGTGCTACCAAACCAGTTACAATGACCTTGGGAAACAGTGAATGTCTTTCTTCGAACCAAGCTGCCTAGTGATGGGGAACAGCAATGTGCTTAGGCATATCTCTGCACTGCAGAGGTGAGTACTGTGGATTTGGTAAGATGGACAAACAAAGAGGCAGGACCCCTCTTTCCCCCATAAGCCTTCAGATCCTGGCCACTGCCTCTCTGCATATTTTGCTTCGCTGACCAAATCCCTCAGCCTGGAGGTTCCAGCACTTGAGCTTCCTGGAACCCTATTAATGTGTGACACATTAACTGGGATGCATCACCAGACTTTGGGAAGAGAAAAAAAAAACAGCAGATGGAAGGAAGGAGTAAGATAGGTCTTCTCTGAAACAAAAATGGAGGAAGGTCAGTATGGGTAATGGATCTTTTTTCCATTGGAGTACACCACTGGTTGATAGCTTAGGTTCCCACTGAGTGGGAATAACAGTCTAGTTTTTGCATTGAGAACTTGTCATTTCATTGTAGGGCTGCCCCCTGAAAGTCGACGAGTCGAATCATCTGTTGGAGACCCGTCAGTCAACTGAGATTCTTCAAGTTGAGCAGTCGTTTTTTTTTTTTTTGGTCAGTCAGTGTGCATTACAATAACAGGATGAAACAGATAGAAGCTTACAAAAATGCAGAGGGATAACATTTCAATGAGGGATTATAAATAAGGGGAATCATAAATATATTTTTATATTTTAGCAGGGCTAGCTGGTGCGTTTGCTAAAAAAAAAAAAAAAAAAATCCACGTGAAAACATGCGCTGGTGCCTAGTGGTTAACTGATGAGAGACACTGAAACCTGAGGTGGAGTGGTTGGTAAACTAGGCTAGCTCTAACCATGTCTCAGAAGAAGTCTAAAGTATGGCAGAATTTCAAACCTCTGAAGGACAACCCTAACAAAGTTAAATGCAAACTCTGTATGCAGAATTTGCATATCATTCAACAACATCGAAGATGACAAAGGCAAACCACTTGAAACGGCTAAGTTGCATAGCTAGGCGGCCATTCTGCAGTTACCTGGGCAGATTTACTGTGCATATGCAGGCAGGGGTGTACTGGGAAAGAAATTCAGCCCTCGACTTGCTCAGGAATTAAAGTATATTTGGCTACAATTCTCAAGTTCTGTCTACAACTGAGACTACTCTTAAGTGATTAATGTGCATGGACTTTACAAACGATTATATTCTTCTGAATATACGTAACATAGCAAGTTTTATCATCGCGTTTAATGCAGCTAGCAAGCTAGCTAGGGTACAACTTGGACATCAGCGGTCCTGAAGTTCCCTTTAACCTGCTAGGTAGCCAGCTAGCTAGCTAGCTAGCTTGCCTTGATAACGGCACACAGCTAACATTGAAAACTTGTCTTGTTTTATTTAGCATTAATTAAAAAACAGCAGTGACAATGCAATATTTTACTTAGGTTAGGTGAGTGCATTGTTGGTAAGGTCACGCAGCTAAGCTCTGTTTGAAATAATCATGATGTGACTTTGTCAGCGTCAAAGTAAAGGATTAGGCTACATACAAACGTGTGTCATTGAAAACTGCTGTGCAACATGCCTTAACAGTGAAAGCATCCATGAAATTATGGTATATTGTTATTGAAATAAATGTTCATTTCTCAGTCCTCCCAATTGAACCATTTCATCAGATGATAGGCACACAGAGAGGGCAGGTAAAAACTTTATGGATTTTTTGACGGTCCACCGGCCCACTGATGCGGTGGCTCAACGGGATTTGTCCCGGTATGCCCGATGGCCAGTACACCACTGAATGCAGGCAATAAGGCTATTTACGAGGCTAATTTAACCCTTTCGCACATAACTTATTTTTTATGCTATATAGCTTGCGTGTTACATTACATGGTGTTATGTTTTCATTAGCATTATTAAGCTTCTCATAGTTTCAGTTAGCATTTGCTATATTTTTTAATGTTAAATCGCTGTTTCCTCAAAGCTAAAATTAGCTATTTTTCCAATCTAGTTTTTTAATTGCACGGGTTTTAGCATACGTGCTAAACGGCTAAAGGGTTAAATGCTCAAAAATATGTTCCCGTGACTCTGTTGCACTTGACTATCTTAATGTGGTCGAAATCATCAATGAAAATCAGTGCCAATGGATTTTCTGATTTCCAGATAGTCAATATGAAAAAAAGGAACAAATAGTCGAATCGTCGTATTGAACAGCCAAATTCGATTCGACTGACAAAATGCTGAGTCGGGTACAGCCCTAGTTCATTGTCAGTGCGGGGATCTGCTGTGTGAAAGTGCACAAAACTGCTTGTGCTGAATGAGAGCCAAGCATGGGCATGTCATAGAGATGAAGTATAAGTCAGTAAACTGGTATCTCATTAGAGCTAACTAGTCATCTGGTGGGACAAATTGCAAGCATTTTTTATTCATCTCCCTTCATTTAATACTTCGGAACCTTTTTACTTCAATCTTGCTTGTAAAGGCGAAGAAGGTTTTAGCTCTGCAGCTTATTTTTGCGTCTTGTGAGGCATGCTTTGATCAGTTTACCACTCTTTTTTCTATCCCGTACACTGGTTGGAACATGGTGGTGAGCCCCCTCTTAGAGTGAGAAGCAAACAATCCAGGTGGAAAAGTCGGGGGGAGGGTTCTGGGCCCCCTCCTCCTCTGTGTCAGGCAGCTGCTGCTTGATTCACGGCCTCATTGTCATTCCATGGACGCAGCCCTAATGTCTCTCCAGGAAAGCATGGCTGTCAATATAAATCTATATCCCGACACAGAATTCCCAGCCTCATCTTATCTCTGGTTAGGTTTGGATAACGAAGAAGTCCTTCTTTATCAAACTCATCCTCCCTAATGCAGATTAGCTTCCAGTGGTTCTTAACATGGCGGGTCACCTTGCTGCTCTTAAGGGGACTGGTCAGATTTTCCTCAAAGTGACCTAAAGGTTGAATACTCACAGGGAGGAACAGAGTGTCCTGTTATTCTAGCTCAGCATTCACCAGAATCAATGCCGTAAAACACCCTTATTGCACTAGAAGTAGGTGCTAGACGTCTATCAGTCAAAGATATTTTCCATTTTCTCACACAATGCACTTTGTGAAAAAAGTGAAGTCAATGTTTCCTGTGTATTTCTGGATACATGTTTAAACAAAGCTGTTGTATTAAACAACTGCCTTTTGAAACAATTACTGAAGCCATTACAGGCATAGACTTAAAATAAAAAATGAAAATAAAGGGCCATATGAAAGGTTAAAGCAGTACCTGGCTTGCTACTGCTTTTGTTTATTTCATGTTAGAGAGTAGAGTTTGGTTGATAGTTTATTACAAGAATTGCTTCAAACTGGTAACTGTTTCCATCTTAGTGATTTAACATTAATGTTTGCCAGTGCACAATGATATTAAAGCAATATATAAAAATTCCATATATCCAAGGTATATTGGTCAATATTGTCACAAAAATAACCTATTGATTTTAGATAATCAAAATAAACACATAAAATATACTCATACCCATAGGTTTGAAAAAAAAGAAAACTGAGAAATACTCTCACATCAGATGTTCAATTTATTTTAAATGAATATGTTTATTTTGAAGTGAATAAATATGTCTTTAAAGATTTCTGTCTGCAGAAGAGGAATGTTTAAACAGATCTATATTTAACTCACTGATTAGCATTGACATTTCCAACTTTCAGGATAATTTAAGTGCATAGAGGTTTATGCAATCAGTTTTTCCCCACATGGTCTTGATTAATATGGCATTTAAGATGTTTCAGTTTAAGCAGTATTGTTGAAATGCATTAAAATAATGATACTGAAATAATACTGAAGACACTAAATCATTTTCTAAATCCAAAATACTTCCCTTGATATATGTGCAATTGGTGTTGCCAACTTCTTGCTTTGTTGTTAAATCTAGAGAGTTCTTGGACACTAAACACTTTTTTTTAAACGTTTTTCTGAATACATCTAGTAAAATATCTAGGGGTTTCCCAAATCAACTTGGAAACAGTTAAAACAACATGTATGTTGCATCAGTGCCATTCACTGCAGTTGACATGCTAGCAAAACCAGCTACTTGTTTGCAGACAGTAATCAGAAGCAGCTGCTGCATGGATCCACTATTATCTATACTATATAGTAATCTGTGTTCAATATACTGTTAGTCCGTCAAGGTAATACAAAGATCTGTGAATCTGTGCAGTATCTACTCTCAATTAATCATTTAATTACCACAAATTAAGTGCAGAGGCATGCAGATTGATTTCTTGCAGGTCGTGCAAAATAAATGACATCTTTTGGTTTGGCGTGTAGCAGGCAGGTATTGTTGCACATGTAGACTCAAAGAAATACTTCTTGATGCATTTCATTTCCTCCTCCCATACCCATAAGTGCATCATTTCTTTGTTTTGAACCAATGAAGTCTTAATTGTTGCAGTGGTACACTTGTTAATTGTGCAGTTATTCATGTGCCTTTTTCCTTAGATTGAAGTGCCTACAGGGACACCTAGAGGATAGTAATTCAAATTCTGTATATGTTCAAAGGCCCTCAGGTCACATGGTGGAGCAAAACCCTGGACACTAGTAATAACATCTGTGTCATTGTATATTCATCATGGTGTAATATGACACTTTATGTAGCATTTCTATGGTCTCTTTAGCTAGATCCAGTGAGAAAAAGTTGGCAGGAGTATGTGCAACCCCCATGTTGAATTTTGCATCACTGTTCAATACCCAAACAATGGCTCAGCCCTGAACAAAGCAAAGCAATATCACTGACAGGCTTGAAAAGCACAAAGAGCCAACTATGTTTGAAAAGCACTAGCTGTCACAACTGGCTTTATTTTTGATAAAAAGAAAAAAAAAACTCAGTACATTACAAAATTCAGTTAAAAAACACACAGTTGGTTGTGGAAGATTCTTAATAAATCTGTCAGGGCTCAGATGGATGAGGAGTGCACATCTTTTATTAATGGAACATACATTCTCCCTGACCTAAATAAGTGTGTCCTTTTTTCCTTCAATGTGTAAGTTGTTAGTGCAATCAACAAGATTGCGTCAAACTATCAAATCAGTTACTGATATTAATATCATTATAAAAGACATAGCCACATCACTGTGTCTTGAGTATAATAACATGTGTTTTCATGTCTCAGTGCCCGTTAAAAAAGCAGATGGGATCAGTTTATAGGAAAATGACAATATTAGATAGTGCTGTTGAACATGGTGCTTTATTGTCTCTTTAATGTGCAACATGCTTTCATGCTGACCTTCAGTGGTAGAAGGGACAGGCAGTAATTACCAGGCCAGGACTTAATAGGCAGCTTGCAAGGTGTCAGGGAACACTGTGTACTCTCACATCAGCCAAATGTTTCTCATCATTATTTTTCAACAGTATGTCTTGGCAATTACAGATAAATATCAGTTCTCCCTTTTCTGGTGTAAATTTCTGGTAAAAGGTTTTTAAGCAGTTAAATGACTTCCTCTGCACCACCAAAATGGAGAGTTCCAGGCTGGCTTTTTCATGGCCATAAAATTTAAACACATTCTAACATTTCCTGTAGAATCTCACAAGAATCTCACATGGCCCTTTGCTCATCTTATTGTATATGCTTCCCCATGGTAGAGTTACTATTAGACATGCTGTAAATATTCACAGCTTTGCAGATGACACACATTTTATATATTATTTTTATAAAAACACATTTTTATATATATTATACATATTTCTGTGTCCATATGTTAATTGAGTGCGTGGTACTATACCTCAGTCTAAAGCCGGATTGGTCAGCTGGGTGAACCAGACAGAAGCAAACGATTCCTATCAAATCTACATTACACAAGCTGGTTAGCTAACCTTGGTATTAACTCCATGCAATGGCTCGTACAAAACTTTCCATCAATGACACAGGGCTACATTAAAACTAACTGTCGACAACTAAGTTTAGCTAAGCGGCTAGTAGCGAGCTAAAGGCAAACCTCCCGTATAGAGGGTACGCACTGACGTCACTTTCCCACCGGAATACACCCCCTCAGTCAGACTGAGTGGCAAAACATGCTGCAACATGGCTGCCTTAAGTAGGGGAAACTGCGAAGCCGGGAGTAAAACAAACAATTATCTGCCTAAATTAAAGGCAGTTGGACTCGACAGTGATCCTTAAAACTTACCAAAGAACCAGTGGTCCATGGACATTGACATATGGCCAGGAATCAGGGTTTCCTGACATTTGTATGTACCTGATTTTGACGCCAGGGAAATACACAAAGCAAAGCCTGAAGGCATACAAAAGCCAGGACATTCTAAAACGCTTAACGTGGCTTAATGTTCCAAAACTGCGATCAATGATCACCAAATTTCTGACATTTCTTGTCAGAAACACTTCCTCCTGTCAGAAACATTTTCTCCTGTCAAAAAAATCAAAACTGAAATCCTAGGAGTATGGTAGTTATCTCACGTTAAGCATTTTATAAGCCCATTATAAGGAACAAGCTTAACGTGGCTTAATGTCCCAAAACAGCGATCAATGATCACCAAATTTGTCTGACATCTCACATGTCATAAACACTATCTCCTATCAAAAAAGCAAAACTCTCCATTGACGCCCATTAAGGAAAACGCTTCGTAGCTTAATTTTCCAAACATCGATCAACTAACAAAAAAGCGAAACTGAGAAGACAGCGCTGAAGGTAACGTCAGCCTAACTGCCATATTCCTTCGATTTTAGTTTTGCTTTTTTGATAGGAGATGGTATTTATGACATGTGAGATGTCAGACAAATTTGGTGATCATTGGACGCTATGTTGGAACATTAAGCCACGTTAAGCGTTTTCCTTATAATGGGCGTCAATGGAGAGGAAAACGCTTAATGTAAGATAACATCCATACTCATAAGATTTCAGTTTTGATTTTTTGACAGGTGGAAGTGTTTATGACAAGAGATGTCCAAGAGAAATTTGGTGATCATCGATCGCTGTTTTGGAACATTAAGCCACGTTAAGCCATTTCACGTTAAGCGTTTTAGAATGTCCACAAAAGCCTTGACGCTTGGTCATAGGCTACTTCAAGGTGGGATTTGTTGGCAAAATTAAAGTGATGAGGACACCAATGGATATTCTGGTTGTATGTGGTTTGTACAAATATTTTTATTTTATTATAACTTTTATTTGGAAAACTGTAAGCTACACCTTTTGGTGCTTTTCTGTGTTTTTTGTGTTTTTGCGGCATTCAAGCTGAACGGTAACGCTGCCACTCAGTAGCCTAAGTCTTTCTGCCAGTCAGAGGGTGGAACCCACAGTAATTCCGCCTACTGTGACATCACGTGCATAAGCCCAGTCAAGTCAAGGCAGTAGCAGTAGATCCAATCGCACCGCTATAACCAATCCGGCTTTAGACTGAGGTATAGGACCACCCACTCAGTTAACATACGGACACAGAAATAAATAAATGTAGAAAAATAGAAATAAATAAATAAATAAATGTAGAAATACAGAAATAAATAAATAAATAAATGTAAAAATACAGAAATAGCCTTTTTCATTACCAAAATGTACTTATTTTTAATTAATTAATTTATTTATTTCTGCCTGCATTTATTTATTTATTTCTGCATTTATTTATTTATGCTTATGTAATTTTTTGTCCTCCACAGATTTGGGCTTTCAGCCACATACTAGAAAGGTAACCAAATCTGCAATTTTATCATAACATAGCAAGGATGAGGCCTTTTCTTACAAAGGCCAATATAGAGAAGATAATACATACTTTACTAGCAGACTTGACTACTGTAATGCATTTCTGAGTGGCATCCCCAAAACATCAATTGAATAACTGCAACGGGTTCAAAATACAGCTGCCACATTAAGACTAGAAAGATAGCCCTTATAACTCCTACATTCTCATCTCCATTGGCTGCCTCTGAGTTCTAGAATTGATTTTAAGCTTCTCTTATTGGTTTTTAAGGCATGGATGGGCTCAGCACTGACTTTCTTCCCTATTTTACAACGTGATTACCAGGCACAACACAGCCTTATGTCATCAAATTCCATCCTACTGTTCTACATCACAAGAAAAGGAGGGGGAGGCAGTTTTTGTCTTTTATGTCCTTAAACTATGGAACACCCTGACATTGGATATTAGCGGGGCTGGAAACTTTTTTGTTCACTATTTAGAGGATCACATTTTATCATTCTGTAGTTTTTGTTTTTCCATTGTTTTTTAAAATCCTGTGTTTAAATGATCTTTCCATTTTACAATGTCTTGCTTTTACCTGTTTTTAATGTATCTTTTTTTTTAAAAAAACACCTCTTCTTTTATTTCCTTATTTTATTATTATAATAAACTATATTGTGCATTTTACTTTTTTTATTTTCTTGTTTTTGTGTGAAGCACTTGTTGTGAGGGCAGATTTTTGATTATAAAGTGCTATACAAATAGTGATGTTAATGATGACTATTATTATTATTATCAGAAACAGAGAGAACAAAAGTAAGATTTTTTAAAGTAAATCATACTTATCACAATCTTACTTATTGATCATAATAATCATCAAACATACTTATTCATTATGGACTGGGGCTGTTTTATACTCAAACATTGCTTTGGTTATGTTTTAAACAATTAATATCCCTTCAATGACTATAGCCACCTTGCTGGGACTAACAACATACCTAACAATATACCTTCAGCTGTGGCTATATTCATGATATACAATGGCCTCGAGTGCCTTGTTACTTTTGTAAAATGGGTTATTTGTATTCAAAACAACATTAAGGACACATTTTGATTTATAAAAAAGTTATTTTAATAACTAAATGTATTAGATGTCATCCTTGCATCAAAGGATATTGTCCCTGAGCAGAACAAAAAATAGCTGCTATGACACAAAAACCTCTACTCAGTGGAGCTAGCTAGCTTGCTAGCTCAGTAACATTGGCCATGGTGAGGGCAACCTACAGCAACATTACTGCAACACTGTAGTTAGCAAATAGCTATGTTATGTATTTATATTTTTTGACATTTCCATTAATTGTGAAATACTGAAAGAAATGTCAGATTTTGCTCAGCATTGGGTCATGATAATGTTGACAGCCATTTTTCTTCTTTTAAATTTAGCTGATGGTGTCAGTGAGAACATCAGTTCATCATTTTCTCTCCTCCATATCTGGTTTCCACTGGCTCTGTAGTGAGCTCTCCAAATTATGCCTACTCAGGGACTTGATTTCCCTTGCCTCTGAAACTGAATCATGTGGTGGTGCCTGCCACTTTGCAAATGCTTGGCAACAGCTGTGAGGATGTTTCACCCCCATTTCCTCTTTGGTGTACCAGTAACCAACATTATTCTTTCTTTGGGGGTGTGTTTTTATGTGTTTTGCTTTGGCGTGTAACGATACTATTTACACTAAGGTATGATGGTTTAGCTGTGGTATACAGTGATTGCGTGACTTACATTACATGACATGATTACATGACTGGAACACTTAACTGATTGACCAATTGGAGAGGAGGACCAGAACTATCTGTTTCATAAATGGAAATTAAATCACTACACAAAACACAATCCTTGAAAAATGCATTAATTGCTTTTCATGTTCATTTCTGAAATAAATCTTGATGAAACTTGGTAACAATTATTAAAGTGCTAACCAAGTCCCACCTTAAACTAACACAAAACAGGGCCAATTAATGTTGATCACACAGAACATCTTTTTTCAGCTGTGGCTCAGGCCCAGTAATCAGCCTCTATATGGTAGAAAAGTAGTTGAGTCATTCGAGACATTATCAAGGGTTCATCATGGGTGCTCCTGTAGAATCCTATTTATTCAACACCAAGAGACAAATATCTCAAAGTAACATTTATGTGAAATTGGTATCAATGGCTTCTTTATATCTTATTAGATATTAGTTTCAATCCTTGTCTAAAATGGGTGAGCTTCCACTTTCAGGCAGTCTTGTGTGTCTGCAGAATTTTGCTAGGTAATGAGAAATATGACACATCATTTTACAGTGACCTCCTAGGCTCCTTTCCTGTAATACCATATCACACAGAAAAATGACATATCTACACAGAATGGCTGCTTATGTAATGCTACAGAGAGATTTGTAACTTTAACTATGGAATAAGCACATTCATCTCAGTAATACTGCTTCTGGGGATTATGTAACCCACTGGCAATAGTTCATGACTGAGAGAAGTTAATAAACCAGGTATATAAAAAGTATGCCACCTGGCAGATGTCTTCCAATGATCTAACCATGAACAGCATAAGGAGACATACTTTTGCTCAATTTTCATCAACATTTTTCTCAGTCTACGAGTTAAATGCTGCTGTCTATTATGATAGGTTGGTCACGACTAATTTACAGGAACAGGTTTACAGGAGATTAGTAGGCTCAAGTGACAGTGACTATGTCTGGTTATAATAAAAGTGACAGTGACTATGTCTGGTTATTAAAAAAAGCGGTTGTATATCTGACAAATAGCTATTTTGAATCACGCCTTTCTGCCAATTCACAAACTGCATCCAGAGTGCATTCAATGCAAGAGAACTACCTAGATTATTTTAAATTGAGAAAAAAACCTTATATATGCTTGTTAAATAATAAAATTATGCTATTACAGGCTTGCTTAATGTGTTTTCACTAAGTGGTACTTCTTAAGATCCTCACATCTCCCTGTAAGACTCTGAACCTGTTTTAGGATAGGACTGTTGTCCATTGCCTTAATTAACATATCAAGATGACCTCTCATCCCAAACAGAGTGGTTCTGTACACAGGAGATGTAGTAGAATGTCAGGGAGACGGAGGTCCTGGAACAATTGAAGATGACAGCTCATTAATCATACAGAGGATATTTGTTCCAGTGAGTACCTCAGATTTTCCTTACCACAATATGTCCTGCATTGTTAATTAGAAAGCTAAGGCAGTAAATAAATTATTTTCATCTCTTAAAGTATTTGCCATCAACTGCTAAATCCCACAATTGATGTTTTGAATTTGTCTCAGAACTGATAAAAAATATGATTGGAATTGTTGTTTATGGGCACTATGATTTTTCATTTGGACTCTTCACCATAATAATGTCATTCACATCAGCTCTGTACTTTCATCAGCTCTTGCCAAGGCTTGGAGGGATTTTGGAAACCAAAATAAACAATGGCATAAAGTTAAACCTTTACGTACAAGTGATAACACCACCTTCTAGTTCATCCACATGTATTCTCGAGGTGATAAAGGAAGTGACTCATTCTCTGCTGTCATCACATATCACTTACTAGTGACTAGTGTGTGTGGAGCTCTGATCCTGAGGACAGTGACAGCTGAGTGACAGTCAGTGTAGATAAAAAAAATGTGGCAACAGCCCTTCATGTGAAAGCAACATCTTGTCATTGACATCTTTCAACAGGAACACAATGCTGTCCGTCATCTGGGTTTGGAAAAGCTTATTGTTTCTCAAAGTAACTTTTGGATGCTGCATCAGTTCGGAACGGCTGTGAAGGTCATTTAATATAGGAGATATTTTTCACTACTACTTTTCCCAAAGGAAAAAAATTACTGTTACCTGAAAACACAGTTTGTGTCTATTACAGAGATTAACATTATGAACTAATTAGACCTGCTTAAAATGAACTCACTGTGCAAACAAGTTCTGCTGTTCTGTCTAAGTAAAGTTGTGAGTAAAAGACCTGTAGCTGAAATATTGATACAAGAGGAAACACAGACCTTTAGGCAGAGTGTAGGTTTTAAATGGATGACAAGTAAAGGATCAGATAAGTCTATGGAAATAGTTGAATTTTTCCTTTTTAGAACTGCCTTTTTGAAATCAATTAATTATGTCTCAACTAAAGCATTAAAATAGAGTTGAGGAACATTTGTAGTTAATTATGTGTAGTTAATAATAAGTCTTTGAAATGACAGCAATCATTGACAACATGACTGATCTGTAGCAGTGATGACTGATTTATTATTTAGCTAATGATATTGTCATGGACTCATGACTCATTTAATTTGTGGCAATACAGTTCGCTGTCTGCTCTTCTTTTTGGTCAGCCACTCAAATGAGATTATATACTGTAGCTATATAGCCAAAGCCCATAATTCTTATTATAATTCACATAATATAGGAATATACTTTTTATGCTGTGTTACTCTTGTTTCAGCATCTTGAAACAAGACACTAGTAGTCCAGTGTGATTTACTATTCTTCATCAAATTCATGTCCTTTTGCAGTGGATAATTTAAATAATTTAAATTATATATTTTTATGCTCATTTCTTTTTCTTGGAGGCAGAGCAACAACTAGTCAACAAACATATCCAAAGGTTGGTCAATTGATATGAACGATAATTTTTTCTTCAGAATATTTTGAAATGAATAAATATCGCAAGAGTTAATGTATTTTATAAGGAAGTATTTTTGTTTATAATCACTTCAGATGAGGAAACTCTTTATGCTGCTGTGTGACTTTTTTGGATGAGCATTCTTTCCACTCTTGTAGTAGAAATATTTGTTTTTAACTTCCTTCACTGTGTTTCTACAGAGCAAAACAGCTGTACATGTCTTGTCTGAAGGTGACAATAAACAGGTTACTGTTGATATTAAAATAATCTATCTGACATTGAAACCAATGATAAGTGGCAGGGGTTTTGAAAAAAGTGACATTAAGAGGGCTGTGATATTAAGCCAGGAGGTGTTAATCATGTTAATGTTTAAGCATGTTTTAATAAGGCTGTGTTGCAGTCCAAATTAAATTGAAATCTATTCCATTACATAAATTACATTACTGCTGGGGGCAGCAGTGTAGCATAGGAGCAGGACTCGTGACTAAAAGGTTGCTGGTTTGAGTCCCCACTGGGGCACTGTTGTTGTACCCTTGAGCAAGGTACTTAACCCAAAACTGCCTCAGTAAAATGTCCAGCTGTATAAATGGATAACATTATAAAAAACTATAACTGATGTAAGTTGCTCTGGATAAGAGCATCTGCTAAATGCCAATAATGTATTTCCATGTTGTGTTAGCTTATGCTGTACATACAGTAGAATTTGTAAACTTACTCAAGTGTTGACTCAGCAACATTGCAATATACATTTCCATAGAAATCATTGAAATTTGTGTCCAAATGAGCTTTTGTGTTTCTGAAGTGAATGAAATACTGAGCTACCCATTACCTAATGGTCTTATTAAGCCTAAGTGATGTTAATGCTACAATGTGCAATCAGATTTGTTTATGCATATACTGAGATGGAAAAAAAATCTCAGTGCTGTATCTTCATAAGGCCTCCTGTGGTGGACATAACAGTTGTTTTTTTCACATTAATTGAACAGATATTACACAGTATTACTGAAATGTGAATAGTATTGGCTCTGCCTTTTGTAAGGTTGAGGATAAATTGATTGTCGGCTCCAGTATTCACATTTGCCTGTGAGTTTTGCTAACAAGAATGTAAGCATAAAGAACAAGATCTTTCAAATACCCAAAACTGGAGTTAAGCTGTCTGTGATTGATTGTGTTGGTTAATGTGATTAATTTATTGTTTTAATGGATTGTTTTAATTTCTAGAATTTCATACATAAACAACTTAATTGGGCAAATAGTAATTTACTTATTAGAAATTAAACCATCAATGCCTTTGTTTGAACACCAGAAATCACTAGGACAAGTGGTTATAACCACATATGGTTGGGCGTAATCTGGTAGGCTATATTGTATCTGAATAGTTTTGCACTGTAAACTGGCTCTGATAAACAGTGGCATGATGGAACCTTGTCCAGTCAAAAACATTTTCAGTATATACAAGTGTCTGTTCTCTTGACTCTTGGTCCTTAGCTCTCTTGGTCATTGCTATGCTGTGCCAGTTCCTGCAAGATGGAGTGGTCTTGCTGACAGTGAATGTTTGATCAGCACACCGGCATCACTTTGTGTGTCCTTGTGCCTCTGAGCATGGTTTGAAAGGCATTATGAGAGGTGTGACTCAAAGTCGGCTGTCTGCTTCAAAGGCTGTAAATAAGGCATAGCTTAAATAAACGTCTATTAATGCCAAGTCAGAGATGACAGTGCTAAAAGCTGTCATGACTAGGGTCAATATGAACTGCACATTTTATGAAGTATTAATGTGCCACTGCACAACATTTTAAGAAGTTAGCTAGACGTTGCTTGTGCCTTGTTGTGTATCCCATTCTATGCCCATGAGTATTGACAAGGATAACAGCTTGTTAGGTTTTAGATTTCACAACGTTCAGGTTTCTTAAAGTTTATTTGCAGCCAATATAACTGGAAAAAGGTGATGAAAACTACAGGAGAGGGGACATACCACAACCATGATGCCGATTTAATTAGCATACAGAAGCCACAGTGGAGAACTCCCAGAATGATTCTGACAAGGAGAAATACTTTTGTGACACAACAAACATGCTTTGTGGCTCCTCTCTTAGATATATGTGATAGAACTTGTTTGTTCATTCACGAATGAAAAACCTTTTCTGGCAAATAATGACAGAATTCCCACCACTCAAAGGATGAAAGCCAAATGTTGATTATACTTCCAATGCCAAACAAATGACACAAAGCCTATGGTAGCTTATTTACTGAACCTTCTTGATCATACAAAGTCATTAAATGCATTAATGATTATCTTCATAAAATATATTGCCTTATACAATCATAAAGCACATATAACAGAGCTGATGTGGTTTACAGCTCAAAATGAATATATATAAGGCAATATTATGGCAAGAAAGTACTGTTTTTCATGTAAGTGAACCAACAAAAAAAATATTGTATAAAAATACCATAGTAAAACATGCAAGGGCTAGAAGATTTCTAGCCCTTATAAATTCAAAAATTCCATTTTAAAGCTTCACTAATAACACCTATGTGCTTTTTGCAGTGATTCATTATCTATTGATTATACAAAAAGACAAAGATCTACTCACTGTCAGTATGAAGCAGCTGGAAGAAAGAAGCATGTGTTCAGTGGCATCACTTCAGATATGTTAAGTATAAATGTGTGACCATTTCACTCAAGGGATGCGGAAGTTTGTTTTGATTTGCATTTTTTGCTCTCATATATTACTTTTAAAATAGTTTTGGCACTTCAAAGAGATCATTTAGTGGAATCAGAGGATGTAGATTGAAAGTAAGCAATGATTGTTTAGAAATAGAAAAGAAACTAACCCATGACAGTAGAAAAAGCAATGAGATCAGATCAAACTATTCTTGATCTATGACAGGGTATGTGCTGATGAACAAACTTGTAGTTATATTAAATAAGCAAAGACATGTATAAATAACATATAAATAAAATGAGCAAAGGACATATATCAATAACATAAGACACACTTACAGAAAGACCAACCATTACCCACTACTATTTTAGACTCAAATGATCTTTTTCTGTCTCTAAACGTAAAGGTACATAGAGGCCTCAATGGATGTGTGTGGGTGTTAAAAAGGAGCGCCAGAAGTGATGACATCAAAATGAGTAATGTAAGATTCAGGTGTTTTCAAGGTGTCAGATTTCTGGGGAACATTCTAAACCATTTCCAAAACTTTCACTGCAACTCATGTAGTACAACTATTCAGATATTACTTTGTTTCACCTTTTTCTATTATAATGTCAATGTGTCTTGATCTCTGGAAATACAGCAAAAGAATGATTTGGATAGATTTAACAGATATGACTTCAATATATGAAATCTTTTGACACTGAAACATGTTCTCTTACCAGCATAAAGACCTGTAACTGAAACAAAAGATGTTCCTTCAGTGATGAGGGAAAGTCAGCACAATCTCCAAAGTCAGACATTAAAACAGTTGATATTATCTCTGAGCAGCAGTTATTCTTTTGAATAAGATGCAGTACAGTAACCCGTGTCCCATTAATGTGAATCAAACAATGGGCTATTGAAAAGAACTTATCTAGCTAACTGTTTTGCTCACTAGTTGATTGCTGCTCAAATGTCTGTTCAAGCCATTACATAGTCCTGAATGTGACATGAAATTCTTTCAGTGGAAATGCACCTCTATAGGCTCTGATGAAATTGCTTCATCAGAGCAACTTCCTTGCATTTCAGCTTCATATTTAAACCTATTCTGCTTTATGTTTTTCCTTGATAAATCCAATAGGGCAAGGGCAAGACTAAAGCAAATGGTAAATGTTGTATAAACACATTTGATTAAACAGACTACCATTATGCTTAATATTGAGAATTTTGTATGAAAACATTTCTGTGAGTGTTGAGCATACAACTTGAACTGTGTATATGGTTATTAATCTGCTGCTGAGACACATTTTTTTAAATGCACGTTTGAATTGATAAAGCAAACAGATGTTTTGTGTGTGTTTATGTCTTCTGTGGTGTTGTGCTCCAGTGCTGTGGTCTAATTGGCTCTCTGTGCTCATTAAAGCCTGCGCTTTGGCCTTTGGGTTTTTGATGTGGTCCGCACTTTGCTGCAGAGGCCCTTTCATCTGGACCTCCTGTGAGGGCTGAGACTGCAGCCCATTAAATGTAGGCAGCAAGTTTCAAGCAATTAGCTTCCATCAGCTTGTAAACAAACTGTGTACGCTGCGCAGTAAATGCAGGTTGTCACTGAAAGTCTTCTTCTCTGGACACATACACCTTTTTTATCATAAAACCACATTTCAAAAGGAAAATTAAGATAGGTAAATAGGTGAGATTTTTTTCACCTGGCAAGTGAACACAGATCAAAGTAATGATTCTGAATTAACCCACTCTGAATTCCAGATAAGTAAATGGCAAATATGGGAAAATTGCCATATGTAATTATGGAGCCTAGTCTAAGATAAAGTTATTAGGATATTTTGTTAACACTAAATCAGTATACATCATATGATGCATTAGTCAGTAAAGGGATTCATTATACTGCTACTATTAGTATATACTGCAGAATAACAAAACACAGACATGCAATATTTTCAAAAATAATTTAACTGAATGTGTTGACTGTAGCCAGGAATGGGGGAGCAACAACTTGCACGTGGGGAATACAAGCCCAGTCTCACTCGTTACGATAACAATAATGAAAATAGAAAAAATATATATAGAGGCTCCCAAGTGGCTCAGTTAGCAAGGCCCATACTGTGAGCACAGGCTGCACCCCAAGGCCCAGGTTCAAAACTGGCCATGTCATCTTGTGACAGTAACTGAGAGCCCACAGCTTGGCTTCGTTCTTCCTGGGGTATGTTGTTTGGCAAGGCTTCCTTATCTCTCTATCCTCGGCACCTATGAGCTGCTCAGATGATGCCAGTAGAGCCATAATCAGTGCTTACTTCACTGTAGTGCAATGTGGGGCTCGTAGTGTGAAAAATGTTGGCATGGCAGTGTGTCAGAGGATTGCATTCAGCATGCCCAGCAGTGCTGTACAAGATCAGAAGGTTGTGGCGGTCAGATGAGCCTAATTTGCAAACTGGTGATTCCAGACATGGTGATAAAAGCTGGAAAATGCCATAAGGAAAAAGTAATCCTTCTAGTTCAGCTGAATTAAGATGGTTAGACCACAACAATAACTATAAAAATGATCTTGACTGATAATGATGGCTGTTATTGGGATCACTATGATGATAGAAATCAGTACCTGTCCATGTCCTGTCAATGGTGTTAATCTTATGTTATAGGTCTTTTCACATCTGTTGGTGTATGCAGTAAGAACAGTACATGAGATATCAACACACATATGTGACAGTCTGTAATGCAGTGAGACCATTGTTCAAAAGGGCAAATTCATTTGAAATGTATATTCAGATGACTCACAAGTCAGACTGGGTCGTGACAAACTGGGTCACCATATGAGGTTATTTATAGCACATATTTTTTGCATACATGGAAGTGGAAGTACAACATAGGTGTTAAGGAAATGGTCTGACATAAAGTAAAGACTTAAAATACAATCAAATGTGAGGCCTGCATTAATTATGGGTTTTTACTGAATTTCAGTTATATTCACTGATGAGATGTAGTACAATCAACACAGTAATACTACGAATGAACAACAAATCTGCAGGTTGATATAATCCCACAAAAAAAATATTATTATGAGTTTGACCCATTGAAAGCCCCAATTTTGTGAGCCCTCACATGCCACTCACACCCAATAATTAAGCTTTATGTCTTAATGCTTAATTTGGCTTAAATTTGGCTTTACCTCTTAATGCTTTTTTTGCTGCTGCTAGAACCACACGCAAGGGCTAATTTAGAGGAGTTCCACTCTAAAGTGAAATTAGGACATTACTCTTTGTCGAAGACAGACAGCAAAATAATTTTACTGTCATCAAACAATGACCTGACCAGGATAACAAGATGAACATCAATCTAAGTTTTTTTTTTTTTTGTTTTGTTTTATTGTAATGTGTTATTTTTGTAAATTTAAATGAAAGTAAATATACATTTGAGACAACTGGAATGATAATGCAATTCAATTTAAATCTACTGATCTACAATACGAGTAAGAAATATGGAATATGGAATTGTTTTCCTGTAAGGTTACCCAGTGACTAGCACTAAAGGAATTGTACACATAAAGATCGACTTTCTGTACTTAATATTGAACACTTTCCTTGCATTGTTCAACTGAAAGTTCCATCACCATATGTCCCTAAGTCATCATTTGTACATAGCTACTGGATCCCTTTCCAGGCATCAGGAAGGAAATGCAAGCACACAGTTATCCTCCTCTGCCACCTTAGGCTTAGCAATTGGTTGTGAAGTTTAATTATTCATTTGAATGTTAAATATTCCCACAAAAGTTTTGATTTGGAAAGGTTAGGGAAATGTTATGATTTTGTCTCATCCATTGTTTTGGGTTTCACACCAGTGCCCTTTAAAGGCCAAGCTCAGGCACTGACTGCTGTGGTGCTGGGATAAATGCAGTAGGGCCTCTTCGTGTTAAAATGAATGAAGAGTTCATATTAGAAGTGCCTGTACTCTGCCTTTTCATTGGAAGCCCTGGAGGGTTTTTAATGTTACAGTTTGTATGGGAGACAGGACATACCACCTGCATAGCAGCACTCCAACGTTCCCCTACTGGTATGACATTTTAACACCATTTTTCCTCACCAACAGCTGACAGATACAATCAAGGGCACCTGGCAGATCTGTGTTGAAGAATGAAATTAATAATTCATCTGAGCATCTGGATTCATTTCCCATAGTCACCCATGATCCCCTCCTGAAAATTAGATTGCTTTGATTTTCACTCCCTCTCTCCTCTCCCTCTCAGCAATATATCATGTAGCTGTGTGTATGTGTGTGTGTGTGAGAGAGATAAAGAGAGAGAGAGACAGAGAGAGAGAGAGAGAGAGAGAGAGAAGATATTCCACTAGAAGTGCATAATTATGTTAACAAATATAATGTACATTATTAGTAACGTTTCTGAATGATAGCTTAGAACCATAAGCCATAAGAAAATTATGACAGTGTTATAGTAATACTAACTCAATAGTAGAGTCATTTAACTCCAAACTGAAAAGATTTTACCCTATTTGCATAACAGCCATGTCAAAAAATATGTTAATGGTACACGTGTCAAATACATGTGTCAATGGTTAGGAAAAAAACCCAAACTGAGTTTGCTTTTAAGAATATTTACCTAAATTTAAAATTTATCTTTATTCATCACTTTACAGTAGCCAGTTGGAGACAGGAATGAGTGTGATGTTAACTTACATCATAAAGAGAATTAAACTGGAAAATAATATAAACTTGGAAGCAATATAAAAAGGGCAAGCGCTCATGGAAAAATCTGGTTTTTAATAGTATAAAGAATTGTGTCAATCTTCTGCTCTCTGCATACACTGACACTTCAATCTCTAGATTACAACAGTGCTGTGTGATAATGCAGACCCCTTACAATATATAGCTATTGGGAAAAATAACAGGACCATTACCTTATGTTTGTCAAAGATGCTTTTGGTTCTGTAGCAGCAGGCTAAAGATAGAGAAAGCGAGTGAGAGAGAGAAAGAAAAAGAGAAAGCAACTGAGTGAGAGAAAAAATGGGAGAGCTGGGACAGAATAGGAGCATTAATACACAGACAGGTTAAAGTAGGTTGTTTTTAATCACGGTGGCTGGTTTCATTAGGGTGGCCTTGATTCGTCATCAATCACTGGCTGTCACCAGTGATGCATCACAGGCACTAAAAGGGGAGCCAAGCTTTCAGGCTGTATGATGGCTTAACACACTGAGATGGAAATGAGATGATTTTCCCCATCAGAAGGTTGGGCCATGCCATAACCATCCCACACCCTCTGCCTGGCTGCGGAAATGGGGCTCTGTGTGCTGGTGAGCCCTAAATTAGATTTTCTAGTTGGGGGTCATTGTTACATGAGTGTAAAAATTAATCAGTTACTGCTTTGTATTGGATGCTTATAAGGGGCTCATTCAGGGGTTTATTGCTTCGTTGTGTCTCTGCTGGGATGTGTTTTGCTACAATAAAGGGGGATAACAAATCTTCCTCATAGATTCATTTAACCCCAATCATCATTCAGTAAATGATAATTATGAGGCTTATGATTAGCAGCAGTGGCCAGAGAAAGAACCCCACAGCTCAACACACATCTATTCTGTACAAACAGGGATGAAAAATCCTGAAAGATCTCCTTTCCCTTTTGATACAACCATTATAACAAAATTACCCATCATGTTTAAAAAATAATGAGATGTATTGAAACATACAAATGACTGCAAAGTATGTATTTCAAGATGCATTCTTATGTTCAGTCATATAAAATTCACAAATGTTTAATCTTACTCACGGAAACAAATGATAAACAAGAAGGGGTCATTTCCAATGATGGTTTTTCTTTTGGTATGGTTTCCAAATTGACCGTGTTACAAATACATCTGACAGGGCACTTCATGGAGTTGTTGGGTTCTGATCTGTGGCAGGAACTGAAAACTGTAGATAAAGGAAGAACACAAAGTGCCACTTTTTTGAAACTGGAGATCAATAATCTGATGGTTTTTAAGGGATAGAAAGATGTGGCTGAGAAGTATAGTGGGGCATGAGGGCTAGGGGAGATGTTTTGACAAAAACGACTTGCTTCTTCATCATCACATTATATTTCATGCCAACATTTACATTTACATTTATTTATTTGGCAGACGCTTTTATCCAAAGCGACGTACAAAAGTGCAAATAGTGAGCAAACAACAGGCACAAGAGCAAGATGTGTAAAGGTCATATAATGCAAATAGTGCTGAAGCTGAGCGCAAGGTCAGTGACGCGAGCCAACTAATCTGAACTAGGATTGCATCTCAAATACAATTACAGAAAGAAAAATGGAGTACCGCTATACTACCTAGACAAGTGAACAACAAGTACAAGGCAGGAGTCAGATTCACAACATCAGAGTTACAAGGTCGAAGAGGGAGGTATCAGTCCAGGTAGAGTCTGAAGAGGTGTCTTCAGCGCACGTCTGAAGGGTTGGATTGATGGAGTTGTTCTTAGGGGGTGGGGAGTTCATTCCACCACTGGGGGCGATGATGGAGAAGCGTCGTTGTGAGGAGCGTGGGCCTTTCGTACTATAGGTGGGTGGAGCGAGGCGTCCGGATGTAGCAGAGCGGAGTTGACGAGCGGGTGCGTAGGGCAGGATGAGGTCCTGGAGGTAGGTCGGGGCAGTCTTTCTTGCAGCGGAAAAGGTGAGAGTCAGGGTCTTGATATCTGCGATTGGGAGCCAGTGGAGGGATCTCAGTAGGGGGTGACGCGGAGAACTTGGGGAGATTGTAGATCAGCCTAGCAGCTGCGTTTTGGATGAGCTGCAGCGGTTGAATGGTGCAGGCTGGGAGGCCTGCAGGAGGGCGTTACAGTAGTCCAAGCGGGAGAGCACAGTGGCCTGGACGAGCAGCTGGGTGGAGTAGGTGGTCAGAAAGGCCTCCTGATGTTGTAGATGAGGAATCGACAGGAGCGTGCCCGTCTGGGAGATGTAGTCGGTGAAGTCCAGCCTGTTGTCGAGGTGACGCCCAGGCTCTTCACCGAAGTGGAGGAAGTTACTGTGGTGCCGTCAACAGTAACTGAGAGCTCTTGAAGAGGAGAGGTCCTGGCCGGGATAAGCAGCAGATTGGTCTTGTCCAGGTTGAGCTTGAGGTGGTTGGAGGCCATCCATCTGGAGATGTCAGCCAGGCACGCGGAGATCTTTTCGTTGACCTGGGGGGTGGAGGGGGGAAAAGAAAAAATTAGTTGAGTGTCATCAGCGTAGCAGTGGTAGGAGAAACCATGCGAGGCAATGACTGAACCAAGAGAGTTAGTGTAGATGGAGAAGAGTAGGGGTCCCAGTACAGATCCCTGGGGGACACCTGTAGTGAGGGTAGTGGGAGTGGAGGTGGAGCCTTTCCAATAGACCTGGGAAGATCTGCCAGTCAGGTAGGACCTGAACCAAGAAAGGGCTGTCCCAGAGATGCCAAGCTCAGAGAGCTTGGCGATGAGCAGCTGGTGGTCGACGGTGTCAAACGCAGCGGAGAGGTCGAGGAGGATGAGGACCGAGGACAGGTCGGAGGCTTTGGCTGCGTGGAGGGCCTCTGTCACCGCCAGGAGTGCCGTCTCGGTTGAGTGCCCGGGTCTGAACCCAGACTGGTGGGGGTCCAGAAGGTTGTGCTTCTGAAGAAAGGGAGACAGTTGATTAAGTACAGCACGTTCAAGGGATTTGGATACAAATGGCAGGAGGGATACTGGACGGTAATTGTTCATGTCAGATGGGTCAGCGGTGGATTTTTTTAGCAGGGGGGTAACCATAGCCTTTTTCAGATCGGTGGGAACGAGGCCAGTAGTCAGAGATGTGTTGATGATGGAGGAGAGATACGGGGCGATCTCACCGGACACAGACTGGAGAAGGGTGGAGGGAATGGGGTCAAGGGGGCAGGTTGTGGCTCGGTGGGATGTGATGAGTTGAAGAACTTCTGAGTCGCTGAGTGTAGAGAAGGAGGACAGGTGGTGGCTGTGTCCTTTTCCGGTGGTTGAGGCTGTGGATGGAGGAGAGATGGAGTCCCGGATGCTGGACACCTTCTTCACGAAGTGAGCCTTGAAATCTTCTGCAGAGAGGAGAGAAGGGGAGGGGGGAGAGGAGGGTGGAGAAGGTAGAGAAGAGATTGCGGGGTTAGTGATGTTGTTGCGTTGATTTTGTTATGAAAAAATGAGGACTTAGCTGTTGTTGCAGCCGTGAATGCTGACAGCAGGGAGTGGTAGGACGCTAGATCGTCGGAGGATCTAGATTTCCTCCACTTCCTCTCAGCCCCCCGCAGCGCAGTTCTGTCAGAGCGGAGGGAGTCGGTTAGCCATGGGGAGGAGGGCGACGGCCGTGATGTCCTGGAGACAAGGGGACAGAGACCATCTAGAGACTGAGATAGACATGTGTTAAAAACAGTTGTAGCAGCATTAGCAGACATGTTTGAGAAAGAGGTGAGGGAGGGAGGGAGGAGAGAACAGCGGAGGTGAATGTGGAGTGAGAAAGGGAGGGAGATTCCTCCTGAAGGTAGTAGCGGTGGTGTCAGAGGAGCGAGAGTGGTAGGGAGAGAGAGAGAGAAAGATACGAAGTAGTGATCGGATACGTGGAGCGGGGTCACCATGAGGTTGGACGTGGCGCAGTTCTTTGTGAGGACAAGGTCGAGCTGGTTGCCGGCTTTGTGGGTCGAGGAGACGGGAGAGGGCGAGGAGAAGGAGCGCAGGAGCGAGAGGACGCTGGCGATGAGGAGCTTTCTGGTTGGACGTTGAAGTCGCCCAGAAGAATCAGCGGGTTGTCCGGGAGGGAGCTCAGGAGCGTGTCGAGTTCCTCAATGAAGGGACCGAGTGGACCTGGGGGCGATATAGAACGACAATGGTGAGTTTGACAGGATGAGAGACAGTTATTGCATGGAATTCGAAAGAGGTGATGGAGAGGCGCTGGAGGGGTACAATGCAGTATCTCCAGGATGGAGATACTAGCAGACCTGTGCCCCCTCCTCTGCCTGAAGGCCGTGGTGTGTGTGAAGGAGTAGGATGAAGACAGGGCAGCAGGGGTAGCAGTGTTGGTAGGAGAGATCCATGTCTCCGTGAGAGCCAGGAACTGCAGGAGTTGGTCTCAGCGTAGGCGGTGATGAAGTCCGCTTTCTGGACCGATGACTGGCAGTTCCAGAGTCCGCCCGCCACTGAGAGTACCTCCAGAGAGGACAGTACGGGATGGAGCAGGTTGGCCGGGTTGCGTCTGCGGTGGTTGTATCGTCTGCCACAGGAATAGGGAGTAAGCACATGGTTTAGTGAGTGAGAGAGTCAGTATAGAGAGAGAACAGCACAGGAAAAGCAAGTGGTGAGCGGATTGGCGACGAGGCTGCCGAACCGGCAGCCTCTGACTAGAGTTAAATACCTGCGAGTGCTAATTACCTAGTTCAAAGCAATAATGACTCACAGCTGGCTAAATCTAAGCACAGGTGTGACAAATCGACAAATTAACAAATTAACAAATCAACAAAAGATCGAAACTAGCTGGTCACACAATCAAACTGATTAGCTACAGCTAAACAACAACTATCGACAAGTAATGAAACGATACACTTATCCGTATCCTGGACCGATGCCGAACGCCGACTAGATGCACATCCACAACATGTGGAAGTATTTTCTTCCTCTGATCCCAGGCATTGTCCTTTTGTACATATCCACTATTATATCCTGTTCTGATGAGAAGTGTCGGGGTTGGGGGGGGGGGGGTGGGAGCCAAGGCCATTGTTTATGCATGAAACCTGAGGGGAAAGATAAACAGGGAAAGTTTGCTGGATGGCTTAGTATGTGAGGAGTCAAGGCATCCTAATAAAACAGACTAAATACAGAAGCAACACAGATAATACCAGTTTATCTGTACTGTCTGTGTTCTACTGCCTGTGTTCTGTGGGGTGTCCTTTAGAATATCTTTAGAGTCTATCCTAATGTTTTTTACTCAATATAATGGCTTCAGGGTAGAGAGGCAGCTATGGAAGCGAGGACCTAAAAATCAAATAACACTTCAGTGATACAAGTATTTTCTGACAGATCCACATTGTCGGGAGAGTACCATGCATTTTATGGCTATTTGCCCTGGTCTGGGTTTTCTAGGATTCCTTTCCTTCCTCAGGACCAGAACAAGCACAGGTAAGATAAGTCAACAAATACACACACATAGCAGGCAAGAGGGCAAATGGTCTACCACCATAAATACCCCAAAATCAGTGACCACGGATCACATACCTACTTAAAATAAGCAGCCATCACTTTAAGATTACAAGAAGTCACCTAAAACCTAGTCAGATACTTAAAACCTCAACCATAATGATTGACTGTTTGGATTCACATTATTTCGCCAGATAAAAGCGGAAGTAGGGCGTGATACGCCCGCTTTGTTTATTGGTAAGCATGAATCTGCCCCTCGGATGTAGAATCCTTGGCTAAACGGTGGCTACAGTCATGTTTGGTAATCTGAAAGAGGTTTAGGCGCCAAATACTTCAATATAATCTTAAAGAACTCTGCCTTTTAGCCAATCTAAGTTGCTTAAGCTGTAACATCCTGGTAGATCACAGCTGCAGGGGGTTGCCTTCTCTCCCCCCTTCTCCCCTTCCTGAGCACAATCAGCGTGTGTGTGTGTGTGTGTGTGTGTGCGTGTGTGTGTTTCTTTGTGTGTACCTATACGTTTGGATCATTTACCCTTTTGTACCCCACAGTAATTGTACTCTCATGTCATGGAAAAATGTGGAAAACCCAATGTTGTGTGATAACACATGTATTTCTCAATATAGCAGCAAAACCACCATTTTACCAGTTCCTCTCAGCTAACTCTCTCCTCTCAACCCATGCCTATTAATGTTTGGTGTCATTGCGATGCTCATGAAGAGCTGAATGCAAAGATGAGAATCTTGAAAATATACCTGGTATTTCCAGATGTTTGGATCGAAAGGACAAAATTAAGTCCTGGAGAAACTTCCAGGCACTCCCCAACCATAAAATTAATCATGCGTGGGTCAGGGAGGTGGAGAGAGCTTCTTCCTAAGTCAGGCCTAGAACAGGCCTCTTGGCTCAGTCTTTTGTCATCACTCAGTTTTGCCCCGCTCAGTTTTTGCCTCAGCTCAGATAGACGCTCAGTCATTCGTTCAGTCATCCAGTCCGTGGCTCAGTTTATCTTGCAACTTTTTGCATTTTTTTTTTGGGAGTTTTGCTGCTATCCTGAGTGGTTCCTGTGCTCTTCCTTGGGAGAGGTAAACAATTGGCTTGGGTAATTTTCTCTGCATTCATTCCCCCATTCTGTGATCCATCCATGTTCTTGCTTTGTTAATGTCTTTATGTAAGTTAGTGTCTGTTAAGGTAGTGGACCCGGTCTGTAGCCCAGACTTTGAATTTTGTCTTGTCTTCGTGTAACTGCTTAATAAACCTTTTTAATTTTTTCCAGTTGTGATTCTATATTTCTGGCAAAGGTTGATCCACCAGACTGCTCATCTCCTATCAACGAATTTGGTGATTTAATTGATAATTAAGATCTTTGATAATAATTATTAAATTAAATCATTTTTATTATTATTTTACATGTTGGTTAAGCGAGGAGTTTTAGTAATTGACGTCATTTGTGTATTCAGAGTGCTGGACGATAAACAAGGGCGTTAATTTCTAAGACTGCTGGGTTCAGACCATTGAATTTTTATTAAATCCTCACTTCCCCGACAACATCTAGAGACAACAGTAGCATAAATCATATCTGGGGTGGCTGGATCTGGCCAGTGACCTGTATTCGTAAAAAAGTCTACACACATCTGCTTTCCAAACCTAATTAATATTCCAAAATTTGAGATGAATGAGCAGATTTTACAAATGTAAAAAGGAAAATGACAACACAAAAGAACAAGCTCTGGGGCTTTTTGACATCCTGACATGTAAATGCCCAGATTAACTTCTTTGCCATAGTAATTAGCCAAGCAGCAGTTATTTAGTTAGCTATGCCCCTGTCTATATAGCTGCCAAATGTTAGTTGGTAGACAAAAATGATTTCAAATATTTCATTTTTTCCTCATTTTTGTTTGTGTTTTCTAAAACAGTTACTGTTCAGTTACTGTTCAAGAATCAGGTATAGATGCATAACAGATTTTTTTTTATTATTCCAGAACCCACAGCAATAAAATACTCATGGGCTATGACTAAAATGTTTGAAGGAACTATTGTGGAGGCATGACACTAACTGCAAGAATACAATTTTAATTTTAAAATGCCTTTTATTTATTAAAAATGCAAGACTAATTTATAAAAGCAATAGGGAGCTTGAGACTATATGATTTATCATGAGTTTTGATAAATACTAAACAACTGTCTCTGTAAATGTCCAAAAAAAAAAAACACAGGCCTACAACACATAGGAGGGGCGAAGAAAAGAATACCAGGAAAAAAGGAGTTTGACAGAGAACTGAGGAGCAGCATTAGATATTTGATGCAAAGTTACTGTATTCTAATTGTGCCATATTGCACTGGTTTGGATGTGTGGTGCAGAGAATACACAAAGCTGGATTTGGGCTGTGATTCCTCTAGATTCGGTATTAGTGTTAATTTTGTCAGCTATTTTTTTATTTAGTCTTCGTCTTAGTCCTTCGTCAAATGTCCTTAATAGTTTTTGTCATATATAGTCAACCATATACTATTTTTTTTAGTCAAATTTTAGTTGACTAAAAGTCTGGGCATTTTAGTCTTATTTTAGTCAAACGAAAACCAAAAGTATTTTAATCTAGTTTTAGTCAATGGAAATCATTTTAGTCACATTTTAGTCTTTTCTATTTTAAACCATTAGATTAATTTTAATTAACATTTCAGTCAATCTAGTCTAACCAAAAGAGATAGTTGTTATTTTAATCATTCACTCATCTCCCATAAGAATTGTTTTACCATTACCTGATGAAATACACATGTTGAATGACTAAGAATGCAACTTTGTAAAAAGTGACTGCTCTGATGCCCCCGAGATGGATGGCCTCACCTCTTTGCTGGGTTTCTTTACCACATCTGGAATCTATGATAAGAATAAATATACAATGATGCCTGGCCAGATGCAACATCAGGAAATACAAGTGTTGCACCATAGGTGAATAACTGCTCTGACACAAGCCTACACAATCAAAACTAGGTGGTGTTATATTGAGAGTAAACTGCCTACTTTATACAGGTTATGCCTGCTGCCTGCATGTCTCTGCAGACACCTTTCATCATTTTTGAAGGCAAGGTTATTACATATGCCATGGCTCTCAAGTCTCGAGCATTGACCGTGTGATACACGCAATTGATCGCTCTCACGCCACACATGCGCTTTCTCACACCAACTCGCCGTCTTCGTTTTCTCCGGTGTATAATTTGTTTATTAAATAAGAGTTGAGATGACGATGGTATCCATGAATTTTGTACATGTAGTTTACAGCCTACATACGTACGCAATGCAGGCTTTGCAAGATACAATGCTCTGCATCAAAGCTAGCGCACGATAGTTCAGATTCACACATCACATAGCAAAATAAGTACATCTGTGATTAACTGTGCGTTCATGTATTGCACCAGTAGCTGCTCAAGTGTTCACAGAGTACCCTTATGACTGCAAGTTGTAACATGACTTTTAACTAGTTAAACTGCTAGTTTTACAATGAAGCTGCCCCTTGCAATCTACTTTATATTTGTCTCACAAATATCAGCACTGTTATCACTGATAAAGGTCTAGCTTTAGAAATTATGTAGGCTAATGCTATTTTACATTTTACATGTAAAATAACGTTTGTGGGCAGAGAATATTAGCTAGACAAACTAGTGTGAGCTACCTACGAAAAAAAAAAAAAACATAACAGTGTGCATAACATAGGTTTAAGTAAAATGTTTGCCAGTCTGGGATTCATTTTTTCTCAGTAAAAAAAAAAAAACATGATACGATACATAGCCTGTTAGCAGTGTTGCATGCTAACATCTCAGTTCAATCCTACGTTAGCTTTGTCACTCGTTTTCATCTCCGTCACAACTTGCAACCCAGTAAGCAAAAGAACGTCTGTAGGACGTCTTGGAGATGTGTGCGAAAGATCTGTGGAACAGCTGTAAGATGTATTCTAGAGATCGTTTGCTCATTCAGACAGCGTCTCTGAGACGTCTGTATTTGGATTTTCAAACGACGTTTAGCCGCTGTATTCCAGATGTACATGAATACGTCATAACAGAAGTTACATCGCCTTTTCATCTTATAAAGGTCGTTGAAACGTATTAAATATGCCGTTTTTTCATCTGGTAGACATAATTTTGACGACGTTTAGCCGCCGTGTATAAGATATTTATCCTACAATAGGTTATAGTGGGCGATAAATTCATTCATTCATTTATTCATTCAACCAATATTTATTTAATTCTCGGGAGTACATTGAGGGTAACACTCATTTTCAATGATGCCGAGATTACAAATACAAATAAAACATAGTAAACATACTAAGACAATAAAATAGCGTGAAAAGACAGATAAGATACCCAGCTAAAATCAATTAAAACTGTTACCAATTGAGGCGGGAAGTTTGTGATCATGGATTTGAATTGAATTTACATAAATAAAACTGTGTAAAATTTATTAAATGGAAAGGGGAGGATTATTTCCGTCCGGTGCCAATCTCAAAAAGTCTTGCAAACATCTTTCTGCGTCGGCCTCAGTAGCATGCACCAATGGGTTTCTCATAGCAGCCCCTGTGAATGAGAGAGGATAGAAACAGGAACTTTTTATGTGATAGGCAAGTTATAGTTCAGAGTGCACCATATGAAGGTGTGAGCTAACAGCAACGTCATAATTTCGTCTGGTGGACAAAGAACAGCAGCAGCAGCAGTCGCGCGGACTCATGGCGGACTACTGGACGAGAGCTTTTCCGGTAGGTTAATTGTGCAATGTCTTTTCTTATTTATGTATCCTTATTTATTGAATTATTTTCCCTATAGTCCAGTTTGTATCCTATTACTTACTTACTACACTTTTTATATTACTTATATAGCACAGTGTTTAATTTCAAACAATTTGCCGATTTCGGTCCCATCAGGCTAAAGAGTCTCCCCAAAATGCAACGGCCATATAGGCCTTAAATAGAAGGAGAAATATATGACTGATAGCGAAATCTTCCCTGTTCTATACACTATTCTCTCACTCAGGCTAAGAACACACACACAGACAGCCGCATAGAAAGACAGTTGCGCCTCAGTCAGCGTCTATGGCAAAGTGGACCAAAAGTTTGACATGTGTCTGTATGTATGTCTTGAAGAAATAAAACAAAAATGACCAGATGGGTCACCAAAGATCCCCAAAAGAATTTAAAAAAATATTTAAATACAGTAGCTGGTTTGAAGGTTATACCCTCAGGATGTGTTTGAGAGTAAACAACGCAGTGAAACGTTAAGGCTTTACTCATTAATGTACTGTGTAATGTAGTTTTCCCCAGTCACCCTGCTAAAAGGAAATTCGAGGAGGGCGCGACGGAACTTGTTTGGAAGTATTTGGCAATCTATGACATTCAGCAAATGACTTACTTAGCGCAACTCTCTTTCTATACGGCTCTGGACCCTGCCCACACACACACACACGTGATCGTGTAGGCTATGGTATTGCACGTGCACTCTGCACGCAGCAATCACTATAAGATCCAACTGGTTATTTGGTCAGATGGGTGGGAAGAGAATGTTGAAGTCTGGGAAAGTGAGCAGTGGCGGCAAATTAAATCACTTGGAAACATTAGGATATTCTGGACGGCCTACATTTCTCGGTACCTACCAATAATGACTGCTGCACACTTCGATGCTTTCAGGCCCCTCTTGTCTCCTCGGCCGCACCAGTTTAGCTGTTTAGCCATGTCGTTGCTGAACATTTTTCTGGATACTCTCCAAATAGTTTTTTTCAATGTATGCCCTCCACTCTGGGACAGTACATTGATCTGAAACAGAATGTTTGAAACAAAACAAAAGCTTTAAGACAGCTGAGGGTAAGTGAGATTACTTACAATAGTTTAGAGGAATGTGATGTCCTTAGACACAAAGTAGCTATAATATTAGCTAACACATTGAAATTGATTTACAACAATTATTAATTCATTTGGGAAAATATTCTCAGGGCAGTACCAGAGAGGTTTCGAGCAGAGGCTTTTATATAGTCTTTTAACATTTTATGATTTGCATTTGGTTTTTAATTTGTGAAAATGTATAATTTCTTAAATATTCAAGTCTACTCAGTCTTACCATCTTCTTTTTATATTCTGAGCATTGAGACGCTCTTCAAGGCTGTCGAGGGCCTCCATGTCCTTAAGAGGAATTTGGAAGGAGTCTTCCTCTTGCTGTGGTTGACCTCCGTGCCCACCCTGCACCAGGCTCTCTATCATAGATGTGAGATGGCCAATTCGGATGTCCATCTCACGGACAGCCTCAAGTAGGACTCTTTGAAGGCTACATGAACAAGATGTGAGTATTAAAATACAAGTTTTTATGTTTAAGTTAATTAATTTACTTTTATTGATAACATCACTTAAAGGTGCAGTCCGCAATTCTGATGCAAGGTTGTTTATATTTGAAGTCAATAGCCAATCAAATTAATAACTATTATCATTCACGTTCAGGATGAAAGGTTTAAATATATCACGATATAATAATATAATAACATTTAAATACATTAACATGTATTCACATAAACAACAAACATGTGACCACACATTTTCGGTGTGTCACACTTACGTGTGCACTGTGTGGTGTTATAACGCCGCCATCCCTGCTGTGCGTTTTCCCTTGTCATGGAGGATTCTTCTGAAACCAAGGAACATAACAAAGTCTCTTATCCAAAATGGTGCATTTTCTAAAACTGTTTTTGTGGCATCTTAATTGTGTTGGCAAGCTTTATTAGGTACGCAAACAATACTGCCTTGGTGTGCCTCCTATATGATGGGAAATCAAAACTTCTCTTGAACACCACTAAAACAAAGGAAATGTCCATTGGTTTTAGAAAGCTGCAATCCTAAAACCCTACCTTTATCAATGGGGAGCCAGTATAACTTGTTACAAATTACAAGTACCTTGGCATTGTGCTCGACCATAAGCTTAAATGGGACCTGTGGACTGATCTCATAGACACTGAGACACAACAAAGAATGCAAACCAATTTCCCCATGGAGACAAATAAAGTATCTACCTATCTAGCTATCTATCTATCTGTCTATCTTACCATGTGTAGCCGATGTTTGTCCCCATCTGTCTGGCTGAGGGTTATATGCTACAGAACAGAAACAGGAGGAACAGGAATTTGTTCTTTGATTGAGAGTAAGAATTGAATTGTTTGGAGTGTGTGTATGGTGTTGATTGATGTGTTCTTCTTGCATGGTTTGTAACTTTTATTTCTTACTCAACAAGCTTACCATGGGTGTGTTGAGGATAAAGTGTGATGTGATATTGCTTGGAAAAATTAAATGTAGAAATAAAGTTAACATCATTCTTACTGTGCAGACCTCAGCAACCTTACTACAGCCAAAATTGATAATAAAGTCCAAGTATGTTTGTACTTACATGTGCTGTTATTGCCCATGTACCACCCAGATGGTTCTTGTTGCACAGCAGGTTCTGTTTGTAAAGAACATTAAGAGGCCTGTTTTTATGGGGGAAATGCATGATTATCTTTTGGTTTGTGAATGATGACAATTATACAACAGTTAGTTTTAGTCTAGCAATTTATTATCTATGGCTAAATCACAGCCTTTTCCAACCCCACTCTCTCTCATGTCAAACTGCTAAATTACCTAGGTCTACCTAAGTTATGCTAATGAAAATTACCTACATAAAAAAAACATTTGTTCAATAATATGTTCTTGTTCTATAGGCCTACCATGGGCATGTGGAGAATTTCTTCTAAATTCTCCTCCCAACTGCAAGTCTTGATAAAATGCTGTGAAGATCACAACAGAGGTAAGTCTCATTCCTTATAGATCTGCAAATTTACAATCTGAGAACTCTGTCCATTAAAATGAACTAACTACACTACCATCAAAATTTGTAAACCCCCTCACATATTTAGCATAATTTATGATGTACTTTAACTATGCAATGTCTCCATTCCAAGTCCTATTTCATTTAATTTTGTAATGACTTACTCGTGCTTTGGTTGGTAGGTGGATAAAATTTCATTGTCCCTCACGATTATCTTCGGAATACTTCACTGAAAAAGGTACGTTTTGGCCACCGGCGTCGGTGTCTTGTGTGACGATATTAGTAGTAGATGGTATACGGTTTAAATGATGAAATGACAAGGTAGCTAGCTATGATATTGGGACCACGTCTTAACCATAGGCAGGTTAGCCATAGAAGTAATTTGTTATCTTGTTAACTAAGAAATGCTACACAACTAACGGTTATCCAACAATGCTTGTTTTTTTGGCTATTTAGCTACCGGAAGACAAGCGAACAAATCGCCAACGTAATGCCTATTTTATTTAACTTTACAGATCGATGTTTGGAGGAATTAAAGAGGATTCATTAAAGAGGATTAAAATGTGTGTGGTAAGTACAATATTTTTTGCTTTTGCTCTGGTTAGAAGATGAACATCGATGCAAACTGTAGTATGGACCGACATGTCCTGGGGCTGATTCCGATAGTCAGTTGGCCCCCTGATAGCCTAACGGTAACTTACATAAATAGCCATGCTAGCTAGCTTGCATGCCTTGATAACGGCACACAGCTAACTTTGAAAACGTATCTCGTTTTATTTAGCGTTAATTAAAAAAACAGCAGTGACAATGCAATATTTTACTTAGGTTAGATGAGGGCGTTGTTGTTAAGCTTAAGCAACTAAGCTATGTTTGGACTAATCGTTACCTGACTTTGTCAGTGTCAAAGTAAAGGATTACATACCAATGTGTCATTGAAAACTGCTGTGCAACATGCCTTAACAGTGAAAACATTCATTAAATTATCGTATCTTGTTATTGAAATAAACGTTCGCTGCTGGGGAAAGGACGGCTGTCCTAGAGATAGAATATCTCTACTGTCAGTAGCAATTGCCCCACTCTTATTTAATGTTAATGTTAATTATAATAACTTTAATGCCATGTAACGTTAGTGATAGCCATAATAACTCTCAAGATAGCAGACAAATAACCCTGCTCACATCGTGTGGACCAGAGGTCGAGCGTAACGTTAGTGGAAAAGATAGCCTACGTTTAAGATAGTCGCATATGTGTACACGGGGCCTCTAACATAGGTGACATTAACGGTAAAATAAGTTGATAAGACTACGCGGCTTAGAGAGCGCGCGAGAGACCTTACAGTTAATGTTAGCCTTACTGTTTAACTTACATAAGGGTAATTGCGGCAGGTGTAAGTTAAACACCTTCAGATCTCACACATACTCGTTTTAAAAGGTTGTTAGCTACTTTGTATCGGGGCTGTATCTGTAATTTATGACATTGCTGATTGTTCAGAGCAAAGTATTGCTCAGAGATCATTTATGCCAGCCATGTGTGCTTCTTTAAAAGTGTTAATTAGCGTTATTTGTTCGGGACTGAACTTTGACTGGCCAAGTAGCAGAAAAGCTTGTTGTTGAACCCATGGCGTTATCCTGTAGCTACCAATTAGCTAGCTAGCTAGTAAGTTAGTAGGTAGCATAGTCACAGTAGCCTGAGAATGCCGTTACCATAGACGCGCGCTACATGGATCAAGCTGACGTTAGCTAGCTAGCTATCCAAAATAACTTCACTTAGTAAAGTAGCTAAAACTTCACTTAGCCTCATCAAACTGTGACGTTAGCTAGTTAAATGTACTCACCTTGAAAGTATAAGAAGATCTGGTGGTTGGCACCGAAACTGTACTGATAATTAAATATCCTAAACTATTAATAATAATAAACAATTAAATATTCTGACCAATAAAACGATTTTCACTATTTTAACTTCAAACAATTAACTACAATCCTATCAAACTACAATTACTGTTTACAATTAAACTAAACTATAAATTACACTAATGTTAACGTTACAAATATTCTAACAACAAAACTAACTACTAAACTATTGATAAAACAAACTAGGATAATAAAAATATAGCTAGCTAAATCCATCAAATTTTCACCACAACTGTCTCGAAACCCACAAAACTCAACTGTCACCTCAAGGTATTTAAATGTCCTATAGAGCACGAGATAGCTGACCCTTGGTTCTGTTGGATCACGGAGCGCGAACAATGGAAGTTTCTAATCAAGTTAGTCGTTTTACCCTTTTCCATTACTTTCACATTGTCATTCAAACAAATAGACAGGATTCCTTTGAAAAAAGTCATTTTGTGTTATAATGATTATGGTTTTGGGCCCGCTAATCACCAAGCTGTTTATATTGGGCTTATCCCATACAAAACAATCCCATTGCACTAGTAATCCAGTATATGTCAAGGACCAATATCATATTTTCCTCCTAATATTTAAAAAAATATGAAAACATGAAATGCAATTCTTGCAGTATACAGTCCCTTTTGCATTGGATTCTCCAAGTTTTCAAAATTGACAAATTATTCACAAATGATAGGTGCACTCATACTAATTTCTTTATTTATATAGCATGTTTCTGACTAGAGCGCTTTACAGAATGAATAAAAATAGGAAATACAATGAAACAGGAAATAAACAAAAATGAAAAAA
Source organism: Megalops atlanticus (assembly GCA_019176425.1). Taxonomy (NCBI): domain Eukaryota; kingdom Metazoa; phylum Chordata; class Actinopteri; order Elopiformes; family Megalopidae; genus Megalops; species Megalops atlanticus. The sequence goes on along the minus strand of CM032875.1, from coordinate 25,895,657 downwards.
ATAAATAAAAAACAGGTATATGTACAACAAAAGACACTTAAGAAGACATTTTAAGGTATCTAGGGAGGAAGCAGATTTGACATTATAAGGGTTTTTGGGAGCATACCTTGATGATGTGATCTGAGTGTTTCTCACAGGAGTATAGACATGTAAAAGCTCATATTTCTGCACCACCTGAAGCCAAATAATGCATTATTATTTGTTAATAAGTGTACATAACGAATCAACCCTTTTAGTTGCGGTCTCTCTCATTACATAAAACACTGTATTAAAATCATTTGTCAGATTGTGAGTCCACTGAAGACTGAAGTGCCTATATTGAAGTAAAATGTTAAGTGTGTCAACTGCTTGAGGCAGGATAAAATACAGGAATTTCCATTTATTGCTATTGTGAGTCGCACTGGATAAAAGCATCTGCAAAATGAATAAATGAATAAGAAATATTGCTAAAAAATTCTGGTGTAGTCTGGTGTTTAAAAAAAAAAAGCTTAGGAGAAACAACATCCTCAAGCAAGACAGTGATTTGAAATGTTGACAGTCAATCTTTTTAAAGATGTGTTCTAAAAATTGCTAAGTAAAATATTAAGCCATTAGACTTTAGAAAGCACAGAAAATTTACTTCTAATTTAATGTGTGTTATTTAAATAATGGGCACCAATTATCAACTATTACGACCCCCTTGCGCTCCGGTGGTCTGTGTAGTGGCCATGCATAGGCTGCAGGAAGAAGCAGAGAGGTTAATTGGTCATTGCCCACACCTGGTGGAGGTGTGGGCTATAAGAATACCGGCAGATCTCTCTTCCTCAGCCAGCTCAGCTCCTCTCTCATTCTTACATGCCCCTCTCACTCACGCACATGCATACACTCTACTCTTATCAATCCATACACCACCAACATTTAAATAAATAAAACACTTCTTTATTTAAAAATCCAGTTTGTTGTCTGACTCCCTTCTTTCATGTTGTGGTCCCACAAGCCGTCCGTAACACCAACCAAGACAAATATAATATCTTTATTTTTAGAAATTATATGTATCTTACCTTCTTTCTGTTTGCCTCTCCAGTGAATTATCTGAGGCACCTGGATTCATGGATTCACAAGGATTATGGACATCCAATTGCTGATTTTCCACTGCTTGTCTGGAGTCGGGTCATGGAGGTTCCAGTAGAGCTTTGTTTTAGTAGGAGAATGAAGCCATAGGACTCTTCTATTAGGCGGTTTACCACTTACTCTGAGTTAATTTAGCCAGGTTTGTCACTAAAGCACGTTCTTGGAATACCCCCCTACCCATTTTGAATAGTGTTGTTTGTATAAATGTGTGTATTGATAAACCCATTAACTGTCTTAGGCCATAAGGATTGTAATAAACTCATTTCAGCCTACAATTGTGCTGGTCCATCACTTTACACTGTCAACCTCTGTGCAACGTTCTAGGAACGTTCTCATATGGTTGTGTGAATAAATACCAAAATTGTGTGTGAAAAGCACAATGCAACCATAAGAGAACGCGTTTTTTTGTTCCCAAAATGTTCTGACGAAGGTTCTGATGCGTAATAACTTGGAGAGAACGTTCTCTAAACGGTTGGAGAAGTTTCTTGAAAAACCAACCATAGGAGAACTATAGGCTAACGTTAGTTGAACGTTCTGTGTTTGCTGTTATCTCGTCACATCTGAAAAGCTTGCAGACTCTCTGGGAGGCATGTGAGCTGTAAAGCCCAATTATGAAACACTTGTACTAGAGAGATATTAATTGCAATTTCCTATTATGGTTTTGTTGAGTTGTACACTATGTGTGAATATCTGTGGTGGCCAGGGCAGATACTTCATAAGTGCCTGTATTGTATCATATCAGATGCATACCAGACCATTTGAAGAATAAAACTGTTCTCCTGGCTCCTGGCCCTTGACTGAACATCAGAACACAAGGCAGATAGAAAGTGCCGGTTACATTTATAAGTGTTGGGATGCAACATTTATTATAAGTGCTTGATTGAAATTCATGTACAGTTGTCACCTGCAATCGGTTAAGTTGGCCAGTCATTTCCGGAAATATAACCCAGCTAAAACACAATGTTGCAGCAACATCGCCAGTAAGTGCTCACTTGGTCGCCGCTACATTACCTTCTTGCGACGTTTTTTAAGCCATATGGTCCATTGATAACGTTGTCGCGACGTTGTGCTTCGGTCGGTTGCAGACATATATACATAAATGTATATATTTCTAAATTGATATATTGTTTATATAGTTTGTCGCAATCTCATTGCATTGTTTTGATAGTGGAAATGCAACGTTCTTAACCTTTAACCTAATAAAATGTTTCATGGTTTTCATAAATTGTAGCCTACTATTGTAGCATTGTTCTGCAGACTGCAGTTTCATGGAGGTGATTATTGATTTTTACAGTGTAACGCAGTATAGACTTTTATTAATACATAAGGGAGCGCGAATAAAGAGCTGTCTGCAGACTACTTTTATATCTATAGTCATTTCCGGAAATATATAACGCTTCATCTCTGACCAAGTAGCCTACGACGTCGGTTCACGGTACCAAATGATAACGCGTGCAAGTGACCAAGGCAACGTAATCCACGGTACCAAAATAAAGTTGATCAAGTTGCTTCCATGAAAAAAATATCGTCAATGTTGACATTTCCTAAGGTAATTTATCGGATGGTGAAAAGTCAAAGAATCTCTGTCGTTTCCTCCACAAACAATCGGATAGCCGACGTTAAAACGATTGAAATAAGACGTTTCAAATAGAACGCGATGTTTTTGACACATTACGACCTTAACCCGACGCAGAACCCAAAACATGCCTTGACATCGAAGCAACACCGACATTTGTAAGATCAAAATAAGACGTTTCAAATAGAACGCGATGTATTTAAGTTGTTCCGATCTTTCCCAGACGTCTTGGAGACGTATGTGTGCTATCTGGGAAGCCAATTAGCTGAATGAGTTTGGTTATAAAGCACAGCCTGTATAATGTAGGTTAAACACCACAGCTAACTGGTTGGCTTATAGCTTAAAAACCATCTTAGTTTTCATACTATGATCAAGACATTAACTTAACATTACCTGAACTTTTTGGTGGTTAGCCTTAATATGCCGCTTAAGGTTTGTTGTGTTTTTTCCAGATATTTTAAAACCACATGGCTTCCCGTCAGATATAATTAGGCATTTGGATTTTCTATCAGTCTCATTATATTTGAAATGGGACCAAATATCCAGTCATCTCTTTCTCACTAGCATGTTGCTGTCATCACTGAGTACATTTGCCTTTCTGTAGTTGCAGAACTGTGTCTTGCACAGGTGTCGCCCTGGCATAATGTGCACAGCACAGGAAGCAAAACAAAGTTAACATGCCATCTAATAAACACAGTATTTGGATTGTCATTTAGAGGGAGAAACCATTGCCTATATTTTTGCCTCCTCATTTTATTGACAAAAAGAAAGTTTTTATTCTATGACGTACATTTTAGTCTCATCTTTTTTCGTCAACAATATCACATGTTAATATAGTCACAGTCAGTGTTCAATGACATTGGTTCCGTCTCGTCATCGCCTCGTCTTAGTCATGGAAAAAAGGGTCGTTGACGAATATATTTCGTCTAGTTTTGTCTGACGAAATTAACACTAGACGGTATTTGAGTTTTAAGTAGTGAACTGATTTTTCATAGGAATTATGCAGTTCTGAGTGGCATACTTGTATGTTGGGAACTGTAATTCAGTACAAAGACTACTTATCTCCAGGGCAGCAAATGGTTATCATATCACCAGTATGAACCGAAACAAGTTTCATACTCCTAGTTTAATAAATAAGTCAAAAATCAGAAAGAGAATAGCCTAGAATTAGACTACAAAATGTATAAAGGCTTTAAGATAAATAAGAAGGGGCTTTAACATACAAGGCTAGTAACCCAAAGCTTGTTGATTCAATTCACAGTTGAGACTCTGCTGTGTACCCTAAGCATATACATAATGTTATAATAATTACCATAGGCATATGGTAAACAGCCCTATCCCTCAGAATATACTGTAGGAATATATTGTTAGAAATCTAGTCTAATTATACAGGTGTTTTAGGGTTTATGAATGGTGTGAATATCACAGGGTAAAAACATCATGAAAATTCTGATTAGGGTCAGTATTTTCAGTCCTTGGCCAGAAGAAGACTGGGTTTTTATAGCAATTTCACAGGGTTCTCACAGTATTTCAAGAGGGTATTCTATAGTGGCATTTTGGGTATGTTTAAGGCAGCACTGTCAAGGAAATTACTACGCATTAAATGATATATATTTAATGAACAGACACAAGAGAAAAGGAGAAATCAATTGTCAGAGGTTTCTTTAAAGATGTATAATAATAACAATGTATAATAGCCAGATTCTGAAGTAATGGGAACATTTCTTTAGCCCTGTGGAGATCAAGGCTGAAGGCCTCTTTTTAAATATTCTGCTCCCAACCTGCTGACCTGCTAAGTTTGAAGCATCAATAATTCACTATTCTCCCCTTCTGTCATTATGGTTTCTGAGCTCCTCCATTCTCCAGTAAAGTGCCTTTTGAGGGGTGCATGCCATCCACACCTGTACTCAGTCAGCTCCCCGTCCAAACACATCACCCCAGTGACATGTGGAGATTAGAACAGTTCACAATTTCCTGTGTTCTATTTTGTGCTGCCACACAGGAGGAGCAGAGGAATGTCTGTGTTATCTGATGAAATTAAGCTGTATGTGATTGATGGGATTCTTCAAAAATGTCACTGGGTAGGATTGCTGTAGCTCAGTGTTACTTTAGCAATTTTGCATACTAACCAATTCTCTTACATCATGCTGTTTTGACATTAATCTAATTAGAATATTGATGTATTGAACACCTTTTTCTAAATATTCTAATGCATTCTGCTTTTGTATTGAGCATTTGGAACCCCTCTGTTTTAAAAGTGAAAAAGAAAGGCAGAGAACTTTAGTTTTCCTTCCACTGTCAGAACACAATGAGATGAGTTTTTCAGGACAGCAGAATAATTTGTGAACAAATTGCTTAGAAACAGGAAGGTTGAGGTGGCCTTGATGCCTGGCCGTGTTTGAGGAAACATTTCCGGAGAGTAATGAAAAGACATTGGAGGCTGAAACCTGTGCTGTCTGTGTTTCTCGCGGCTTACTGCCTCTCTTAGCAGCCGGACAAATTACATTTCAAATAACTGTTTACTTGCGTTTTCCCCATTTCCTCCATGGCTAGACAGGAATGTTGAAAAAAATGGAAAATCCCCCTTGATTGATTTTCCGGAGCAGCTCCTTGGCAGCTGCTAATAGGAAGGGGAAGCTGCCACTGTGGAATAACCTGTCCTGAATCTCTGGAAATTAATATACCCTCTCCAAATGTGGATTATATGCTGGCAGAGAGCCCAAGTGTTCCAGGAGGGATATTTGAATATTTAAATCTCTCTTTTCTTTGAAAAATAGGAAATACTATGAAAAAAAAACCCAAAATGTCCCAGAAGCTACCTCTGAGCTCCAGACCCTCCAATCCCCAATGTCTCTTGTTAATGCAGTGATGACTGTGTCTGTACAGAAGTTCACACATCAGCATGCATAAACAGAATATTCTTTTTCTAAATCTTCATTATTCATAGTGAATTTGGGGGAGGAAGCTAGCAGTCGCTCTATCAAAATCTGTTGCAGTGCAGTGTAAGATCTTGAGGACAATGAAATAATAAACTATAATTCTTTAAAATGGAATTTAGTCTTTGCACATTTGTTTATTTAACAGAACAGTAGTGAGGCTTAGAATTTTCTGGCTTCATTGTACATTCATGATGGAGGGTTTGCTTATGCCCGGCCAGTCATATGACTGTATGAAGCAAATCATCTTGCCTTGTTACGAAGCGGAGTCCCTGTGGCGCATTAGGGTAATCTTACATCGAATAATAATTTGGTCAGACTGACATAATCATTATTCTCATTTGGCTCAGTAGCCATTTGGACCACTGTCTATGTATCTAGGGGGTTGGTTTACATTTGACCTAGCTGATGAAAACACACTGTCATTGGGTATACACTAAACACTTCGCAGTTTCTTTAACTGTCTATCTATCTATCTATCTATCTATCTATCTATCTATCTATCTATCTATCTATCTATCTGTCTATCTATCTATCTATCTATCTATCTATTGCTATATAGAATTAAAGTTTTCACTCAACAGAATCACCTCAAAATCATCTGCAAACAATATTCAGCAGACACTAATAAACAGAAGACAGCAATGCTGGCATTGAGAGGGGACTGTATAGCAGCTTGTGTTCAGAATATAGTGCAGGAGAGAACAAACACACTCCTTAGAGGAGCCTGTTGATGAGAAAAGCTCAACTGACAGAAAACCATTTATCCTAACCACTTGAGATGAGTAAGTTTAAATTTGACAATGATCCGTAGAAGAATTTGGAAATATAACTTGAAATGAGAAAGAGGAAGTTTTCACTGAAGTGATGTGGCTGTATTGTATTAAGTGCAGATGAAATGTTGACAAATTGAAGCAGGTCTTATGCTTTACTCTTGTCACTTTCTGGAAGTGTTTAATGAATATAACAGCAGCGACTGGTCTACAATCATTTTTTCTTTGTTACCAGTACCAGAGCAGTATCCCTTAACAATGCTGATATATTATGTAGCTCTATGTACAATTAAATGATGTGGTGGAAAAGGCCACTCAGCTCTAATGCTTGAGATATAAGCATATGCTTATGAACACAGTCTTTTTCTACACCGTATTAATGTGAGCCAATACCATATTTTAGTCAATATAAATATGTACTAATGTGATCCATTTTGTGATCTCACTCAATGGCCCCTGAAATCCTAAGCATAAGATTTTTGTGCAAAAAGTTTTCAGGATGTGCTATTTCAAAGTAATCCAAGAAATTTCAACTATTAGTGTGTGTAAAGATCATAAACATAGACCTTTCCCTTTTAACTTAGTTTGCTATATTCATGTCTCAAGGGATTATATCTTCCATATCATGAAACATTTATTATGCTCAGTTATTTACATATGAATGTGCTTCATACAGAGATGATTCAGTAAACTTCAATGAAACTAATTTTTGATTAGTGAGAATCTATAACAGCAAAACTTGAAAAATAGACTGGTTCACCAGTGCTATTCATATGAAATGATACTTTATCATTTCAATTGCTTGAATTTGACCTTCATGTTTCACATAATTTTAAGGTTATATAGGTAATTATAACCATTACTATAATTACCAAACTAATAATTTTTAGTTAGGTAATTACAGCTATATGTATTAAGATGCTGTCAATTCCTCTTTGAAAACCTTTTCTTTCCAGTTAGGGATTGAGTCTCCCTCAAAACATCTCTGTAGCAGAGTGTAATTGTAGTGTTCCACTGTAGTCAGGCAGTGTACATACTGAATGATAAGTACATAAATAAATCAAAGGAAGCGTGTTATGGAAGAGTCTGGGGTCCTTTGTTAAGGCTTAATCTAAACTAGAGCACCTTTGAGCTGGCTCCCTCAGCTCTCTGCCTCTGCATTTTAATGAACATTAAAATGTCACAAACAATGGATGGGTAAAGTAGCCAATATGTGCCTTAAGTAGACTGGGTCTTAATTAGCAACAGATGGTTTTGTGTGATGTGCCATTTCCATGTGTGGATGGTATCCAGTGGGGTACAGCATGCTGCCTACAGACAAAGTAAAATCATTAAAAATGTAAAATACCATTGTACTCCTCCATCATCTAATTATACAGGGGGGTCCTTGTATGTGATGTGTCACATTAAACAGGGGAACTGAAGCATGTGATATGTTGATCTCATGAGTTGACATTTAGACCACAGCTATTTAAATTGTAACGCCTATACATGTCACTAGTGATACTGTATACACTGCTACGTACACTTTATGTACAGTCACATTTGCCATATTTTTCTGTATGCAGTACTAGCACAAACATGTTTTAATTCTTGATCATCCTTCAAAGCTGGCATAGTAATAGGAGTGCAAACAGAGAGCACATATTAATTATCTCCTGTGCATAATGTGACAAGAATCCCTTGTTCCTCTGAATGATGTAGGCTGCTCACCCCTAAAACTCCTATCTACTGTAGTTGCTGTGGGGCCCGTCAGTGCTTGCATGCTGTGACAGTGAGATGAATGGCCTTGGAATAGCTTCTGAAAAACTGCTGTTTGCCCACTTATTAATTCCTGCCGGGGATGTGCAGCACTATGGCAGTCCTGTATATGATTGCTGAGCTCTTGGGCAAACCACTTTCATCAATATGTTTGATCAAATTCAGTGACCAAAAATATTTGCAAAGCAGTCATGTCACTGGTTATGGAAGCCTGTTAGGCTCAGACTCTTTTAAATTGAGAAAAAAAATTACTGGGCAGCTTGGTCACCCACATAATATGGCGCTAAAAGCCTCTATTTGACCGGTGGAATCAGTTCTTGTTTGTTGCAAATGCGCAGAAGTATTTTCATCACAACATCTTTCACAGAACAGTAGGACAAGAAGGAGGCCTCAGCACAAGGCTGAAATAAAAAAAAACCTGCTTGTTATTTTTCACTATGTTCAAAAGCATGGCACCTCTGAAAGCACCATTCTGTTTGAGCCTTAAAAAACTTCACATGCTGTCTACTCACTTGTCTTGGACTGGAAGACTTCACTGCAAAGATTTGATATGGCTTTTACTTTTCTTGAAGAATAAAGTATAGAGTTGACTTTATACCTACCTTACAAATAATGTGCCTTGTTAGATATCTTCTAACATCCTATCTGGTGTGTGTGTATTGTGGGGAAAGTGACATTCGTATAGCAAAAAATGGATTCTTAAAGAAATAAAGAGTTTTTGTAGCAGGTTTATCCCTGAGTATAGCTGAATTTCGGTGGGCTCGTTGTTGTGACATTACACATAAGAGTTCTGGGCCTCAATTCTCAAGCTTACATATACTAAAATTCACAAGTTGGGTAAATGTACACTTTCACACAAAATTCAAGATTTTCTACATAGATCTTGAATTTTGTGGAAATGTGTGTCATGCAAGCTCCTGAGCATGTGTTCCTTATAGTGGACCATGTCAAGTTATCAGAATTTTTATATGTACTTGAACCAATGAACCCCATACAGTACAATCATGAGAATTTCCAGAAGATGCTAAGGATGATTAATTGTAGCTGTCTACAAATATGTAACAATTTTCTTTTCTTGAAGACCTAGCTAATGCTGCTCTCAGGCAAGCATGTGTGTTCAAGGATCCTGTGTGATTTTTTTTGTATAGGCTTTGTTTATAGGCTTACACCTCTTTTACCTCACAACAGGTTATAACAAAGCTCTTGGTGCTGCTGTGTGTTTATTTACACACACACACACACACACACACACACACACACACACACACACACACACACACACACACACACACACACACACACACACACTTTACAGGAGAAGGAGAGCTCCTTGTGTGGTCAGAACTTGCCCTCATTTCAGATGGCCATGAGAGCAAGGCAATGGCACTAATGCAACAGACTTGTCTGCTGGCTTATTTTTTTACTGTCATATATAGTGAACACACTGCAGACAGGATCTGGGAAGCTTTACAAAACAAAGATGCCATTTTTTCTTAAATGTGTTGATAATTGAGAACACATTGACCTGTTTGTTGCTCAGTTCTAATGCTGAGATTATTGTTTTTTATTGGTTTTCATTGGACATAGTGTCCAAGATCATCTGGACTGCAGGCAAAATACTGTTAATTAATTGTAGACTGAAAAATACAGATTAAGTGCCAGCAGTAAGCTACCTCCATAAATAATGTTTTATATTCCCAAAAATCTTTCATTCTGAGGACATCCCAGATGTTGAAGTGAAGACAATTCCCTTTTTTCACTTGATAAGTTTCTCTTTGATTCTGCTTGATAAAGTTTGCCTTTTCCCTGAAACTCATGTTGGTGTCTGAAATGAAAAATGAGTATCCCATATTATTAGCTATCTCAATAAGTCTTATACTATGCTTTCTAATTCAATGTAACAATAATACCAGACATTCTGTAATAGTCTACTTCTGGTAATAACAAGCTTGTGCAGCTTCTGTGAGCCTCCCCCACATCTACACATGTCATTAGGAGAACTTGTTGGCTCAGTGTGGTTTATTCTGCACATATGTAGTCTTCAGTGTGACATTGTGAGTTGGTCGACAGCAGACGCTTTCTGGGAAGGTGACAGGGCAAGGTTGGATTAATGGTGTTGTAGTCTCTCTGACTGCTGTGAGTTGGCCTCCCAGAGAAGTGCTTGTGGGACTGACTTTTTATTTATTTTCCTAAAGATGATCTCTCACTTGTGTCAGTGTTCCATGGTAGTGGGTCTCAAAGGCTAACTTTCCTCTGTTGATGCTTGAGGGGATCTGGTTAATGTTCCTCTCAGTGGCAGATTTGTCAAATGTTTGCAAGGAGTTTTAGACTCACTAAACCACTAATGTGGCAATAAAGATTTTTTTCCCAAGATTTTTATTTGTGTGTATTTTTTTTAAGGCAGGAACGCCTTATACTGTTTGGATCAAGTAACTCTAAGAGTACTGCAGAATTCTTCCTAAACAGGATTGATGCACATGCAATTTTGAGTTATATCAACGTAAATCTGTGCGTTCTGATATGAAGCCAGATGGGACAGTTCAAACAGAAGCATGAAGTAATTTAATGAAGTAGCTGAGGATATGTTGACTATTACAATGCAGCCCCTGCTTTATTCACTAATCCAACAGCCTTTTCCCTTTGCCACAGTAAAGAACAGTGATATCATGAATTGAGAAGGTAAGCACGTTATCAAAACAGTGGAGCCACAGTCATTATCTGTCACACCTTGGGACTGTCCACCTGTATCTGGGAGTATCCAGAATGCACACTAATGAAAACAGTGAGAGGTTAACAGGATTTTTTATTCCCCAAATTCTCACACAGTACAGCCACATGCTGGAGGCCATTAGCACCTTCAGTCATGGAAGAAAGCAACTATGTTCATATTTCTATGTATAAAAGGAAGTGTTTAAATATGAAGCGGTGATTCACACGATTTGGTGCAGATGAGTAATCATTAAAAGAAAGGATGAACTGTATATAATAATGCAGTCACCTGTGTCATTTTAAGCATTCTGTTGTAGCACTATGTGGAATTTGTACTCTCATAGCTCAGATTTCCATGACACATGGAATGACACATGGACACAATTTTGAATGATTTATGAGCATGAGTGGTCATTGCTTCCATTTCCCTAACATATTAACGCAGTAAATTTTTGCTGCTAGTAGGACTAAACTACTTATAGTACTACTGCTATTAGTAATAGTAATTATTTCCAATGCCTTGGCATTCTGCCACTTGATAAATAGAGCTACTTTCCAAAGCAGACTGTCCTTTTTCACTTATCTTTGACTTGAGGAGTTCTGGTGCATCTGGTATTGGGTGGAGGTACAGTTAGAATTAATGAAACATAAACTTGACTCAACATTACTTGAGTAACATTATGCAGGTGCGCCTTCATTTAAATGACAAAAGGAAAACAGTAAATCCAGACTGACTCAGAATAATTTAGGGTAGCCTGCTTACAGATTTGTAACCCAATTTAAACATGTCCAAGCAGTTGGAATTGATGTCATAATTTAAAAAAATATAAAAAATGAATTCTTTTCCTCTTTATGGAACCCTGTTTTTGAAATCAGCAAGGGCATATTATGCCCATCTCACCACAACCACCTCTGCATTTACACAGGAGGGCTGAAGCAAGATGAATGCAATCCCCTGAAACACTTGCACACAGCCAAAAGCTATTTGTCACACAAGAGGCCACACAGTGCACCACAGTGAAGTGGTCACTCATTGGAGAATAGTCACTCTTCTAATGACATTATCCTACTAACTAGCACAGGGTCTGATGAATTACATGGTGCCTGAGAGCAGTGAAATGAGGAAGCCCTGGTTTACCTACCCACTGCTGTCCCTGGTGGAACTACACTAATTCCTGTCTGTTCTAAGTCAGTGTGCTCAGATAACAAACCTGGTTTTGAATTTGTGCCATGAACAAGTGTCTTGCCAGTGGAGCCACCTGGGAGCCCCAATTGCTTTAACTCTTTCACATGTAAGTTCTAAAATATACCCCCCCCACACACGACTTATTTTATGCTATGTAGCGTATGTGTTATGTTACGTTGTTCGTTATGTTTTCATTAGCGTTATTTGCTGTTTCCTCAAAGCTAACATTGAATTTTTCAGATTTGGAAGTCAGAAATGTGTTATGCTGCTTATGTTGCAATTTATGTGAATCTGCATTGAAAAATAAATAGTGATATTGCATTTGTTAAAGGTTTTTTATGTGAAAAAGCAGTGGGTTTAGAATGAATGTTGCTTTGTTGCATCACTTGTAAATAGGCATTTTAATCTAGTGTTCTAATCACACCAGTTTGACCATACACGTGAAGGGTTAATAACATGATGCCTTGTTTTCTAATAGATGCAGTGTCATGGAAATGATATGTTAAAACCAGCACAACATTTTCTGTTAAAACCATAGAGAATCATTTTCATGACCACCACCAGAACAGAAGCACACAAAAAAGTGTACACAAAAGAATTGACAACAAGCAGCAAATGTCTCCAAACATTATACAACAAAAGCTGAACTGCATTTTAGTGCATGGTGTAGAGACTTCCCAAGCAGTCTAGATGCCTGAGGGAAGCTGAATTCTCTGTTCATGTTGTGGACATTTATGCTTCCAGAATACATAAATGGGTGGAGACAATGATGAGTAGGTGGTGATGATTCATATGTCTATTTTATACTCTTCCACATGACATACAGCAGGATACAAAGTGGCCTAAAAAAGTGAAACAAGTTTGTTTAATGTTCTGATTGCAAGTTTCTTATTCAACTCTCTTTGGTTATTGTAATTCTGGTTTCTTAAATTGCATTTCTGTTCTTTGCAGGATTGCTTTTCTGTTGCCTCAGGTACAACAAATTATGTAAGTTGTAACTTCATCATTCTGCTTTCACCCAATGAGAAATCATTTGCATAACTTTTCAAGGAAATTTTATTCACATTCAAGTTGGTCCAGCGCAGTGATAGAGACATAATGTGTGAGAAAAGATAGGAAGAGCAAGGCAGGGATGGCAAAGAAAAAAAGAGATGGAACATCAGTTTTCAACGGTAAATGCACACGTGATGGAATAACTGCAGTCGTTAACATTACTGTCAGGCCCAGTCAGTTTTCTGTTGGTTTGTTGTTTTCATTGCTGTCCAGAATAAGTACAAGTATTCAGTCACCATGACAGCCTGACTGGATTTTCTGCAAAAAAATGTTGTCGTTCATTCTCGCTTGACTATGTATTATAAAGGGACCATATTCAGTAAAAGTCTGGGAAAAAAAACATGGGTATCTTGCAATGTTTATATTTTAAATTGAATTTGTTGAGTTTGAATCTTCACTGCTGTTTGAAGGTTTCAGTTGAGAATTTGTACCTGATGAACTGTAGGGAGCAAGCTAATAGTTTGTCACAGCTGTAATGAAATGGGAGATTCCTGGGGATGAATTGTCCTGCTCTGTAGATTACCTCCAATATCACTGACAGAGACTCTTCCCTTGAACAGCAGTAATGTATTATCTCATTCTGACCTGAGTGTCATATGAAACTGTTATGTGATGTAGTCAATGTATCATTAGAAAGGCAAGCTTTTAAACGCACACTTCTGTTCATAAAGCTAAAATGTACATTCTATTGCATATCTTACTGCCTTTCTCAAAACTAAATCACATTTTTGATTTTCAAACATCTAACAGATAGCTTTAATGATTAAAGCCTTAAAGACAAGCTCTTTAACATGTTTTTTTGAAACTGAATTCATTATTTAAGCATGTGTTTAGGATTTGGATTTGCTAAATGAAATATTACACATTTAAATATATAAACAGTTAAGAATCAGGAAAAAGGGTGTCCTACTTTTGGCTAAATTAAGGATAAAGTGCCATCAAACATACTTGAATGAAAAAAATCACCTGATTTGCTTTGTTTTAAGGAGTTGATAATTCAGAATTCTGACTGATAGCATTCACTTCTACAAGTGATTTTTCATTTTCATTCATTTTTGTGCCATAATTAAATGTTATTCTGCTACCTGTCGCTTTTGCTATCAATGTGGCCCTTTGGGGCCCTATAAATGGCATCTCATGAGAAATTTGTTGCCCTTTTGCCACGTCCACAGGAAGATATACCAATTTGCATTCTGGGTGCAATTGTATGACCCTGAATGAATACAGTGGATGCTCATAGAAACTGCTTTGATGAATAGATACAACCTGAGAATAGTTCAGAGCTGTATTTATTATCTCTGTTTAGCTCTGACCCTTGAATGTCTGTCAGACAGACAAACTCAAATAAATGGCCAGAGTGCAGAAGAACTGTCATGAGTATATTTGGCAAACCTCTCAGGTAATCCACTGTGAAGTAATTAAAAGAGAATCTCACTCAGTGAAATTATATGTGACAATAATAAGATGTACATAGATGGTGGCATGTCTTAGGTGTAATGCACAAACAGGACATTTAGTAAGGTGGCCATATCATACAACTTGCCATAATAGCACTAGATATCTGTGATTTTCCAAAAAATCAATTCCTTAAAACCATTTGGGAAGTATTCCCATTTTTGGCTTTGTAGAACAGCTATTCGCCTACCTTTTCCGTTATTTTTTTGTGTGAATTCCTCTGTGGAAACTGCTTTAAAGTTGAGCACTCTGGGTGCTCAGAGAATCGTTCGAAGCAGTTCAAAAAAACTGTTTGAAAGAAAATCCAAAAAACATTGGATATCTCAGCACAAAGAGAATCCTGTTCAGGCTTTTTAATGAGTCTGCTCCCTCCTCAGCGTTCGAGGCTTTTGGAGATTTTTCTTTGGAAGAGGTTCCCTTTCATGTGGTGTTTTCTTTAAGGGGGCCTCAGGTGGACCTCTGCCACAGAGGAGTGGGCACAGTTGTGGGTCCCTGGAGCTGGCACAAATCACCAGCCTGACAGCCTGACTCCTTAGTTCACTCAGAGGAACTTGTGTGAATTCTAAAAAGAATTTTACCTCGTTGTATAAATCACTGTAAAAAAAAAATGTCAAAATATATTCTTGGCAATTGGGACAGCCCTGTCAGTGGCCTCTACCAACAAAAAACTGTACTGAGACCTAGTTTGCCTACCCAACAGCAAGAGTGTAGCTGCCAGTATAGCTGCCGTGCCCCCCATAACATGAAAGCAGAGAACAAGTCAAGGCTGGTGTGGACAAGGGAAATTACAATGCACACAGCAGAGAATCCAGCACTATCAAACTACAGTAGTGGTGTTCAAAAAGACCTTTCTGCATAACCATTCAGTCAAATGAGTACCTGGCATGAGATGATTTAGGCTACAATTTCGGCACCATAATGCCCAAAGACATATGAGCTTCTTGTCTGATACAATTGTCCTTTGTGCCTTTGCTCTCAAGAATAATACTAATCTGACTTCTGAATTTGCTATATACCTGTTAATTCATGACCATATACACTTGTACTCTTGGCCTTTGGTGCTGACATTTTGGGGTACCCTCCACTTTGGAAAACTACCTAGCATGCTTGCCCCTCTCCAAAAAAGCAATGTGCATACACTAAGCACACCATGTTTTCTGAGCTGCCAACTGATTTCATTTTACAGAATAATATATGGGGTGACAAATGCAAATAAAAATGCATCATTAGTTATTATTAGTATATGTTTTTAAAAATGCTTCAATTTTTTAAGTTTTTAAAAAATTCTTTAGTTCATTTAATGTTAAATTTTAAACATCCTGACTTGATATATTTAAGACAGTTATACATATTAAAGCTCAGTGTTTACCCTGTTTACTTTTGCTAGAAGTTTCATCCATTAAATGTTTAAAATAAAGTTTCTACAGTCTGAAACAGTTTAAAAAACTGTAAAGCTTTTATAGATGGGATAAGAAAACAAGGGGTTCAAATGTGAATGTCATTCAGAATCACTCATATCCCTTTCAGTGAATTACTAGTGTATTACAACATTTAGATATTATTGTTTTCCAATGATATTCAGGAATTGGGTTGAAGTTACTCGGATATATTGAGACTTCCCTCATTATTTAAAATTTTGTCTATGCCTAGCGATATAAATGTCTGTCTCTTCAACCCACATACTTAGTCCACAAGGCTGTTAATATTTATTAGTAATTTAGATGGGACCCATAATGCTATTGAAGTTGAACCACATCTCATCAATGCACAGAAGCACCACATGTGATTTTTAAAAGCATTGGTGTTGTAACAAAATTGGAAGCTAAGGAAATATTTAGCTTCCAGAGCAAGCAGAAATATTTTTCCTTCAAAAAGCAAAGAAGGGCTTCCCTCTGAACCCTAGAGAGAAAAATGCTGTTCAGTTGCAGTCCAGCACAACACAGGACACAATGGCTCACTGGAGAATTGTCCTACCAGGATGATACTTCAAAAGAACTGAAGACCCTCAGGCAGTTGTTCACTACATGGTGACATAAAGCTTAAACAGAGATGTTGTAATAATGAAGGCTCATTTGACTGATGGGCACTAAGGTAAGAAAAAATGAAAACAACTGACTGTGAGACAAGATGAATTACACCACGCGAGAGGAAAAAAACCAAAATCTTGGGAGGCCATCATCCTAAAGTTACCAGCCCTCTTGTTCCTAAATCATGGAAACATAATCCAGTTCACCATGTTTTACATTTGCCTAGTTTGTATATTTCAACCTCCCACATTGAGGATGAGGATTGGATCAGGGGTGGCTGTGCAGTTCCTCTGTATTGACTCCAAATACTACTGCTGGTGCTACTACTGTTATACCTAACACCACTACTGCTGTTAATAATATAATAAAACATGATGTAATGTAACATATATAGCATTCTGTAGTTAATATAATAATCTAAGCTTCCATGAAGTGAAAGTAAGCCTTTGATATATGTTTACCAGCCTTTCAAGACATTCATTCATTAATATATTTTGTAGGGAATGAAGGTTATATGTTGAAATGTGTTTCTTTTTGTTTCTTGAAATGGCAGCCAAAAATTCAATAACATGATATAGTCTAATGCAAGACATATTACATTTGTTTTTTTTCTACAAGACAGAACTATAACTATCGTACCATCACCCATTTGCAAGCCAATTTTAGCCATGAAATAATCAGCGTTTATGTGGTTCTGATCAAGCAATAGATGAGAACCATGTAATGATTCCTTTTTTGTTCTCTGTCTTCATATTGATTTTGCAAAACAATTTTGTCAATGAAAAAATTTCTTCCTAACACCAGAACCTGCATGATTGATTCCCATCTTGCACATCACATTCTCACAGATTAGTTTCACTTTCATGATTTGTTTCGCTGGCAAAGAATCTCAATTAATGAACATCTCTTGCACAACACAGCCTAAAAATGCACAACTGTCCTCCATGACATTATATCAGTATATGGTATACAGTAAAAAAACAACTTTTAAAAACATCATCCAATAATGAATTCAGTGCTATGCTATATAATGAGCCAATCCAGCTGGAGACTCTGTTCATTTTGTAATCATAACAAGCCAGATGCAAATATGTTCTTTGGTTGCCAAGCAACAGTGACTGTTGACAAGCTTAATGGAAAATCTAAAGTTTTCAGCATCCATTTTTTCTTTCCGAGTAATTCAATCCGATTACCTTCTTTTCTATATATATATATTATATATATATATATATATATATATATATATATATATATATGTGTGTGTGTGTAACAAAATTAGAAATATCCATAAACAATAGACAAAACCTGATTTGCTGCTTAACATGCCACAGTGTGCATGTTGAATGGCCTTATTGAACATGTACATCTTATGACTACGAAGATTAAAAGAAATGTCTTTTTGTTGAAATGGTTTGATGTATAACCTGGCAGATATTACCACTGGGCTCAGTATTATGAGCAGCTTATTGATGGACAGGAGATGTCATGCTGCTCATCTATCAGCCTAATTAATAAGTGCCCTGTCATACCATACAGGCTGAGAGCGTCACTCGAAATTAGGGGGCACATTAAAGAGGCAGCACTTAGCATCATTCAAAATTACAGCGGTTACAGTGAGCACATGTAAGAGGAATTTAAAAAAATCATCTAACAGTGGAAATCGATGACATGAATGGCAGTTAGCCAACCATGAATAATAAAAAATAAATATATATTTTTTACAGTATATTCACCAATGAGTAATATTATAACAATAATTACCTCTGAAAGGATTTACCACTGCAGTCTTACTTGGAGTCACTTTATCTGTTTCACTGATCTTTATTTTAGTCACTTGGGGCAAGTCAAACATATCTCTGTGAAGACAACCCACTACGTACTTTAATCCATCAATTCGGCAAGTCCTGTCAGTAACTGCCCCATATGTCTTCTTGAAACTGAAATTTGATTAAACCTTCCAGAGGACCTTGGAAAAAAATGTCAGGCATATCTGTTTATTTACTGCTGCTGGTGGTGAGACTGTTAAAGGAATAGGCTGTTCACTACTAGACAGTAAGGGCACAATTCTCCAAAGTATATGTCCTTGAACTGATTGTATATCGATACCCGGGTCAGTTTATCGCTGGCCACTACTGTGTAGAAAATATTTTTTGTCTGAGGGAACTCATCACTGTTCTCCTGAGTAACAGAGAGCTGTTACAGAATTTTACCGAGTAGTGTCCCTATCTCTATGCTTTGTGAATATCACCGTAAGCAATATGTCACAGCTGTCCAGCCATCCATGAATTCTGTTGCAGTGCTGACATCTCTATGGTTGCCCCTGTATGCATTCTAATATGCACTCTATTTAGAGGCAAGGTGGAACAGAAATGGATTCGGTCAATTTAAAGATTTTGCTGAAGGTATAATGCAGCACACGATCATGCATAATATAACTCAACCTGTTGCATCCGAAAGTACCTATGATATGAATTCTGAAGAGCGCCTCTGACTTTAAGATGAATTGTCTTCCCTCAATACAACATGCTAAAGATGATGCTAGCATTGTAATATATTTATCCTGTTAGGATTAGAGCTACACATGTGCACACTTTTTGTTTAGCATTTATTTGGCAGGTGCTGCATTGTACATGCAATCACGCAGCTAGAGGTGGCATAAAAAGGTGAAACCACTGACCAGTAAAGGAGGGAAACAGCATATTGGGGAAAGTTTGATCTTGACAGAGATGTTGGGATTAATTTTGATGGATTCTGGATAGTAGGACCAGCACACAGCAGTTTTGGGAACTTTTTTGGTAGTTTGGAAAACACAGCTGGTTTTCAATCAGATGCCAGTCGTCAGTCTTTTGTTTTGGGCCTACCACGATCAAAGCACTTCGCCGAATGATATACTGTTTGGGTTCACTACAACTCGCAAGACTGCACATTATTTAGAGCCACCTGTTCACCAGGTGTTGGACTGTTCCCTTTGTGCCATCATTTTTAATGAACTAAACTGAACTGAACAAACCACCGCTGCGGCTCTGGTGGCTGTATGTAGAGCCCAAAGGAGACAGCTTGGGACATCTGCCTCTTGCTGCTTCTGAAGTTTGTTTGTTTACCTTTTCATACACTCACACACAACACACAGTGAGGTTATACTAGCCATTTCATTTTACAGCCATTATAATCATTTGTTTTTGAGTCAGATGGAGACTAGATTGTAACAATCCATTTTATTTCTATTATTTTCTCTATTCATTTACATTTACATTTACATTTATTCATTTGGCAGACGCTTTTATCCAAAGCGACTTACATAGGTTACCGTTCTTTACAATGTTATCCATTTATACAGCTGGATATTTACTGTTATTTACTGATATTCACTATTATATACCCAGGTAGTGCAGAATACAAAGAATCTAGTGATTTATATTTTTCAAAAAGTGTGAACAAACTGGAACTACTGCTGTAATTTGAAGTTAATATCAATTCAGACTAAAATTTCTCAGGAAATGGTTAAATGATAGAACACTTTTTTGTAACTGGATCATAACCAAGCATGAAAACTATGTAACATCCTTCACAATGGACTAAAATCAAAACAGAGCCAATGGATGTCACTGATCTCAGAAAATAATTCAGATGTGAATATCACCTTTGTAACAAAGTATTTTTGATGAGCCCTGCTAGTCTTGATAAGAACAACACGCTGCTTATCTATGTCTTCCTGAATAAATTGAGAAGGATGATGTTCTGTTTGTCATGTTTGAGAGAAAGAGGAAGGTGCTGTTTTCCTCACTTGGTGCAGGTGATAAATTCTGTTAGGTCTTCACAATGAAAACAAAGCACTTCTGAATTATTATAATCCATCCCTGAGGAAAGAGACTAAAACAATACTAGTAATAAAAAGTAAAAATCACTCTGAAACAAAAGGCACACAACAACATAGTTATAATGCAACAAAATTATGATACAACCAAATAAAGGTTAAAAATGTAAAGAGGGGTTCCTGAGTGGCTCAACTTGTAAAATCACATGGAGTTACAAGTGCAAGGTTGAGCACCATGGCCCAGGTTTGATCCCAGCCGAGTCTTTGGCCGATGATGAATGGGAGCCGAATAGCAATGGAACAAACACATCCACTGGGGGATATACAGTAGGGGAGCGCTGGTCAGCTAGGGGATGTAGTCCACTCTGTTGCTCATCAGTGCCCCCCCTTGAGTAAGTGCGGACACTCACAGGACTGACTGTATACAGCTGCACATGAAGTCTCTTCCTAGGACTCATGTCTGAACATACTCGACATAAGGACCGCGGCGTGTAAAAGATGTTGTGATGGCATGACTTGTTTTGGACGAAAGCGCTTGTTTGGCTGTGCCCTCCTGCATTGATATTGGGACTTGCAGTAACAATGGGGGCTGCATGTTGAAGGACTTATTTGAGCATTCCAACATGAGAGAAAAATGAGAAAAAAAGCATTGGGCATTCTTATTTTTTATAAACAGTAGACTCCACCCCTAATTCCTGAAACACTAATTACACTACCTTGACTGGTCATTTACTGGCTGGCTGAGTGAGCTCACAACAAACCTATGATAC
Source organism: Megalops atlanticus (assembly GCA_019176425.1). NCBI lineage: Eukaryota > Metazoa > Chordata > Actinopteri > Elopiformes > Megalopidae > Megalops > Megalops atlanticus. Next base: position 25,874,487 of record CM032875.1, on the reverse strand, counting down.
TTGAAATCATGTGTCAGGCCTATTGCTGGCAAGTGTGAAAATATCAGTGAAACTGTTTAGTAGGGGGTTTTCAAAACATGGGGCTAAAAAAAGCAATGACATTTAAATCTGATCAAGTTCATCCACAGTATCTTAACAAAAAAGAAAAAAGAAATCCTAATTCTGTGATCCATAAAATCATTCTGATTATTTCTCTTTTGCATCATAGCTATCAATAAGTCAAAGATTGGACAACGAAAAAGACAGTGGAGTGAAGCCTTTTATGTGCCTGGGGGTACACACAAGGAATTACCTGCATCTGAGCAGGTTTTATTGACACAGCACAGATGTGTAGGCATCAGGTTTGGAATATCTCCCGTCAAAGGATAAATTGATGATGATTTATTATTCTTGTCCTCTCAGGCAGTTCACAGTAAAAAACTGTAACACTTTTCATGTCTCAGTGAATGCAGTTGCATGGTTTATAATCTAGCTGTACATGGCAGTGATGTGACTATCGGCATGACCAGTCCAGCGTTTCAGTATTCAGAGCTCATATCATTTGCTGGTATTGTTATTTGTAAGTAGCTCTGTCCATTGACATTATATGCATGGTTAGCAGACACTCTCATGCAGAGCAATGCACATAGCTTACAATATTAATGTGTTATCCATTTATACAGCTGAATATTTACTGAGATAATTCTGGCAAGTACCGTGCCAAAGAGCACAAAAGTAGTTGCCCTCTAAGGAATTGAGCCAGCGACCTTTGTGTTACAAGCCTTCACTTCTACAGTACATTGCTGTCCTCTCAGTCTGATTTGCTGTTTTATATCTCCCAGGAATTTCAAAAATTTATATTTTTCTGACTGTCAGTTCACCTCATTTCATTTGAGGTAAAACTCCTCACTGTTCATGCTCTAGCAAATTGCCTACTATCCCACAGCACTGAAGGAGAGAACTCATTTACTAGGATTATACAGTATCTCTGCTCTGCACACCAGAATAAGTATGCAAAACAATCTAAGGCGAAAATGGAATAGCAAAGGACCAATAGTAATAATAAAAACAATATTTATTATCTACATTATACAGGATGATTTACAATACCAAGTGTTGTTTAGCTTGCTAAGTACAGGAGAAGAAGAATAAATCATGGATCCCTGATGTCATTTCAAGATTTAGAGATCTCTAAGTAAAAGTCAGGGCATGATTGAAGGCATCTTGTATCTAAAAGTAGACCAGATGCTGGCGCCAGCCACACACTTTATATTTAGGGGGATTCTATATTATGTCATTAGTATTTTTGTTGGGTATAGCTAAAGCATAATTTGCTTCAGGATTCTGGATTGCAAATTATGGAATGAAGAAGTCCATACTGAACTGATCAAAATGGCTGTCAGGTAGAATGATCATATATACGTCTTCTTCTGCAGCTTTATCTTTTCTGTGCTATAAAGTATAATACAGTATATTCCGTGTCCATGTGGTTGAGTGAAGTGTGTTCATGTTGAAAGACAACAAAATATTTTGTCACATAATAAAATTTTTATTTTGTTTATTTTGTTTATTTCATTGAAATTTTTCTTTGTGCTAATGCTTCTGTACAATTAAGTCATTAAAATATTGCACTATGAGTAGTTATCCAATGGACAATATTTTGTCCAATTCAACATGACAGCTTCATCATGAAAATGTAAACTGTTTAAATTCAAACAAAATCACACATGCAAATGAGGCTTTTTATATACTTTCTTTACATGCTAAATGAGGAAATAAAATATCCTCAAAAAAGAGAAAATACAGGTAGATTGTGATGGGGGTAAAATGAAAGGTCGCATTTTCCAGAACTGATTATAAAATCTTTTTTCAAAATTGGATTTTATGGGAATTTAGGGGCAGAATTTGTTGGCCTTCTCATTGTAAAATGTAGGGAGCTTGCCTGTCCTCAGAGAGGGCACCATTTATATGTTATGAGGGTCATATAGCATTGGTCATATAGCAAGGATAGTTAAATTTCACAATGAATATCAAATTTAATATTTTATTTGATCTTTTATTATTCTTTATTAGAACCAGACAATGACAATTAATAAAACAAATGTATTAATAACAACAAAGACAAGCATTGAACAATCAAAAGAGAGCAAACAAAATAAAATAAACTAGAATAGCTAAAACAAACAAAGACAAACAAACAGAAACAAATTTTTGCATAAATGAAGGGGAAGGTTATAACAGAAACAAAACAACACAAAGGACAGGAAAGACAGCAAGAGTTCTGTGTTGTCAGTGTAGAAGTGGTATGATAAGCCATGGGAGGAGATGACAGAGCTGAGAGACTGCATATAAAGAGAGAAAAGGGGGTAAAGTACAGAACCTTGAGGGACATCTGTAGGCAGGCTGTAGGGTCTAAACAACCCACCGTTCCAGGACAAAGAGCATCCAGAGAGGTAGGACCGAACCCAAAGAACAGCAGTGTCAGCAACCCCCAACGTAGCCAGGGTAGACAGTAGAGTGTGGTCCACTGTATCAAAGGCTACAAAAAGGTCCAGAAGAATTAAGACTGAGGAGTGGGAGGATGCTCTGGGTAACTGAAGAGCCTCAATGATGGAGAATAGGGCAATCACTGTGGAATGACCAGCTCTAAAGCCAAACTGAAAAGGAGAAGGAGGTTGTTCTGGAAGAGAAATGAGGATAGTTGGTTAGCCACTGCTCATTCAAGTGTATTAGAAGTTCCAGACAGCAGATGGGTGCAGAGTCCTTTTCTTCAGCAGGGGTGTGACCCACGCTTCCTTGAAGCTTGCAGGAGTCACATCAGCATTGGAAAGCTGAGAGAATTTAGAGAGAGGAGGGGTAGAGAGTGGAAGGGAGGAAAAAGAGGAAGAGGAGACAGATGAGGGCTGTGGTGATTAGGGGGAGTTTCGAATATCTGTAATCTTTTGGTTGAAGTGATCTGCAAAGTCATCCTCAGAGAGATCAGAAGAGGGTGGGGGAGAGGGAAGATTGAGGAGGGAATACAGAACATATAATATGTTTTCTATTTGATTTTTATATTTAGACCTTTAATAATTATACTGACAAATAAGATGAAGTCATGTTTATCAGAAATATCTGTATGAAGAATGTATATCCACCATTAATGATCCACCATTTTTCACCACTGTCAAAAACCCTCACAATTTAGACTTAATGTGAGACAATGCTGAGCCAGTGTTTTTTAAAAGAATGACCGCCAGTGCTTTTTAGTTCATAAATATATTGGCTAAAGTCATTAAACTGTAGTAATTTACACTAAACTGCTTGCCACACATGGATACTCTGGACCGAGGGCCCTGGTAGATTCCTTTGTTTGTGCTATCAGTTTTGTCTCTATAGAGAGGAAATTTGAGCAAACAGCCAGGCAGAGTAGAGCGGCAGAGTGGGCTTTGGCAGGCACTGTGAGCTGCTGGGGTGGAACGGCAGCATGGAGCTCAGAGATAGACCATACATTATCCAGAGTAATTGAGTAGAAGAGGAATTTAACCTGGGCATATCATTAAAAAGAGTTTAGTAAACTCTGCAACACAGCCACCCACGCACTTCAGATGATAAGTCAGGTAATGACCCTCAGTGATTCATGCTGCAAATAAGCAAATAATGAAACTGTCTGTTTGAGAGAAATAGTTCTGAGCCATGAATCAGGAGATTGAATATACAGAGAACAGCTCTACAATACTAACAATCTCTCATACATTGTGTCCTTAAAGGTAAAATAAAAGTACCATGCCACAGAACAAAAGCAGTTAATGAAGATGCCTCAATGGCTTGTTTTCTTTTAATATCCAGAATGGATGTAAGCATAAAATTAAATAAAATAACTTTATAAACACATTTTCCATATCATGACAAGTTCATTAATTGAGTATAGCTTCTAGCTCAAGTCCTAGAAATGAAAACATCTGCTCTCATTTTAGCACAACTGGCCCTGCCAGCAAATGTTATTGTTTTTAATCCCGCAGGAAAAGGCACAAGTAGCACTGGGCCTGCTGTCAAAAGCCCCGAGTTCTTATGTATTCAAGGAGATGTCTTTTTATCTAGGACTTCAATGCAGTCAGCCACTGCTCCTCATAAATAAGCTATTACATGTAATGCACCTTGACATACCGTGGGTGTGTGACACATATAAAGTCAGCAGGTCTCTGTCACTGATTCCCCCTGAGGTGCCTTCCCCAGAAGCCCCTGGACCTTTATGTAAATTGTTAGGTTGGAAACAACCAGTGAGCTAAGAGTCACAAAGCATGTCTCTGCATGCATGTCTCTTTTCCTTTTTAGAACCAAGAAGAGATGATGTGAATATGTGCCTCTTAATTTCATACTATTAACTGCAACATTGCAGCATATAGATGCTCTAAACTCAACCTGTGTCTGTATCTAATATATAAACAGACTGGTGCTCCATTGCTAGTTAGAACATTGAGTGCTAAATTTCTAGTGAACTGAGAGAAACAAATATGACTAAGAGGTGTTTCACATGTTATTTAAACTGAATCATTGACTGATGTATCACTTACGTGTAAAAGAGATGTGAGAAAATTCATGTGGTGTCAAATTAGTTTAACAAGCTCAAGGCATGACATATTTTGCTTATTGAACTACACTTCCACCAAGATTTTGGAGTGTGTCCGTGGGAATTTGTGCCCATTCAGCCAAAAGAGCATTTATGAGGTCAGGCACTGATGTTGCACGAGAAGGCCTGGCTCACAATCAGAGTTCTGATTCATCCCAAAGGTGTTCAATGGGGTTGAGGTCAGGGCTCTGTGCAGGCCACTGGAGTTCCTCCACACTAAACTTTATGGACGTTGCTTTGTGCACAGGGGCACAGTCATGCTGGAACAGGAAAGGGCCTTCCCCAAACTGTTGCCACAAAGTCGGAAGCATACAATTGTCTAAAATGTCTTTGTATGCTGTAGCATTAATGTTACCCTTCACTGGAACTAAGAGGCCTAGCCCAAACCCTGAAAACCAGCCCTAGACCATTATCCCTCCTCCACCAAACTTTACAGTAGGCACTGTGCATTCTGGTAGGTAGCGCTCTCCTGGCATCCGCCAAACCCAGATTCGTCCATCAGACTGCCAGGTAGTGAAGCGTGATTCATCACTCCAGCGAACGCGTTTCCACTGCTCCAGAGTCCAGTGGCAGTGTGCTTTACACCACTCCAGCCATTGCCTGGCTTTGCGCATAGTGATGTTGGGCTTGTGTGCAGCTGCTCGGCCATGGAAACCCATTTCATGATGCTCCTGATGCACAGTTCTTGCACTGATGTTGCAGCCAGAGACAGTTTGGAACTCTGTAGTGAGTGATTTTACAGAGGATAGGCGGTTTTTACGTGCTTTCGCGCTTCAGCACTCGGTGGCCCCGCTCTGTAAGTTTGTGTGGTCTACCACTTTGTGTCTGAGCTGTTATTGCACCTAGATGCTTCCACTTAACAATAATAGCACTTACAGTTGACTGGGGCAGATCTAGCAGGGCAGAAATTTCTGACTTGGGGCATCCTATGACAGTGCCAAGTTTAAAATCACTGAGCTCTCCAGTACGACCCATTCTACTTCCAAGGTTTGTCTATGGAGATTGCATGGCTATGTACTTGATTTTTTGCACCTGTTAACAATCGGTGTGGCTGAAACACCTGAACTCAATAATTAGGATGGGTGTCCACATACTTTTGGCCATATAGTGTATGTATGTTTCATAATTTGCTGGGATAAAATTATTTATATTATTATATATCAGCTATTTTATGTTATGCTTGGAAGAAAAAAATCATCAGACTGCCTTCACACAAGAAATGTGCCGTAGTGTCTCAGACCTCCCTGTGCCAATGTAAATATAATAACACAGCATGACAGTGTTATTGAGTTAGTAAAGTAAAAGCAAGTAAATAAACAAATCAGATCCTCAAAGAGAAACTACATCGCAATCAATATTTATGTAAAATATCTGCTCAACAGCATTATAGACTTATCCTTAAAAATAAAATAAAGTATGTACTGTCAGCGTGTGTGTGTGTATATATAACATGCTTATTGTTTTTGTACACATCTTCATTTCTATTATTCATTATCTCACCAACATCCCCTCATGGGAAAGCTTTAATATTTCAAATACAGAATACATTATTTTCTAATGACCTACACATAATTCAATATGCATAATACACAGCGGGTTATATTACAATCATCACATCCCTTCCCTGCAGTGCTGACCCAAACCACCACTGGCACTATCCCCAGAATTCTCCTTGACCATTAATTGTACAAACATACAATGAGTGCAGTAGCAAAATTCCATGTATATATCTAATTTATCATGTGCTGTATTGCACACTGACACAGACACACTGACACAAATGATCAAGTCCTGTTATATTTTGTTTATACTGTATCTTTTGCTGTAAACAGTTATCAGTACCTTAACACCAGTTTCACTTTATAGAAGAGAATAGAATCATGTGTCAGCTGGAAACAATTGGGTTGGTCCTAATGCAAAAGGCTAGTGATCTGTAAAGAGAATAGGTATACTTCATACAGGTATATATAGGTATAGTTAAATCATTTTTGTGGCTTTATGTCGTAAAGAATTTGCACCATGTAAAAATAGATTCAGTGATTAGCAAATGAATCACTATATTTTCATCGAAATCAAAAAGTCATGCAGAGTTGTCTTGGTTAACAAACGGCAGGTGGGAAGGATTGTTCTTCTTAAATAGCCATTCCAACATGCACAGTAAAAATTCACTAACCCATTGATGCCATCAAAACTGTTTTCACAATTAATGTTCTTCAAATGAATGCCTGAAGTAAAAGGTAGTAAATGCTATACTTGTTAGGTTATTGTACGGATGAAAATGAATAGTACATTATTCATTGTAAATGTATTTAATAGATTTTTGAAGTCACAGCAGAGGTGAAATGTAGGAATAAGAAGTTACTCAACACTACTGATATACAAAGGAACAGTGCAGTAACTGCACATTTGCCAAAAACTGAGTTATAATTTTTATTGGTCTAAGAAGGATCTGATCTATCCTATATACAAGGGCCTTGACCCAGCTGCATCCTTTTTCTGAATAACAGAAGAGGCACATTTGCAGTGTCTGCCAAAACCTACAGACAATGCAAGGCAAAGTGAAGTTCATTCAGTTTGTACATTCATGGTTTAATAATAGTTACTGCATTTTACCTTTGCAGTTTACCATATTTTTAAAATGAGGCTGCACGTTGTTGCACATTGGTGTAACTTATTTTACAAGTGTAACATAGGTGAATACATTAAAAAAAGGCATTGTTATGTGTTCACAAGATGGGGGACATGTCATGACTAATAATTTCAAGGTCGATAGAGTGTGAAGGATCAAGGATTATGAGTATCAAAATTCCCACCATTGCATTTTCATTCAATTTACTTGATAGTTTTGTAGTTTGCCAGCATTAACTCCAGCTTCATAACTCATACATCTGATACCTATAACCACTCTTTTTGAGCTATTGGGTCCTAGGTAATCTCCTTTGATTTACAGTTAATGTTATAAGGCAGTATATATGTGACCCACTTTTTGTGCCAGTGGACGAAAGAGTTACTTTCTTTCATTGTTGGTTAATCTATTAATCAGTATGTCTTTCAGTACATATGTACAATATGCACACACCGGATCCAGATTCAAAAGCTGGTAACCTTGTGTGGCTGAATAGGGGAATTTGTCTGTATATGTATATATTTATTACATATAGTTGCATGATCCTTGATCCTGTTAGTGAGCACATTGTGAATACAAAGTTATGACAGTATATACTGTCCAATGGCTCCATGAACACACATTTATGTTATTACAAGGCATTAAGGACCTGGGATCACAGTGGGCTGTAGGGTCAGTGTTAATGTTAAGGGACATACTGAGATCATGTGTAATTACAAACATAATCCTCAAAGTCCTATTACTCAGTTCAGCAGAAGTTACAAAAATGCTACCGATAATTATAATGTACTATAATGCACACTGGTGTTTGAATTTACATTGTAATTATACACGTAATTAAACTGCAATGTAATCCAGAGGCTAAATTGCTAAGGTTAATAATTTATAATTAAAATCTACAAGCTGTCACTACTGGGACAGGTGCTCCTTTAGAAATGTTTTAAAATGAATTCCATGTGGACGTGGAACACTTGCCAAAATGCCAGTACTGCATTATTTCCTATTATTTCCTATTATGCTGTTTTTGATGCCAGTTTCACCTTTATGTGTTGCTATATAATTTTAGTCCAGCATCATCATCATCATCATTACTACAGAGACCACTTTGCTGATAATACAATGACTAACGTCATAAGAAATTAACATTACTAACATTATGAGAAATGTCCTGTGTGAAATTGGTTGAATTTGGTTAAATTGAAAATGAAAGACATTTAAACCACATACATTTCTTATTACACATGACCTGTGCAACAAAAGGCTGTGACCATGTACAATATTTTCTCACCAGTTTAATTTGTATTGCGAAATACAGTATACTACATTGATTCTACTTCTACTACTTCATGTTAGCCTTTGTCATGTATGACAGCTGAAAAATGGCACAAGTAGCATGACATTGTTTTGCTTCATGTTACACTTGATTTGATTTGTGTAGTGATTTTGCAAAACTTAACATTTCAAAAGTTTAGAAGTATGAGTGATCAGAAGTTACATCGTAATCCACAATAGCGCATGAATATAAAATATGAGGACATAAACATTCACATATTTTTTTAGATTTTTTTGTTTTATCACAACATTTAATTTTCTATTGTTGATTTGTACATCTGGATATTTACTAAAGGAATTCAGTGCAGTTACACTTCAGATGATGATTATGAAGAAGATGATGATTATCTCAGTGAAGATAATGTGAAAACTCCCAGCCCCAGAGCTGGAATAATTTTTTGTATAATCAATCACAGAAGGAGGATGTAATGTCAGGATGTGATCATGGTTGACATGGCAACCCCTCAAGTAGTGACCACATGGCCTCAGGAAATGTGCAAAATTAATCATATTTTATTAAGAGTGGAATTTCATTCACAATTTTACATATATGTTGCCTCTGAACTCTCAGTGAAGAGGCATTCTTTTTGAAAGGGTGAAATAAGTAATTTTATAAATTGCACTCTGTGATTACCAAGAGCTAGAATGTTTTCTCTGTGGTTTTATTAACTTTATACTGCTTTGAATTTGTTTGTATTTTTTATTTCCTTGAATACAATTGTTTTCACTGTGAAAATGAAACGCACCAGTCATTAACCTCCTGGAAGTGCTTCAATAAACTCAAGCTCTAAATTAGCTGGGGAAATTGTCCGCATGCTCAATGACTTTCCATTTCACAACATAATAGGTCAGAGAACAGAGAATAACTTCGCTGATGGCTTTATTTCCCTTTACAATGCACAATGCAGCTGATTTTGATGCTTCTAAAGTTATTGTTTAAAGCTAACGCAGCAGTTTTAATATTTACATTTGATGAGTGTAATTACACTTCAGTCAGTCAATTAATTAAAGTTTTTTCCTTCTTTTAATTTATATGTTATGTTTACAACTTGAGTAATAATTAATCACAAAAACTACTGTTTGTGTGTTCAATAACTGCAGAGGTTTCCAAGAATAGGATTTTCAGCCTATTACTGTATGTTTACATATGAACATGAATGTCTGTCAAGGATGGTGTCTTTGGGTCATCTGTTTGACCAGATACACTGTAGATATTGACCTAGCACATTCACTGCACTGTGCTTTGTCCTTAATGTGCTACTTGTTTAATTCCTTACACAACATTGTTAATTTTTGCATATCCACCAAACTGACTTGTGTAAACAGTATTTTTTTTAACCTATGGTTACACAATACACCTAGTATAGATGAAATCTATGTGATATTTTTTTGCTTGCTGTCAGAACAAATACCAATTTTGAGAATGTTTTCATTCTAGCTATAAACAACCTTAGGTATTAGCTATTGTGCCCTAGCTTCAAATGCACATTGCATGTTTTTATAATGTTTTTGTTAAATACCAGGGTTGGTATTCAGATTCAAATGAGGACCAACTTCTTAAATATCTTCATTTTATTGTAAATCCTAAATAAATGTACAGCACATATGAGATATCATATGCCATTATTTAAACTACAGATACCACTAAACCCACCATCCCCCAGTGCAAGAAAAGAATTTTTCTTTCTGACTCGAATCATTTTGCCACATAGTTTTGAATTTTGATCTGTGTCTAGCAGCATGCTATACCAGCTATGCTTCCAGTGAATCTTTGATCAGCATAGGCTGTCATTACTTAAAATAACTTGACAGCCTTTTCAGTTTCATCATGTGCCATTTCAAGCATCACAAGATCAATATCTCTGTCAATTCTTCATTTTGTTCAGAGAGCAGTTATGGGAATAGGTCTGAGAAGCACCAAAGCCATTATCTTGGTCCTTACATTTATTGCAAGCAGTGGGTTTTGAACGGATACTATTTACAAGCAATTGCATGCTATAGAAAATTGCCTCAGTTTATTGCTCTATAAACCCAAAGAATGGACCATTTCAGACCAAGAACAGAGAGATCTGTTAACAAAGTCACTGTAATTACTGGTTTTATCCTTTGAACAGATAAAAGTTTGCCTCACCGTATTCATACATATGCAAAAGGAAGAAAAGTTGTGTGTAAGAATTTGGGAGTGCAAAGACAATGGTGGAATGTGGTCAGAATCTCCTATCTTTCTTTTTCTCTGAATCGCTTCACTACAGCCAAATATAGTTTGTTCAGAGGGGAAACCAGAGCCTTGAAGCACTCTTTTTGAAAAATAGGATCAAGCATATAAGGACTAAATGAACTGCTGTGCTTTGGACTATTAGTGACACTTGCCTTGTCATCTTTTTATTCCATTTTGGTTGAGAGTTATATAGAAATGCAAGCGAGTAAGGAACTTATCCAACTTCAAATAAAAATGTTATCAAATTGTACATGACAGTATTGCAGACCTGCCCTGTGGCAAGTTGCATAGTTGCTGCTGCCCATTTTCACAAAACAGAATGGGAAATGGAACTAAATTCATGGCTTTCATTGATCAATCAGGGGCTTAGAGATATAGCGTTACTGTTCTAAGTATAGTATATTATAGTATAATTCAATCTTGCATTTATGAAAAAAATATTGAACATAAGTTTATTGCTAGGAATGTGTTCTTTCTGTAAAATCGGTTAAACACCTGGAATACTTTTTATGAAGACACAGATAGATGCATGTATTCTAAAACACACCCACAATATTGGATTAAAATACTTCAAAATTTCATATGTAGACAGAAAATTCCAGTTTCAATATCCAGTGGTGTGATTTGAAAATTGAAAATAAACTGAGGAGACTTGTTGAACTGTGATAATCAGATGATAAAAACAAAATACATTGTCCAACATTCCTATGAGTTTATGTGATTGGTTTATTTCTGCTGTTCTGTTTTTTGCTTTTGCTATGGCTTCAGAATCTTTCTTTTTCTGAATTGTGTTGTGTGGTCAATTGTATTGCAAAGGGAGTAAACCAAAGTAAAATATGTTAATGTTGGAGCCGTGAACAATACCACAAAGAAAGCAAATACAGAACATGATCTGCCATTGTTCTATAATTACACATTTAAAATAAACAGCATGTTTTATGTTACTGTGTTTTAAGCATTCTTTCCTTCCTTGTTATTCATAATAGTGAATATATTTCAATTTTTAAGATTTATTTGTCCTACTGTAGAGTTGCCTGTAGAGAACACACCAACGACGGAAGTGAGCGAGTGGCGAAGGATGGTGCCGTCTTACCTTTGGTGGTTCGGGAACAGAATTTATTAAATATAACTGTTTTGATACATCTGACTCCAATTTTGTTATTGTTAACGTATTTTAATTTAGTAACTGGACTACTCAAATGCCTCTCTGCTAATCGCTAAGATAGAATGCTTATATATGCAACCGAGGTACTGTAGCCTCTGGTCTCGCGTAGTGTTGCTCTATACGGGTTGCAGTCTCTCATGGAGATGCATACATGCCTGTGGCCTGCGCTTGACCTAAAGTGGCACTAGTTGTATAGGCGAGGGACTACGGAGTATACCAACAGCATAATGATTCTATGAGCGCGTAATTAGCAGTTACCTTACCGTACAGTGATCAGCTGCAGCGAGTAAGACGGACGATGAGCATCGAGTTACGAGAAATGAATTTATTGTTACAATGTATGATTATCCAAAATAATAAACAGTAGACAATGCAATAGAAAAACAGAATACAACAGAGAGGCAAAGAATAATGAATTGGCTATACGCAAAAATGCGCAGGAGGTCGTGCTAACGAGTCTCTCTGAACTATGCCAGTTTCCCCCTATATACCTGAACATTAAATGTGGTAATTGGACTTTGGCGCCATGACCAAATATGATAAGTTCTGAAAACAACAGTGTAGTCACGATTCAGCAATTACAAATACCGTCGTAACCAGGGGGGTAGGAGGGGTGTCAGCGGTGAGGAATGCGACGATAAGTGCATTCCTCACTGTCCACTTTTGTGCCACCTATCACAATCTTTATTATGAACCCGTCATACCTCCCTGCTACATAGATCATTGACATGCATGTGAAATTAGCTTTCAAATGACACCAAACATGATTATGTTGCACATGAGAATGGCCATATTCTATACTTTTGCCAAGAGATGAACAGAGTCCTGAGGATGGCTGTGCTGTAGGTTGCCTGGCAGCAGACAGAGTCCAGAGTCCAGGATGCAGCTGCCCTTAGCGTGACCTGCTGACCAGAGATTAGCGACATGGGTTGGTTTGCCGCTACCCCCCGGTTGAGTTGCTTAATAGTCACGTTTGATGGGTGTTGCAAGGTAACTGAGATATCCAGGTATTGATTGCACCCTCCTGGCCTCCTGCGAGCCCAAAGGTAAATACTTGCACTCTGTTGGGGGGGTTTGCAGGAGATGTGGTCCTGCAAATTGCCCTACACTACCATGAATTTCCATTTGACTATATGAGTGTAATCAGTCTCTAAACCGTACAATACCACTTTGCTGTGCTGCAACACTATTAAATGTCTTAGTTTTTCCTCTCATTATGGCACAGCTTGAAGTAAAATTAATAAACCTTTACCAAAAGGAGGAATAGGAAACAACTGGATGTTGGAAATGCTGAGGAGTTCATTCCTATGAATATTTTTCCTAAGCTTAAATCTTTTACATTCTCATGAACCCTGGAATGTCAGAAATAGTTGCTGTTAGTGCTCAGACATTCCACCCATCCCACTCAGAGGAAAAAAAAACTGTGATTGGACTCAAGGACACAGCTGTGACCCACCGGTTGTTCATCAAGATGAACAGCAGTCTTGTGTACCGTGATGGAGATGATTATAGATGTCCCTGCTGGGGCGGCAGTCTGCCAAACAAGTGAAGCCCCTCCACAATACGCCTTGGGATTAAATCAGATGACAACTAAGTAAGACAGTCAAGTTCCACATTTTGATTCTGTCTTAGCTGCAGTCTGCTATTGGTCAGGATTTATTTTGGGAAGCAACTACCCACTTTCGCCCACACAAACAAAATCTTTTACTTGACTAAGGCGCAACAGATCTTGTCCAAGGAGATAGAATACACAAATAAAACCAGTGAAGGTAATGATACATTTTTATTTCGCAGTGTTTATAGTAAAACAACAAAAGAGTCATAATGTAGTATTTACAAAAGCAAAATACACACTCTACAAAAAAATGTTAAGTTGGCAGATATTCTTTCTGTCATTAAAGTGCACTCCAGCACCCTATTCTCTGCATTTGTTTTAGATGGATAATGCAGAAAAAGGCTCTGATAAAGTGCAGCAACAAAACCCTGGGCTTCAGCTACATTTAAGAGCAGGAGGGGAAACAAATGACATAGGGGTAGGTGATCCGAGGCAGTCCGATTTTCGGAAGAGCAGCTCTTAAAATTCAAAGGGGAAATCATGCAAGCAGTGAATTGGGCATGTTGGCTCAGTCTAGGTTTTCTTGAAACATGGCCCAAAACAATGTGATGTGATGTGATGTCAACATTACTGAATTATATTATATTGCCAGTGCACAATACATTGGGTTTTAACAATCTATCTTCAAAATGCTTACAAGAATCAGAAATGCTTTTGTTTTGCTTTTTATTTCTGTAATTGCCTGCTCCCAAGTGACCTCACCAATACTTGTCACAAAAAAATCTGCACACTCGATCACACAGTGGGTATAATGTAACCTACTGCAAACAGACATAAAAAAGCAATGTTACTAATGGAGTATATTAGGCTGAACGTTACTAATGAAATCAATGTTGTTCAAACCATGCATGGTGCCAAGGTAGATTTCATATATTAAATTAGATTTATTAGATATTACCTGTTTCTTGTATAACATACATTGAAGTGTATATATCTATATAGCGCATGTCTGATTTCCTCCTTTTCCATCCACAATTACACATGTAACTTAAAAGAGGGATATCAGGACCACTGGGAATTCACATGTAAATTTGGATAGCCTAACTGTTTTTCAGTTCTATGTTTAAATAGTTTTGAATCTTGTAAACAATTAAATACCTTACACAATAAAGGGTAGACATTTGAACACTATTACACAACTAATACTACTAACTTTTGGACTACTACAATTGACAAACACGCTAATATGTACACTAGCAAACAGGTCAGGTTCCCACACAGTTTTCTAATCATTTTTATTGCATATTTACAAAAATATGTTTAAAATTACATGGTTTGCACATATTCACAAAGCTTTTAAAGTTTCTATGGATTCAATCAGTCACCACAAATAGGGCATAATACTTTCCATTCCAGGGAGGAATGAATGAATGAATGAATGAATGAATGAATGAATAATGAATGAGAACCAATCAAGAATTTTAAAAGAAGGAACAGGATTTTTTTCACAAGAAAGAAGTGTGCTCATTTGACATAGGAGGGAACATACATGTTACATACATGTGTCAGAAGGACTTGGTTTAGTTATATGCATATTTTTCCCCAGTACAAAGTAAATACTGCAGACGAATCAATAAAATAATTGCCGATACATTAAACATGGTCAGTTGAATTTTCAGGCACAGCTTAATATCTGTGGTAACTCTTGTCTGTGTTGCTGTTCTAAACCTGCTCTGAGTTCTAATGCATTCTGATTCTGATTCAGAGATGGAGCTCTGAAACAACAGTGCAACACCACAAGCAGAATAGAGTAAAAGCATTCATCATCAATATCATGGATGCATCCTGCATTTTGGATTTTAAAAGTAAATATGGCTTTTGACTCAGTAGAAAAGCCTGTTGCAGTTGAAATGGGTGTGTTCCACATTTGCAAGTTTGCCAGCTACTATATTAAGGCCATGAAGCTCTCTGTCTATGACAGTGTTTTTTAGCAGCTTCCACTTGTATTAATAATACTTTCTGTGGTCACAACCATGACAATTAGATAATGAAAAATATAATAAATTCTATTCCATTTGATTCATTTTGGCTATAAGTTTGAACAGCTTGGTAGAGTACATTGTGAGAGAGCAGTTTCTGTTTCTTGTGTTAGAATTGCAGATATTAGGGAAAGATCTCTGGTTGAATAAGCCTGTCAATTCATTTTGTGATATTTAAGTTCATAAGGTTTAAAACCATAGTCAACCCATTTGAAACATGTTCAGTCATAGATGAAAGCCAAACAAACACACAGATAATAGCTTGCTGTTCTAATGAAAGAAAAAAAAACATGCCCATGGTGTCCATCAGTATTATTTTCTTTTTCTTTATTTTTCTTTTCTCTTAATAAGTTTTGAAATATTTTCACTGTTTTGAAAACATATATAAAATCTGTAATATTTTAAAACATATGTAAAGCAGAGCAATGTCATTAGTTGCTGGTAATCTTGTGTAAATGGACAAAGCCTTCAAATAATTTTTAATATAAACACAATTTACCCATCCATCAATGAACTTGCTTAACTGTTTGCGCTTGTGAAGAAAATGAGCATTAACATGCAACTGTGAGTCAAATTTAAGGACTGGTATCAATCAGTGTCAGGGGTTATAATGTATGATTTCAGGTTAAGATGGCCACATTCTTCAGATGCTGTTATGACAGCCATGTATTTTTATTATACAATGTATATTTATTATAAAAAGAAGCAGTCCTGTTATAATATTAAACATTGAACAGGACTGACATCATCTTCCTCTGAAATAGCACTGGTAAACGGGTAATGGGGGGTGTGGGGCAAAAAGATTTTTTAAATTAACCTCATGAGATGAGATTAATTAATAATGGTCCTTCCATAATAACCCATTGGTTAGTGTTGCTCGGATAAATCTAATGGAATGTGTTGCCATGGAGACTGAGGATGGAGTGAGAGAGGCATATTACCATTGAACCGAGTGACAGATCACCCACACGATCTGTAAAAGTGATAACAGAAATCATTCCTGTTTGACAATTAAAGACTAACGGGGGCATACAACAGATTAACGGACATCTAAGAATGTCTCAAAGTCTGTCTGCTAAAAGGTATTTCAGTGCCTCCATTAAAGTTTTAATCTGGTGAAGCTTTTGTTGTTTATTCTAAGGTTACTCCCTATTTCTTTAACTTAATTGCAAAGACTCTACCCTTGGCTGGTTAATATGGCCAGATCTTTCCTGTTTTTAATTATCTATGCTTAATATAAGCATTTAACACTTGTGGGATAGCTGAGAATCTTTTGGTGGTGGAATATTCATGACTCCTGGGTCACAGTCTCTGAAAATTGTATCAGTTTTACAGAAGAAATGTTATAATTAGATGATTTAGAAAGTTCTTGATGAATGTGCCTCAGACATCCTGCCTAAATCATCCTCTGAATTATGAGCTGTGTAATCACAAGGACTCCCTCTTTAATTCTAGTATTTAATAACAGGACTGTAGCTGATCACTGCTAAGCTGGTAAATGTTCAGACGGATCAGAAGTCAAGGATGGGGAAAAAAGAGGTAAACAAAACAGAGATGTGCTCATCCTCTCTCTCAATAATGTCACTGTCACCCCTGATCAGTGTGACAGCATCACACTGTATGACAAGGACAGGTTGTCCATGAAACTGGTGAACAGATCTATATAGTAGTTTGTCATCTTCATTTTCTTCCTCGTGTCATTTGATTCTGCTGGAGACAGTGGAATTGCACCTATAGGGGTAATTGTACTTATGTGATGTGCCCTATACAGTACATCACCATTTGTATCACGGCATGTGGCATCAGCCCATGTCTTTCATTGCAATAGTAGAATTTCTCCTCTCATCCTCTTGTAGGGTCACATAATACAATGTAACTGACTGTTCCTGGATACACTGTATATATATATCTCTTTCCACCTGGGGAAAGGACTCTGCAAGGTCTAAGCCAGTTAACATGAGACAACAATGCAGTTGACAGTAGTGTTCCTATCCACACTCTTCTAGTCTTATTCTGACAGGGGTGCCTGGCATGGAGAAGTGTTCATCTCAGTAGCAGACTAACATTGAGTCAACCAAGCCCTAAATTAGGCACTTGGAAACATAACAGCATAATCATGTTCGGGGTGTCTGCTCAGAGACCCTTTGGGCCAATGCTGTTGAGCATGCCTCAAGTTTGTAAAAACAAAGACAAATTATAGGATATATAGTTAAGCTTATTATTTGACATGGGATGAAGGTTTGAGTAAAAATGCTGTGAATACAGAAGTGGGACAGGCATCTGTTGTACTGCAAAACCGGGCCATTTCCAACACACTGATTCCATAGGTGGAACTGAAGGCCTGGTACAATCTACCAACATGTGTCTGTGAGAAGAAATTGCAGACAGGAAGACAAAGAGCCTAAAATCCCCACACAGTTGGGGGAAAGCCACAGAGAAGAATACAGACTGGGTTATATTCTGTGGCTCGTCTTGTCTGTTTTTATTATTGACAGGGCATTTTGTGTACCTCATACACACCTCACGTTGCCCTGCCTTTGAAACTAAACTAATTGGGCTATTTTTTATTTTCCTGTTTTTCCCATGTGCATGTGTTTGTGTTTTAGAAAATAAAGTTTACAGGTCTTGGACATTAATTAAATCCTTTTGGCATCAGTTTAATTAATTGGTCTCATGATATATGTTGCGATACACTCAGGTGACATTCACTGTTGCATAAGCACCATATCTCATTAGTTAGGATGTGACTGGACACAGGAAATGATGTAATTCGATCTGTTGATTATCAAAATTGATGAAAATAAGGAAAACACAAAGGAATCTAAATCTTCTGCTTATAGAGAAATATTTGTTTAAAATCTTTCAGTTTCACATTATTTAGATTTTCTTGTTGTATAACTCAATTAAAACCCATTAGGTTCTAGGTCACTGAGCCAAGGTAACTCTTAGCTAGCGGAAGAATTTCAAACCAAATGGCTGTTGTATTGCCATCAGCTGGGCTGGCATCTTTGCTAACTTGCTCTATCCTCTGTTAAGGAGTGTGTACTTACAGGATGTTGCAACAACTTTAGACTCCTTCACTTACATGTTACTTGTTAATGGAATGGAACAGAGTTTGGAATGGGACACAGCTATAGTTTTAGATCAGTTTCTCTGCATTGAGGAAAAATAGCATATGTCTTCTATCAACAAAACAAAACAATCCTCCAGGGACTGGGATGGAGTATTAATCATGGGGAAAGATAATAAATAGTGAAACAATTTTAACCATGCATTTACAGTTCACATCATGGGAATGGATAACATTTGTATGTCAATCACTCTTCTGAAGATAATCTTTCTGAGATTGTCTAAATGTTAGAGTCCTGAGCAAAAACTCAGCTGCCCTGCCAGGTGATGAGCTCATGTTGTCTGAACTGTAACCATATACATTACACATACATCACTGACCTAACCGTATGTGAGAAATGATGACATCCTCAAGACACAGATCATGTACAACTGTTGTGGCTCTCTTATTTGCATCCCCTTATTATTTTCCTAGCATGTACATCTCTAACTTTCATAGTACACAGACACACAAACAAGCTGTCAAGCAAATGAAGCCATGCCAGTCAACTACAAATAAAATGTTAACACATATTCATGTATTGTTGAAAAAACATTCACGACAAAGGACTGAAGCTGGCATAACACCATAGGAATATTCATGAAGTGGAATATTAAGGAATCACACTCAGTAAAATCTTTGCTTGGTCAGTAGTTTGTGCCAAAGTGCCCAAAATGTAAACCTTCATTGGTTCAAAAGTTTTGGCATACACTAAAATTCAGCAAAAAGGTAATAACTGAAGCAAAACCGAATATGGTGTCTGAATCAGACAGGTAACCACTTGTACCTAATTCTATTAGTAAGGTTAGCCCACGGGCTTATGGCCACAGTGTACCTGGTCAGCTCATTGTCCTGCCCTTACACGTGGTTGTAAACAACAAGCAACCGGCACAGCTGCTAGTCAGCAGGCAGTTGGCTAGCCAATTAGCTTGGTGGAAAAAATGGTCCAAATTAACAGATTGAGGTCTCCATCTGGTTGGCCATGTTCAATGTTTGATTTGAAGGATGAGTTTTATTTGAGGGACAGCACATGTTTTACGTGGCATTGTGCCAGGCTACCGCTACCTTCATTTGTTTAGTAAACACACATACCTCTGCCAAACATAGTATACATCCTAGCCAGGCTCAAGTGTACCTGCTTTCCACTACATCTCCCCTATCGGAATCTTTGAGTGAAAACGGCATTTTCAATGTTGCTAACTGCACCTGGATACATGAAGCATTGTAGCTACTTTGTTTCTGGCTTTTTCCGTGATTTAATCTAAAATATAAAATTGAGAGATGTAATATTTTGCTTTGATTGTAATCAGCCAGCTAATTAGTTGCTAATGCAGAGTATCCAGAGTCACAAGTGAATGTGAGGGGAATGACAGCTAAGTACCCTTTTTGCTGAACATTGGGTGCTACTGACACCTGGAGGGTTAGGTCTACATTGTAAAAATCATTACAGAAGTTCCTTCCTATCCTCTTTTGGAGCTATCTGATCTATTCACATTTAATTTCTTGCTCTGACAGCATCTTCTTTGTAAGCATTAACATATGCTTACGGTATGATGCTTAAGTTACAGAATGCATTTGACATGTTATTGCTACTCAATACATCTGTCATTGTTACTTCATTCCGTTTATTTTAAATACTTCCCATTCTAACAATCCAAATCAGCTTCAAAGCACATATTGTACACAGACATCATGAATATTTTTATTTCTCTCAGTTTTCTAACTTGTGTCCCTGCTGGCATTCTCTTGCATGCCTCACACACAGAGAACACCCCCTGCTGTTGCATAAAAGATAGGTTAAAAGGAGAAGCGATGAAGCCTCAGCTGACAGAGTTTGCGGCTTATCTGCCAAACAAGAGAAGTCACTTTTACTCCCAATTAGCGCTCGTCTTTGTGGTGCTGCCAAGACAAAGGGACACGTGTGGATAATGAGGTGACAGGACAGGACGTCAACCTTAAATCTTTCATAAGTGAATGCTTTGTTCCCCTGACTTATCCTGCACCACTTTCATAAATTACCCTCATTCATTAGGCCCATCTCAACTCAGGGAGCACAGAATTACACGCCAAAGCTACAGGGTTAATGGAAGAACCCTCATTTAAATGGTGGTTTAATCATAGGATAACTCCAATGAAATTTGTTATTTTGTATGCTGTAGATCATGTATCAGCTACTTCAAGAAATTGATTGATGAAGCATGGTGAGTTCTAGAAGCAAATATTGTCCACCAGATAGACTAATTGTGAAGTCAACAGGTAAATATACGCTACCACTTGCATACTTAATTTACATGCATGGAAAAACACTATTTCCCTTTAGAGCAACTGTTTTCTACCAATGGTTTCTGTCTTTTGAAATATCCTCTTTATGATCTTTATTTCAGATTTAAAATGCTTTCTCTGTGCCCCACAGGTATCACTCAAGAGCAGAGTGTTATATTTATAAGTTGTCTGAGCTGCAACCCAAGATATGTAGGGCAGAGATCTGGAAGAGAGTGGAGAGAGAGGCGAATGCAGAGATGGCCAAATTATTTTACATGACATGAAACTGGATGATAAAGTGAAAAGAATAATGAAGTACCATGGCAGTCTGACAGCAGGCCTCCAGATAAAGACAGCTGCTTGTCTTTAAAAAAATGCATTTCAACCATAAGTCTCCATTTTACAGAGGATGAAAAAATGTATATAATCCTATAAAATACTGTAGCAAGAAAAAAATGTTTTAAAAAAGAAAGACTCATAAAGACAAAGGATAATTTAGACAGTGATTTGAGAGCCTTTTGAGATAATGGCAATCAAATTAATCTTGCCATTCTAAGAATACCACTTTGAAAGACACATGAACCCCACAGAAACTCATCTACATGGATTTAGATAAAGCACAACCAAATGGCATTACACTCATGTCAGAGAATTTTGAATGTATAGTAACTCATGGTGGATCCAAATTCCTTTTTCATCTAAATTATGATTTTTGGTAATAACCCATATTGGATCTAGCCAACTACAAACAAAGCAATTCACACGTGAAATTCACTCAGTTCACACAAGAATGCATGCACACATGTACAAAGGTACACAGTGTTGATATAACAGAAAAATTGTATGTAATTTTATTGTATGTATTTTTATTAGGAGAGTGCTGATAAAACAGTGATAGTCATTTTATGGCAGAGAATTAGTAAACCCATGCAGATATACATACATAATTATTATGCAATCATATAATATACATCTTGATGCAATAAATAAGTACAAGCTGACTAATATTGCTACCTAAAATGACTTAAAGTGCTGTGTTTGGAAGCTTCCTCCTCACTAATGTTTTACTTGTTTCATTGATTTTATTTTATTTCATTTACATGTCACAATGTTAAGTGACTTTAAACAGAACACTCATGTTGAGTTGCTTAGCTACTGTAGCTAGATAGTCATCTGAGAATTTTTAGAATACCAGTCCCTGAAAATATTTCATTTGATGGTTAGGTATTTCTTGACAAGTTAATGGAATTTAACACAGTCCTTACAGCTTCACACTGTGTATCATAACTCATTTTGTGTCCTGCAATGAAACAAATTGCGACCAGGAGGGAAAATTTATGCAAAACATCTCTTTAACGGCAATATATTTACGCTAAAATAAGATGCTCCAGGACCTCCATTAAAAATAAGCCTAAACTCAGTTCAACCAAAGCTTAGGTGAGTAATCGTAAGGACAGCATAGCCAGTTAACACAAAGAATCACTCTGGCCTAGAGCTGTAGCCACATCTGCATTGTACCCCATTGCCAATATAAATATAACAATTTAAGTTAAATGATTTCTAAATTTTTTAATGCACAATTTGGAACTGATTTTATGACATAATGCTGAATCATTCTAAAAGCTCATTTAAAAACATTCAGTTGGGGGAAAATGTGTGTAGTACTTAAAATTAATTAGATTATGATTTCTAAAATGTGAACAGATGAAATGCACACAAAATACATGCGGAACGAGTCTGTGTGTGTGCGCATCGTCTCACAGGCAGCACAGTGGGTGACAATCTGGGATTTTGACAGCTGTATTGCTTCTTCCTGTACAGTAACCTTTCCTTCCCACTTTTGTATCAGTCAGACAGGTTATCACCCTTGAATGCAGCAAGTGGTGGGTGCAGGCATCCCATTGGTGGGCACAAATATTGCAATTTGGCTTGTGTCAATGGCAGTTCTGTCAAGAAGGGGAAATAATTGTTGCTGTGCTCAGTCAATTGTACTGAAAATACAGATGTAAACTGCAGGCACATGGAGGAGACAAACTACTAAGGATGCCATGGTTTGCTGTCCGCACACAAAAAGCCTGAATTAGGCTATTCAGTCTTTACCTTATGGAAAAGTGTAGAATATGAGAGTAGTCAAGGGCACTAAAAAAGAAAACATTTCAGCCCTGGTTGGCCTGCCAGAGCAAAAATCCCTGTCAAAAAGGAAAGCTCCTGTTCTGGAAGACCCAATCTGACAGTCTTGGTTGCATTCTGATTGCAAGCTCCTCTGAAAACAAATGAGAACTCTGTCTTGGCCACCACATAGCCTCCACAAAATCCATTCTTGCAGAAATTGAGGGAGATTTCTTCACATATCCAACACATCTAGCAGCTGAAGGATGTAAGTGATACTTACAGGGAGGAACATCATTGCAGTGCTGCTCACTTGGCGCACGTCAATCACACTCTTCATTGTGTCTCATGCCAGTCTATTATTATGAGGAGCAGACTCTCCTCCAGGACATACATCTATTGTCACAGCCACTTATTGAACAGGCCATAATCCATATACCTCTTCGCAAAGTAACCAGAGTTTTTGTGACAGTCTGAGAGCATATGGTGGGAAAGTATCAGGGCAGATAATGAAGGAGGAATGGACAGCGCATACGCATACACACAGCAATGCACAGAGATTTGCTCTTGTATGGTGTTGGTCTGCTCTTTAATCTGCAAGGAGCTTCCACATTGTGTTGTTGACAGTGTCTCAGCTATGTTGTTGAAGTCAGGTGAACACAGTTGCATAACAAGTTGACCATGGCTAAACAAATTATTTTAAAAATACATCATTGTACAGACAGATGCTTACCAAAAAAGCAAGAAAAAACAGAAACTTTAATTATAGTAGGCTTAGCTAGGCATGCCAAATACACCTAGATATTTGCACATCTTGAGAATTACATAGTCGAAAAGAAACACAAAAAAACATTCAAAGAAAAAATATTGTGCCAAAATTATATGACAAAATTATAGATTACAGCAACTCCAATGCGCTATGTAGCCCAGGTTGGTAGTTCTGACTTGCCTGCTAAAAGCCTGCTTAGTGAAGTGCAATGAACAAGAAGGTAATGAACAAGAAAAATGAAAACAGTCCAACATTATCTTCTGCAAGGTCATTTTCTGTGGTTAATGCACTTAGTTGTCAGAGAAACAAAATACAGTCCCTACACAATGTGCTTACATCTTCTCTGCTGCTGCAGTTGTGAATTGTAGTTTAATTCCCTCTACTCTCATTTTCTTTGGTTAATACAATTTTATATACTTTATATCATGCTCACTCTTCAGACACTTTTCCCAATGAACCAGGTTTCCAGGAATCTGACACTGACATTTACACAGTGTGGGGGAAGCTACTTTGAAAGCATAACTTTGCAAGCTACCAATTACTTCACACTGGAAGAAGTTGAACTACAGCAAAGCTACCCTAGGGAGAAGTCTAGTTTGGTTAACTACTGTAAAGCTACTTTGAAAAAGTAGTTCAAACTACTAAAAAATTATGAAATTGACAATGTACGTGTGATACGAAATCATAACAAAATATAATATAAAAAATGCCACTCAATTGAGTTTATTGCAAAAAGTGCCCACTTGTTCACAGATCATAAATAAACCAAAAAAATAAAATACCCCACTATTAATGGGAAAGTGCAAGGAATGTCAGCTTTTTATGACCCAAAATTGTTTGTAGTTTCAGTAAACTACACAAAAATGGCAAAAAATGTAATTTAACTACTTGAATCACTAAGCAAATATGAATGTAGTTGACTACAAGCAAGATACTGCAAAATGTAGTTGAACTACTAGTTTAATTACATGTAGTTCACTACTCCCCAACACTGCATTTACACAGGCCATGTTTTATGTAAATGGAAATAAAAATGTTATTGGTGTGTTCCCTCAAATGGGAACTAAAATTTGAGGGAATCAACTTAAATTTATCAGTCTACCAGATTATCAGTCTACCAGACCTGGCCAGAACAATATGACAAGGTCCTGGGATAGAGAACAGGGGGTTTGGAACACTCCATCATCTTTAAGAGTCAAGGATACTCCTAAGAGTGGCTCAAAAAAGAAGAAATATTTAATCATTGCAGTATCAATACAGATGATCATATAAAACATTTATCAGGTAGTTCTCAGTATTGTGCTATTTTATTATTGGAAAATAATACATGCCATGGCATGTTTAAGAATATGTTGTAATTATGTTTGCAAGGAACAACACAAAATGTTTAATTTAGTGTATATTTTAGCACCATGGTTTATTTCTAATGACATTTTACTGTATTTTCTTCACAGTATGACAAGACGACGATGACTAATTCCATTAATTTGTATCCAAAGCAGCCCTTGGTCCCTTGCCTGTGGAATGAGATGGAGTGTCTTCTTCGTGACTGGAATTCCCATCATTGGAGGGCAGTTCTGAGATACTGTGGCACGTTGGTATTGAATGTGTCCGTAGAAACTTTTCATTTCAAACTCTCCTCTCCATGACCATCACATCCATAGCTCTTTACTGCCCCCCAGAGCAAGCATTAAGGTTTTTTTTTTTCAGTCCTGCTGAATTCAACCTCTTGGCTTTCTTTCCTGTGTTACAAAATCTTCCCACATCTTGCATCAGCATTGTTGTCTTGCTGTTTTTCTCTCTTTTCGGTGTGTTCAAATTACCTTTATACACTCAGACCATCAATCTTTTGTGTACAAAGAGAAATACACTGGTCAAAACTAGGGTTCTGTTTGTTGCCTGGTTTTTGAGGGAAAATACTTTCAGGTGGACTTGATTAGATCACTGTTATGTAAATCTAGTTTGATATGGGTCTGCTTTTCCTTGAGATAAAGCAGAATCTATGTATTTTAGATCAGAGGTATATTCCCGAGACACCTGAGGTCTAAATGGTACCATGTTTAATGAGTAAGCGGGCCCTGATTTTGCAAGATAGCTTGCAGATATCTTTATTTGACTGCATTCTGTATTTAACCTTGTTTGAAAGAGCTGAATAGCTGGTTTCATACAGAATTATGTGAAAATGGAAAACTGTACAAACAGTAGGTAACATGCCTTGTTACTCCAAGGTGCAGCAATGCATGTATTGGCTGCACCCCATCTAAGATGGTGCTTAGAAGAGCATTGATTAATGAATTTGTAATCAGTTAATTTCTGTGAAAATTAATAAGATTTTATGCAGATAAAGTAGATAATTATGTAGATAAAGTAGTAAGGCATCTGCCCTTAAGGTTAGATGTACATGTGTAGGAGCACAACACTTTGTGTCTGTTGCCTCATCTGGGTTGGAGAATTTCACAGAGCACTTGCCAGTTTATGTTCAATTATCCTCCTGCAAGTCCTCAAGAAAGAGTGGCAATTTCTTTGTTTATCCATGTTTTTATGGAATCAGAGAAAGCCCCTTTTGTGAATTGTTTGGACTGCACTTATCCTTCAGGGAACCGCTACTTCATATAAGCAGGTTAAAGTTCCTTTCTTCAGGCAGTCCCAAAGCCAAGAAGCCTCTGCTCAGGATAACACAATACATTCTAGGATACTCGTGTTAAGCTCTGTAGCATCTACTTGAGGTCCAAAAATGCTTTCCTGTTTTCCAAGTGAAAGACATACAGTATGTAGCCAGATCTTGTCAGGATAGGAGGAAAGAAGTAAACACTGTCTATCCACACAACTGGGAGCTGGCCCAAAGGCAGAAGCTCAATTTATTGTGTTTACAGTGAAGCATGCACTATGAGGAGATATTTGAGGCACCATGCAGAATGGATGTTGATTTTTATCAAATTTTCTTTTTTGTACCCTGTTTCATACACACCATTCGTATACAACACATGAAATTATTATCATTTATCTTTAGTCACTTATGGGTATGATGACTTGCCAGAAAACTAATGGAATGAAAATTATGTCTTACTTTCTTTGTTAAAATAGACACCTTCACACTCGCAAATGAACACTCCCTTCTACTATTCTTCATCTGGTTCCCAGTCCTAGTGAATAAGGTGCTAAATTGTTCTTATATAGTATTGTGCTAGGCAAAAACAAATATTACACTTGCTTGCTAGCATGCGTTTTATTACTAGCTTTTATCAGCTAATGAGATCTATGTGTTAATAAAATACATTACTGGGTTGAAAAAGGACCAAACATGTAAAGGACCTAGCTAGATAGCTAGTTAAATAATGTTAGCTATGTAGCAAAAAAATCACTTCACATGCACAGTGAAAATAAACATGAATAACAAAAGCACAAGTAAATGTTAAAAAAGGCAGCATGTACTTCAGCTGGTAAACTCCATGACTTTGCTTAAAATTAGTCATTAGACCTTGAGATGAACTCAGAACTGTGATGATTATGGGTCACAAATAGAATAGAAGAAAACATTTCTGGCCCACACAAGCTAAATAAAGGCATACCTACATATAGATGTAACACTACACTATGAAATTATAGCAGAAGAAAGCCAAATGCCATTCTATCTCTGGAATTTGGAGCTGTTCTTGTTCTCCATGATCTTGTGTTTTGAAAGCGGTTCTGCTTTCCTTCAGTGAGACCTACAGGTCAGACAGAGGCTTTACCATTGCTCACACAAACCATGTCCTTATTTGTAATCGCATAATGGAATCTATTGGCTACATTGCAGTTTCAAATGGAATTATGTTCAAAGTCTCCTAATTTTTTATTTCAGTGCACTTGACTACTTGACTGTGTCATAGCACAGGCCGCAATGTAAAAACTGCTGTTGTTCTATATCCCACAAATACAGCATGCATTTTTCAGCATTATTTCCAGTGTTGCCACTGTCTCCAACCATTTTGTGCCAAATAATGTATCTAATCAAAGATTATTAACATATATGCCCTACTAGAAATAACTAGTCTGAAAACTAAATGCTGGCTATTACGCCACAGACTCAGGGCCATTAGAATCCACTCCCAAATATTTTAGCTTCTTGGTTGCCAACACATCCTACATGACATGTTTGCATTTCAGAGCTTTCATATGTCACACTCCTAACAACATAAAGAGTATACCCTGGACCTTAAAAGCTTAGTGCTACCTTGAACTCTTGACCTAGGAGCTAACAAACAAATAACCTGAACATAGATTTGTTTGTTTTCAGCAGCTGTCTCTTTAGGAAAGATTTCGAAATTCATGCCAGATCTCCCCAGTTCCTTCATCTGTATACAAAGCTGTCAGACTAACAGATAAACTCCCTCTCAATTTGGAAATTAATTACTTGATAGTTATCAGCAAACCAGAGGAAAACAGAGCTATGCTTCACTTATACAGTAAAAGCTTTGTTAAAATAAAGAATCTACTTGTACAGGCAAAAATATGAAATAATTTGAAACGCAGTGTATCTTCTTCATAGAACAGAACAGTTTATTATTTTATATTTTGTCCTTGAGATCAATATTTGTCTTGCTGCTTTCACAGAATATTGGGCCGGAGGTGACAACAACAGTACAGTGCTTTCCTCAATAATAATTATCTAGCAAGTTTTATTATCCTCCATACATGTCAACATGTCCTCTGGCTAGTAGCTGGTCACATATCTGACAGCCAACATCAACCATATTCTTCCAGTATAATTAGGCCAGTGTACTTGGGTAAATCGTAGAACCTATTCAATCTAGTTAGCTAACAACTGTAGCTAGCTAACAGCACAACCTTTTATTAAAATAAAGGAATAGGGTACACTAACAAGATTTTGGTGAATATGTAGCTACCCATATTCAATGAGACAGCCTTCTATAAAAATATAGCACTTTGGAATGCTGAAAACTTGTTACATTACTATTGTGATGTAAGCACTGGGGGAATAGTACAATATACATATATGATCAACCCATTTAGCTTAACTGCTTTCTTATTCATTTCAGCTAAAGATGATTTTAATTAATTACACATCAATTCAGCTGAGCGGTCAGTAGCACCTCATTTTTATGTTGTACGTAAATACAATAGACTGAAGGAACTCCTCTTCACACTTGAGGATAATGAATGTGTGTAAAATTTCAGTCACCCTAAAAGCACAGTCATAACACTTCCAGTAACTGAAGTCTTTTAATTTGACATTAAGATACAGATAAAAAATGAATCAGATTTTTTAAAAAAGTGCACCAGTGGTCAAAACCTGTAATAAGAATGTTAGTGCTGGAGGAGGGTCTGGTTACAGGCGAGTTTTCAGTATGAGTCAGCAGACTGAATGTGAGAGAAGATGGCTAGTGATGCTGGCCTCTGAATCCTAACCCAATGTATTTATCCCTTTCATAAGATGCAAACATTATACTCTTACTCAAAATGTCAAAAAATAACAATTGAATCTAAATTTAGCTTATGTAAGTTTACATCAGATGCTGCAGAGATTCACAAATCCATTTTTTATTAGAAGGGTTCAGTGCAGTCATCTGTGCTCACAGTACTGATCCAGATTCTATAAAGCTCAGTAAATTTTCACAGGGCCTGTTGTGAAGTGATGCCTAAAAAAAACAGATGGTTACATCCTCACTTGAAATTAGACTCATTTTGTTGTGTGGGGCTACAACCAAGGTACACATATGACCCAAGAGTCAAAACAATTAGCCTATCAGTCAGTGAACTAAATACTTATTTTTTTCACATATGAGGCAATGAAATATTTTTCTTTTGTCATACCAGTTACCTAACTGTATACCAAAAAATAATTTTTTGCCTTGTAAGAAAAATTATGCAGTGGTTTGGCTTGTAAATAGTTGCATTAACTAGATGGTCATCACATGCAGCTTTTATGAAGCCTAGAGTTTGACCTGTTTGAATGGCTTAAATGAGTTTTGGAAATGAAATAGATCATGAAAAACAGGAGAGAACTAGCTAGCAACAGAAATATATAATGTTGAATACAGTCATGCTGAGCTAGGTAACATATGTCAAGCTAGATGAAGATCTCCACATTTTTAGCTAACATGCTAACTGACATCACTGTTTTTTAACAACTACAACAACATAATAATAATAAGAAGAAGAAGAAGAAGAAGAAGAAGAATACAGCAATAGTGTTGTCATGATTCACTCACGTGCCTCGGTAAACTAGCCAACTAGGCTTGCTACCATTTGGATTTCTGTAACAGCTGCAATGTTTGGATTAGTTAATACATGCTGGGTGCACTCTCCAAAGGAGGAAAAAGGACAAAGCTTTCTTAATCAGATCAGAGCATGTTTCTAGTGTCCATTGTTGCTATGTTGGTACCAATGAGAAAGTAAAGTTCAACTTGACCAGCAAAGGAAGTGGAGCTTTGCAGGTGTTATAAAACCCTGCCTTGCCTTTCAAGGCCAGTAGGAACCGTCCTAAACATTTGAGTAAATAAGCCACTGAACTGCACCTCAGACTCCTGCGTATATTTTCTTGCATCATCAGTTCAATATACTATATTGACTGGTACTGATGAGTAAGACATTTAACTGATAAGAGCATGGCATTGTATGCCAGTCTACCAGACCTTTAGACTATTGTGGGTTATTGTTGTGTACTGTAATATTTCATTCCGCAAATTGCTATATTATTCAAGCATTGCTGCCATCAAAACACTTAACAGTATTATTATGCATGCCTGCTATGAATAGAGCTTTAAAATGCATACAAACACTAACTGAATATATAATTGAACATTGTACTTAGAGAAACAAAGGAACACATAGTCCTTAACTTGATCCATTGCTTCTGATTAATGCAACTTCCTGTGTTGTCACAGAATCTGACAACTTGATATCAACAGTTGTGCATGCAAAGGTTACTACAAAAACACAGACTTGAAGTCCAATGACAAATTTGTCCCATCTGTCAGTGGCACTTTAAGCACTCCTTAGTGCTATGGTGAGCAGTACATCTGACACATGTTTAATTAGTAGGTACACCTTGGGGACTGAGGGAGGTCTGGAGCGCTCATGATATATAAAGAGTTTACATGTTGAGAACATCAGATATTTGTTTGTCAGCATTTGTAATAATGTTCCTTCTAGCAATTGAAAAAGAATGTGAAATGGGTGAAAACATGTGCGGTCATTCTGTCCAGTTTGGATAATATTTAGACTTTCATGTTTTGTGTGTGTGAGAGAGTGTAAATACAAAATCAATCACTTAGAGCTTGCTGACAAATGGCACGTTTCAGTGTCCCTGAACTTTTTTTCTTGAACTGGCGTATTATATCCACAAAATAAAGCTGCCTAGTTATGCCGGGAATTAATATGAAAAAGCACTCTTGTGTAGTATTAATTTTTTGTGTTATGTTGGTGATATCAAATTATCCACTAGCCATACAAAAAATTCTAAAAACAAAAATGTACTAAAAATAAACAAATCAAGCCTGCAGTAATTTCAAGAGTTATTTAGAATCTACATTGATGGAACTAGTTTATGTCAAAATAGATGCTAATATGTCCACTTCTTAGTCTCTTAGTCACAGCTATGACTTCATCTAGTTTACCATTCAACTGTGGAGGCATACCTACTAACATGCACACCTTTTGTAGACTATATAAAACACCACTCAACACCACTGGAATAAAAGAGCCCAGGTAAAGACAGTTCAATCTAACAGTTTTCATCGTAATTAACATAACATTAAGGTTTCATTCAAATCACAGTGGACATGGACTGGACATACTCATTGGCAGCTCTGCTTTTCCTTCAGGGCACATGTAGGTTGTGTTTTTTGTGAGGTACCTAACATTTTTTCATGCCTTAGCTACAAGCTGGACTGCCCCTCAGATTTTGTTTGCCTTAGCTACAAGCTCTGACACCAACAGCAAGTGCAGTTCCTCATTCATATTATATAAAGAGACACAGTGAACAGTGAGCGATTTTGTATGCAGATTACATCAATCTTGAAACTCGCACAATTTGAAAAGTGAAATGGTTGGAATTGTGTTTTCTTTCAAACACATGCATTATGCATGATATTAAAGTCTCTCTGTGGTGACTGCACACTGAAAGTAAACAGAGATGGGCATATTGTTTGCATATCTTAAACAACTGCAGTTAATACCCACTAATGTTGCAATCTAGCCTAATTACAGCGCAGTTAGTCCAGTGTGATCCTGGCAAGCTGAGCCTATTATACAGCAACTGTAACTTATGGAGGTAAAGTCATCAGTAATATGTCTGTTTCCGAGACAGAGTTGCATTATTTTTTGGACAAAGCCTTCCCAAGGCAAATGGATGCCAGGTGTCACTGAGACAAAGACAACAATGTCCACAGAGCAAAAGGACTGCATACGCTCTCAGCTACACATAGCCAGGAGACACAGGAGGATACTTCTTTTTAAAGGGATTACAAAGGTCACACCCGTGTCAGTCGTCTATTATCTACTGCATTGTCCCATAGAAGCCATCCTGGAAATGCAGTAAAGGCTATAGTGGGGTTTACTTATAACATTTATGTGGTTGAGTTATATGAGGTGTTAAGCGGGGTGTTGAAATTGCACAATGAATTTTATAGGATGCTTTTTTGTTGAATTGTATTATCAGGAATGAAGCTTCTTGGGAGAAAATAAAAGAAAATCCTTTGTCAACTTGCTATATTTTATGCCACTGGACATGGTAGCATGCATTAGTAATAGACTAGAGAATGTGTAAATTAACTCTTCTTCAGCTTATTTCAGCATAGGAAATACAGCACAAATTATATCATTTATTCACTTATACCCACTTATTGCAAACTGCTTGAATAATCAAAACTGAAAGTAAAAAAATAGTAGTCAGGCACCAGAGAAGTGTAAATGTGATGTTTGCACTCCAGACACCTTATTACTTTGCATCATCATGTCATCTTTTAATTGAAAAGGATCTTTTGTCTTATTTGTCCCAATCTGCTGTAATTACCCGACAGATATTTGCATGTATCTGTCAGTTTTACTCTATATATAAGCACATAAATGAGCTTCTGATGCAGGTTTCTCTGACAGGCAGCTATTTACCTTCTCAAGCCCAGTATGCACTCAGTTTAAATTATGTCCCTTTGAGAGTGTAATAGAAGCATTTAATAGCAATTTACAGAAAGTTATGCATGAACTGTATTTTAGTTATTAACATTAGCTAATCATAACTGTAGTTCCAAACATACAGTAAAAACATGGTGTAAACTCACAGTAAAGGTAGATAAAGCCAAAAAAGCAAGTAATTCTATGGCTGTTAATTGCCTGTTTTATGATTATGATTTCCATCCTCGTGGACTGCTTTGCTAACTGGTGCCAACTTTATTTTTGATAACGTACTTATTACTCAGCAGGTGAGTGAAATACGATGCAGAGGATTCAAACGAATTTTCAGTGCTGTACCCAGTTGTCACACAGGAGCACTGAAACAACATGAATGCAATCCTCTGATACACCTACACTCAGCCAATGGCTATTTGTCATGCTACAAGTCCCAAAGTGCACTTCAGTGACGCAAGTGCCAAGTGGAGGATAGGCACAGCTACTGACACCATCTAAGTGCTTCATAAGCACCTGCTGCGTTGTAGGATGTCTAACAGCAGAGAGAAAACCTTGCAGACAATCCTACCCCAACCCCAGTGGATCAAGGCCAGTTTTTTTCCATGAATGGGCTGCCTGTCCTGGTTTCATTTTCGGCTGACGACATGGCTGGAATGGAATGTGGGCCATAGGGCTCAGCTTGCACTCAAGATGCTCGCCTTGCCGGCTGAGGCACTTCACCCCAACTCTGTTTTTTTTTTTCTTTAGCTAGGGGATCATGGAGATATCATTGCCAAGAGAAATCATTTCCTATAGAAATTCATTGCATTTTGCAGTTGGATCATAGCTATCATAAGCATACATCATCATCCCAATTACAGCAAACCACAGAATAAAATAACATATTAGATCCTCCTTAATGTAAACCTCTCCTAAACCACAGACAGAAACCATATCAATATGAGTTCATACATTTAAAGGTGTATCTGTGCAATAAATTTAAAATGTACTTGTCCAGGAGAGGAATCATTTTGCCTAAGGACCTTAACAAATCTCCTCTCCTCTATTACATCAAATTTACATATTAGTGACTCACTAACTCCTGATCCCACCACTGAACACGTTAGATAAAACATGGAGTTTCCCACAAAACCCAAACATGCCTTAAAAATGCTTTCAGAACACATGTGCAGGTGAGGGCTCTTAGAAAAAAGAACACATGCAATATCAGAAAATGTTTAACCGGTGTGGAAGGGACTCATTCCTTGTTATGTGATTTGTAGTGTATCTGCACACACCTTTGCAATGTGATGTTGAGCAGCACCTCAGCTAGGTTATCGGATTTAGATGGCCTGCGTGGTTGTTGACCTGGCCCGGACAGGATGTTCTCAGACCTTCAGCACAGCGGCCTGTTTGTTTTTCCTACTGCGACTCTGTGTGATCGTCATACTCCTTGAGGGGCCCCACGACTCCCCTCTGCCTTGAAAAGAATGTAAACAAACGACACAGTCATGTAATTGGACCCAGCGCAGACTTCAGTGTACTGATGTGTAGCTATATATAAATTTAAAAGTTAATTATCTTGTTTGTCTAACAGACAAAAAGGACTGTGCGACATGCTGTTTCTCACACCCAGCCTTTTAGCTTCTTGTGAACCCAGGATTTTGACTGGTAGAAACCAAATTACCTGGTCATGCGTGCAAGCCCAACGCGATTGCATGCCATTAATGGCAAGCAGATGCAGGCCACTGTTACAATCCACACCACTCCTCCTGGGTAACAGCAAAGATTTGTTTTCAAAGCAAAATTTATAATGACCTATAATATGACATTTACTCTGTCTGTACCATTCTGTTACTCTGTTAACCAGGATTGGGAAGGTCGCTTTTGGATCTATATCAAGATATAGGCAGACTCGGGAGGACTGCGATTTGACAGGAAATGTTTGTATATTTTCACCTGGATTAACGACTGCAGTTCTCATCAAAACATATGAAGAGCACCTTAATGTTAGTGCGTTCCAAACAATTTATGTATCCACAAGGGCAACCTGTTTAATTTCCCAGATACCACCTGTCGGCTGCACCAAAACACTTTCTGACCCATTTGCAGCATACCATAAACATATCACAGCAAATGCAGCCTGCTTTCCACGCTAAGTTCATTGTTTACAAATCATGTAAATCCCCCCTGACACTTACTTGGAAATGATGCAGCTCAGCTCTGCTTTTTCATCTCCATGCAATGACTTTTCCTGTTCGTCTCTGAAATAAAAAATGTGTAGTTTCACGGCTGTCACATTACCGGACCAAGTGGATTTGCACGTCACATAAATACTGCAATTACATTTCTCAGTACTATATTTTCTTCATAAAACTATACCAGGAATATCATCTATACCTGGTGATCTTTCATTTTCATGTAATGAAACAAAAATCCAGAAATTAGTCCTTATGACTCTAGTACATGACACATAATCCAATATTTTTTAGTACAGAGCACTGAATTTTAAAAGTAAATCCTATAACCACATAGATGAGATCATTACATTTTAGGCGATAACAGTTAAATTTTTAGAAACCCAGGATTACTCACTTTCTGAAAATTATGAGGGAAGTGTTATGATCCATAAAGGGTCATACATTTCATACATTTGAATACTACTGAAATAAGTAGTACATAAAGCTAAAGGGTCAAGTATAGGAATCCCTCACTGCACATGGCAATACACAGCATTACAGTATGTGGCTATCTAGCTTTTCTAGCTAATCAAAAATAATAATACAAATGTGTGCATGTCACTAATGAGCAGAGATGGGCAAAGATACATCAAAATGTATCTTGTTACAAAACACAAAATACCCCTCAAATAAATGTATCACAATAAAATACAAAATACTGGTGTCAGAAAATGTATCAAGATAAAATGCATGTATTTTGTATTTTATTTTGATACAGGAAAATATATTTGTAACATTGGGCATTTTGAATTTGTACAAAATGGCAGAACATTCAGATTTTGTATAACGTACACAAGGCTCTGGTGAGAGTTTGAACCCTACAGGAAGGAAGAACAGGAGGTAGAATGCTACTGTATCTAAGCAAAACTGTAAAAAAAAAAATCCTGAAAATAATATGTCTTGTACAGTATGTAGAAACTCCCATAGGAGAACTTGGCAGCGCGGGGTTTCTTTGGAAGGCGTACATGAACCACGTGATCGCGTGGCGGCGAGATTAATCAGTGTCACAACTCCCTCTTTCAACGGCTCTGCGCCAGCCTGCGCGCAGCCTTGCTAGCGTCACTAGCTTGTTAGCATCACTAGCTTGATATATTATAATGTTAATCACCACATACCATGCAATATGTAGCCAGACATAATTTATACATCTAGCTAACACGTGCTTGATACCAGTCTTATATGCTCGTCGAGCTGTTTCATGTTAAACTATCCAAGCCATCTTGTAGCACTAATTAATAGCTAGCTCGCTAGCTTGCTGGCTGACTCACTTCTTTAGCCACCGGGCCACATCATGTATCGATTGTTTTATCTTTAGCTTTTACCTGTTGTGTTCAACATGTGTACATTCTAAAAAGTAAGATATATTTTATATAGTTATTGCAGTTCAGATAAAATGTTTACCTTGACGGACAGTCCACTGCACTAGTTGAGGCAGGAGGGGGGTGGTCGAACTTTACAGAAGATGAACTTGATTACAGAAATACAGTGGGCTTGCAAAATCACTGTGTGTGAGTGTGTCTAAGTGTATTGTTCTTCATTTTAAGATGTATTTACATGATTTTTAAAAAATGCTTTATGAATCATGGAGAAAATATTTTTCTCCATGAAAGTATCTTGTTACAAATTACATTTGATTTTTTTTAGCCCTGTCAAATACAAATTACAAAATACTCAAAAGTAATTGAAATACGAATTTCAAATACAAATAATAGAAATACTGCCCATCTCTGCTAATGAGTAAACACGTCATGTATTGGTTTTCTACCCTCCCAAGAGTTAGGTATTCATGGTTAGCATTTCATATTTCTGATGCCACTGCCTTCTCCAAATATATTTCTAAACTATGTGATTTTCTGATTAAAATGATAATTATTTCAATTATCTGTCATTATTTTTTGTGGGAATGCATTCTGCATTTGATATGTGTGGCAGTCATTATTTCATGTACCATATCACGTATGCAGTGAATTCTGTCTGCTGTTTGTGAACTAAGAATTCATATCAATTTGAAATCAGGCATTATCTTTTATACTGCAGAGGCTGATTGGTGAGGCCTCCTCTATAAAGGATTGGTAAAGGCGACATCCATGATTAAATGGTTATTAAAAATCGAGAAACATGAATCTTATATATGTATTTAAAGAGAAGTAGAACCATCAGAAATAGCTAATAGTTTGCCTCTTTTAAGGTTGGATGCAGTCCTTTTTCATTCATACCTTTCCTGAACAAGATCAGGATTTCTGAACAAAACTTCATACCAGGGCAGAATTTTGAGATAAACTAAAGTACTACACCTGGTGAAGTTGATTGCTATGTCTTTTTCCAAAAATAAATAAATAAATAAATAAATAAATAAATAAATATGTTGGGTACTTTGAAGAATCTTAAATATAACTTTTGATTTGTCCACATTTATCACTTTTATCATATTCCAGAATTCCAGGGCAACTTTTATAGAATTCAGTGGAATTCTAGCTTTGGTGTCTGTTCAGGAGATGAATGAATGTTATGCAACAATGCCTTACTCACAGTCTGGATGTCATCATAATTGTACTGAGGCTGTGATTTAATTGGTTGTTTTGCAGATGCTGAGAGCTACACACATAGTCCTTGCCCATTTTTTAAAACTATTAGCTTAAGCACCTAAGCCACCAGTTCCATACACATTACATTTATGTGTTCCAGGTTTCTTTTCTTTTCTGCCTAATCGGTGGAGCACATAGATCAGGGATTGCTGAGGACATTTTTATGAGAATTTCTGTCATACTAAACCTTGCTTTTCAACAAGTGTCATAAATCTCTGCATAAACAAAAGAAATATAGAACCACTAAATTAAGTTGGATTAAGCTATGGTAGCATCATAGACACTGGTTGTTAACATATTTAGTCTAATTCATGATTTGTTTGGAATTTCAGCCATATATCTCATTGTTTTGACATTGAAGGTTTCTCCAGGTGAAAAGATGTCAGTAACTGCAGCAGTAAGATCATCATTGTGGCTGTCTTATAATTGCCATGGTTTTCAGCATTTTTACTAGTGGGTCAGAATTCCCATCATATCCCTAATATTTTCCTAACTCCTTACACTTCTTTCAGTGACAGTCGTGAAACACCTCACAGATGAATTGGGAATGCATTTTCTGTTGAACTACAGCAACACAATCATTTCAAGTTCAACACACTTGAATCATTGTGATCTTGACCTATATGTGCAATTAATGCTGACTAATGCTGACTGCAGGTCTTGCAGGTCTTGCTCATAACCAGAAAAACCTTGAAATGGCATTGCTGCAAGAGTAGGGTGTAATTAATCTTTTTTTTTTTCCTAGATTGCAGTTTTGTTTTTATACGGTATCTGCTATGTGTATCTGCTGCTGTCATGCAGTTTACATCTTGACCCTTTGTGAAAGATCATGGGAACTCTGAAAATGCTCCAGATCTGTATTCAGACACTCAGACACAGAGAGTGTGTAAGCCATTTTGTTTATGCTTGATTCACTAATCCTGGTCCTTGCATAATTGGGTGGAGGATGTTAATAGGGTGAACGTGACGAAAGTGGCACAACAATGCACATGCGCCACACGAGCATAAAGAAATGAATATAAAACTTTATATTCCTTGTCAGTATGATATGTATAAAAGATTTCTCTAAACTGATACTGATCTGTTTATTAAGTGAATATTGAATAAACTAATTCTGGCTTTGCTCTTCACAGTAAGGAAAAAAAAACAAATTATTATATGAATGGGCCAAAATGGCTTTGTAATTCCCATATCTTCATCACCAGTATACCATACCAAATTATGGAAAGTGGATACTCTGTCAAATCCTCCTCTAGGGGGACTGAGCAACTGAATAAGTCCCCTAAATGAAACACAATTATTCCAGATGATGCATTGCTAATCCTAAAGCACATCCACATGCATACCACAGTGAAAGCTCTCTTATTTGCTTTCAAGATTTACTTCATATGGTTCTATGTGAAACATTACATTCTGTTTTACCTTTTAGCAAGATGCTTGTATCTCAGATTTAAAGACATCAGTGTTCTCTACAAGGAACAGTTTCCTGTTTCATAAATAAAAACGAAAATCTTTTGGATGCGAAGGCTGTTTGTTGCTTGCGAACCCCTGATATTTCTCTTAACCTTGCATTTTGTCAGATTAGAACAATATGACCTATGTTTTCTCAAGCCTGATGAATGATCCACATGTTTATTTGGCATTTTTATTACTGTTTGTATGAAGCTAATAACTGTTCCATTAGTGTTACTCTGATAAACAAAGAACCCTTCATTTCAATTATCAATTAAGATTGTGTCTTTCTTGCAAGGTGACAACAAACCTGCGATATTAAGAACAGGGGATATTTGACTGTTTATTTTTTCTCTGAGAACCCTTTTGAGATAAATGTAGCTTCTCAATTAATATTAATCATAAGAAACTGCATAAAAGTGCACACCCAGCTCATTGCAATACACCATCAGCTCTCTCTAGTGAGGCAGAGGAAAGACATATGGTGTTTTGTATTTGCTTTATTGGGAGAATGGCCTGCGATGATAATGTAATCACACAAGTGTGCTGAAAGTCAGTTTACTGAGAGTTCAGTCCTGTCATCACTGCAGTCAGCTCTAATATCAGCAAAGATGAAAGGCTGGCTTGGGGCAGTAATATGAACTTACAGTATATCAAGCTGGCACAATGCAATCAGAACACCAGGCTCATTATGGGTCTTTTTGATTTCTGCTTTTAAAATCACATTTCCGCAGAGTTTTGTGGGAGTTTAAGCTCTTGTTTATTTTTCTCCCTTCAAGATAACGGAGACTTATTTTCGCTCATTTGCCGTCAGTTTGACCTTTATGAGGCCTTTATGAACGATATTCATAAATCAAATGTTGTTAATGGGAGGTGGTGGGTTGTTGATTCAGATATGCCAAAAGGGTCACATCAATATATTTTGAATGCAGAGGAACTACAGTACGGTATATGTACAGTGTCAAATACTGCTGAGGATTTCACCAGAAGTTCCTTGGGGCAGATATGAATTTATTCATTTTATTGCCAAGGTTTCTCTGCTACAGTTAGCTGTTCAAATTACGTGCAAATAATAACTTTTTTTGTTCTGTAAGCTCTAGTTTGTGAAGAAACATCTAATGCATTGTAATAGAATAGTTACGTCAAGCCCGTAGTACCATGTTAGTGATTAATGAGGCGTTACAGCAACAAAAAATTATAGTCCCACTGTCAGGGTTTTCATTCTACGAGTCAATGGCAGAAAATGGTCGGTGAGACAGTGGTACACATTTTACCCTCTGGGTCCCCTTACTTCCGCCCATTCCCCCTCTTGAACTGAAAAGTTACCACTCTCTCTTGTCTTATCTTGATTGGCTAGGGAGCACCAGTGGGAAGCTGCCTGGGAGTGAAGCAAGGCAGATCCTGTCAGACGTGGTTTTCGTATTGCAGAGTGCGCTGAGGGAATTCCATGGGTCCCCTACACTGCTGATGAGGACATCTTTAAGGCCCCATTGACCATTCGCTGACCATTGCTTCTTTTGCTTGACATCTTTATCTCAGAAGAAAGGCCGTTGGCAGTTATTTGCTTGTTTTTGTGTCCGCCGCGTTGCAGTAGAGTACGTGGACAGGAGGAACAGGTCCCCCCATGGATGTAGCATGAGGCCACAAAGCGTCCTGAGAGCAGTGTGTATGTAAACAGTGAGACATGCCCACTTCACTATCAGCCTGGCAACAGGGGCGGTTGACACTAGGGAGTACCACTCTGCCTGCTTTTCTCCTGCTCCTCACCAGCTTTCAGGTAAGATACCCCCCAGTACTCTCCACAGCTTGTGTTGGCAGCCTGTCAACTCACTCTCTTCACTTCAAAATGCTACTTCTGCACAGAACCATAAAGGCAATTACACATTATATTCTGGTACTGTCTGCTGGAGCAATCAGTTAAAAAAGGAAGGTGGTTCTGGAAGTTTCCAACACAGTTTTCATTTCTGGGAATAACTATTGACATACATCATAATCATACATACATCATAATGTAACATAATTTGATATTACCTCTTCATTAGATGGAAATTAGCTTGATATTGTGTGTGCTGTTTGCAATTTTATATTGGAAGTGGAATGGGAACTTTCTGGTGCATTCAAGGTTTACAATATACTCTGTATTTTGATTGAGGACATGCCTCTGGTATTTCTTCCTGCTGTGCTAAACATGGTAATGACATTATGAGCCAATTTCAGAAGACAAGGGTAATTATAAACATTTGCCTGTTTACTACAGTATATGGATGTATTCGGTAGCAGGTAATATTAGAATATGCACCATATAGTACAGATGGACTATAAATATTTTCTTGCTTTGCTGAAGTTTTCTTGTGTAATGTAACTACCATATCGTGAAAACATCTATCCAAGGGATTTAACCCAGTAGAAAGGTAATAAATTCTAAAAATCATATCAATAGTGGTGCCATTTCAATTAATTGAAAGTGATGGTCTATTGCATTGTATTTCATGGAGTGGCAGTATAATAAAGTCAGAAAGACAGAATATTAATATATAAAATATTACTACATCAATACATAATGTAGTTAAAATATAATTTGTGATGTTTTATTGAATAGTATTTCATATTAATATGAAAAACACAAAATAATTATTAAATAATGAAGATGCATTGAAAACAGTTACAGCAGTAATAATAATGAAAATATACTGTAAAATACGTAAAATAACCAATAACTAACCATAATAAGCAAAGAATATATTTTATTATCCTTTAATTCTTACAAATTGTATTCTCATTTTACTGTAGGTGTATGCATGTTCTTGAGAAATGTAAATATAATTTTGATTGATTTATTGTCATTGTCTTATGCCTCATTACTTTTCCTGAAGAAGAGTGTCCTCTAAATGATAACTACATTTTCTACATGAAATAAATACCTTTTGTTTGTATGGTAAAATTTCTCATGAAACACAGCGCTGTGGACTTTTACACTGATTTATGTACAGTGTGCGGAGCAGTGAATTAAGGGACAATATGTGACTTAATGTGACTTGTATTGTAAATGCACACAATCAATGATCTGTAGTTGTTTGCAATTTAGCTATAATCTTACATATGTCTAATTCACAGACATCTGTACAATATACGTAATATCAGCATCATCTCTTGCCCACTGCTAAAAGTGTGAAAAATTCTGTATTAGAGGATAAGACTATAAAGAACAGTGTGGCAAAAATATCTCAGCTATAAGAGAAAACTCTTATGTACCCGTGCAAGGTTAGTATCCAGTGGTTGATACATGACTCTGATGAAAATATAAATGTACTGTTACAGTCCTCACAATATTTCCACAAGCTATTATTCTTTACATATAACTTTGATTGACTTATTGTCAAATTATGCATTGTCAGTTGTCCTGGTTAAGGTTTTCTTCTATATGTTAAAATAAATGTCTTTTTGTATGAAGAAACATATGAAAAAAACTATGCCATTCAATTTTACATTGATTTATGCCAAGAAACTATGTGTAAAAGAATGACTTTAGATATGATGTCAATGTAACATATAATATCAATACCTTACTGAGAACATCAGCTGTTCACCACAAGCCTTTTCCTCAGTTGCTCAGTTGTAAGATAAAGATTGAGGTGCTACTGGTTTCTGTCTAATATATGATATGAATTTGTGAAACAGTGGCAAGTCACACAGGTTACAACTCCATTAGTCAGTTCTGTGAGAACAGCTAAAAGTATGTGAAAGCAAGTCTTTCCCATGTATCTGTATTCAACTGCAACTCTGTCTGTCACTAACAAAGCCTTTTTTCTATGGAGGCAGTATT
Organism: Megalops atlanticus; assembly: GCA_019176425.1. NCBI lineage: Eukaryota > Metazoa > Chordata > Actinopteri > Elopiformes > Megalopidae > Megalops > Megalops atlanticus. The sequence continues at coordinate 25,831,507 of CM032875.1, read as the reverse complement.
TCTTTTCCCACCAGCACAGACAGTTACAGAACAGGACACCGGCACTTTTCACAGGCTCTCTTGCTTTCCTCTGATGTCGATCCACATAGCTTGATTGTGATTATGCATAGAATAATTCAGATGTTTACAGGCAGAATTGAGAATTTTCACTGTGAGTGTTTTTTCTTCACAGAGAAGCAGTAGTCACAGAAAATCATGTTTGAAAGAAGGTTCTGATTTTTTAGCACATCTTTGCTTTTTTTTGTAACAAAAATTAACCTTGGGCTGTCAAGTTAAAGTGTTAAATCAATAAGAGGAAATGTTGTCCTTGAGATATTTGTTTCATTCGTTTGCTTTACATGAATGTTTCCACAGCCAGATTTCAATTTCAAAAGTTCAGATTGTTTTCAATTTGATGTAAATGTAAATACAAACAAGCTGAAGAACATATTATCATAACTCATCATTGATCATATTTTGAACACAAGACAAAATACTCTACAATTTTATTTTATAACCATATTCAGAACGTTTACACACATATACACTTATTCCATGATTCACTTGTGTTCACCCAGATTTAACATAAAGTGATAACTTGAACACAAGATTATTAGTTTTGTGCAGCTAAAAAAATCAAATACAGCCCAATACAGATTATTGTGTCATACCACAATCTTTGGGAATATATAGAGGCCGGGAAAACAGCTCTCGAGGACAGCATCTGAAAATAGTGTGCCGTTCAAGAATATTTTTTTCCTGTTGACTTTTATCCAAACACTGCCATCATGTGGACAGATACTGCAGATGCATCCACTGTGCATTCACTTTGGAATGGAGCACAATATTTTCATTGTTTCTGAGAAACATTCTCGTAAATTGTAGAACTTGAGCTATTATGGAATGTGCACCGGAATTACACCTTCCTTCCACCCTGTTTGATGGTGCTGGCTCATGCACCTTCCATAAAACAGCAGAGAAGACCATGTACAAAAGCAACAAGTGATATATTTTAAAAAAATAGACATAAACCAGGGCTCAGCACATTAACAGAGCTACATACCAAAAAACAGCTAACTACTAATCAGCTGCACTTACACTTGCATTCATACTAGGCTTATTAAACAGTTATTGTTCATTGCCCAATGGTTATGGTTAGAGCTGGTGCAAAGGAAAGTGCTATTGTTAAAATTATCATGGAAAGTCAGGATCCTCAGTTTCACATGTAAATAAGGATTAGTGCTCAGTTTAAAACATATACCTGTTACTGACTTTTACAACAGTTTTCAGGTTAGTATAGTCACATCATGTTTATTTTCAATATATTTTGAAGGTAATGGGCTCGATACTTGAAGATGTCATTTATAAACGAGCTGAGTATCAGGAAAATTGTACCAGGACCTTAGCATCCACCTCCCTCTCAAGAACTGGTGAGCACCGGCAACATTGTGATGTACAATAGTGTTCTTCTGATAAATTAAATCTGTTAATTAAAACTGAAAAGAACACTGAGATGATGACATAGACAGTAAAAATAAAATGGAAGTGATGATGGAAAAAATATTCTTGTATATATAATGGTTATTGCAGAGGTTCATGGCAAAATGTAATCTGTCCTTTGAAGACTTACTGGAAATGTCATATGCAGAATTGCAGCTGTCCAATGTCTTCCTGTTCCCCTGCACATCTTAGTTTAAAAAATTATGCTGAGTTCATTCCTGCCAGTTAAATTTCAAACGTCAACAGTATTTTGTCTTTTCAGGAGTCTATTGTAATGGGACTTTTGACCTCTTTGTCTGTTGGCCACATTCACCTCCTGGGAATGTGTCTGTGCCATGTCCCATGTATCTGCCCTGGATTAAAGAGGGTAAGATAATTGTCTCAGTCAAATGTAGTGCTTGTATTCACTAAAACAAATGTCATATTCAAATACAATTAAATGTGGCAATTATTTTTTAAATCAACCATATGCTAATATAATGTTCATGATTGAATGTGAAAGGCAGACATAAAGATTATGAAAAATACTGGCTGTGCTTGTGAAACATTAGCGACATTGTTGTCTTTGAGGAGTGAGTCATGAGACCACCACAGCAAAGCTACAGAGGTCAAAGGCAGTCATGTGACCAAAGAAATGATTAAATGACTTGATCTGTTTATTCGTGACTCATCTTTTTACGTAGATGGTACTGCTTGTGGGATTGTGTCTGTAGGACAAATAGTAATGAAAAAATTGCGAAGGTACAAAGAGGCATTCCAAAATACACAAGAATAATTGTATTATTTTTATTTTATTATATTTATGGGTGTGGCAGAGGCTAATATATTTTATTATGGGGCTGACCCAAAAATAATAGTTAAATTTTTAATATATATATATATATATATATATATATATATATATATATATATATATATATATATATATATATATATATATATATATAAAACTACATCTGTAACCTGAAAATACAATTAGCAATGTCATCTAGATTCTTCTAGATTTCTTCTAAAGCAACATACATATCCTACGTTATGACATTTATAGAGTAAATGGATTCAGTAAACTGATTCAGGTTAAAAAAACTTTGCCCAATTTCCAAATGAACATGAAATTTGCACCTAAACCCTGCTACAGAATCCATTTTACATTTTACAGAACATTCCGTCCTCAAACCTCTGCCAAAAGGACATCATCTGAAGAATTCTGGCTCATACCCCAGCCTAAAAGGCATTATTTCAAATGCTGTCATACAAAATGGACTCATCCCATACAGACTTATCTGGCATTACTCAAACCTCTATTACTAAAAAGACATGTCCGACCTCAGGGGTGAGTTGGTAAAAGAACGGAAATAAAACTTTTAAAGGAATTCCTGCCTGGTCTCAGCCTATCCAGCAAATGTATCTGTGCTGTGCGAATCAGGGATCAAGGATCTAGTATCAAGATCAGGGTAATAATTAATTCTCAGTCTGGAAAGCGATTGCCTTTTATCAGTTTGGGATATTACATCATAATGAAGAATGTGAATCCTTGCGGATGAGGCACTTTTGGATGAGGCTGTAATGGACAATATGAGGAATGAATCTGCATTGTCTGATGTTTAATGATGGCCTAAAATATTACATCATATACTGCACAGTCAGTCAGAATGAGTATTTTTACTTAAATAAACAGACTTGCATAAATTGCTGAGAGGCTCATAAATCTGGTTAGGTTTATCACACTTACACAGTCTAATCTCTATTCATATTAATGATACTTACCCCTTAAGCTACTTGTCACACTGTTTGTATTTATTACACTTACACACATAAATCTATGCTCACATTTATTACATTCACACACCCAAATCACTTTTCAGCATTTATTATAAATTATAAAATCTACATATGATACCCAAATTTCTTTCGCATTGAGGTTAAGGTGGTGTTGCTGCACATTGTGCAGAATGGATTCAGTTTGTAAATAAGTATTGAGCAAAAGTAACGCAAGACATTATAGCAGAACCTGGGAGTAAGGGTAAATGGAACAGGCTGAGTTTGACAGGTGTCCTTTGTTCCCAGGAGAGTCAAAGTATGTGCACCGTGTGTGCACCCCCAGCGGAGCTTGGCGTACCGCGGAGAACTCTACCGAAGTGTGGCGGGACCAGTCAGAGTGTGTCAACCCACAATACTTCAAACCACAGGTCACTGGATACTAGTGCAAGAATAGTGAATCAGACAATCAGACAAACTGATCATTTACCTGGCTTGCCAGTGTAATGAAAGATCATCAGCTTTTGATTCATGTTTACTTAAGTGTACATAGAATAGTAGCATTCAATATTACCTTTCGTATTAAATTGAAATTATGACGAAGAGATGGTATTGCAGACCAGTTGCTTGATGATGTCTACTTCACCTGTTTGTAGCTCACCAGCCGCCACTGCTGAACACCTCTTTCAAGCACTCTTGCAGGATTTCTGACTGACTGTCTGTAAGAGAGTGTTTGTCCATGCTAAAATATTCTGCCCCTTGCAGGAAGAAGATGTGCTTCTCCACTCAGTACTACGCATCATCTCCATCATTGGATACTCCCTGTCTCTCTTCTCTCTTTTGCTGGCTGTCCTCATCCTGGGCCTTCTGAGGTGAAGGGGGAGGTGTCGGTGCAGACAACAAACAAAAAGACCATGGTGTAGTGTATGGTATTAGTGCAGTAAAAATGTTGTATAGTGCAAAACAGTGTTATATAACTCCTATCAAGAACACTTCTTTGATCATTTCAATTTCCCATTGAATGCTTTATTCTTTACCATGATATATTTTGCATTTTGTGACACTCACATTGTGACAAACTATCCATATGTGGTAGAATGAGGAGAGTGGCATTGTTGACCAGAGCCTACTCCTTTTGATAGACCCAAACATTAGAAGCAAAATCAGGGATATATACATAGATCGTAATCAGTGGATGTGTGTTCTGTTTTCTCAACAGGAAGCTTCACTGCACAAGAAATTACATACACATGAACCTGTTTGTATCATTTATACTACGAGCAGTGGCAATCATGATAAAAGAAGTCATCCTACAAGTCATGTACACTAACCTGCCCACTGATGAAACTGGATGGAATGAATATACCAATTCAGCGGTATTAAATCTAACAATATCCTTTTCCATGTGTATTTGTTTTTGCATTTCTTGGTATTATTGAGACAACAAATAAAACACATCTAATGAATTGTTGGTGTGGACTGCATGTCCTTAGACTATACAGTAATCTGGCTTGCCAGAAAACCACTTTGGTTGGTAATCCCCAATAAAAATCTGGGGAGACAACTGCTCAACTAATGTAGTTATTTACTTTTGTATTGATAATCTTAAAAAGGAATGCAATAGATGCATCTTTGAGCATTTGACCTTTCGTGTAAGTAGGCTGTCAAACAGTTACAGTTGTAATCTGTAAACAAAGGTAGTGTGACTTTAGACTTTAGTGTGATTTAGGCATATAATTAAAATGACTGTGTGCCCCAATGGAGTAAATGATTTATGCAGTGACCATTGTCCGATGTCTAGTTTAATTTAAAGTTTATGAGCTATGATCTGTAGGGGTTTTTTGGCATTAAAATTGTTTAGTTTGTCACAAAGTCAATTTTATTTGTTGGCCATTTCCACATAATTCATATTTATTACATTAGGTCATCCTTGGGGGAAAAACACTTATGAAGGAATCCCAACAAGCCTATATACTGTATATGCCAGTGAGTGAGGGGTTTATTTGTGTGTGGTCATGTTACTTCAGGCATATACTTCAAATACTAGGTATTACTTATATTGTGATATGATTATGGTAAAAATTGCCTATCTGCAATGTGAATCAATAACATTTGTGTTTGTATTTCATTCTCCCAGATCTCTGTGATATGCAAGGCTACTCAAGTGTCCATGCACTACTTTGTGGGAGGGAATTACTTCTGGCTGTTGGTGGAGGGGATATTCCTCCACACTCTTTTGTTCACTGCAGTGCTCACCAAAAGAAGGTTGTTGAAGAAATACATGCTCATCGGCTGGGGTAAATCTCCTGAAAAAACCCTCTGCATGTCTTAAAGCACAATCAGAGCACAATCATAGTAATGCCCCCTCTTTTCATTGTCTCTCATGTTCATCAACGATCTCATTTAAACGATCACATTTACTTTATTTGGATTGTGGTTTTATCAAGTCAGATCAAATTAGATGTGATAAAAGTTAAAATGATTCAATATTAAGTTTGAGATGTGTGTTTGTCTCCTATAAGGAACACCCCTTCTGTTTGTGGTGCCCTGGACAGTAACAAAAACTTTATATGAAAATCAAGGGTAAGTGTGTAAGTATGATACTGCAGTTTAGAAATGACGTTGGACGCATCACTAACTGATAACTGCATGCCTTCAGATGAGCTATTATATGGCCATTTCTTGGAAGACCTATGCACAAAGCCATTTAGCCATTTTTTCTCTTACGCATAATTAAACAAAAGGAACAAAAAGCTAACACTTGTTTAATTTTTTATTTAAAAGAAGGTTGAAGCATATTTAATTTAGATTTATTTTGGTTTATGGCCAGAGAACCCTTATACACTGTTTTTATTTTGTGTGTTTTATTGGAGAAAACAAATTGTACTGTGTGTTAGTTGGAATAATGATTATTTAAACTTCTGAGTGGAGCAAAGAAGAAAATTACAGTATTTCTCAGTGTCATTTCTGTTTTTCATAGGTGCTGGTCCAATAACAGCACATGGATCTGGTGGATAATTAGAGGACCGATAACATTATCTGTTGCAGTAAGTACACTACTGAGTGTATCTTAAACTGTTTGCTGTAGCTTAACTGTATGCAATGATTGTTATGTAGCTAAAAACACATTTATGATATTTAAAATGTCAAAAACATTTAAAGAGTTTCTTTTATCTGACAGGGTTTTCTAGGTGTAGGCAGCCTGATGAGTTAGACAGTTTTTAAGAGGTCATGCAACATTTGACTTCAGCGTAGTCTATCACGAGCAGTCACGAGCAGATCTTTAAAAAATGGCCAGAACTCTAAAGCTGAGCTTGTCAAAATGGGCTTTCAGACATTTAAGGACATTGGACACAGTAATGTCATGTGAGACACACAACCACCCAGACACACACTCACACAGCACAGAAGCAGAGAGTACATGCAAAGATCAAAAGAAAATCCTGACACAACTAAATGCCTGAACTATTGTTTATATTTTATTTTTGTACTAATTTTATGACACAGATATTATACACCTCTCAACACTTTCAAAAAACATTTTGGGTACCTTTATTACCTTTATTAAATCTGTGCTTACAGTATCACACCTCCAATATGTGCTTACAGTATCACAATAACTCAAACGCCTTTTAAATTATGTCTGGTTTCATTGCAGATCGTCTTTTACATATTTATTAAAATAATGACATTGCTGCTTTCCAAGTTAAAAGCAGACCAGATGAAATTTACTGACTACAGGTACAGGTAAGCACTGCAACTGATCCTTTTTCTCTACACATGCCAATATGTTATGCATAAACAATTCTGATAATGTCTTTCTTGGATGACAGTTTAGCCAGAGCAACATTGGTGTTAATTCCATTGCTGGGGATCCATGAGGTGGTGTTCACATTTATCTTTGATGAATATGTGGACGGACGAACACGCTATGTCCGAAACTTCATCAATCTGACGATGAGCTCTTTCCAGGTGAGGAAAACAATGGACGTAGTGATTCAGTTATTATGCATTGATTCATTAGATAAAGTATCCATTCCTCAGTATTGTCTTGTATATGCCATTATGTGTCATGTCTCTCTTTTCAGGGCCTCTTTGTTGCCATTTTATACTGTTTTGCCAATGGAGAGGTAAGATGTCATATTTTCTAATCCTCCCACTGCCAGGGCCGCAAATGAATTGGAGGAGGCAAGGAGGCTCATTTTCATGAAAGCTCAAACATTCACATACACATTCACATATATACACACATATCCACAGACTCACACACACATGTAATCTGTATCTTTTTTTAAAGTTTCTTGTGACCAAGTAAGATCTATTCAAATTCTAAAAGATGTTAGTTTATTGTGTACCTGAAAGCTCTCCATTTGTTTTCTTTTGGGGAAAACAACAAAAAACCCTCCTCGTGGGTATCATGTCCCATGTGGTTAGTGCTGGATGTTTCAAACAGAATTGGGTTGTTTATTGTGTTATTTTTTTAATGTCCAGGTCCAAGCAGAACTCAAGAAACGCTGGCAGCTCTTCATCTTTGCCAACCACTTTGATGTGCAGGACTGTTTCCAGAAGACTCGCTTCAAGTACCTTTGGAAGTGCTCAAGGAGGCAGCCTGCCCGTGGCTCTGGCCAGAGTGAGCCCTGCGGGGAGAGCAGCGGCCCCTGTAACGTGCAGCTCCTGCAGGTGACCCTCAGGTCCAGAGGGGAGTTCCAGCGTGGCCGACCCACTGGCATAGAGTTCTATGCCCGGGGAAGCCTCTCCAGCAGCGAAGGGGAAATGACTCTGGGGGAGACCTTGGAGGAAATACTGGAGGAGAGCGAGTTTTAACTCCCCATCTCTGGACACTTCCACTGGCTGAGGTTTCTGTGAACATGTGTTTTAAACATTTCTATTATTTGTAACTAGGGAGGTTCTTCCCGCAGAGTTGTGCTGATTACAATATATGATATGTTGCTACCTGATGGCTAAATACTGTATATAGACGGTGAGCCAGTGACCAAAATATTACTTCCACTTTTGTTGCAGGCAGTGTTTTAATAATATCTTGAACCTTGGTGATGTAGCATGATCCTTGTTACTTGGAAAAGTGTAAGATATTTTATAACTTCAATAATTCAGGGAAAGTGCAGATTTGAGTGCTAGAAGTTTTGAAAGGTATTATAAATATCAGACCATGTGCAAGGATGCTGTGGTTGGTTGTTCTAAAACCTATCAGACTTTTATACAGGGATGTGTGTTTGGGGGATAATCTGTGTATGGGAAAAAAATGGCAAATAATGTCATTTTCCTAGATTGTCCCATCTGTTTTTTCATACTGGCATTCAAACTGATGTATGTAACTGACATATTGATGACCACTAAGAACTAAAGGAAAAACAAGTGTTTTCATCCCCTTCTCAGATAACAAAGGAAGTATTATTTAATTAGTAACATAATCTAATGTTTGTTGTATTTGCATATGTAATTGTGTAGAGAAATACTTTTTTAAAAAAAGCAAAAACAAAAAATATACAAAATATAAAATATACAAATACAAAATATAAAGTAAAGTGAAGTGAGGTCATGCTCTCACCACCTCTAAATTACATGTATTGACAGGCTGGTTTGTATAAATATTTTCTGCAACCTGTACATAATGTGCCATGCAGTATGTTTATGTGATAAGAAGAAAAATAAGCCTTTAGGGTTTTAGTGAATGTTTCAGTACTTAGATTGGAGTCACACAAGTTAATACTGAAGGCCCTTTTAACAACCATACTTATCTGGTCGGCTAGAGGTAGAGAGAGTGATCGTCATCTCCCTATGTAAGCATAATTAGACTAAGCGAAATAAATGCACTTGCCAATGTCTGCCAATGCCATACTTGGGCCATGCAATGCTAGCAGCAAAGAGGATATACTAGATTCTCACCTCTTTTGTTGATGAAATGGACCACCTTAATCTTTCAATATTTTTATTTTCATTTGATAATGGATTTGATTTTGAATTTCTTTGTATTGTAAGTATCCCTGCATTACATACAGTGCATTTTATCTGTATATGAAATGAATTATTTTTGGTTTTTTATGAAGTAAAGTCTGGGCCCTTAATCATTTGTTGCAATCTGAATGACACTCAGTGTATGCTTTTTTGTAGAATATAAAATGATGTATATAGTTGTTACGAAGGTCAGTGGTATAGATGTATTCTTACATTACATCATCCACATTAAAAAGGCAAACTTTCTACTACATGTCCAATCATGTATTAAATAAATATGTGGTCACCGAATTAAAACACTGTTTTAGCAACTTTGTACATTTGTTTTATTACATTGTGTGCCTTATGAAGTGCAATGGACAACAATGTAGTTTCACCTCATTCATCACTTTGATATCCTGCATGAGGCTCTCAATAAATACAATTGTAGCCACTCTCTGTTATTATAATTGTCTTTATTTCATCCAAGATTGTCATGTATTAGCTACTGTAGTTGACAGTCTAACACACCAAGGCACGGTCTTAATGATAAACTGCTACCAAACTAATACATTCTTTTATTTCCTGTTGTATAAACCACAAAAGTTGCATTGAAGAACTGTTAAGCCTTAGAGCAAATGCGTTGCACAGGATGTACTGCATGAACTTTTGTTTTTCTCCGTATTCGTGGAATCTTCTAATGGGAAGTATGTTCTGTTCTTCCTAATTTCAGGATCCAGAAACTGATTCACAGCCAATGCCTGAAGGGGGAACATCCTGGCTTGTGGACAGTGAAACATTTCACATGCCCAGATTGTGCGGGGACTTGAGTTCATGCCTGCTGAAAGTTAAAAAGTGTTCAAAAAAGTTTGAAATTGCCAAGGGAAATTGTGCCGATGTGCTACCAGGGCCCTCCAGCTCGTTCAGAATTCTGCTGTACTGTAATAGAAAGGAAGAACTACTTTTAAATGAATGTACTACCAGCATATTAATAACACTATACCAGAAATGACAGGCTACTTGTCCTATGTGAATAGTGCTTGTTGAATAGATCATTGACAAGGAAGGAAACTTGTGGTCATGAGTGGTGAGAAAGTGCTGTATGATATGACAAACATATTGACTCCACTGGGGTTGAAATGCATTGACTACATAAGACAGTGAAGATGTAGTCTAACTATCAGGAGAATTTTCAAATTAGATGTGTCTGTTGTCATATGGCTTCTGTCAAATTGCACCATTTATTGAGATGAGTAATGTCTACAGTGACTGACCCTGAACCCAGATGCATTCAAATGGGATATGACATCCAATCTTTTTCAAAATATTTGTTTTGTCAAAGTATTTTGGTAATAGTGACAAAATCACTATGGCACACATCAGTAGACTACTGTCAGTAGTGATAATCATAGCAATGCTGGCATTTATTATTCATTAATGTGTGCTATAGTATGGACATTCTTAAATCGGCCAAACCATCCCTCAGTTTTCAAGTCATATTATAGGTCTGTAAGCAGCCCTACCAAGCAGAATGGTCCAAGAATTTCATTGCACTGTGACCTTGGATACATACACTTTTGATGCAAACATGCTGTGTAGATCTATACCTAATTTAAACTAAGGCATAGAATGTATTCATTGAACAGGACCATTCTATGGAAACAGTGAAAATATCAAAATTATGAGTATTTTAGTGTTGGTAAGGGCATTTTGCAAATAGATGAAACAACAACTTTTTAAGCATTAATTTATTTTGCTTATAAAGAGCGGAATTAGAGAAAGACCTAAAATATAACCAAACCAAGCCAAACCATCAAGCAAACTAACATAGGAAAATAATAAATGCAATTTTCAAAATAGGAACAAAATAGGACCATTCAACAATAATTATTTAACTGAAGGGAAAGACTTTCAGTCACAGAAAAACTCACAGAACTGTGTTTGAATTGCCAGTCAAAGCCAGTCTTTGAACCATGAGTTTATATCATAGTTATCCAATTAGGAGAGTGCCTGATTGATAAACTATGTACTATAATGCTCAGAATTTATACAGAGATGGGAATCTGAATTAAAGCAATGCCCTCTGACAATTATTTGTTTGTATTCTCTGGTATATAATTCACAGTAAATATGACATTGTCATACTAGAGCTAGAGCTAAAACATTCCATTTATGTTCAGTTTACACAGTGAAGCAGAGTCGTGTTGAGTTATAGACAGCAAAGAACATGTAGATGATGAGTTTCTACCTTACTCACTAACAGTATTACACTTTGTTAAACGCACTCACACTGTATCTTGTTCTGGATAAGAGTGTCTGCTAAATGACAAAATGTAAATGTAACAGTGTAAAGAGTAAATCTAATGAGAATGAAACATCTTTGGGGTTTGGTTATCCTTATTCACAACATCAACAAACAGGCCAGTGGATCATTTTGATCATTTGGTCATTTTATACTCATCCTAAACTGTTGGATTTCATGCTCAAAAGTGTTGCATTGTGGAAAGTTTCTGGATCAACAAAAAGGTAATAAAATAGCTAAAATCAAATATATGTTTAAGGGAAAGTTCACACAATGATATCACCACCCTCAGGTGCCCAGCAGGAATCTGTCTCTGCTAAGAGGATTGCCTGTTACAAAGGGATTATTAACATAATCCTAATTCCATTCAATATGGATACATTTTAATTTCTCTCCCTCTTGTAAACAAAGGCACATAAGTTAAGGATGCTAAAGTTGTGAGTCTGAGGATGTAATCATGTACATACACAATTTCAGCAGGTAAGAGATGTGAGAATTATACAAGCAGTAAAGCTGTGAATGGTGTAGAATTTTGAACAAATGGACAGTATCAGACATACTGAAAAAAGGTGATTATAAAAGTTATTGCTTCTTCTCCTTTAGTCTCTCTTGAACTTTCTGGGGCTTGTCAAACTGAATCAACCTGAGAATGTCCTTGTTGCCCATGACTCCCTGAATAAACTCCCCTTCAGTTATCTTATCTGAAAAGGAAAAGTCACAGAGAGAGGTATTAAAAAGCTGAATAGCAACAAAGATTCATATGTTCTGACTTTTACTCTTTAAGGCTTACATTTATTGAGACTAAATCACAGCATGTATTTTTATGGGTTATGCATGTGTCCAGATGAGTGTATAGTTCTTTAGTTAATGAGTTACTGAGACTACAGTGGTGTACCCATACTCCATTAGCTCTACAAGAGAACCATATTGTTCCCAGCTTTTGGTGACGTTTTCATTTTAGATTTTTGTTCCTCCCAGTTACATTACAGGAACATCAAACTTACCATTGTCTTTTTTTCCAAAAAAGTCCCAGATTTTATCTGCTCTCTTCTCTGGTGTATTTTCATCATCAGGGAGGTGCTTTTGATCTTCATTGGAGATCATATTGAATATTGACTGAATGAAAACAAAAGATGGTAATGATGAAATGCTGTAAGGCTATTGATTATTGCTAGCATAAGAACATGGCATATTTTTCACATTATTCTCTCATTCATCATCATAATTGCAAACCAAGAATCCGAAGATGAAATGAATTGAATGAATTAATTGAATTGGTGTACCACTACAAACAGCCTCAGCAACTTCTGTGAGCTATGTTTGTGGGGATGGGACATTCTGTTTTTGAATGATGAACAGCAAATAGCACAATATCTACATAACTCCGACCACTACTCATTGCTCCCGACGACTATGCTCTGCTACTGAACAGTGTCTGATGGTCCCATCACATTGCCGCACAAAATCACTTTTCAGAACCTTCTCCGCCATTGTCCCCCAATGGTGGAATGAACTTCCACACTTCATCCCTTCTGCTGAGTCCCTCACTATTTTTAAAATTCTGAAGACACAGCTCTTCCGCGCTCACCTGAACACCAGAAACACTACCACCTAAAGCAATTTCTTATATCGTAAACTTTGTTTTCCAGAAAAAATAAAAATTACTCTATGGTTTCATGCACTTTTATCCCTGTCAGCTAGCTTGAACCTTGTCTGGCCAACTATTGAAACTTGATCATGCTGTGCTTCTATTGTTGTTGACCCCTTATATGGTTTTTTGCTTGTGATGTACTCTGTCTCACTTGCAAGTTGCTTTGGATAAAAGCATCTGCCAAATGAATAAATGTAAATGTATTTGGCTCATATACCACTGAATTTGATTTCCGTACATTATCTCATGTAATGTCTTTGAACATGAGGAATTATTCTAAATATCAATCACATTTATAAAACTTCTGTCTAGTCTGCTCTGCCCTTATCATTTATTTATACATAAATCTGCCATTCCATAGTCAATAAGTAGAAATCTGCATGAAAAGTCATTAATATTTTAATCATTTTTTTAAAGCAGCTTCAATGTGATATTTATTGGATTCATGTGGAACACAAAATACCCATGTAGCATATCTATGTGTAGAGAATCTGAACATGTAAAGCAGCCACTGGTACCTTGACAATTTCCTGGATCTCATTTTTGCTGATGGTGCCATTTCTGTCAACATCATACAGAGCAAAGGCCCACTCCAGCTTTTGCATTGTCTTCCCAGATGAAGTGAGGTGCAGTGCCACTATGTACTCCTTGAAGTCCAGGGTGCCGTCGCTGTTGGAATCAAAGCTCCTGAAGACATGCTGTGCATAGGCTTTAGGATCAGCATCTGGGAAGAAGCTGGCATAGATACTTTCAAACTGCTCCTTGCTGATTCTGCCACTGGGACACTCCTTCAGGAAGGTGTGGTACCAGGCACACAGCTCCTCCTCACTGTATTTGGTGTTGAGCTTCAGGTCATCCAGCAGTTCCTTGGATAGTGTGCAGCTCTTGTTGTTTCCCATCTTAAAGACCTGTTCAGGTGAGAGCTCCCTTGCTTGAGACACGCTCAACTAGTGAGAGACTGCTCTACACATTGACCTCACACTGCTGAACAAGATTACGGGTATGTCCTTTTTAAACCCAGACTGGCTTTGTGTAGAATTAAGAGGATAACTAAGTTGATACATTCGATCACATTTTGAGCAAATCGTGGAATAGGGTTTGGGTCAATACGCTGTATAGTATGTGTTAATCAGACACATGTATTTTACAGCAGGGGACTAAACCTGAATGACTGCAAGCTAGACTTTAAAGTGCTTATCTGACAGTGGGAAACCTCTTGATCTCATTTAATACACACTAATGAAATTGGGCAGATATTTTTAGCATGCTAGTTCATTATGTTATTGCTTGAGCTTAAAACCAAGTCTAATCTTAATACCACAAAACAGAAAACAAAAATCTACATCATTAATGTTTTAAGCATTGCCCAATTACACATCAGACTCAGCAATTCTTTACAATCATTATAAAATTTAATATAAACAGTATCTAATACTAGAGGTTAATAGATACTTTTAATCTAGCTCATATACTTAAGCTTTTACATAATATTTCATTCTTCTGACATCTTTCCTCACACACTACTTCTCTTCATGCAACAGTTCTGTGCATACACCAAAGTACAATATTCACAGTTCACTGAAATCACTATTTTTTTGCTTGATATATTATGTGGAAAGAAAACACTCCCACTTTTTGGTCAAGGGGCAACACATGGCATTAGCTATGATGCACCAACCCGCTCAATCACCATAATCAACCTGGGCTCTGCTGTGTGCATTTCATCACGCTCAACAACCAGAATGCACAATATGGCACAGATGCATGAAAATCTGACTGGTATAGTACGAATGTAAGCGATTCGTAAATTAAATCAGAAATAAGTGAAATTTGCCCACAATCAGTTGTCGTCTCAGTCTTTCACACAAACAAAATTTATTATTGGCATATATTTTTTAATTTATTGAAATTAATCATTGGCGTATTGCTTCGTAAAGGGCAGCTGCGGGAGGTACGTATTCGCTTTAAAAAGTGTGGTATTCATAGCAAAATGCAGTTGATCAGTGACCGTAAGACTGTTTGCTGAATGCAGCCTATCATGTCAATTCACTTCGGTTCCTGCATTACGCGAAAACTGATTTGCTACGTGCGGTGTACCAAAGCATATTTAAGGATCCCGAACCACTCTTCAAACCCAATTCTTTGATCTAACTCATGCCGCCGTGTGTATGTGGAGAATATCACAATCATATTGCACAATATAAGTAGTTTTACAGTGTTATAATCTCAAATTAAATTAAGCGTGTCATACGTGTAGAATACTGCGAAGTCTACCGGTCACGTGACTACGTATCTGGCCAGTGAGCTTGAGAAACCAAAAACAGCTTAGTTTTGCTAAGGACAATCTATTGAACTGTTCTGCATCATTGAACAGAATGGGAGACGACTGTAAGCAACATAATGAAATTGAACGTATTGGATATATAACCCGAGTGCAAAGCTTCAGTGCTTGTCATCGACTTCATAGGTAATGGAAGCGCCTTTGTTTAAATGTATAGGACTTACAGCTTTGCTAGTTAGCTAGCTTGTTGGCGAATACCAATTCCTTACTTAGATACATAAGTTGGCAGCTAGCTGTCAAGCTTTCAGTGCTTGTTTTGTGCGCGATCGTTGAAAATGTAGTTCAGGTAACTACTTATGAATTACTACCCTATAATCTCTCCACACACTTTGTAACATTAATGTAGCTACCTTGCAAGCTAAGCTAATTGATACAGCTAGCGATATTTTCACTGTTTTTGTGTTACTGCGATTTAAGAACGGGGTTGGCAGCATTTCAATATAGAACTACATATTTCTTTAGCCAGCTAGATAGCGCTATGTCAGTAACGTTAACGGATTTTTTGGAGGTTTGTCCAGTTTTGTTAATAGCTGCGTATCTGTTTTTCGACATGAAAATCTTTTTTAATAGCTAACCAAAACTAGGCAAATATGGGACGCAGATATTCGGTGCTTAGCATGAAAACGTACCCGCTAAAAACGAGATACATACTAGAGCTAACCTGTTGCGTTCCCACCGAAAAGGTTTGTGGGAAGTGTATTTTATTGTATTACGAAGGCTAATGCATTCATTCACGAATTTGCGTTGCAGCCAGTGATGTATGTTATCACAAAGCCCGTCCCTAACCTTCGAGGTTGTATATGTCTCAGGTAGCCATACCAAAAACTGTCGCTTGGCGATACGCAGGGTTGGTCATGGCTTGTTATGCGTTATGACTGATAATTATTGGTTATAGGGCCCAGCTACCACCGGTCATCATATGATAAATATCAGTGGTCTGAGAAGTTGTTTTGCAGCAGAACACACCCAGGCATTGTTGCATTTTAGTGATACATGCATATAAGATACCTTCGGGTTAGAAGCCATTGATTGAATTGGTGTATTTAAGGAAAAATCATCATACTTGAATATGAAACATGCCAACCTCCCTGGGAGAGAGAAAAAAACACATGCTATTTCAGAAACACACTTTACTCATTGACTTGTAGAATTCATCAGTCTGCTGATGTTCCGCATGTTGGTCAAAATGTGAGGTAGTCAGCTGATGCAAAGAAAAAAAAAGAGGCAGAAGCGCAACTAACCACTGAAAGTTCTTTTGAACTTTGTGCTTTCCTACTGCTGAACTTGGAGCTTCCCAAATCCTAAATAAACTGGGGTCAGTCTCCTGCAGTTTTCGGGAGACTTTGTGTGTTGTCTTCCATGCAATTTATATATATGTGTTGAGCTTCTAGATAAAAAAGTATTAACATTTAATTGTGTATGTTTGATATCACTATACTGTATATTGGTTATAGCTATAAATTGACAGTTGTGGAGTGATTTATAGAGGGATTTGTAGAATTGATGTGGTGGCATCTAGTTTGCCACTTGTATGTTATAGACTGGTGATTTTTAGCATTGCCTAGTTAATTTGTTATTTTAGTGTTTTGTTGTTCTCTCTAAGAAATGTAAAATGGTGCTTCACCACTGTGGTGCACCCCATCATGTAACCCAAGTCAGCTTTAGGTTATTTTCATTTGCTTTGTTCTTCAGCAAGTCACTGAGTGATGAAGAGAACAAGAGGATATTTGGAAAGTGTAACCACCCCAATGGGCATGGACACAATTATAAAGGTTAGTCATCTGATCATCCTTTTTGTCTTAGCTTTGTTCCATTATCATTTCTTTTTCTCTCTGCAAGATAATGATTGTCTAAACTTACTGTGAGTTAGACTTGCCCATATTAATCAACTATTATCTTTTTTTTGTCTACAGTTGAAGTAACTGTGCGTGGAAAAGTAAGTTGTAGTTATAGACTCACTCCCCCACTGCAATGTATCACACTGTTGTGTTATTGCAATAGTGAAAGCTATCCAAAAATAATCTTGGGTGTGATACAATTGTAGCATTCTGTGTTGTAAATGACAGTTACATTTTTGAGTGACATGAGGTGTGTTATGCTATTCCCATTGACTTCTAACCAGTAGTGCAGCATAAGATGTGGCTTTTCATGTGTTATTGCATGCTATGGGCATCACAGTATTTAGATAAATGTCAGATTAAATAATTTGTCTGTGTCCTCATCATTAAAAACATATTTTAAGAAAATAACTGCATTGACATGCATGCTAATGGCATACGCCTAGCTGTGTGTTGTCTGCTATAAGGGATTCTGCTTTGCAAATTAAAGGTATTGCTGTGCTGTGCTATATGGAAGTACAGTGACTGTACAAAACAGAATTAAGGGTGTGATGTGCCTCTCTTTAGATTGATCGTGTTACTGGCATGATTATGAACCTCACTGACCTGAAGCAGCATATGGAGGTAGGTCATTCTCCAGGACAGACACAATAGGGAGTGAGATATTCTGGTCTCTACAAACATTTGTTTCCACTAGCATGTATCCAGGTGCACTTAAATGTCGTCTCACTCAAAAGACCATTTTTTCTGCCAGGCGTAGGTTTGATGTATCTAATAGTGGGTTGTTCCATGTACAACTGGCTGTAGTACTGGACAGGACATGATAACACTACACATGGCAGAAGAAGGTGTGTTGCTGGAACCAACAAAGCAGGAAGTAACGCAATGCCAAGTCAAGTTTGCTGTGTCTCTGTGACCGTGCTGGCCAATGCCAGTGTCACATTAAAACGGACAAAAGCAGAAGATTGTACCAAAAGCAAATAATTTCTTGAGTAAACACTAACAAAACAAGCTTTGACACATACCTGCTTGAGCTAAGTCATGGGTCTACTCTCTCAAGAAGTGACTCCAACTCAGCCACACACCTGTATTTAATTGTTTGTTACAATTACAGATTACATTTGGCAGTACTATTTTTTGTAGTTTGTGGATATTTCTGTATTTATCTCTCCTGTATTCTGTGGTTTTTGTGCAATGTATAAGCCTTTCTCCAGCCTGAAAGACTATATTTTTTATGTTTTAGGAGGCCATCATGATACCCCTTGATCACAAAAACTTGGATAAGGATGTCCCATACTTTGCAGATGTTGTCAGGTAATCTTTTGTCCTCATTGTTTCTGTCAATTTTTGTTTTTGCTCCAGCATGTATGTCCTGATTTAATGTGTAATTTTGTTCACTCCGTTGTGTAGCACAACAGAAAACCTGGCTGTGTACATCTGGGACAGCTTGGCAAAACTCCTCCCACTAAACACACTCTACGAAGTCAAGATCCACGAGACTGACAAGAACATTGTTGTGTACCGTGGAGAATAGTTTAAATGATTTTGATTTGGAGCTTAAATAATATCAGTAGCAAAACAAAGAAAAGGAAAGCACAGATGAGAACTAACCACAATAAATTCTCATTATTTAAATTTTCAGGACCAGATAGTTGTGCTGATTTCCCCCATGACCAAAATACTGATTTCTCCAATTAATGAAAGATAATATGCTGTAGTACCAGCAGAGGGGGCTATTGCTCCTTCCCTGTTGTTCATATTGCGATCTGAGGCACATTATCAAGCCATAAAGACTATCATCAGGCTGGAGAAATTCGGTCTATGTAGTGACCACTCTTATAAGTGAAGAAAGACAATATTTTGAAAATTAGAACAATACATTCTATATGTTAAAGCAGTTGTGTCAAACTATGTGCCAGAACCACCACTGGGTGTTGTCAATGGTGTTTTTATGTAGCACTATCATGTTCTGTGAGTAGAATAATCTGTTTTTCTTTTTTTTTTTTTTTTTTTTTTTGATGAGTGATGTACATTTTTCTGAAGATTGACAAATATATGATATGGAAATTTGCTCACTTTAAATTAATAGTAAAGAAGGATTGAAGTGTCCCTTTGTTTTATTGAGCAAAATGTAGTGATGACATGCTGGAGTTACAATTTTGACCAAGTACCTTCATTAGAAAACTCATGAGGAGCGCTAATGTTTTGCTAATTTAAAAGCCCAAAACAGCAGCATAATTGAATTTTGTGAAGCTGAAGAAAACTTCTGCATACTGTCAGTGTTTTGCATACATATTTGAATATATAGGAACCTAAGGTCATATAGAACAGGGCTACAGGACAGTGTGGCAGCTTGCCAACTGCTGTACCTGGGGTAGTGTTAGTGTTGTAGATGTGAAGTTGACATAAAATTACATAATAACACTTTACAAAACTGTGAAAACCATGCCTTGTATAATATTTGTGTGTTCAAGGACCCTTGGATGCTGACGCAGTGGTTAAATCTTTAATCCCACCAAGAGCTTCTGCTAAGAGTCTCCCATGGCTCCTGTGGAGTATGTAGCAGTTCATATACTCCTCCTAAACTGAACTGTCAGTACAGGCTGAAGCACAAAGAAAACACGAAGAAAACCTCCAGAGATTTATTATTAATTTTATGCTGAAAGAACAAGGTTCTTGTAGTGGGAAAATGCAGCTGAATGCTTTATCATCTTGTCAGGAAACACTGCACAAGGTTTTGTCCAGATTGTTCATTGCTGCCAGCAGTAAACCCTAAGATGAGAGCTTACAAATCTCCCTATATTTTTTTGATGATTAAAGTGCACCAATGGTATTTCTCAGAAAAATCATCACTGCTTCACCCTATTATTATTATGTTACAATTGTATATGAGTAGGAACTTGAAATGAATTTGGGGTTTTATTTTTTCAGACAAGAGTAAATTTGTGGTGCCATTCAATAGAAGTGATGACAAAAGATCAAAACTTAAATTCCAGTAAAGAATATATACATATATTCTTTATACTTACTGGAACTTCTTAGTAATTCTTCTCTAAAGCAAACTTTATATTTGAAATGGCAAAAATCTTTAAAGCAAACAGATTGTGAGTAAGCCAACACTGTTTGCATAGGCTAGCACATCATGGACTGCATATGTGACAGTGGGGCTTTACGCATGTTTTTTTCCCAGTTTGCATTTTGCAGTTTGCTAAAGCAGAGCAACCCAGTTTACAGCATGAAAGAGGTTTGCTCATGTAAACCATTCTGCAAATTGCACAAATGGCAAAATTAATTAACTAACAAAAGTGTCAAATGATGGTTAAGGAACTCTTATGGTGATTGATGGTATGGCATTTGGTTTAAAATTTATTACACAAAGTACTATTGAATTTTATCTAGCTACAATAATGTGACAAGTTTGCTATGATTATTCTAGAAACTCGGTCCATCAACCCTTAAAGCATACGTTGGCTTAACAGCATTTTCTGGGTAATGTACATTTTGAGCTTCTGTAATTACTCGAGAACACCTACAAACTGTGATTCAGATTCTGGCATGTCAGAACTTTTCTTTCCAGAATTGCATTGACTGTCGGATTTTACAAGCCAAGACTAAAACAATCACCAAACAATAAAAAATTACTGTTCAAAAAGGTTTCAATACTTGTTTCGAGCATAGGCTGAGCCTGATGCTCCATGTTTGATCCCAGCGATGACATCAGTCAATAATAACTAGGAGCTCATTGCAGCAGAACAAATTAGCTTTACTCTGCTGGGGCAGGGATGAATATGTCAACTGGGTCTGCTCATCACACCACTGTCAGACACCATGTAACTCGTCAAACACGGGCAAGTTGCTCAGATGATGTCAGTGGAGAGGCACAAGGTAATGCCATATATGGCTTCGTTGTAATACTGCACACACGTCTATGGTCAAAAAAAAGAAAAAAAAATCCATTGCCTTGAGTGTTTTGTTATTTTTGCACTTTATTTTACATTTCTGCAATGGCAGTCTTGGTGAAGTATTTCCTGCCTGAGAGCTTGTATTGTCCAAGTTTCTGCTCCCAGTCAGAGATTTTAATACTAGGAAATTACTTTTAATAACTAATAATTAATATTTTAGTCAACATGATTAGTGAATTAAGAGTTTAAAAAGATTACACTGCATGTAAGATTACACACCCCACCTCCTTGGTACCATCTCTGATTTTGCAAAATTTCTGGCATTGCCCAACCCTAATGTGCCAGAAGCTGTTTTTGGAAAGTTGATTCCTGTAGAAACACAACAGCAAAGAAGTAGAAGATAGCCATGGAAACAGAAAGACACAATGGCAAAAAACATAACCATCAAAGTAATAAATACACATAGGAGTGATATATGAAGAGCTTATTGAGCTGTGGTGCAAACATGAGTATTATATCCATTGTTTACTTTGTGGTAGCGTGTAACTGTTTCCATATCCAGAAGTGCTGGCATATACTATACTTCTCCTATATCAAAACTTAGGGAGATATGTCAGAACTGTCCCCATTGATAATGCAGATTGAAATTCCAGCAAAGGTGTGTAGTTTAGCAGACAAGCCAAACACAGAATGCAGTTGTTTAAGATTTCCAATTCAAAGACCTCTGAATAGAAGTGAATTGCAGACTTATTTCAGCCTTACAAAAAAATTTCTTCTTAACTTTTGTTAAAATTTTATATTTAATTTTTGGATTTCTATTAGTTGGCTCACTTCCATACTGAAAATGAAGGCACAGTGTAACAGCATGACAGTATGTCTCTTATTAACTTGTATACTGGTAGTGAAATATTAGAGTTATGTTTACAAAGTAAAGGTTGTTGAATTTATTACTCCTGTCTCCTGCCAATCATTTAGGTATGTAGAAGACCTCACTTTGTAGAACACTTGCAGTTGTTCCTCCTGTATCAGCCTGTTTTAAAAAATGTTGTTTTCTGGGTTTTTAAGGTATATTGTTAATAATATCCTTCAGCAGAAAAAAGAAAAATCTGCCCAGCACTAACTTCTTATTCTCTGCATTGTTAGCTCAAAATCATTCCTTGCAATTATTAATGTATGGTTAAGACATATACTTGCACAAGTGACAACCTGATGTAATATAATGCCCTTAAAAGGTACTCTGTATTTTGAAGGGATAAGCTTCAGCTGACAAATTGTGTACATACGACTAAATTTTTACATCTGCCTTTAATTGTGCAGTTAAATAACTAGTGAGCACAGTGTGTGGAAGTACACAAACAGGCAAGTATACAATGTATTGAAAGGATCAGTGGATTGCATTATTATGTTACCTAATACACTGGGGCAACTAAGCCAAGGACAAAATAGTTTATGTCCATAAACATTTTATGTACTGAATATGCATGAATATGCATGAATATCATCAAAGTTGTCATGTAGAACAATGCAATTTAAAGGACCAGCCACATGATAAGCAAGAAAAATATGAAGTTAGCTATAGTGCAACTACAGTGTACATGTAGTTGAATGTACAGTGTAGATTGATGAGGGGAAAATGAATTTAAACAATTTTAGCATAAGGCTGCAACATAACAAAATGTGAAAAAAGTGAAGGGGTCTGAATACTTTCTGAATGCACTGTATGTTGTCATGTGAAGGCAGAAGAGAAATGGACCACTTGAACCCTCCAAAGTCATCAGAGAGGAGGTTTGCTTCAGTATCAAACCAGAACTCTGGGATAGCATCCAGCAATCTTTCCTTGTTGCTATGGATACTCAGCATATGAACACACAAAACTGAACCCAACCCCTCCTTTAGAATCTTTTTTTGTTTGTTTTTCAGAAAGCAGGTGAAAGGATAGACCTTACAATATCATGCCCTAAGATGACCTTTGCATGCACACAGCATGGCACTTAGCAAGGATAATAGAATAATTATTGAAATGCATGCAAGACAGACAGTTGTTAAGAGTCCTGCACACTACACACATGTAGCATATATTTTGCTCAGTTTCTGACTGCAGACAGTAATTTTAATTATGCTGGAATTTTCTTACATATCCTTATCAGTGGCAATTTACTGATCTTATATTTGGCAGGTTATCAACAGGAGGTCGATATTTACAAAAGCACTTATTTAATATCCTGATCAAGCATATAGTCACACATTAACACACACAGTCTTTAATGGAATAAAGTTATTTGTGAATTATTTGTACAGATTATTTGTGAACATTATCATTGTAACATACTGTTAAAATTAAAGTATAATAACATATTTTTGCTATGTGAACACAAACTCACACACTTTATTCTGATTTAGTCAGGGATATGAGTAAAGGTGGATGTCACTAATTGCATCTATGAAGAATCTGCCTTCAATATTATCCAATTGTTTTTCTTCACAGACTTGTTTACCTAATGTGATCAAACTTTCAAACACATCTTAGCTTTAAAAATCTGTCTTACCTTACCATTGCTTCCCTTTTATACACTGCCCCCCATGTATATGAAGGGCCCTGCACACTACCATGTCAGACAAGTGCTGTGAAGATTTATGGGAATAGCTCATGTCAGACACAGGAACTCAGGAGGAATACTCAGTAGTGCATACATTTCATAAAGTAAAAATAACAAGCCTATTATAATATATTGTTCCCTCACACCCTGGTATTAACAGTTGTAAGGGAATACTGTTCATCATAAATTATTCTTGCAAGTTCTGCTAAGTTTCATATTGTTTGAGTACCCATGACACTGAATAATATGTGCATTGACTCACACATTTTAGGATCAGTTTTCATTTGTTTTCTGAAGGAAATGCTCAAACACAGTACGCTGTTGCACAGCCATAACATATGTGAACAGTAACTACTCAAAAAATAATTTTCTGTTGTATGGAGAGCCACCTTATCAGAAAAGGCTGGAAATCATTTAAACAATATGTGCTTAAAGATTATTTGGCCGGGCATTGGCCATTCATTACACAATAAAGTTGCAGCTGGATTAATTTTAGTTTTGTTTAGAACCACAACAATTAAATTAGATTATTTACAGTGTAATATCAGTGTTGTTCTTATAAAAGCAACATATATTAGCATTACTATTTTGACAAATTCAGGTGATAATGTTGATTAATTGTTAATGGAGGTATGTCTTTATTCCATGAGTTGCTTTGTTGGCAAGTTTGATGAATGACAACGAACTAATCATTCAGCTAAGCAAAATGATTTTCATCAATATTATATGTGTTATTATATACCTAAAGTGATTGCTTGCAAGTTAAACAGTAATTATACACATCATAAGCTCAAAGAATATATTGTTTAAAAGATTATCAATCGTGATGTTACACACCATGATGTCTACACAATGTCAAAAATCCCGCATGACACATGTAGACACCAAAACAGATGCTGTCTTTCAGAAGTTATAATTTATTTCAGGAATGTATGCAGCATAAAGTTATGTTGACACAAACCTTTAATTAATCAAATTCCAAAGGCATGTGTCATGTAACTGCAGACCTGGAATGATTAAACTAAGAAAAGACAGTATAGGAAGAAGACTATATAAGCACACAATACACTCAACCCTACCATTACATTCAAATAGAAGGGAGTAAAATTATAGCAGTTACCTGGTAAAAGCCTGTCATTACAATGCTGCCTCATAAAATGTGGTTTGATAGTGCCTTCCTAAAAAGATAATCGATGTGCCAGGTTATGAACCACAACAAAGTGTAGCCCGCCTTCACATGCTTTCATCATGACCCTCATGTCCTAGAACCAAAACAACTATATAGCCTACCTGTAGATTAAAGGGGTCATGCAACTGACTAACAGCAAATACAGAGCTCTACTGCACAGACAGGTAATATACACAGAACTCAAAACAGCAAATGGTTCATCACTTGTGAGGAGAGACTCCTAGCTTTTCTCCCACAAGATAATCCTACACCAGTCAAAATCCTTTCTTTAGAAGTGACAGAATTATGCAAATTGCTTGCTTAAAGCGTTCATGCTTATATTGTTCTTAAAAGACAAAATCTCTGCAGACTTGTAGGATAGAGTGAGAGGATGCTTTGCAGTTTGGGAGCACCTCTCTGTGGAAGAGGGAACAGAGACATAGTGAATTTACAGTGTGGAAACTGTGCTTATTGATTTTTATTCTGGTATTCCAGGACTACATAGTGTACTGCAAGCAGACAGAATTCTGAGCGACACCAAGAAATGTGCTGCTTATCATTAAATGTGTAGAGTGCTCAAACAAAAGCACCATTCATTGAGAGATGGCCCTATGCCAGAAACCCGTCTTACCATGATAAGCTGTACCAGATCTTAAAGGCAACACACAATGGTGTCATGTCCAACTAATTTTCAGTTAGATGCTGCCCTTCTAGTGAAGGCTTTGGGTGACTGCTTAATTAATGGGTGACATTAATATTCTTTTAAGAGTAACATAAGTTAGCAAGGTATCTTTGTGACTTATCTGGGCATGTTTGTGTGAATACCTTTAAGCACTGTAGAAATATAGCCTTTGTTTCAATGCTAGCTGAACTAGTGCAAATAAAAAAGGGAAGCCTTTCCTTGCTGCTTAAACATAAATCAGCAGGGGTTTTGATTGACTGTAATCCCCATAACTGACAAATGATAATGATTCATGAGCATTAATAATAGGCTTACAATTGTTACTGTGGTGCCAGGCAATTTATCATTGTAGTGTATGATAGTGCTGCGCTTTGTGCCAAGACTGTGTGCCAAGATGTATATGAATTTTCAGTAGATGGTCTTTTCATGAGAATGTAAAAAACCTGTTTCGGGGTACATTTTTATATGACCTATAGTGAGTTATTAAACAATAGATAACTTCTCTCTCACTGACTTGGTCAACATGTACTGTCTTGCAGAGTGATTTTACAGAGGAAGTGGGACGTTTTATGTCTGTCAGTCTGTTTTCTTTCTTGTACCTGTGGATATTACATTATCAGTGTGAATGAGAAGTCTTAGTACCTGGCTGACAGACATTGGACCACTGGACCCAAGCACTTAAAAACAGGAAGCTAAGAAGGGCAGCCCACAAACAAACTCTCAAGGTGTGTTGCTGTCTGGATTTCAGTTTGAAATGTGTGTGTGGCTGCACAGAGTCTCCTCTCCCTTAATGACACAAAAAGGCAAACAACAGAACACGTATGGCTGTCCAAGAGTGACTGACATGCATTTTTGTAAACTGACAAGACTTTTAAAGACCTCATTCTTATCTCAATGAAGACAGCACATGCTACTGTTCAGCTAGTCGTCAGTTCATTGTGGGCTCATGCTGAATATAAGAATTCATGTCCCATATTTTGTCTGCCAAATGAAAATGCTTGCATGAATACTGAAGTATGAATGCTCAAGTGTTTGTGAAGAACAAGTACTTTCATAAAACAAAGCAGCCTGTCGTGTGGTGATCTTTGATCTACCATAATTTGTGATGACAGTGTCATGTTTATTGGTGGTATAATGAACAGCCAAACTCAGCTGGGTCCTTCTGATTTAGACTGAGTCATAATCCCCAATGGATGTCACCTCCAATCACTCACTCTGTAGCTGTGGAGTTCTGATGAATCTAAATGTCAAAGTCAAGGACTAAAAGATACTCAGTCATTTTCTGTGTTAGATATTGTATAGGATCTTAAGAAAGAGTTGCTTCTCATTTAATATGGTGACACTCTGTTTCCACTGTAATGCTGTTTAAGAGACAAACTTACCATTTTATGATCCAAGGTATGGATGGAGGACCCCCAAGCATTTTTCCACATCTCACATAAACATTTTTTGCACAGTGTATTCCTCCCTGCAGCCATTTCTCTAATTTACTGGGAGGAAATCCTGTCAGATATTGCAAGGTCAGTCAGGTTCACACAGAGATGGAGAAATGTAGGAGGTCTGGAAGTTGGAGCTTATTTCTCATAACCCCCACTTCAAAACGATCATTTTCTTTTAAGCACATAATGATCTTGTGCATTGCAGCTACATATAAACTGTGCTTATATGCTTTATATTGGATGTGATCAAATAATGTATGGTGTATGCTAATGGGTCTGTGGTATTGTGGTAATGTGGATTGTGGTATTCTGTCATGTACACATCAAGGATTCAGTTACTTTTTTCCATAGAGTTGCAGTGTGTAGGTTTAAGAATGTAAAAAGAAAACACCAATTTATCTTCTGTGTTCTGTTTCTGTAGCATATATCACAAACACTTCTGAGTATTCTTGTCAAAGTGCACTGACAAGAGGATTAATTCAGTTCAGATGTCATGTATCCCTCAGGTCACTCTTTCTCTGTAATAGCGGCTGAGGTAAAGGGAATTGCAGACTCAGTTGCTGGGTCACTGAATGGTACAAGATGCTTAATAGCTTAGGGGTCATGCTGTATGGGTTTCCCTTTCACACCCTCTTATTTTGGTTTCTTGTTCTTTACCCAGTACAGTCTGTTTAATTATGTTTGATTCCTGCTTATCAGCTCTGCCAATATATCACATTAGACTAGTATGTGTGTATCAGTAACTGTAATGGCTCTGTTTGTTCCACAAAAAAATCATGTTTGTTGTCTTGGGAATTATTAACTAAATCCCAAAATCTGTGCAGTCCACTTAATTTAAGTTTTTCTCATTTTCCCTTTCACACTGAGATTAAGAAACTGATTTATGTAGGACATCATGTCTGATCACTTAGTTATCTCAACCCATGGCTTAAAGGGGTGTGATCAGAGGGATGACATATCTCAGCCCAGGCTTCATTTGGAAGAAGAGGTGTTGTCAACAGTTCACTAAATACAATACTGACATTTTGCAACGTTTTGATTTCAGAGGCTGAAAGAAAAAGCAAAATTTAGGATAAGGAGATTCTAATTGAAATTCACTTTCAAACCTTGCCTAATGTCCTTTCAAATTTAAATGGTTACACCACACAGTTGAATGTTTGGTGGTGGGTGTATACATTAAACAAATGTCTGGAATGGGGGATTTGTTTTAGCATGTAGAGTAAACATGGAACCCTGCGACTTTGACTGTGGCCAGAATATAAATGGACCCAAGCACAATGACGAGAAATACCTATTTGATTGCATAAACAATGATAGTGATCTCTAAAGTAAAAATCATTAACCTGGGGGCTAGTCATTAGTACAGTGAACCCTGAAGCTATTACAGAATGTAAATTCATGATTTTATATCAGGAAGAGCAACAAAAAACTGGTACTATATTAGCCTCCAACACAACACAAATTAGTCTGGCTCTTTTTCAGATAGGGTTTGTGCTATTGGCAAACCAAAACTAAACTGTAAGTAAATGTCATAATATTGCAGTTTTCTTCTCAACATCTTTACTTGATGAGGGAGTGAATAAGCATGTTCCCTTCATTGTTTTTTTAACTCTTTAAGGTCAGAATTTTAAGTGCCAGGTTAAAAAAAAGTACAAAGCCTCCCACAATTCTGTGCACACTCCCTTTATTCTTAAGCATTCCTGTATCTTCCTACAGAATGTTGGACAGTTCACTAAATTAGAGGGGACAGGTTTGCCACAGTGACTACATCCAAAGAAGAATTTCTCTTATCAGTCTTTCACATGAGTTAAATTTGCCAACTCAGTACCCTTTCCTAGTACTCAAATGATAAGTACAGCTCCCCACTGGTCACATGCAATTTCAAAGGAATGACTGTCCAAGGAAACAATTACAACAAGGAAGAATAAAAGGAGCTCATGTGACTGAGGACATGAGGAAATAAAGTATAAAAATTTTACTGGTTTCTATAAATCTGATAGATGAGATCAGTAACATTGGAGGAAAAAAAAACATTAACACTCTTTTCAGAGCTGTTCCTTTCATCATGCTCAGAAAGCATAAATGCCAAGGATCTCTGTCCAAGTCCCCTGGGGAGGGAACTCCTCCAGAAGGGAGGGGGTTAACATCCACTGTGAAGGGTGGCTTTCTCTCTGCTCTGCAGATGACAGTGGGTGGTGGTGGTTGAGCAAGGAGGTGGAGGGGGGAATGTTGAAGCTTGTTTGTATTTTCTTTTTTTTTTTTAGCACTTTGTTCCCTCCCCTTCTGCCTGTGAGCATTAGTGCTGAAGGGTCAGGTAACAGGGCTGCTGCTCCTCGCAGACCCACGCTGCCTCCAAAGAGCTGGCTTAGGACAGGATGAGGCTCTTCTCCTGAGGCCTGAGGATGGAGAAGAAAGTGTGTGTGATCCAGACTGACTTCCACCAGTACCGGCCCACCATCACCATCCACAGCAAGCCGCTGGCAAATGTAAGGTTCCCTGTTTCTCTCTCTGTCACTCTTTCTGCATGCCTGCTACCTCTCCACCACACCTCCTTTCCACCCCACCTTCTTCTGAGAATTCAGTGGGTCTTGATTCCTCTCCCAGGTTAGCGGAGGAATTCAATTAAACTGCTGTCTCCAGTGGAAAAGAAGAATAGGCTTCTCAGTGTTTACCCTGAAAAAGGCTTTTAAGACTGACAAGAGGGTACTGCACTGACTGGAGCCAGACTTGCACATGCTGTCCAGGAATGCAAACATTGTTACAACTATCAGCCAGCTTAAAGCAAGCTGAAGTTCTCGAGGGTGGTATCAGAAACCTGTCAGATGTGTAAAGCAATGCAGTAAGATGCTAATGCTGGATAATTGGTTGATAAAAAAGTTGCTTTGGTATGCGAGTAAGCACAATAATGGGTTTAATATTGCTCATTCAAGCTGAGCATTCAAAGCAGTTCTCTGTCAGGAAACCATGCTCAGCGTGATTTTTGGAATGGCTTGCATGTGTATTGGCGTGTTAGGGATTCCTGTGGTGCTCTGATTGGCTAGACAGCTGGTATCTCATAATCTGCGGTGAAGGAACATGAGGCATGTAGCATGAGTGCTGTATCTGTAGTGAAAACGATGCTGGCACTTTGATGACATGGCTGATCATGCCCCAAGTGTTGCTTGTACAGGCGCAGTTGCCAGAGATGTGATCATGGATAACAGTTTCTTTTTTTTTGCTGACTGTACTTATATAGATTGAGCTGTCATGTGTTGGATCAGAAATCATGGTGGATTGTATTTTTTGTGGTGTGTTTGTGGAACAACTGTCTTCCAGTAGGGTTATAGTTACATGGCAACTTGTTTGATATTAAGGTACATCGAGCCATTTTGTGAATATGGGGTTATAAAAGACTGTGTGGTATTTACTTAAGATAAACCAGCATTTGTTTGATTTTTCACAATAAATGTATGTTACTGTGATGTAATGGATTTTCAGTGGTAAGACAGAACTCAAAGTTGGCCACAGAGGAGTGCCTGAAAATTCTTTATAATGTCAGCATGAAAGCAGAGTGGATGTTTTTACAGGTGGTAGGTGCTACAATGGACTGATACCTCATCCATGTCATTCCTTCTCACCTCCATGTGTTTGAGTTTGATCACATGAACAATTGAGCGATAAAAGATTAATAGCCCATCTCTGTAATCATCCTTTTTAATAGGTGGGTTAACAGTGTACAGTGCATTCATCAATGGCCCTCTGAGTTTTTGATCATATGTGTACAGCAGTAAATCATGGAGTATAGACTCAAAGGATTTGAGCATCTCACTCAGGGAAATGATCAGCTGGCTAAACATAGGCCAAACCATGTGGTTCTGGAGGACTGGCAGCCTTGTGTAGGGAAAAGCAGATTTTGCATGGGCCTGGCTGTGTTTATATCTGTTGCAAAATGTCACAATGTATCTAATGTAAATATAGCAAAATACTCTGCAGTGTGGTGTACTGGGAAGGAGAAGTCATAACACAGATGATACCAGATTGATTCTCAGGTGGAGATCTGCTGCTGCCTTGAGCAAGGGACTTAAATTGAATTACTTCTGTAAATAATCCAGCTGTGTAATTTATGATAGTACAAAAATGTACGTCATGTAAGTCCCTATGGGCAAGGGCATCTGCTAAGCAAATAAATAAAATAATAAAAATATTTTAAAATAAAAGAATGTAATACTCAATATACAGCTTCAGATGTGTTGCTATATTACTAATACTTTTGTTTGAGTACTGACACACTGTAATGGCCACATTCATTTTAATTACATGGACTTACCTCAGGTTCATGCTAGTATTGTAAAGTCAGGGATGTACCCAAAATACCTCTTATAATGCTATGTGACATGCTACAGTAACAGCGTACTGGGGCTTATCCAATGAGGGAGGAGTTTGAGATCATATTTGAGTACGTAAGCCTGATTTGTTCTGGTACCAGCCACTGTGCTAACTGTACATTTGTTTTCATTCCTCTGATACTGGAAAGACTTTAATCTGTATTTTGTTTTATGTAATTACCCACAGAAATCTACTGTACATATCATATATCGCATTCACCTATATTGTCTAATAATATAGAGTCATTGTATGTTGACAGACTATGATGGCATTGGCCTGGTTAAGGTTCTCATTTTAAATAAAATTAGAAGCTTATTCTTTTATTTGGCATTCATGAATGCAGGAATTACATGCTACAGTTGCAATTGTTTGCGCTGTTGTGAAAGTTTTTTTTTCCCCCTCACATTTATGTATTCTGGTGCAAACCTTCCTTTTTTCTATTTGGAGGAAGGCTTTTATGAAGAACTGAAATTTTCCTGACAGTCTGTGATGTCATTCTGATGATGGGTTAGCATAAATGCCCTGTTGCCATGCAGCAGTATTTCAGCCTGTATCATGGAAGACTGAGGTTCTGGTTCAACCTTTATGCAAAGCTTTTAGCCATATGTCTACGGCATGATATTCTGTACTGAGATGTTTTTTCATCTATTTTATGTTTTTTCTTCCCCTCAGTGAAACTGTATGGAATGGCCAATTCTATATTATGCCTGTCTCACCATAAGAATCATTGCACTTGCAGGACTCAGATTTTTTTATATGACCATATATAATTTTTATTAGACCAATCACTGCTTGATAAGAGATTGTTGGCATAAGTTTCCAATGTTACATTTCAGGCTATAGCTATATTGACAGCTGTATTGACAGAAGGATTTTTTTCTAATATAACTAGATGCAACAAAAGTTTATCTCATAATGAAAGAATACATTGCAATTAAAGAGTATAGTTATACTGACAGTATAATTAAAGATCGAATTACCATGGTCATTTGTATGTTTTAAGAGTGTTAAATGCTGAAGTAGCAGTATTATGCAGACATTTTGTATTAATGTTAAGCAATAATTTCCTGTCCTTGCAGAATACCCATTCATAGATATTGCATTATTAACTCATGTTAAATGTATTTATAAACACATGTAGATATCAGCCTCTTTTGTAAAAGTAATATGACAATCAAATTTAATTTTGACCTCCAATTTTTACTGTTCTGCACATTCTCACATCATGTTCCGAATCACATAAAGTGGGTTTGAAAAAGACCTTGTCAGCTCCAAGCACCAGAAATACTGCTTGTACAGTTGCACAACAACCACAGGAGAAATTATTAATGTTTGATTACATGAAAACCATATAATATTTGTACAGACAATACATATTTTAGAACTTTTCCCCTTTCAGAATTTCAGCAAAAGAACTGCACAAGAGGGACCAGGTCCCTTTGACAGCAAATATTCCAAACATACAGTATTGTTTGAGTACTGTACACACCCTCAAAAGTCTCTTGTAAGTGAGTTAGTGGAGAGTCACAAATGAATTATGTGTAACAGCCAAGTATAACACCAACAGGGAGCATCCAAGGTGCATGGCACCTTGAATTCAGCTATGCAGCTACCATTCTCATTGTCCTTAAAAGACTAATTCTGGATCATGTCATGGTGACATGAAAGAGACAGTCACATTATCCATGCAGAGATTGTAGTGGTTAGCTTTCTGAAAGTGACAAATAGCAGCATGGGCCCAGATTTATACTGATGATCCACGAGAATCCTGGCCCGCCACTGGGATGACACAGAGTCACTCACTGTAACTACCACATGTTAGCCTGCTATCTCCATGGAATGACTGCACATGGTGTGAGATGTGATTCATAGCTGGTTTCAAACTTACCCAGATGCTAAACAAAATTTTACAGATAACCATAGGACCCAAGGGCAAATCAGTCAAGGGAAAGCAGCCCCCACTCCACACCAAATGCTAGATTGGAGCCAGCACCTCCACCTGGTAGACATCAGAGTCATTCAGTTCTAAACACAGTACAAGTTATGCAACAGTACAAAATAGTCCTTGTACCTGGATTTTGACAGTAGCTAACCCAGCAGTTCAGTTGTAACATAAACTGGGCCATTGAGGGTTGCCTATGGCCTTACTAACTTTACTTACTCTCAAGAAGGATACCAAAGGTTTGGCATGCAGTCCTTTTTCATCATTCACATTGAAGGGCATGTATCAATTATCCCGTGAGGCTGGATGACATGAGGCAGGGCCACCTCTTTGGAGAAGAATAAAGTTCTGGATTAATCAATGCCTAATTTGTTTTGTCAAAACCTATAACTGTCCTGATATACTGAACAGGCTTTCAATTGTCCAGCATGGCATAGATTGGCACCAGCCAGGGGCAACCTCACCAATCAGGTTAATGAATATCTCTACCCTCTGGCTTGATTTCAAGGAGGAATGGGAATTCAAAAGTACCATGTAGTTTGGCAGGTTTCTTGATTAACCAGTACACAGCCACAATTTGATGTTGTAAAATGGAAATGGTAAACGTGGCATGTAATGATGTATAAATGTAATTTAAGACAAAAATGGAGGTGGTGAGGTATTGCCATGAAAGAATGAAGTAGACATCTTTATGTGAATAAGAAGTGGAATGGATGGTATGACTCTAATTTGTGACTGTGGTCCTGAATTGGTATTTTGTATCAGGTTTCCTCTCTTCAGTCATTGTGAATCTCCAGCAGGAACTTGACAAAAAAGGTCTGAATTTGGGAATCTCTGTTTTTGGACCCCAGCCACCTCAGTAGTGCCTCAGCAGCTTTTGAACCACAAGCACTATATCAGGTGACAGAGCTCTGGTGGAAAGCATTTTGGAATGATCTGTATTGTCAATTTAGCTGTCTTTTCCTGCACTGACTTACTTGAATGTCAGATATGGGATACTACAATACAATATAGCATAACTTTCATCAGAGTTGATATGGAGGTTCTTTTAAGGGATCTTTCTTTGAGCTCTTAACAGCTATTTTCATCTACAGTCAATGCCTTTTTGCTTTTCCCTGGGATAAATTCAAACAGCAGCACAATTGGCAAGAGTTATTTTATAACCCAAAGGAGAGATGTGCTGCATTGATACATTGTGCTGTTGTCAAGTTTTGAGTGAAGGAGAGTAAGTATAGTAGATTCTTTTGTCAACAGAACTTGACAGGTAGATTTTCTTTACTATGTTTGTGCTGTAGGTAATAGTGTTGATTTGATCACTCACCTGATGAATGCATGACCTTTTACCCTACAGTAATTCTAGAGCACTGTACAGCACAGTAGAGGTATGTGAGGTTTTATAGCCAGCTAAAATATGTCTTTAACCTTTGTATTTATCTTGTTATGCAAAGATATCTGAAATAGGTTCATGCAAGGTTTTTTGGGTTTGTTCACTGCTTTTTGCTTGTTTTAGCTATTCTGGTGCAAACAGAGAACCCCTTTCCACCATTGTAAATCACAGGGCATAGGACTGTGAGTGATTATGGTGTTTACCCCACCATCTTTATGTTACCCCTTCTAGGTTTTTACAATCTTAATTGAATGGACTTTTCTCAGTTCCCTCTTCTCCTACCATATTTCTTTAACTGCTTTGATTTTTTGCATTTCTTCTATTCCTCCCCCTGTCCCTCATCACCTGTATAATCCCAAATGTTCTTTTTTGACATCACTGACATCTGATATTGGACATTTCTGACATCACTCAGTTGACAATTTTCAGTCGCAGAAATGGTTACATACGAGAAATGTTTTTATCCCATTGAGAAAAGCTGTTGTACAAAAAGCAATAACTTTGCCATAGTCATGGTGCGCATCTTGGTCACTTTCACAAAAATAAAATATCCAAGGAGAAGGAGTACATTTGGAAAGCTACTGTTCCTGACTAGAAGGATAAAGAAAATTGACTGCAGAGCAGGACAGGAGAGGGGGGGAAGTGGAAAATAGCTTCAGAACTGAGTGGCATGTCTTAAGGCATCCTCCAGACACCCAGGGAAGAGAACAGGCAAACTGCCAAATAAAATGGAAAATTCAGATCTTTTTTAATGACAGCTTCATAAAATCTCACAAATAAGGTGCCATGTGTATTTGATGGGTGTGTACAAATCTGATTAGACAAACATCCTCCTCCAACAAGTCAAAACTTGAACTCCGCACTGCACAATAGGTGCCATTCATTATCCAGGGATGTTATACACTGTAACAAAGGATGAATTTAGATTTGTTTAGTGAGTGCATTCTTTCAAACAATAGTGTAGAGATTCATGGGGAAGTGATTATGTGAAAGGTCAACTGTTGATGTGTGACAATAAAAAATCCCTCTTTTTTGGGCCACGTTAATGGAAAACTCATAGAGAGGATTTCTTTACAGTGTATTCAGCAATAAATCTTTCAATGACAAGTAAAATGTTGTGTATTTAACGCAGTATTGCCCTAGGAAGTGCAGGTGCCTCTCTGTATGTCTTCATATTTATTAAATGATATCTTAAATCATTGCTTGAAAAGACAGCATTGAAAAGCAGGCACAGAAAGGCAAAAGCCTACCTTTCCCTTTTTAATTTCAACATACAGAGTCCACATCACTACCAGAGAAAAAGTTTAGGTTTAAGTCAGTTGGAGAGTGTTTTACTAATGACAGTCATTTTCCAATGACATGCAGATACCATGAATATCATTGAGCAAGCTGTGGCAGGCTTTTTCTATCTCTTATACAGCTTTACTTCTCGTACAAGCTTTCAGTGAGCTGTGGAAAATTAGTTCACATCTGTTTTTCCAAGAAAGGAAACTACCTATTTATACGTTTGTGGCTTAGCCAGATGGCCTGTAGAATCATGTTAAGCAGAGGAAAGAAAATTTAAATGATTGATTGACAAGGCTGTACAATAAAAGGATAAATGTTTACAGATGGAGAAGTCAGGTCAGATGCAGATATCTATGACCAACAGTACACATAAGATGATACACTGTTTGTGTGAATTTTTGCTGTTTTAGACCATTTAGTCTTTGGAATTATTGTATTTTTTAATCGGTTCATTAATGTTTTTTCTCCTCACAGAATAGTATGTAGGTTAGATATTAATGTCTCTCCAGTGTTTCTCCACACCTATCTCTGTCAGGGGAGTGGGGAGAAGAATACTATTTGCACAGAAAACACCTCTGGTTTGAAACAGAGAAATAGAGAGGGTGTTGACATGAGAGTGACAAAGACAATAACTCACGTTGCTACATTCCACTACGTCACCTAAACAGAACACTGGTGCTGACATACGCTGCTCAGTACCAGGTACATCCTATTACCCAGAGTTAGTTTTCATGCACAGGCATTTGTGTTATTAAACTTATATAAACATGAGTGAGTGCAGAGAGAGGGTAGAGGGTAAGAGTTAGTTTTTTTTTTTTTTTGGGGGTGGTGGTGGTGGTTCTTGATTCATATCAGTTGTAGCACAATTTTCAGCTGTTACCAACATTTTTAAATCATACTTCTATTTTATTTATGCAAAAAGGCACCCAGCTATGAGTAATACAATATTTGACATTCTAGATGGAAAATGCCGATGTTAAACCCTCTAGTGGTTTGAGCTCACAATCTCAGCCCGATTTCAGAACTGAACTGTCATCATTAGTTTCCTCGTAATTATCTTCCCAGATGTCCAGATTTCTTTTGCAGCAGGACATCATTTCAATTTATGAGATATTCCAGTGCATAGTGAATTACTTCATATTCAAGGAAATATTTTTTGTCCACCTATAGCAATAGCCCGTTGGTTATACTCTCAAAGTTTCTCAAATCTAAAGCAATTCTTTGCATGTGGAAAGAATTTAAGCTATTTGGGCTATGTAAATAGTTAACTGCCAGCAGATTTCCCCTTCCTTGAGGTAAGTTTTTGTATCAGTGTTTTTGTCTTATTCAAACACTGGACATCGTACTTGAGAGGACCTTTAAGTGTCTACGTATGATAAGTGGCTTCTCTTTCTTACTCTCTTCTTCTTTCTCTCTGTCTCGTAAGTCAATATATATATGAAGAGAATATCAGGTTAAATAAAGCACGTCCCAGTAAACGCTGAAGTGTAGCAGTTTTCCACATCTCTGTTGAATGTTGGAGCAGCTTGCACCAGGGAAGGTGTATCAGCAGATGAAATTTTATATTGTTTTAAAGAGCTCCAAGAGGCCCACATGGGAGAGGGGGAAAGAGTCTAGAAAGAGCCGAGAGTCTAAAGGAATTGAATTTCTCTGCTACCCAGGTTAATCCGTTGCCACAGTGCATGCAGCTGGGCATGAGGGAGAACGAGGAGCTGAAGAAAGCCATTGAGCATACGGACCGCCTGCTTTCCAGGGTCCATGAGCTGGAGGAGGAAAATGCTGGACTTTGCAAAGAAAAAAATGAGGTTTTCATTAGGTTGCGAGAAGTAAGTCCATAGTTTTCTTTCTGTCTCTTTCTTTCTTCATAGACATAGATGGACAGTTGCTCCTTATAATTAATACATTTTATTTGTTTAATTTGAATGGATTTCGTCTCTGGTGTCAGAGAATTTCTGATGGTTTGCGTTTTCTGTTCAACAAGAGGAATTTTTTAACATAGTAATTACTTAAACTGCTGGCGGACAATGTCCCATACTTAATGATATGCCTCTCAAGTGAAAGCCAGCCAGTAAATGCTGCAGTTGAGGCTTTTTTTTCTTTTTAATGATGCTCTCTAGTGGGTTTTATTACAGCGCTGAGTGATTTCCAGGAAACCATTTTGTTGAGAAAGCAGATAGCGGGTATTATTATTATTATTCTCAGTTCATGTAGGAGTTGCATTCAGCTGCGTTCACACCTGAAATAGGCATATTTGTGATCAAATGGCCTCTGACTAGACTCTTATCCTGCTGGTACAGACACCCCCAAGTGTACTGTATGTATGTGCATGCATGTGTGCGTCCATGTGATAAGCAGTGTCTGGTTGTCTGGAGTGAGCTACTGTTCCAGTGCAGGACTCTGGCTCCTGCACTTGCCACTGGGAACACTAAGGCCATGGCTGAAAAGTGTATGAGTGTGGGCAGTGTGTGGGGATAATCTGCTGTGCCAAAGAATCCATGGTTTTGTTATTCCAAAAGATCAGTTCAGTTGGGTGAAACTCTGAGCATGTGCCCTCTTTGCAGATTAGCCTTTCTACTTTCATTGGCAAGTCACTTGAGTTGATGTAGTGTGATTTAACCATTTATTCATGTATTTTTAAATTAAACTACAACATATGCACTTAAATGCTGTAGTGGTTCATGTCGAATGATCATTAGTGTTTGAAACCTATTTAATCTGACTGTAAGTGTAAGTAAATAAGACATATATTACTTTTGTTGAGTACATGTTAAGTGTCCAAATATGACCATCTCAATGTCTATAATGCCTTAATGCCTCTGTTTTTCTCAGATGGTGGCAGTGAATTTCTGAAAAAGTGTAAAGACTGTGTAGTGGCTGTTAGGTTAAAAAGAATCATTCTCTTTGGAAATATATGAGTAGGGTTCTGAGATTCTGAACCTCTGAAAAACTGACCTTTGCACTGCACTGGGGTACTGCCACTCAGGGGAATATGATAATGAAAAGGAAGGGAAAGAAAAATCTGTTGGTTATGCTACCAATTTAGGATCATTGGCATTTATTAAATAACACCTTGAGTTCATGTTTCAGGTAAAAATCATACCCTATGGCTAAAAGTGGGTTGATAATAGTCATGATTTATTGATATATTAATCTGTTGAATTTGAAAAAAAGTCTCTGCATTGCATTCTGCTCAGTCCAAATGAATGGATAGGAACTAGACTTAGCTTCAAAAGATGAGAGGAAATGTTGTTTTCTGTAGAGGGAATGGAGGTCATTGTGTTACACACACAGCCCCTTGTTAACTGTTCTGAATCACTACCAAATGTAGAGGCCTCCACTCAAATATTATCTTTCCCTGTGATCTGGCCTCTTCCGTGGCATAGAGTCAGCAGCTCCTTCAGTAATGGGTTTCTCGATCTACGAATAAAATGGAATGAATAAAGCACAGCTTCCTCAAGAGACGGTCTGCAAGCTGCCAACCAATGACTTCCCATTTAGAAGCTTTTCGATTCCCCACAAAGTAAGTGACCTGTTGTAAAATGGATTCCCTCCTCCCCCTCTCCCTGTGAAATTTTTCCATCTTCCCTGGAAACAAATTCATCGTTCTATTCATTTTTGTTATACTTTGGCCTCAGCAGAGTTCAGCTGTGCTGCTGTTGGAGGTATCCTTCAGTCCAGACAGTCATCTGCTGTTG
This sequence comes from Megalops atlanticus, assembly GCA_019176425.1. Taxonomy (NCBI): domain Eukaryota; kingdom Metazoa; phylum Chordata; class Actinopteri; order Elopiformes; family Megalopidae; genus Megalops; species Megalops atlanticus. Next base: position 25,791,719 of record CM032875.1, on the reverse strand, counting down.
CTCTGTCTGTAATCCCTTCACATTCTGTGTCAATGTGCATCTGAGGCATCTTTCAGGAGAGGGAAAGGGCTGAATTTTAAGTTACAATGATCCACCTCTGTCGCTTCCGTTATTGATACATTCTTCACATTTTGAGTGGGAAACATGGAAGTGATGTAAGCATTCTTTCATTATGATCTGTTTTAAAATAAATTGTATATAAATCTAATGAAGCATTTAGCTTACAAGTTTCAGTCTTGAAGAAATGTAAAGGGCAACTGAGTTATCTCGCACAGTTCATAATCCTAGAAATAAAAGATTATCTGTTGGGTTTTAAATAAACATTGTGCTAGATGGCACAGTAATTTACCCCTTGCAATGTTGCTAAATCCCTTCTATTCTTTATCAAATCCCCCATTCAAAATAACCTGTGGGAGTCTAGTGATTTGTGCAACCTTTTATTTATTGTCATTTTCCAAAACACAGATGAAAGCTGTATTCCACAGGGTTCTGAATATGCAAAAACATGTTTCTGTTTTTAGTGGATTGAGAGGAAAAAAGATGTAATAATTCATTGTCAGAAAGATTATATTCAGTCCCACTTTTATAATAGGAACTTTTAGCACAGTGCAAATTTCAAGTTTATTATTCGTTGAGCTCTGCTTGAGTTAAATGAACTTCATGCAGATCCAAAAGAATGGATCTTCACAGTGCATGAACAATTTAATCTACTTTTCAATGTTATTAATTCCCTATTTAAATACTCCAATTTGAGATTGGACAACAAAGGACCACGTGTCAAACTTGAGGGTAATCTGGGGAATGGGAGTTGTAGTGGACTGAACTTATGTCAACATTACAAGTGATGGCCAGGGCTGACCATCCTGATGTTTTATTAGTTTACAAGATATTATGGTCATGAAATGGATGAGTATGAGTACTAGCAGGAGTCTCCATAACAAGGTGATTGGAAGTAGTGTCTTGACATACAGAGCAGTGAAGTATATGTTGGCCTCTTCAAATGGGAGGTGAGTAGAGGAGTGCCGTCTGCTTTAAGACTTAAGCTGTAATGCTTAAAAGGTTCAAAAGGATAGCAGAAGACAGATGGATGAGAGGAAATGAGGAGTATGGTTTTTTTTTCCATTAAACATATATAATGTTATCTTATTCAGTTTCTTTTGCTTCTGAAAAACAACTTGAGGCTACCCCTGAACCTTCAACCTTTTCCATCAGTGTGCTCTGATCTCTCTTCACAGCCAGGGGAACCACTCCTAAATCTAATTTCAGGTTATCCGAGTCCTCCTCCTGCTCTTTTGATGGGGCGAAATCTCTGGAAAGGTTGAGCAAGGACACCAGTGAGAGATTTTTTGAATCTGATGTATACTGTCCTTTATCCAGAGACAGTTGCCCTTCCTGCATGTAAAATTCCCTCCCACAGGCTCTTTTTCAAGAATCTCCGTGTCCTCACGTTACCTGGCTCTCATTCGTACCTGCTGTCTGAGCATGCCCCTTACCATGTGAACACTCAGCTATGTTTAATTGGGTCTTGTGTACCATAAATTAATGACATTAAATCTGTCTCTACACCATGCACAGATAACTGTCATTTTGGCTTGTCCAGTTTCTTTATGGTAGTTCTATGTTCTTGATGAGTCTGCACTGCTGCATGTTTGCTGCTATTTGAGCGTGGTCTTTTTTTATGGATCTGTGCAGCTTGTGGGTGCTGTTTTCATGAAGTTTTATAAAGGACTTCTGTACTGTCCACTGTGGAATTCCGACTGGAATCTGAGAATGAAGAGAATGGCTGGTTCTGTGGGGTTACTGTGAATGTTTTCATGAATAAGGAAAATGTTGTTGCTGCATTTGTTTATAGAATGGTGTCACACAGCTAGTCATCAGAAACTGGTGAAGTGGGGCTTGTTTCTACATTTTGGCTCTTCTACTGAGCAGTGAAGATCTGCATTTGAATTGTAATAAGCAGATTACCTTCTTTCCTTCGAAATTAGTCAGTTTTGTCAGATAACTGGAGAGTCACTGTAGTACTCCACCTGCAACCCACTCAATTCTTGATAGGTATCATCTTCACTTGTATTAGTATATTAGCACAGTATTCTAGCATTTTGTCTGTTTATTTCAGTATGTTAAGGTCCCATTTTTGTGTGTGTGTGTGTGTGTGTGTGTGTGTGTGTGTACGTGCGTGTGTGAGTGTGTGTGTACGCACGCGCACAAAAAAATCTGATTCATATGATTGCTGGTTCATACAACACAGCATAAAATACCAGTTTTGCCTGTTGACTTGTATATTGGCAGTGTGCTAAAAACCAATTCATACAGAAAATAAGTAGCGCTTATACACAATATCCCCTGTGTCCTCACATTAGTAGAATAATACCATGGCATTGTCCAAAATGTGTGGGCATAAACAAAGGTCTCTCTGTTAATTGCAAATGAATAAAGTCACAAAGTCAAATCTTATGGGAATGCTACTCTTTTGTGTGTTTTGATTTTCTTTTTGGAGAGGGGTGGTGGAGTGTGAGTGATTGCGTGAACATTAGGCTCTTGTTACTGACGATGAACTGTAGAAGATAAACCCTTTCATATAATCGGTCACCCTACACCTTGGCCCCCGGGGAAGCTTTGTGGGCCAGCGGTCGGAGGAAAGGGACACCTGTGCAGGGAGGGGAGCGGCCATTGTGGCAAGGGTGCAGCCTGGATCTGTGGGCTGGGGCGGGCCAGCCTGAACTGGGGGAGAGCACGGCAGTATAGAGAGCTGTGTGTTCTCAACTGACTCTCCACAGTACCAGCATACAGAGATCAATGCTGAGAGACAGCTGCTGACTGAGACAGGAGAAAAAGGAGGGGTGGGGGTGGTGGTGGAGGGGAGAGCGGCAGGAGTTAAACAAAAGGTGAGGACTTCAAACAGAACAGGGGCTAGAAGTGCAGGGCGAGACGGTGCTCGCTGACTGAGGTTGCCTGGGGAGACGGAATAGTAAATTATTGTTCTTTGCTGTTTGCCACGGCTGCTGAGTGCAGCCCTGCTTCCACTGCCTGTTGTTTGAGTGCGGCACTCCTGTTTGGCCCCCGTCTTGACTGAGTCTCTGACAGAAGCGTAACCTGTCGCAGGGGGGCCTCGTTAGAGCATAATACGTCTTGCGCGGGGAATGGCTCTCAGATCCAGACGGCGAAGGTGCCACTCCCTCTCGGACGGTTCTGAAGAGGCCAATGGGCCACAGCTGGAGCCGGAACCAGAGGACCTAGACTGGGATAACTTTAGCATGACCCTGCAGGAGCGCTTGGCAGCTGTAGGTACCTGCGTGTAATTAACAGGTGTGTGTGTGTGTGTGTGTGTGTGTGTGTGTGTGTGTGTGTGTGTGTGTGTGTGTGTGTGTGTGTTTGTGTGTCTGTGTGTGCATATGTGAGGGTATGTGTATGTATCCGGGCATCCGTGTCATTTCCCTCACACATTTTTCTTTTTTTTCTGTCCTTTGGAGTTTTACCTGAATGGCTGATAACTGTTGAAACTTGACATGACACTTTATAATGCACAATGGATTGTAAAGGGGAAAAAAAAGGAAAGGAGAAGTAGGAATGTAAGAGTCTGCTGCCACTTGTGAACAGCACATCGAGGAGGTCTGCGCTGTAATTGAAAACACAAGCAGCATGGTCCTCTTGTATGTGGTCTTCTGCTCCATCTTCTGAAGCTATAGGACTTAAGACTTTTTGAGCTGGACCTGAAGCAAAGCCTTCTTTTTTCATCATATCAACTCTTGATAGTTGTATCTGTCCTGATTTCATAAGGGTATAGTACTCTTGTTTTCCTTAATATACTGATTTATATATCAATGGTGTTCACTGACAGTGAAGTGTACAAAATTATGTCTGCTTGTCAGATTTCATTATTGCTTTGTATGTTGTTACATGTTATGTCTGTTTGGACAATTATACTGCAGATTAGATTGTGCAGCACTGGGGTTTACCGGATATGTGGGTACAATAAAAACAAAAGAAGGAGAGTTATCAGAGTCTTTGTTGCATAATGTACAGTATTTGTGAAATGTGAAAAAACTGCTTTAATATTTTTCAAAGTGGACTTATGTCTTTTTTTGGTTGTGGGGAGTGTCTCTTTGTTTATATATTTCTCACTTGGCGTCTTTCCAACTTTGCCAAGGAGAAAATGTTGAGACAGAAAGAAAAGCTGGAAAGAAAAAAAATGAAAAGGGAACACAGCGCAAGCACTTTTATGGGGAGATATGCAAACTGAGATTTGGTCAACTAACAATCTTTGAAATTCCCTAAGTTCGGGGTATGTTATTAAGTTTGTCCTGGCTTCTTGCACAATGATGATTAGTTCATACTTGCGTGGGCACAAAACGGCTGAGGCGTTTACCAGACTAGGCAGTTTTAGAGAGAGCACAACCAGAATGCTTAAGCCCTTTCCTCTGGCTAAACTGACTGCATTTGAGAATTGATTCATGATTGCAGAACTGGATCATCCAGTCAGGACTGCAGGACTTCATTTATTGAATATCACTCAGATGTTACTACATTGGTTTTTATTCAGTCTTTGTTAAGGTGGGGCTGAGTGTGAGATCATCAGGAACAAGGACACTTAGAAAATTTCATGGTTGGACCTTTGCTGGACCTTTACTTGATGACCTTTGCTGGTTTCCTTTCGGTTGTTCTGCAATATCCTGAAGTACAATTGTGATACATTGGACAGTGGAAGGTGCACACCAGCTGTATTATAAACATGTTTGTATGACTGACCATTATGAGGAGTGTGAACATTTGCATGTGAAGCAGTGAGCATGCATATGCATGTCTATGTATGTGTGTGTCTATGCACATATGTCCATGGGCACGCGTGTCTGTGTGCATGTGTGTGTATATGTGTTTCCTTGTGTGTATGTGTCAGGATATTTGTGTAGGTGTGTGTATGTGCATGCATGCACCTGTGTTTGTGAATGAGTGCATGTGTGTGTGTGTGTGTGTGTGTGTGTGTGTGTGTGTGTGTGTGTGTGTGTGTGTGTGTGTGTGTGTGTGTGTGAGAGAGAGAGAGAGAGAGCAATCACCTGCAAGTGAATATGACTGTGTGTATGCATGTTTGTTTGTGTGTGTGTGTTTATGTCTGGGAGTATGTAACCATGCACCTCCATCCTTCAACCAGTTGCCTCCCTCCCTTCCCCTCCCCACCAGGAACAGGGGAGCCTGCAGGACACGGAGCAGCGCTGCTCTCAGCTGGCCAAGGCCAAGCGGGAGCTTGAGGCCCAGGTGGCGGGGCTGAGCGAGCGTCTGGAGGAGGAGGAGGGCTGCGCGGCCCAGCTGGCAGTGCAGAAACACCGGCTGGAAGCTGAGTGCTGCAGTCTGAGGTGCGACCTGGAGGAGCTGGAAAACACGCTCAGCACTGTGGAAAGGGATAAACAGGTAGGATGCTCCACTTTCTCACATGTTTACTCTTTTAGTCTACGACCATTCCTGAGTGTGCAGACTTTCACTAGTTTGATCTTTTTCACTGCTTCTTAGCTAATTTTAATGTGTGGGAGCTCTGTTTTTCCTTTACTGCCTTTATGATGGCACTTTAAGATTTAAACTAGCTAAGGTACAATTTGACTTATTCCAACATCTTATGTGTAAATTGACTTTTTCCCTCGTTCTCCTTTCAAGAGCTGTCTCCTTTCTTTGCTTTCCAAGTTTGGAATATTTTGAATATTTCTTGGTCTGCCTCTTTCTATCTTTATCACATTATTAAGGTGATATACTTGTTTACCCTGTTGCTTGTCCTTCAATGTATTGCATGCCTTTGACACTTGAAGATAGAAAATATGGTGCTTGGTGATGTATGGTTTCTTACTGAGGTATGCTGGAGCTGTGTGTATTGTCGTATTGTCAGGAAAAGAAAAGAGCTCTTGCTGAATAAACCATGTAACAGTAAATGATAGACATAAGCCATTCCAGGGAAAGGTTTGTCCTCCATATTAACTGCCTGTGGTGTCTGTGCTACATCTTTCCAAACACAACACTGCCTCCAGTGCCATAAACATCCCTCTTCTAAATATGTAACAATTTTTATGCCAAATATGCCGTCATTTTCAAACATCATATTATGTAGCTGCCTTTTTTGGGCGGGGGTTGGGGGGGGGCAATTCTGTTCAAATGCTTAAAGATCAAAAGTGGGAAAAATGAATTTAGCAGTGATCCATTGTGAGAATCAGCTTCAATCAGCTCTGCTATTGCAAAATTGTCCCAGACTGTTGGTATGAAATCTGAAGTGAAACCCAAGTTTGATCCTATTGTAATAACAAATGAGAACGATACTGCACTTTTCAGGGATATCTTTGTTTTATGCATTTGGAGCAAACTGCTGAACTGCTACAGCAGTTACAGAAATGGAACAGAATAAAGATGTCATGAGATGGCATGAGTAACTGCACACTGAATACACTTTTTCTTTCTGTTGTCAGAATGACAGCAAATGTATATTATTGCCCATATTATTGCCCAACTCTGTATCCATTTTTGGTTCTGAAAAATCATATTGTTATTTTTTAAGCATTAGCTTCTGTCAGATATTTTAAAATCTAGATTTGGTACAATAACGTCCATGTTTGTATTACTTTGGTAAAAGATAACAAGGGGCTTAGCCCAGGAAAATGGCCTACTGCTCTGATAAAAACTGGTCATCATTCAAACCAGACATATGCTGCCTTCGGTCTCAATGTCAAAGTCAATATCAGAGTCAATAAAAGCATGCCATATTGGGGCAATCCAGTGGTCTCCACACATAAAGCAGAATAACTTCCTCCTGAGCACACTGAAAAGCAATAGAGCACATAACACCTACAATAAATAATGATTATGGATTCTGGAATGTTACCCTCTTTTTCATTTTACTTGTTTGGTGACAGATTGTACAGCATCAGTTATACATAAATATTAGATAAAATGTTTTCTTTAATGTTTTTATATCAATAGCATTGAAACTGGTTCACATCAGAGTGAACCGTATGCCGTTCTAAATATCAGTTGGAATTGTAAGAACAATTTTTTTTTAATGTGCCCCACCATGGTCTACTTATACTACTTCTTCCACAGAGGCTATTTAAGAGCTGGCAGGTACAAGGCATGACTGCTTCATTAATGTCCATGTTAGCTATATGTTTGGCCACCTGCTGGCATTAATACTAATGTTAATGTTACTAGTGGTATTCTTTGTTGTGACATATTACCAAATATATTTTGATAGTGAAATAGTTATTCCATTCTGTGAGGTTGTGTTATCTGTGTGTTTGTTTTGTATGAGTAGGACTTAAACCATGTTGGACTGCTCCCCAGCATTTTTATTGACAATAAGTTTGTAATCCAGAATACAGTTCCCTGCCTTATTTTCTACTCCTCCCTCAGCTGCAATCAGGTTGGATGTAAGCAGATAACCATACTGCAGCTGTGTGTATGATTCCAGTGAGCCTTGATATCTTCTTAATTTGAAAAGTCAAGGCTTTTTGTTTGAAAAGAGTAGTGTTACAGGAAACACCTGTTTTCCACTTCTAATCATATAGGCACATTCATTTATTTGATCTTTTGTTTTTACCAAGTGGTGTTTTGTGTTTTGCCACATTCATTTAACATATTTTTTAAATGTATGAACAAGGTTGCACTTACTTTAATTTTGTGAACTAAATATCATTCCTTGCAAATACACATGCATTATGGATTGAAAAGACACACATACCATTTTTAACTGGCAATTATTATTATCTCCATTATCTTGACAGAAAAGAACACAAAACATATACCAGTAAGAATTTCTTCAATTGTTTTGCAAGTGAGGATTTCTGCAGATCATCACCACATAACTGTCAAGTACACAGTTATGACAATGGTATAATATTCTCATTTTATATCTAAATCATGAGATATGAAATTCTGCCTGTGGTATGCTCTCACTGAAATGCATCTTAACGTCAAATGGCCACTTCTGTTCACAAACATTTTGTGTATGTATGCGGAAAGGGCATAGCATCATTTAGATTTATTGTTTTTTTTTCCGCCCAAGTCTTTAGACTCAAACATCCGCAAGCTGTCCGAGGAGCTTTCCCAGAGGGAGGAAATTGTACTAAAACTACAGAAGGAGAAGGAACACCTGGTGGAACTCAGCCAGGTGAGAAAAGACTGTAGTGACAACAAGATCAGCTATAGCACAACAGTGTAGTAGGAAATCACTTACGAAGAGTTGAGTCACACTGTGTGAAGAGAATCATTCTTTGAGGAACATCAAGAAAGCTCATGTTCTGTCAGTTGGCATCACTTTTCTCTGTGGACATTGGTGACTTGTGAGAATGATCCAGATGCTTACAGCTATGTTTGCAGTGGTATTATCAGTACCATGTGATCAAAAATAAAAGTAATTCTCAGCCAAAAAGTTGAGCTGTAGTCTCTCACTTTGGCCACATGTTTTTTTCCCCTCTGCAGTTCCTATCACGTTGCTGTACAGTTTGTATTCTACCAGGCTAGGAATTGAAGTGTTCTCTCAGATCACCTCCAAATCACAAGCACAAAGTAATATGAGAGAAGAAACACAATGCAGCGGTCATGGCTATCATAAATGAATTGTTGTGGGTGAACTTTGGCTTTTGAAGATGTCTTAAATTGTGCACTTTGCAAATTATAGGTTTCATATAAGAAATTATTACAATTTAAATTGCAAATTTATGTTTCATAGTGAATGCTATTTGTAAATTGTAAGATATCTCAGTTTTATCTGGGGACAGATGGCAGATGCAGGATTATTTGGCCAAAATGGAAAAAAAAAACTTGCACTGTATCATTTATCACTGTCACAAATGCTTATGTCATTGGTTACACGGTGCATTTACTTTGATTGTATGGTACAACTGTGTTCCTGCAGTCATTAAAAAAACTGCTTAGGCAGCAGGGATCACGTCAAATGGTTCCAAAAGTGATTATGTTTTCCTTTGATGCCTTGCCAACTCTGGTCACCTAGTGGTAAACAGGGAATGTTATCCCAGGCATACAGTGACCCCAGTGCTTTGTCATATGAGAGAGTCATGTAGTCATTAAGAAAAATAAAGACTGTGGTCTTCCTTATGCTGCATATTCACTCCCCAGATCAGCAAAGTGATAAGAGCAGTGATCATTAAAATGACTTTTGTGGTCACGTAATGAAAATAGAAGGAGACCAGCATCTTTTCATAGAATAGTGCCTGAGAGGGTAAAACACAGGATCGTAACCACAATGAGTTTGTGTGCTTACAAATAATGCTCCTCTGGATCAGGCCCTTTTCCTTGCCTGAGCCACTTTGTGAATGCAATCATTGGGTGGGAGGTTTTTAAGGATTAAGCTCTTAGCCTAAGTTAACATTTGCTGTCCCTCTCTTGTAAAATCACAGATTCAGATAGAGATTCATAGAGATATGATTGCTCCATAGCAATGATCAGACTCCTGTCCTGTCCTGCCATGATCAGTTAGCACACATGGTAGTGAGAGACATTTTGAGAATACCATGGAGTGTGTGTCTGTGTGTGTGTATGCATGTGCATGTGTGTGTGTTGGGTCTGTGATTATATAGTGTGCAGAGGCAGATGTTGAATAGTTTCTTGTTGGGACTCCCAGTGATTCTGCACCGTCAGGGTCACACCAAGGGGACAGTAAATAGTTAGCTGATGACATTTGTGTGGCCACAAGCAGGCCCATCTGTTAGAAGGGTTTTGGGGATATAATATGTTAGATATCGAGGTTAGTTGGCGGGAAGCCAAATAACATTTCTTTTATCTGGATAATGATTTAGGGGTTGATGTCATTTTGCTGATAATTTACTCTGTATAATTCTGTAGCATGCAGTATACCAAAGCGGACAAAGTTAAAGGATAGGGGGCTGTTTCTGATTCTTCATAATTTTTAAAATTATTTTTATGAGGAACCACCACAGATCCTTTGAAGTCTGAGTTTGACAAGATGACGTGTCACTTATTTATCTCTCTATTCATTTTTATTGATATTATACCCACATTATGAAGTGAATCATATCATTATTTTGTAATCAATATACTGTATGAAATAAACGGATTTGACCAGATCTGACAGAAGACAAAACACGACTTGAGAAAAATCAAACTATACGACCAACCAAACCCCAGGCCTGTAATAAATCTGCTCCCACTCAAACCTTGCACATTCCTGCGGTACTTTTAAAACAATGTAGCATGTTACATTTGCTCAAGAAAATAAAGTCATTTGCCCTCCTTTCCCATTATGGCTGCTCCTGATGGCTACATAAATGTTGTTCGCTAATTCAGGCCAGATGCCTAACAGTAGCAAATCGATTTTCATGAAATCTGTCCTTGTGATTTAGGATCTGTGGTATTGCCCCTCCGACTGCTCCATAAACACAGCCACAGAGTGGGGGGCTGTGGCGCTAACACTGTAAGCACTGGGACGTGAAACCGTGCTTTCATTTAAAGGTCAAGATGTCAATGATCATGGATACTAGGACAAGGTCTGGTTCCAGGTTCAGTTTCCACACCGTCATGTAATTGGATTGAGTTTCCATGGCTTGAAAGGGCCAGAATTGATTGCAGGTGCACAAATATGGGGAAGTTTATATTTCTGAACGGGTGGCTGAGATGAATACCATGTGTAGATACCTGGTGGGGGGGACTTAGATAAGCTGGGCCTGCTGGCCCACTTTTCATTGGAACAGAAGAACTTCATTGAATTTCTGTTTTTTTTTTCTAACCAGTGCATTGAAAAAGATGATTAAATATACATTAAAGATACATAATACATTAAAGAAGTAATTAACAGAATATTGTTTTCCTGCTTTGCAGCAAGCCATTGAAGACTTACAGTCTGAAGAGGAGAAAGTAAACCTCTTAACCAAAGAGAAAGCCAAGTTACAGGTGCAGGCAGAAGAGGTAAGTATAATCAGTCAAATTATCCACCCTTGAGATGCAATTAGACCTATTTAAACTGCCGTAAAAAAACCTTTCAGAATAAGATGGGTCACAGTCAGGCCATCAAAAAAAAAACAGAAGTTTACATTAAAATGTACACTGTGTACATCCACATAAGGAAACAACCTCTCCAGCCCCTGTTGCAGATTGCAGCAATTCCACAGTCATCCCAGATATGACCTACAGATGGGATTTTGCTCTCAGTAAGATTTAGTGGTAACAAAATGGCCTTCCTTCTGTTTGTCCACTGCCGTTTTTTTATTTACGTGTACAAATGTAAATGGTATTTCAGTTACTGCAGTGCTATAGTTGTGGTGGAACTGACCCAACCTGTTAGCTTCAATAATAACAAATAATAAATAATAAAAAAATGTTTAAAAAATAAAAATCTAAAATCTATATTAGAATTTCAGACCCAGAGAACCCATGCCTAGGCTGTGCTCACAGACAAATGAATTCAAATGACCCCCCTCCCTTCCTTATTTTGTGAAAAGATTGAGAGGCCACAGTCTTGTGTTTGAAATGAGAGTCAGGTGAGAACATGACCCTTGGATGTATTTGTGTTTTTCTAGAAGAAGGAACAACACTGATTCCTCTAGACTTCTTTTCACTGTCATGAACTGCCAAATAATCTTAAGAATCCTCTCTATCTTATAGTGCATTATGGTGGGCTTCATGAAATATTGTCTCAGATATTAAATACACAATTAATTGGATGGACATTGTTCACTCTGTGCTGTCTTCCTCTTTACCTTTTGGATTTTGCTTTATGTTTTGAACTACATTAACAACTACATGTAACTATGTTGCACCATCGATTCAACTTTTTTTGGAGATCTCAAAGCAAATATATCTAAATAAATAAAAACTAAAGATCATTTATCATGTTTGTCTGTCCCACATGAGAAATGCTTGACCTAATTATGTCATCCTTGTAAATACCTGCTTTAACACACAAGAGCCTAAACCCGATGCAGTGTTTCATGTTGAATCACTATGCATACATCTAGATTTAAACATCCACTCGTAAATGCATCAGCCCCTCCAGCTCTGTGATCAGGTTTATTACTGACTTTCACAAAAGGGAGCAGCTTGCACAACCCTGTGCTCCACATTCCACCGTGGTGACTGTCATGCTGCCCCCACCTCTTTGAACAAGACCCATCCAGCTGCCTTGTCCATCCACAAGCAGTCACCGGTTCGAAACTCTGTCTCCAGCTGCAGTACCTGCTGGAGCAGGAGAGGAAGCAGAGGAGTGACTTGGAGAAAAGCCGCAAGAGGCTGGAGGGGGACAGCAAGGCGACCATAGAGAGCCTCGGCGAGATGGAGAAAATGAAGACCAGCTTGGAGGAGGTCATCAAGAGGTGAGTCCATGTGATAAAGAGTGAGAAAGGACTGAGTCTGTTCCTCTTGTTCATGTCAGGGATGCACTTGTGTCTAGACGCCTGCCAGATAAAATATGTGAAATGGGCAAATTCTCTTGTCAATTCTCTTGTAAATACTTACTCTTTGCCATTTTTATATTTTTACATCAAGAAAAATGTTTTAATCTGAGTACTCTGAGAGTAGAATTCAAATATTCAAATAAATAATTATTACTATTTTCAAATAATTGGCCTGGCTTTTTTCAAGTATGTTGTTATTTGGGGTACTGTGAGAGTAGTAGTTAAGTATTTGAATAAATAATTGTTGTCATTACATTCATATAATTTGCCTTTCTTAATTCAGGTACCCATTGAACTTATTCTGGGGCAATACTTCTTTGATGTAGAAATGGGGAAACTATCCATTATTGGAAGGGTGGATTCACAGTTCTCAACGTGCGTGTACATTTGACCTAAGTAACATGCCTATTCTCCGGCACATGGATTCTGTCTCAATGGGCATAATGACAATCTCAGCATAATATCAGACTTTGGGCAGGTTTTACTGTAAATATGGGTGTTGCACATATCAGCATACACACATTAAAGCAGCACATTAGAACTGTACAGCTACTGTATGTGCTGGTTTCCACTGATTGCAGGCTCTCCATACTATTCTTAAGGTCACAAAAGAATCCTCTCAGCTTCTTTGGGCATTAAAATCTATGTCAGTCCTTAAAACTGCTCTTTTAGTACATCCTCTTTACCCTCTGAAATCAATATGAAGCCAGCTGAAGTAACAAGCTATTTTAGAAAATATAGTACTTTGAAAGAGAGTTTGTTTTTTCAGTAAGCATCTGGACAAATCTCAGCTTTTATAAATGGTACAGAGACCTACACATGTCCTTGTTCTATCCTCTCAGTATTGACACTTTTATTTATTGACTTAGTGACTTGTGAAGGTATAGAGGAGAGGAAAAACTAATTTCTTTAATTCTATTATTAAAAAGAAGTTTCACCCCCAGTTTTTGTCTAAGAAGTCACTTCCTTTGGGTTTGTACTTTTGCCAAAAAAACTAAAATGATTTTGTGCATTTAATCAAAGGCTACTATAAAAGCAATTGTTAAATACTACAAGATAGTTCTAATAATACTGAAAAGATAAATGGAATTCAAATTTCATCCACTGTAGGAGAAATCTACTGGCAAAAAAGTGTTTCACAGATATGCACAGAGTTTGTGTCTCTTGCATGCATTTTATCTAGATGCTCCTCTAGGCTAGTGAGCTGTAAAACAGATGCCGAGATGCCTTTTGGAGGCAATAACATGATATCTGTTGAGAGCACTGTTATCTTCACTTTGATGAGAACAGGCCCTGGAGGTTGCCTGGTTCTCCCAGATTTCCAGTAATGCCCTAACTTGCAGGTATGCACTTTGGAGACAGAGGCCCAATCAAAGCTTCCTCTGGAGTCAGCTGGAGCAAAACCAGCTGTGTGATGTAGCGTTTCTTAAGAATCCAGTAACCATAAGATTAAGACAGAATCAATTAAATGCTGTGGTCTGATATGATTCAGCTGGGATTTTCTGTTTAATTAAATGGTAGTTGTTTAAATCCAAACTTTTACTGGCAAATAAATTTCAGTGTTCACTAAACCCATTAATCTTTTCAAAATGTAACATTAATCTACGTCTCAGAAGAGCTTTGGTCTCACAGTAAATTTGTTCAAGTTTAACATACTAACGAATCATGAAGCAGGTTTATCTTAAAGGAACCTTTTTTTCTCTCTCTACCCCTTCCCCTTTTGTGTAGGAAAGATCAAGAGATAAATGCCACCAGCAGCAAGCTGGAGGAGGAGGAGGCTCTGAATGTCAGCCTTCAGAGGAGGAACAAGGAGTTCCAGGTGAGGTGCAGAGACGTGTGAGCAGAGGCACATTTCCATCTTTCAGCACCATCAGGTTTGCACCCTGATTTGTGAGCATGCATATTTCACAGTTCCTGCTTGTTAAGAGATGGCAAAAACAGAGCTGGGAGCATACCATCATTAGGCCTGCCTGTAGTGGTGTCTGTAGGTTTTGTATCATGACTGTATTTCTGTGTCGGGCTCTTCTCTCCATTCCATTTGTGGTCGGCTGTTGCTGGGATTTAACTTAACGTACAGTGCATTGTATCCGGTGATCAGATTTTATGTGTCTACTAAACTGCATTCTGCATTCACGTCTGTGAAAACCTTAACACAGAACACGCACACGCACACGCACACACATGCACGCACGCACGTACGCATGCACGCGCACACACGTGCACACACTAGCATACAAATTTAAAATGCCATATAGGGGAAGCACTCACAGCACTCACTTCATTCCAGTATAATGCCATTGCCTGAAAGGACACAGATATTTGTGAATTGGCATTGCTTTGGCACACACACACACACACACACACACACACACACACACACACACACATATCTATATATAATGTGCTAAAACCAATTTACTGAGTAACCCTTGCATGAACACACTGTGCCAGCACATGAGTCATAGCACTATAAAAGGACATTTCTTTAATTAAAATGGAAAATGCCTGTCTTTCATTTATGTTTATCTTTGAATGTAAAAATATTGTTTTTGGTGATATATGGTCATTTGACAGAAATTGGAAAACATCAGAAATGCCAATTCGTATGAGTCTTGCATTTTTCAGTGATTTAGATAAAATACTGTTTGACTAACTTTCTTTTAACTTTATGGTAATATCTCATATGGTGAGCTTGCTGTCAGGTCATAGCCATGCAGAGAACGATGATTACAGGTTATTTATTACCCTTCCAACAGCAACAATGGGTGCTGTTTCAGCTTAGCTCAAAACCTGAAGTAGAAAGTCTGATAAGAGCTCACAGTATCAAATAGAGACATTTAGTGCACTTTATTAAATGTTGACAAAAGGGGACCAATACCTGGGGACCTCATAATACTTACCAATATAAATATTTTTTCAGGGTAAAAAAGAATATCCTTATTGTGCCAAAGTAACGCATGATTAAATCTTTTCTCTGGGTGTGGAATAGTTGAAAACTGAATTTGAACTTCACAGCTTGTTTCTCTGAGGTGCCTTGTTCGAGAGACAGACAGGGAGTAAGACAGGGAGAGAATGACAGGCAAAGCAACAAGAGACAGTCAGTGTGTAATAGAGATCAGGTACTCCTCAGACCCTCCAGTACCTCTTGGACCTTGATGCTCTGTCCAGCAGACTTTAGGAGGAAAGACAGAGGCTCTTTGTCTGATTTTGTTCACTGCAATTGCAAGACTGAAAGCTGATCTGTGTGTTGGTTAACGTGTACATGTTTTCACGTTTAGCCAAAGCATTCTTCTTGTCTCACAATGAGGTCTTTATGTGGTTCTTTTGGAACTCTGCTGATTCCCTCCCTCTGATAAAAAGGCAGGTGGACACAGCCTAACAAAAGCTGAGTTGATCTTATTTCCCTTGTCATATTTTTCCTCCTTCCAGCCCAGGGTCTGGTTAATTGTCGCAAGACCCCAGAGGATAATATACTTGCATGTGTGTATGTACGTAATCTTAACTTAAATAAACTGGAATGAGATACATACAGACAGCAACAACAGAAACTGATGCCCAAGTAGTTGATACCAAAACAAATATCCATTTTCTTGTGAGACCGCTCCCTGGTACTTCCTCTGAGGTGATTTTGTACTGTTTTGTACTGATTTTTACCAGTGAAGCTAACTATTCATGTTGACAGAGAAAGTTAGTCAGAAGACCCTTCTCTGGGCAGGGTAGAACCCATGATGCTTTTTACCAAATTGTTTTTGAACCCACTCTCAGCTACCTATCCAGACAACCTGGAAATGACCATTGTAACCTTGTAAAATATTATGACAAGCTTAATAGCTGAAGCTGTTTCAAAACACACTGTAGCAAACATGATTTCCTCCTTTATATTCCTAAGTTGCTTTTGTATATTCAGAAGTTCTCCATGGGAAAAAAGACACTTGAAAAAGTGTCCTCAAAAAGGCTGTCTTTTGGGGTCAGAGGGGCCTTCCATTGCAGATTTTACTGCCTGCTGTGCAGCTTGTAATTATAGATGAGGTGGTTCACACCAAGTCAGTGAGGAGAGGACCTCTTCAACTTCAGCTGTAGTTCAGACACCCACACTGAGCTTTGAGAGAGCATGAGCATGACATCACCACATTGTTCTTAAGCTCCATGTTTGTCCTCGATGGACTGTGCCATTCCATTCTGTCTTTCTGTTGAGTTCTACTTACATTGATTTGTGGGACTGTGGTTCATGCTCCTTATTCCATCTGTGATTTTTGAAAAATTCTTTTTCTATTCTGAGGAGCAAAGTAATGACCTTGTTTGTTGCTTAATGTTATAATTAGATGCTTATATCCAGGATGGTCTACATTATGGTTTTGTTTGTTTGTTTCATTTCTTGTACAAATTATCTGTTTATACAACTGTGTGATTACTGGTGGAACTTAACCCTTCTCAAGACTGCAACAGCAGTGCCTCAGTTTGGGTATAGATTTACATTTAGTGATTTTACCAGATGATCTTATTTAGAGTGGCTTACAGATCAGTGTGTATCATGAGGCAGCTGAAGACTAGATGCAGACACAACCCACAAAACTTTTGTGCCAGTGTTATTGTATGAAATAATGAAACTGCAATCAACAAGCTGTTGTAACCACCAATGCCATTGTGCAGGTTTGTGAAAGGAGCCAACCTAAAACTGTAATAGCAATTACAAAGTGCACCTACAAGCAAGAAACTGTGCCATTACAGATGTTAGTGCTAGGCAAAAGGAGAGCCTGAATTCAGGGTGCCAACATGCAGGCTGAAGAGCTTGGTTTTCAGTCCGTGCCAGTTTTAACCTGCTACCTTCTGATAACAAGCTTAATCTCCTAACCATTACATGCTGCCTATCCTGGACAGAAAACACAAACATTTGCATTTAAAATGGGATTTTACAATAGGATTATTCAGCAGGATTGTTTTGTAATAATGCACCTAAACATGTAAATTGCGATTATACATCTTTGTAGCAATTGTTGCGGATGCCAAGGGAATATGAGTGCTTTTGTGAGCTGACCATTTTCAGGACATGTAATCTGCTTTGCTGACAAGATAATGTTACAACAAGAGGGCTGACAGATCCCTGTTTGCACATCTGTTCTGGAAGCCAGCCCCCTTTCTCGCTCAGCAAAATCCCTACTTCCTGTCAACACAGACTAAAGACTGATCTGATGAAAATGGGGCATGTAAAGTTTAATAACACGGCTTTGAAGTATGACCTTATCAAAGTTTGTGATCAGGTAAAACTATTGCCAGCAGACACATACTTTCTCCCGTTGTCAGCCTTGTAATGCTTTTGTCATTTTTCCGTGAAACTGACCTCAAGGTGATAGCAAGAGATACGCTGGAAGGGTAGTGTTACAATGTATCAATAGACTGTTTTCTTTCATCCGCTCAAAGATAAAGAGTTTCTTTTCTTTCACGTAATCTCAGATTCAAAGTCTTGAGCTTTAAAATGTCTTGATTTTCGTTTGTTTTCCTGTTGCACTGTCCACTTAATGTGGGCGGTAATGATGGAAACAAGCCATGATTCCTTCAGTGAACCAAGAGACCAGGCAATTATGGCAGTTCTGTACACCATATGACGGTACTTTAAAGAACAAAGATGCTGAATAATAGGACTTATTGTTCACTGCTCTGTCAGGAATAATTGGAGCATGTGCATGGATGTTAGATGATAGATAGGAGACCCCAAATCAGACTTATTCGATGCAGCCTTAGGTCCTTGATGTGTTTGTGCCAAAGCTCTGTGGTAATTCTGTTGTTATCCTGTTGTTTCCTGGTTTAAGTGTTGCATATGTTTCAGTCCACATTACTGGATATTCAGTGCTTATTAGCAGTAAGGTATCAGGCAACCTTACATGTGATTGCAATTTATGACCATTATAATTGTACAAAACTGGGGAAAAGCTGACATGCCAAAACTGATTTTGTGAATTTTGAAGATCAAATCAAAAAAAGGATCAGAAATAATGGTGTGCTAGCATTGGCTCTCTAAATGCAGCCTGTGGATGTGGATTCATTGAGTTTAAAGGAAAATGTGACGCTTTTTCCCACAATATCTTTAAATTATAGATAAGGGTTTTTAGTATTAATAAGAGCTGAAAAATGACAAAAAAATGCTGAAAGTGAATTTGAAAAATTGATTTGATAATTAAGAACTGTAGCTCTTATAAGGACATCTGAACTTTTCAGAATATATGCACACACATTCCCTCCTGTAATCACATTTGTTGTATTTTGGCCAAAGCAAGTGGTTTTGCCTCTCTTTTCAGTTCCATTAGCCACAGTGCCACGCTATTAACCTTGACCTATAGCTTGACAAACGGTGTAACAGTGGACAGTGTGAGGCTTGGTGGTGTCAGCATTCCTCTGCGCTGCTTGTCTAAATGACTGTGTGTTGAAGGGGGGTTCCCCAGTGTAATGATGGCCATGCAGAAAGATGTCTGACCTTTGTGTGTGCACCAGCTTAAGGAGAGGAGGCCTGGTTAACAGGGAGTGAACAGGCTTCTGAGCTCTGGAAAAGCCTTGAGCCTATCAATCACCAGCTTTTCAGGTTGTAATTTGTCACTGCTGTTTTGGCTGTGCCTGTGATGACAGCCATCTGACAGGGATTTACTCGGGCTAAGTGAGTGCCAGGTATACACTGAAGTGCAGTATATCACTTCAGAGGTATTGTTAATTATCTTCTGTTGATGCAGTTCACTACAACCATCTCTAATGTATCTACCCTGCGATGGGATTACTCATGGGATGATACAAAATTCACTCTGCTTTATTTTTATTCTAAATGGTAATGTTCTAAAATACTTGTTGCTTACTTTTATTTTGGAATGTTTTACTGTGTGTGAGTATTCATGGTTTTATTGTACACTGTGGATGATTGTCCTTAATCCATGGTTGAAAATAGGGTTGATAATTACAAGGGATTATTATTATTATTATTATTATTATTAGTAGTAGTAGTAGTAGTAGTAGTAGTAGTAGTAGTAGTAGTAGTAGTGGTAGTAGTAGTAGTAGTAGTAGTAGTATTAACATTAGTATTAGTATTAGTGAAGGGCTGAAAGGGACAGAGAGAGTGGTTGGATAAGCGTTGTGCCTGGAAGTGCGCTCTGAAAGGGTGCAGGGGGGTGTGGAGCCAGACAGTCCCCCTCCACTGCTTGAGGAGAGCAGAGCAGGGCTGCGTGTGCAGGATTCAGTCAGACTGCCGCTGCACCATGGCTGTGCTCTCCGCAGAGGTCTTGCGCTGGCATGTGAGTATCTCTACCTGCCCACGTACGTGGTTTTTGGATTGCCTCCTACTGCTGGACCTCCTCTTCGTCTTTCAAGAAGCATGCATTCGAGAAAGGTTTGGTTTTCTCGCATGAATGAAAATATTTTGATAGGGTTGCAGAGGATCTTTATTCTTGAAATAGGCATTGTTGTGATTGTTGCATGCATGCAACTTAGTGGGGGTTTTACAGTAGTTGTTCCTAAAGAATTTAATTGATTAAATTACAAATAGTTGTTTTTTTAAGGTTTTAGTGTATTTGCAGAGTATTTACGTGGTTCTCTATGCAATTTTGGAAGGAGTTAAACGTCATCCTTGAGGCGTCTTCACTGTGTATTTTGTGGGATGTCCTCTAGCTATACAACTTGTCAGACATATACACTTCCTGACAAGATTAATACTGTGATGTAAAATGTCATGAAAAACATGACCAATTGCAAATGATCAAATCTCAGACACGCTCCAACACATTTCTGTGTGTGCAGGTATTTCAGTGTTTTTTTTTGAAGTTCTATTATTGGACAGATGAAAAAACCTACATACCTTCATATATTTGCATTCTTTGCTGTAACTTGTAGTTTGTGAACTTTGTACAATTGTTGCAGAAAAACAGAGGAGCTGACTTGTGGGATAGTAGCAGTCTCCACAATTGCAGGACAGTGGAAGAATGGAATGTGTGTGTGGTGGTGTCTTCATTAAGGAGTCGGTCTTCTGTGTTTACCCTGAACTATTTTCAGGGGAATTCCTGTGTTATCTGGTGGTTCTGCTCTTGTGTCCTACCCTGTGTTTATAGAGTGCATAAGCATATCACCACTGCCAACTGGCAGCATTCTCTATGGAAAGAAGTCAATTACCATGGACCTGTGTAAGCAGATGAAATGGATCTCTGAATGCCTGGGTTAAATTAAGTTTGCTGAGGGCAAATGCAGAGGTGGCAAAGGTGTGATCAAAGGGATATCATTTCAGAACCAAAACCCTCCCTTTGTTATAAGAACAAAAGTTCTTTGTCACATCATTAATAGCTTAACCCTATAAAGACAAGTGTTTGTATTTTGACACATGTACTCATCGTTATATATGAATATTAATCTTGATACATTTTTAAGGTGAAGTAGTCAAGTTTTTTCCTGGAATCTGGAGTACATAGGGGGTCTGTGGTACTGTCATGTTTGCCTTTGAATGTCAGTGAACCATTACGTTCTTTTATGGAAACCTAACCCCTTCCTTTATCCTTCTAGACGTCTTAATGGCAGTCTGTTAACATATTGGGCTTTTCATTCAATTGAATATTTATGAATGCAGTTATCATTTTTAAAAGATTTCATATAATTTTTATGTATATTCAGATGAATTGTGTGACCTTTGAATAATATTTCATGAAGGTTGAAAGAAACAAAAAAGAAAAGCAGAGAGTCTCAGAAATACAAACTTTGTTTTTTGAAATGACATAACATTAAAGACATGGCTCGAGGCTATGCAGTTAGTGATGGTGTACAGATTCCTTCTCTAAATTGCTACCTGAGGAAAAGGAAGCCACAGGCATGCAAAACCAAACTGAAGCTAGTGCAGCACCACAATACAAACAGCCACTTCCTCCAACCAGTGAAATGTTAGCAATTTGTGAGGTCTTCAATTTCCATGGAGTAGCCATCTTTGTCATGAGTTGTAAAGGTGACCTAAACATGCAAAAATTCAAATATAATGGAGAGAAGACATGGATTTATCTGGAAACTCATTGTAAGATGGTTTGGTTCACGTCTATTCTGTAGCCGGACTCAACAGCAGGGCTGCAGGTCCACAGCTGTCAGGGAAATTTTGAGTAAAATTGTTTCCATATACATGGGTGAAACGTGGTCATGAAAAGAAGCTTTGTGGAAGCATTGTCTCAGAGGCTATGCACACTGCCTGGAAAACGATGCAGGGAGAGCAGAACTTGGAGCAAAAAGTGAAAGACACTGTCCTTTCCCTGTCACTCCCCACCCCCCATCCCACCCACCACCCTGATGTAGGTGCGTATTGAGGAGCTGGAAGAAGAGTTGGAGACAGAGAAAGCCATGAGGGCAAAGGTATGTGACCCAAATGACATGATAATTACTTTGGCCTCTTTTTTTCTCTCCTTTTAACCACCTGCCTTGGCTCTGGGAAATGTACCCTGGGGGAATTGATTTTCTAATAAGGAGTTTTGTTTAGTCAAGAGCAGAGCAAAGTAGAATGACATTGTTATTTAAACCGTGCCTTCAGTCACTGGTGTTCTGTGCAAATCACTGATCATAACACTTGGTTGTGATTATGCGGGATTATGAAGTCACAGCATTTTTCTATGAAAACTGCAGTGATGTCATACATTTACAAAAACAGAATAAATGGAAATAGACTTGTTTTTTCTGCTGAGCACCGTGGCCAATATTTCAACATGGTTCACATTAATGGTCGCGGTTAAAACAGAATTATAAATGCACAACTAAGCAGGTAAGGAGGCTGTAATAACTTATTAAAAGTTTCATTGTGGAATACCACAAATGTCTTCTGGAACACTGAAGATAAGTTGAAGGAATGGGCCTGGAGTTGAGGGGACGCTGAGTTGCTCAGTGTTGTGATTGATGGGCTGACAGGGACAGGAAACCCTCAGAGAATCTCTGAGGGGAGGCAGGGGCCTGGTCTTTGGCCAGTCTGTCGGGGCCTGGGTCCAGTCCTTCCAGTTACCCAAAAACATCTGCACCTGTGATAACAAACTTTGGGGAAGCCCTGGTGGTTTTAATTATCATGCAGGGCAACTTAAGCGAAAGAAGTCAACCTTCTATACGTTCAATCAAAACCATCCATAGGAGTCATTGAATTATTCACTCCCCAGGAGCAAAACCAAGGAAACAGCAAAGGGAAGTGATGTTTTAATTTTCTGGCAGATGATACAGTAAAACCTAAGGTGAAGTGTATTATTATAAAGCTTCATGTTGCCATTTGTGTGCAAAATGCCTCTATCCTGCCTTATGAAACAATACAAGCACTGGTAAAATGTATGGTACCTTATAGTAAGTGGCATGCACTGCATGTGACACAGTCATTAATAGTGTTGCTTGTCATAATCTTACCACTTGCTGTAAGGTATCTGGAAAAGAAAAAAGGAAGAAAAAGATTAAGTCTCTTACATATATACAGCATTTGCATACAGCAGTTGCATGTATACGCAACCGCTGTACAACGTACAACAGTTGCGTGTCTCTTCACTGTGAGAATTTTGTCAAGATGGGTGGCATCCTAATAGCACTGAGGTCTGTCTGACTGCCCCCCCCACCTGTTCAAAACCCACCAGAGTGTCACCGTCAAGTACGGACCTGCATCTTTATCTCCAAGAACCTACAGCTTCGGCAAGGAGGTTTTAGGGAGTAAAACAAAACATAGGTCTGCAGTAGACAAACACAGGCTCCCTATTGTTCTTCTCAGGTCAGACAGATAAAATCAGGACAGCAGCTGACAACTTCATCTTCCTGAGATCATCTCCGAAGGAATTTATGTCACCCATCAGCTTTACCCCCACCCCTTTTTAAGCGGAGCAATGTAAATTTGACTTCTCATCAAGCCTACATGAAAAAAGCATCTCCACAATTACAACTATGTTTATACTTCAATTCTTCTTGTACTCTCAAGAAGCCTTTTAGTGGTATTTAAGACCATAGATAACCCAACGTCTTAAGAAAGAAGGTTGATGGGGTGTTTGGTTGAAGCAGCTGTTGACACAGTCATTGGAGTGGTGGAGTGAAACGGCGGTGTCTCGTCACACAAAATGAGAGGTTTGTTAGCCCATTGGAAAAATCTGGACCAGAGTCAGAGTACAGGAGAGGGGTCAGGCACTGGACACTTGCTGCTTTTCACTTTAAATGAGTGCATAGTGTTTTCAATCATCAGTGTTTGAAGCATCCCAGGACGTTTGAAGCCACTTCTTCTGTCACTGCAACCCACCTCTCCTTTCACAATCACTCACCATTCACTATCAGGCAGTTCCTTTCACAACCACTCAACTTTCCTTCTAGAGTCTCACTTTTTCCAATCACTTTTCTTTTCCTTCCACAATCCCTTAATTGTGTCAATGTTTAAAATCAAACTTTTTTTAAAAAAGATGGAAAACTAAAATAATTTTAACAAAACAACCTGTACAGGCAAACAAAGTACCCTTTAGCTATAATGAAACAATAGGACTCTCTTGTTTGATCATTTAATGACCACATGTTTTTGAGCGCAGAAACTTGTGCATATGTTTATAGCCCCTTTTTGAGATGAAAACACCTCGAAATTTCGAACAAATCCTGTCGAATCTATGTTTAGTTCTGATCTTTCTTTATTACCCTTTGAAGAGCATGTTTTTTGAACTGTGAAAAACATTCCATAGCATTTGTGCTGGAATTATGTGCCATTGTGTACTTGACATCAGAGAAAGTAGGTCAATTCTCGTAAACATAGCTGTTGGTCATCAAAATATAGGGGCATCTTTTACATTTTATGGCAGGCTTTTAGATACTTTGTCCTCACAGTGAAAATACATATCATGGCAGACTTCCATGTCCTGTTAGTCTGGCAAGAATGTGCTTGCAGTCTTTTTCTGGATAAAAAGCCCAGCATTCTGAATGTAGCCCAAGGGAAAGATCTAAGAGAACATACTGAAAACAAACCTGCCTCCTAGCAGGCTTAATTTACACCTGGGATTACATCAAAGTTCTTGAAGTCCTCTAAACATTTTCTGTTTGACTGCTGCCTGTTGCCTTTGCCTCCACCTGCATACAGATTTTTTTTTTAAATATTGAGGGGAATTTAGCTCCCAGAGATTCTATTTTAACATAATTAAAGACATATCACTTCATCTGTAGTCATACCGCTCACACTGAATACCGTGATTGAACAGTGTACCCGTAGCCTTACCTCTGGTGTTCCACATACTTTTCATCTTGCAAAAACAGTAATCAGATTCCTCTGAAATGTGTTCATCTGTATTTGATGTTAATGGTATGTCTCACTGCCCCCCAGTGTGTTTTGAGAATTATTGAAAAACAACTCTGTCTGCCATACAGATGACTACACTAGGACTGGGGTGCACATGAGAAAAATTGTCTAATGATGACAGTTCACTGCTTTGATGATATAATTAGATACATTTCCTGACACTGTAGTATAATCCCCATTATCCAGTGCTTTCATACTTTACATGTTGTTATGCTTTCTTCATTTTATGGGTAAATCTTAATTTAAGATTGTAAAAACTTAAAATAAAATAATAATAAAATACTACCATTTGACATTACAGTGACCAATGCATGTGTGTGTCTGTGTGTGTGTGTGTGTGTGTGTGTGTGTGTGTGTGTCTGACAGGTGGAGAAGCAGCGTTCTGATTTGACTCGGGAACTGGATGACTTGACTGACCGGCTAGAGGAGGCTGGAGGAGCCACTGCTTCCCAAGTATGAGTATCTCCAATTACATGCCATGATCCATAGTGCAGCTAATTGTTGCCCTGCATAAATGTTATTTTATTGTCTGCCCATCCTGAGAATCCTATCTACAGTGGAAAAAACTTCATTTTACTAATCCAGTTTATCCCAATCATTATTACAGGCCATATAGGGTGTTTCCGTGAATTGAATCCTGTCAGAAGGCTGTTACTTCTGGTCAAGGGTCTCACTGAGTCACAATGAGTGACAAACGAGGCAGGATGGACGCTACCGCTTATGCCTCTTTCTCCTCCACACCTCCGTGTAGATGGAAATGAACAAGAAGCGTGAGGCGGAGCTGCAGCGGCTGCGGAGGGAGCTGGAGGAGGCCTCCCTGCAGTCAGAGGCTCTGGCGGCCACGCTGAGAAAGCGCCACGGAGACGCGTTGGCGGAGCTCGGGGAGCAGTGCGAGAGCCTGCAGAGGACCCGCGCCAAGCTGGAGAAGGACAAGCAAAACCTTCGTCTGGAGGTGGAGGACCTGGCAGCCACTGTGGACAACCTCCAGAAGGCCAAGGTCAGCTGTCGTAGTGCGAGCAGATTTCATTTTCTGCTCATACACGAGTAACCCCTTTGTATATGTTAGCATGAATGTAGTGGGCTACATGTGCATGTGTATCCACAGGCATCAAAAATTACCCTTTGCTGTGCTGAATTTCAATGTGTAGTTGCCATAACACCTCAGAAAGCTAAAGCTCCTGTTGTGGTTATCCTCTGTCATTAATCTACTCCCACTGACAGAGGAGGCTTATGTACCTGAGAGAGTTCCCTGTCTGACCAGCAGGGGGTGGAACAAGATAATTTGGTAGCTTTACCATGGCATTTGCTTCACTGTCACCTGTCTTCATCAGGGTGCAGATATTAGTAAAAAGGATTTTTTATATGTTAATTTGTCTTTACACAGCTAATTTTGCAGATGCAATGTTACCTAGTGGCAGCTTGAGTTGCTGGGCTATGTTCAGGGCCCAGGTTATGATGAGAAGTGAACTGAGATCAGCTTCTGATGCTCTTAGGTCTCTCACATCTACAATCTGTGGGTTAGTTAGAATGCTAGACATTAAACAATGTCCCCATATCAGAGCTGAAGCCAGGTGAAAGACCAAGACTGGTCTTTATGTGTCTCTTGGAATGCCAGTGAGCAAGATGATACACATGTTGCTGCCTTCTTTCATCACAGGCCTCTAGTGATGCCCAGATGAGGAAGCTGGAAGACTTTCTCTCTGAAGCCAACTCCAGGAATGAGGACCTGCAGAAGGCGCTGACTGAGATGAATGTTGCCAAGAACCGGCTGACAGGTGATAAAAATCTAATAGGAAATCTTGTAAAACCTCCAGGTGTTATTCATGCTCCTCCGCAGAGCTACAGAAACTTGTAAAAAAACAAATTTGCCTTGTTAAAGTCTGACATAAAGTGTAGACATATGGGATTGAACATTGCTGGTGTTTTTTACCCTTTGGCAATTCTAATGTTACTTTTATTTTTCTAAAATAAAAAGAATAGTTCAGTTTAGGAAAGTCATCCTCTTGCTCCATCACGTACATATTTTAAATCTAGTGTATCTGAGAGAAATCCAGCCTTATCTTTGTCTGCTGGCACAATAGCGCACAACTGAAAAAAAAATGAAAGCCAGTGGTTATCTGGTCTAGCCAGAACTGTGGTAAGTGGTGAGAAGATGAGGATTTAGTTGGGTCAGGGAGTGAAGGGAAAACAATCTCTTAGCACCAGCTGGAGCTGGGCCTGCCTGGATCAGCCGCCAGACGCCACGGGACTCCATCAGCACAGTGCTGCAAATCACTTAATGGGGAAACCCAAACAAAAATAAATAAATTACGAACAATAAATAAATAATTAAATGACCAAAACTGCTTCGTAGTTTCTGCATCCTGCAGCATTCAAGGTTGGTAATGACAGAACGTTGGCCACATCCTGCTTAATATTAACCTCCAAAGTCCTTGAATGCAGTAGGAGAGAACAGAGGAGTATCATTAAGTGTAGCCATGAGGTTTTTCAGTGCTCAACAATTCCATAAACAAGAGGAGACAGTATTTTTCCCATACGTCAGAAGCTCACATTGAAGAACCGCATCATGCTTGGAAAATGAAACCTTACCAGGCTTACCAAAGACACACTGAATTCCAGTTCACATGTCAATCACTAACTGCCACGAACAGTTCTCAGTGTATTGGGATGTCCTACAAATGGAAACCCTGCTCTTTCCTCTCCCAAGCTGATAACAGCGACCTAAGCCGTCAGCTGGAGGAGGCCGAGAACAGGGCTAGTCAGGCGGGCAGGGCAAAAACCCTGCTGGCGTCTCAGAATGAAGAGCTCAAGAAGCAGCTGGAGGAGGAGATAAAGGTAGGCTTCCATCCTCAGCATGCTGTAGTCCTAAAACTGTCAAACATCTTTGTGTCCTACTTATGTAAATGATGTACTCTTGACATTATTTTGTTAACTGTTTTTCGTCTCAAGTTGCATCATGTGCATAGGTTTGTTGCACACTCATTTACCAATGCAATGCTTTGAGTCAAATATTTGCACATTAATAGCTGTATATAAAACAGTGCAATAGTTGAATATAACTAATAGGTGTACAGATCCACAGCCTGCACTCACATATACTTTAACCCATGTTCATTGTGCAATAGCTGTTCACCTCATTCATTCCATACTTATTCCATGTATATGTCCTGCACTATTGATTTTTGCTGTAGCACTACTGTTGTTTGGTATTCGTTGTTGTCACTTTGACATTGTATGCAAGCACTACAAAAGACACTGGATCCGGAGTCAAATTCCTTGGATGTGTAGAAGCATGCTTGGCAAATAAAGTGTGATTCTGATTCTGAAGTTTTGAACCAACCCACAGTTTACCAGCCAGTTTTCCCCTGTCTCACCATGTCTGTGGTACCTATCTACACCTCCATGTGAGGCAGCCTTTCCCCAGTAGCCATACCTGTCTCTTTACAACACTGAGAGCCATTTGTGCCATGTCATGCTCTCTACCTGTGTGTGTTCTCCAGTCGAAGATGGCCCTGAGCAGCAGTCTGGGCACTCTGAGGCAGGACTGTGAACTCTTGAAAGAGCAGCTTGAGGAAGAGCAGGAGAGCAAGCTGGAGCTGCAGCGCTTGGTCTCCAAGCTCAACAGTGAGGTCACACACTGGAGGACACGCTACGAGGCCGACGCCATCCAGCACACAGACGAGCTCGAGGATGCAAAGTACAAGCCTGACCGCAGTGCATGCAAGCACACTCTCTCTCTGTCACTAACATAAACACAGATATCTCTCACACTTCTCACACTACAACCCCATGTACACACACAGACATACAGACACACACACACACACACACACACACACACACACACACACACATAAGATGTAACCTTTTCCATTTCACTCTTGTCTTTCGATCTGCTGTAATGACCTGTGTGTGCGTATGTGTCTCTGTGTTTCAGGAAGAAGCTGTCATCTCGACTTCAGGAGGCCGAAGAAGCAGTGGAGGCCACCCAGGCCAAGTGCTCTAGCCTAGAGAAGACCAAACAGAGACTGCAGGGAGAGGTGGAGGACCTCTGCATGGATCTAGAGAAGGTAAGATGAAGACAACATTTAATGTAACACAAAAACCTTTTTTTATCACAAAATGAAAGACTTGAAAATCCTCTTGACTGGGGTGTTATGCCAACCTGGCAACAGTAGATAGTAGAAAAAAGCTTTGAAACACACATTCAGTAAAGGGAAGTATTTTTGATGTTAGCTAATGATTATATCTGGCTGGAGAGTTATGTTATTAATAGTAATCTCTTCTAACTGAAACATTTAATAGTTTAATAAAGTTAATGCACATAATTTAGCTACATTTATCTCACCCTCACTGAGTTTATGGAACGCTCACAGTGCAATTATTAATGGCACATCTGCTTATTAAAAAGTTGAATAAGCTGATGGCCTTATTTCTGTCAGCAATTATTCAAAATACAAGAGCTTGTGGTAAAATTACAAGTTAAAATTAGTGTAGTGTTCTTAAAGGTGCAGATTCATTTTTTTCATTGAGCTAGCTGTTTCATTAATTACCAATTCTAAATCCATTTAAGAAAATATTGTAATTTTAATTTTGATATAATGACATGGGTTCATGCATGTGTCTCATGGCTAATATTACTTAATATCAGGGATAGTAGTAAAATACTCTATATTGCTGAGTGTTGACTTCAAAGTGTCCTTTTAATATCCTTTTATTTAAGATCAGTCAAGACTGACAGGCAGTTTTTCATTCCTAAGAAATTGCATTCAGTATCACAGTGACAGTGGGTAAGAGGTTTTAACTAGATAAAATTTGCAAATGTTGGAATTCATCTTTCTTCCTGGTGGCACTCCTAACCAACATTTTCAGCATTTTTAATGTTACTCTCAGTTATAATAAATAGTTTGTCATGTACAGTATTAGAAGTATTGTAAATTTAGCACTTTTCCAGTCATTGGGGATCTTTGGATAGTATGCTCTGGACTTTCCATCTCTTCTTATCCCCACAAACTTCATTTTACAAAAAAATATAAAACAGTGATTATCCGAAAAGCTGTGGATGATCAAATGAAATATGAAAATCCATGTGATCCTGTAAATCTTATGTTCGCCATAAAGCATACTCTGTGTTTAAACCACACAAATATTTGACTAATGCTTTCATATCGGTTGTCCCTTTGTCTCTCTATCTCTGTCCAGGCCAACAGCTCGGCAACAATGCTGGACAAGAAGCAGAAGGTGATGGAGAAGCAGCTCTCGGACTGGAGACAGAAGTGCGAGGACCTGGTGATGGAGGTGGAGGGCTGCCAGAAGGAGAGCCGGCAGCACGCCACTGAGCTCTTTAAGCTGAAGACGGCCTACGAGGAAGCACTGGAGCAGGGGGAGGCCCTGCGCAGGGAGAACAAAGCCTTCCAGGGTAAGAGACGGCCGAATGCACGCTTATAATTCAAACCAAACCTCAAAGGTGAGACTGGAGGCCGTTTGCAAAATCTGGAACGGTTTAAATGGCCTGGCTTTGAACTGGAGCACTTTGGGTAAAACGTTTCCCTCAGCAGCTCAGGGGCTGACCAACCTGTGACCCTGGAGTCAGGAGTCCAAAAATTTGAGACCAACAAACCCTGCACACCAAATTTTGATTTTCCCCTGTTTTCACAGAACGAGCTCTCAGTAAGACTACACTCCCGCTGGCCTTTGTGTTGTGTGTTCTGATGATGACCTCTCTGGTGTTCTTCCAGAGGAGATAGCTGATCTTACAGACCAGCTGGCAGAGGGAGGGAAGAGTGTCCATGAGCTGCAAAAGGCTAAGAAGAAGATGGAAATGGAGAAGGAGGAGCTGCAAGCATCACTTGAGGAGTCTGAGGCAGCACTGGAGGTATGGAGCGCTTCCATCTGTTACCCCCATAAATTTCTGCTAATCACACCTTGCTGTCTAACCAGCTGCAATGGCCATAGGGCTAATTAATCCTTTATCTGTGGATATTTGGAAACAAATAAAGAATACAGAACATAAGCAAGCTCTTGGACATGAAAGCACATGTGCATAAAGGTCATGTTGAATGTCACATTATTGCTATGATTTCCCGTCGTTTCCAAACCCCTCCCATCAAAATGCATTGCATCAACAGTGTGCATCTTGTCCTCTTTTTCCAAGTTAAACTTTGCTGGAGATTCAATCCTCTTGCTGTTATTTTCTTTCTGGTTTGTCTGATTGGGCAATAGAAATATCCTTGCTGTACATGGAGAAGGCAAAAAGCTCATGGGCTACAATCTAAATTAGCACATAGTAATTAGGCCTGTAGATGATCCTGGTCAATGATAAGAATGGAACACTCAATTTCCCCTGTTAAGATGTCTACCATTTTAATTGACAAGGCCCCCGGGGCATAGCAACTCAGAGGTTCCGCTTTCTAGATTACCTCCACTGTTGCCTGGGGCTAGCTTTTTTAAACATACACAAAGCTACCTCTTTATTGCCTCTGTCATCGAGTGCAAAATCGAAGGGAAGTTGTCAAGCAAGCAAATACCTGAGGTACAAGGCAGCTAGAGAATTTCCATGTCTTAAAGGAAATGTGTAAAATTCTTCTGTTGAACTCTCACCAATTGTCAAAAGGTATGGAATGTAAATCATCCTCCTAACAGAATGTTTAAATTAAATTTAAGCCCCTTTTTAAAAAAAAAAAAAAAAAAAAGTCAATGTTGTTGTAGTTAATTCAGTCCTCCTGACCATAAGCTATGCTATTTGATATAGCATTTGAGAGCTTTATGATGATGTCACTTATGATTCCATACAATCTCAGAAGTGCATGTGCAAATGTATAGCTGGTGGAGAAATGGCTATTGAACTTGTTTTCTTACCAGTTTTACTTCTAGGGCTCAAACATTAAATTGCTTTAAATGATTTTAAAGCAATAACTCGGGCTTCCACCCTTCCAAGTATGTCATTTTAAATGTGATACTAAGTTAAAATAATTTTTCATTAGAACAGTAATAGAGCATCAATAAGTTATATTCTGGAACAATGCAAACAAGGAATTAACCTTGCAGTGTGATTTTTGCTCACTCACGCAACCCAGGCAGAGGAGACCAAGGTGTTGCGACTACAGCTGGAATTATCCCAGGCAAAGGGAGATTTGGAACGCAAGCTGCAGGAGAAGGAGGAGGAGTTTGAGGGAGCCAGGTGATTTCTCTCTTTGTCAATTCTGTGCTCTCTCCCTAATATCTGCATCTGGCCAGGTTCTGTCATCACACATATGTAACTCACTTATCTTTAATGGTCAATTTATCCATGTGTCATGCCTGCTCCAGACCATAGCTGAATCTGCAACAGATGTATTATCATCCTTTCTGTTTAGGTTCTGACCTAAATATTATGATTACTTTTCTTGGTCTAATGAGATAAATTAGCTTCCTGTTGATTTAACACTTGCGGCTTTAATTTCTTTTACTTTCCTGCTTTCCTAATATAAAACAAGTGCTCCCTCTCCAGGTAAGTTCCTTCCCTCTTGTCCTTAAGGTCTGATATCTTTTTAGATTGGGCACATTTGTAGCCACTTCAGTGTCACACTGCATATTACATCAATTTGCGTGTACTGGTCACTTACCTAGACTTGAGGATTTTGTTGAGAGGTTTTGTACTTTTGTATTGTACTGTTTGTATTACTATATGGCATTGTTTTACATTACATTACATTACATGCATTTAGCAGACGCTCTTATCCAGAGCGACTTCCCACAATCACAATAGAACATAAGTGTATACATTTAATTTAACAAGCAACAGTGTCAGACCAGGCTCACAACACTCCCAGACCAGTTAGTGTGAGCATAACACTATTTGAGCCTTATCACAAGTTAACTTGTGCAATCTGACAGAAGCCAAGTATACTACGATACTACATTTTGTCATAAATGTGCTCATCTCTTTCCTACCCGGCTCAGAAAAAGCCACCAAAGGGCCCTAGAGTCCCTGCAGGCGAGCCTGGACACTGAGGTGAAAGGGCGCACGGAGGGAGCTCGGGTGAAGAAGAAGCTGGAGGGCGATGTCAATGAGCTCGAGCTCCAGGTAGATCTGCTGACCAAGAATAATGGGGAGCTGATGAAGACCATCAAGAAGATGCAGCAGCAAATCAAGGTGAGACCTTCTCCCCCTTCCCTGAATGAGAACATCAGCAGCAACAGGAAAGCTGAGAGCTTCAGAGGGTTGAACTGTTCTCTGTGCATGCCATTGTAATGTGGGTTCTGTATAAATAGTTATGCAAAACAAGAAAGACATGAATAGATACCCTGAGGTTATCCTACATTAGCATTCAAGTCATGCTCACAGTTGTGTTTTACTGTAGAAAATTTCTGAGAATTATAAATAGGCAGCAGTCTGTCCCTAACCTCAACATCTGAATCCCATGGTAGATGGGATATCTATGTGTTCTACTAGCAGCTGTGAATAAATGCACCGGTCATGTTATTTAGGCCTATATTTTCACTGAGCATGTCCCCTTCTCATAAATCCCATAACAATATGAATGGATGTGCTGCAGTTTTAGATATTAATTTTAAAGATGCCATCAGGTTGGTTACATTGGTTTCTATACTTAATTAAGCAAGTACAAAGAAATACCTCTACAGGTTTGGACATGCCCACAGCACAGAATTAGAATGGTAACCCTCCACAGAATTGCTTTCTCTGAGGCTGAATTTACAGGTAACAGTGCCATCTGCTGGGTTTTCTGCATACCTTAACTACACATCTCTCAAGGTGCAATGTATGGGTAGAAAGTATGTTTGTCATGCACAGAAAGTATGTTTGTCACTATTTCCTGAACACCTTAAGAAAATCATGCATTATCAGTGTATAACTGTAAGACATTTGCTATTCAAACCTTTGCTCAGAATTAATTTGTGTCCTGAAAAATCATCAGTACTGAGGTGAGATGTTGGTGTTTCGTTTGGATTCTTAGCCAATGATTGTTTCATCTCAAATGTCTGTCTCCATCTCTTCCGCGGTTGCCCTGGCAGGACCTCCAGGCTCAGATGGAGGAGGATTCCCGGCAGCATGAGGAGATGCGGGAGGAGCACTCTCTCCTGGAGCGCCGCTGCACCCTGCTGGTGAGCGAGGGCGAGGAGACGCGCGCGGGCCTGGAGGCCACGGAGCGAGCCCGCAAAGCCCTGGAGACAGAGCTGCTGGAGATGACGGAGAAGTACAATGAGATCAACAGCCAGGTCTGCTGCTCCTCTTTTTTTATGCAACCTTGTGTCTGCTGCTCGTCAAAACAATTGCAAGCGCAGACCCAAGACCTTGAGAGCCACAGGGGGTCTGCCCGTCCCCATTTTATATTGGGTCCATGTTTTTATCTCATTAGATGGATGCTTGTTGACATCAGCTTTAAAGTTAACCATTTCTGGGCATGGTCTGCTACCACTAAAAGTATTGTGGCTGTTTGTTCATGCAGTGATCAATCTGAGACCATAAAATGCAGCCATTGTGTATGGGCCCCAAATGGCAATGTGTTGAGAAATACATTTTTCAGCCTAAGAATATGCTGCAAATACATTTAAAATATAGGCTATCAATGCAATGTAGAATATATTGAAATACACCAAAATGGCAGTAATTTTACATTTTTTCAATGTATTGATTGAGCTAAAAACATATTTTCTATAAAATATTCTAAATATTTAAAATTTTTGTATGTGGCAAACAGCTACTGTGAAGTCATGCAGCCTGACATTATTGTCCTCTGCAGTTCCAGTCAGCCACCAGTGGGAAGAGGAAGCTTGAGGCAGACTTGCAGCAGCTGACTCAAGAGCATGAGGAGCTACATGTTGAGTTGCGGGCGGCCAATGACAAGGCCAAGAAAGCCACGTTTGAGGTATGCCATCACTTTTTCCAGAGGAAAAATCAAAGTGATATGTGCGCTGTTACGTGACTAGGATATGAAATTGTAGCATTTGTTAAAGCCCACATGATCTGTAAGAGGGAGGTGGAGGCTGGTTTAAAGGGCACGTCGGGCCCTGCTGTCAGTGTGATTCTCTGGTCCACCCGTGTCCTGTGACAGGCTGCCCGGGTGGCGGAGGAGCTGCGGCATGAGCAGGAGCACACACTGCACCTGGAGAGAGTGAAGAAGGGCCTGGAGGCGCAGGTCAAGGACATGACGGTGCGGCTGGATGAGGCTGAGCAGCTGGCCCTGAAAGGTGGCAAGAAAATCATCCAGAAGCTGGAAGGCAAGGTAAACATACTCAGGAGGGCTCGGTCTTAAGTATTAAACACCATCATGTTGGCTGTTTAGGTGTACATCTTCTAGAGGATTTTATAACTGTTATAGTTTCAGGCTTCTTGTACAGCACATCTTGTCTCCCTTTATTGACTATTGCTTACCCATGCTCACAGCACTGCAGATGGACCTTGTCATTATTCTAATGAAATTTGTGATGTGCAAGAAAAGTAGTGACATAAATTGGGGTTATTCATCAAGGAGAACTTGTACTGAATTGTAGGGTAGAGTATGGCTTTGTTCCTCTGTCCAGAGGACTGAGACCTGTTGTCCTTGTTGATTAACGCAGACTGGTTGTTGCTTCCTCTCTACTGTCATTTGCTGTCATGGCACAGACCGCCGCTGTCTCATTTACAATAATGAATGGTCCTGCTACCTTCTCTCCAGGTGAAGGAACTGGAGTTAGACCTGGACACCGAGCAGAAGCGGCACGCCGAAACAGTGAAGACACTGCGCAAGAATGAGCGGCGCCTGAAGGAGCTTCTCTTCCAGTCAGAGGAGGACCAGAAGAACCAGCAGAGGATGCAAGAGCTGGTGGAGAGGCTGCAGAACAAAATGAAGGCCTACAAGAGACAAGTGGAAGAGGCGGTATGGCTATCTTCAGACGTACCTCTCTAGCACATATGCTGTGCCTCTGTTGCTCTTACTCACATTTGAGAGTGAGCATTATTTGCCTCTGTCATTTTCTTGCATTTTAAAATGATTTTATTAACTGCATTTATCTGCATTTGTGCTAAATATTAAGTATAAAATAACATTAATAATGAAAGCAAAAATGCCCAAAACAGCTACACTTGCTTCCTTGCTATCATATCATAGCTAGAGGCAGTGTGCAAAACAGAGAGACAAAGGCAAGATGAATGACTGCACTCTCATCATGCTATAAAATAAGAATGTATTATGGTTCTTTATGTGGAAATTGAAGTAAAAAAAAAAAAAACTTGAACTCAAGATAAAGAGCCCTAAAGTATTCAAATGATATGAAATGTTTTGATATGCTGAATGGATAATAAGCATTTTTATGTAAGAAATTAAGTCTGTGTGGCCTCTGACTGTGTGTGTGTGTGTGTGTGTGTGTGTGTGTGTGTGTGTGTGTGTGTGTGAGAGAGAGAGAGAGAGAGCAGTCGCCTGCAAGTGAATATGACTGTGTGTATGCATGTTTGTGTGTGTGTGTGTGTGTGTGTGTGTGTGTGTGTGTGTGTGTGTGTGTGTGAGAGAGAGAGAGAGAGAGAGCAGTTGCCTGCAAGTGAATATGACTGTGTGTATGCATGTTGTGTGTGTGTGTGTGTGTGTGTGTGTGTGTGTGTGTGTGTGTGTCTATTTCAAACTTGATAATATATTAAATCAACAGAAAAAAAATTACTTTTCCAATGATAAGTAGTATAGTCATGCACACGGTTTTATTCCTATTGGATCAAAGGAAGTGATCTAAATAAAATGATTTTGTTTGTCCTAGTCTTTGAAGAATGTTTTGAAATGAAATCTACATCAAACAAATGTGGTATAATTGTCAATGACATCATTTAACTGTCCCCAACTCATTCAGGAGGAGCAGGCCAACATGAATCTGGCAAAGTACAGGAAGATGGTCCATGAGCTGGACGATGCAGAGGAGAGGGCCGACATAGCCGAATCAGCACTGACCAAGATCAGGACCAAGAACAGGGGGAGTTTTGGCAAGGGGTACTCCTCTGTAAGTGTGTACCCTACCTCCTCGTTCTTTGTCTTGAAATAATATCCTTGTCCATGGACCATGAAATTGCATCAAGAGAAGTGTAGGTAATCTGCAGTCAGATGCAACACTAGTAGGCCAAAGCGAAGGTTGAGCAGAGTCTCAACAGTACTATAGGAACATGCACGTCTTAATATAACAGAGATACTGAGGTAATGAAAGCATTTAAGCTCTGATGACAGTATTGTAAGCTTAGTCTGTGTTGTGTTACTTTTCAGTCTGATTGGTGTTGTTGTTGTGTTTTGTTTTGTTTAGACTGATTTTCTTTGCCTTCATCTCCAGGGTTACAGCACTCCCTTCGCCGGTGTTGTCAGGTCACCCAGTTCTGTGGGTTCAGAGGGTAGAGGAGAGAAGATCATCAACGATGACGATTCAGTCAGCTCTCTCATCCCTGCCTATCTTAACTCACTGAAGAAGCTCATGATTGAGTGAGACACTGCACAGATAACTTGATCCAATAAGTACAAAGTATTCCAGCTGGAGAAAAATCAAAGACTCATATATACATTTGCATTTATTTTTAAATGTTTTGTTTTTCCTCATGATTTTACAGAAAATCCTAATTTAGTTGTGGTTAGGTTAATCAGAATTCTTCAAAATAGTTTTTTTTTACTTCATGTGTCATTTTGAATTTATATATATATAAATATATATATAATGCAGAAATCAAACAATGATATATAACTATATAGAACAGAAAGGTTCATTGGAGCAGGGGGCAGACTCAATTAAGGATATCAACAACAATAACTCTCAAATCTCAGCAAAACTAAAATATTAGTTTCCTTTATGGACATGAAAAGCATTTTCTAAAACACAGAAGAGTGCCCCATTTTTAATATATACAATTTGACATAACTATATGAAAGGTTCAATGGGAAGCTCATATATAACAAATTGGTCCCTGAAATGTGACAGGTGGAAAAATTAAAATAACTTACTATATTGACGACAGTTCTGTTCTATAAAGTGGAAAGTGGGGAAAAGTTGCTTCAGTATTTACATGACAGCACAGACCACTGTACTTTCATTCCTTACTTGTGAAAAAGTGAACATAATAAAAGTGCATACAGTATTGTGAAATAAAGTACCTTTGTGAGGGTTGTATGTTTGAGTAATAACATGGAAATGAAGTCTTAATTGAACAAGTCAGTCATACTGTGGGCAGCGGTAAAACTGAGATGGTGACATACTAATCATTTCTTGATGTAGAACAAGTACTTGAATGGTTTTTCATCCTTGTATCATCAGTGGATTAAAGGGATTGCCAAACTACATTAATGCAGGATCCAAAATATGTTTTATAATGGATTGTGATCTTTTAAAATAATAAAATATTTTACACCATCTTTTAAACCGTTTTTGATATTAACACCATCCATGCCTCCTTTTCGAATTGTCAAATGTAGTTGATGGACATTCAAAACAAGTGAATTGTATTATACACATAAACCATACAGTATGTTGTTTTGAATGGTCAGATGTAACCTACTGCTTTGTAAAAGTAAGTAATGTATTCTGACATTTTATAATCTACTGAAATGCACTGGGAGAAATCATTAAAGTAATATCACAAACTCACCACAATAATTTTAACATCCAATTTAATCAATATATCTCATAGTAATGCAAAACATTCACTGAAGAGCAGTTATTATCTTCATGTACAATCTTTTAAAACTTTCAATGTTCTAGTTATATACTCTCAACAGAACCAGGTCTTCATATTACACTTTACACAACATTTAGGTATCAATATGAAACAGTAAGAACATGTACATCAGTAATACTTAGGGTAAATCAATGAAAAAAAAAACAAGCTGCTGATTTAATGATTGGTTAAATATAAACTTAGTTGAAAATGTTATCCAGTTAACATATCTCTGAAAGGAAGAACGAACAAAACAGTGTTGCTGTTAATTTTTGTATAAAAATAAGCATTGTGTAAAATAGGTTTAATATATTACCTGTACCTATTTGTTACGGCACATATCTTGGCTGTGGTTTTGCAGCAGATCTGTATATGTAATTTTTTTTATTTCCCACACCTGGTAAAATATTTTTGTTCTGCATTGCACAGTATGGCAATTTAAAGAATGGTCCCTCATAAGGAATTCCCTCTTTCTATGGTTATATAATTGCCATATCCACCATAGTAGTATAACAAAAAAGCAACTATGACTTGTGTTTGGAAACACACTAAGATATCTTGCTTTTAAACATCTTGCTTTTATCTCAATGTAGTCTCCAATCTTGTTAGGTGTACTTTAAAATCAGCAGAATGAGAAAGAAAATAAAACTTTTATCAAATTGTTAGCAGTGTGAATAAAATGCCGTTTGACCTCCAGTGCCACCATATTTCAAATGTCAAAATATGCCATGCAAGGAACCCTGAGCCAAGTATGGTTGCCTAAGGCAACACTGCCTTCAGTCTACCATTCAATGGTGTTCAGAAGGGTTTATAAAGAAAATGCCACAGTTAGCCATTGTTGTGTCTGGCATTAAAAAATCCCAGATGAACTGGTGTGATACAATGTTTATTGACTTACACTGTAAATGGTAAAATGCCTGGGCAGCCATAGCGAATCTACATCTTGGAGTGATGCTTCAAAACAGACGAGGAACTATCCTCTTTGGTCTGACAATAACTACTGTATGAGAACACCACTGAGCTGCTTATGCTAAAGAAAATTATTCAGACTTGCATATTGAAAAAAAATTATGCAAGCAAAACTATGTAAATCTTATTCTTCAATGACTTATTCAATATCAACAAGTGCAGAATAAAAATTAAATTATAAATCCTGGGGACACAAGAGTATCTGGTTGAAAGTGCAAGGGCGTCTCTCAGAAACACAAACAAAAGAATCAATATTCACACAAAAAAACAAAAGTGGAACAATGCCTCAAGGGAGACAATATCAGGAGCATTTTCCCATGTAGCTGACCTTGAAGGCACTGCGAGGTATATATGTCATAACACAGATCGTCTTTTAACCAAAGAGAGATTCTGTGTGCGGTGCCCCTCCAAAGATCACTTCTGTAAACACACGCAGTGGGCTTAACCAGCAGTGCCAAAGCCATCTTCACATTTCATATAAACTAGTTCTTGCACTCTTTGACTGTTAGATTGCAGAATGGTATTGGAGCATGAATAAAATCCTCATTAACATTCAAAATGATGTAAATAAATCCAAAAACATCTTGCTGGATTAGTATGGACTCATACTATTTTTTTCTTAGTCTTTAAAATGAAGATGAGGTCCACACTATAACAAAAAACTAAAGGTGAATCCATGTTTTTAAGGTTATATTACATGTAGCTTTTTAAAACTGTATCTTGCAAGGGCTTCAGATCCTGTGACACAAAAACCCACATTCCCCATAAAGGAGGACCAAAACAGACTAGCGTATCAACTCTGGATGTAACTCATGTCACTTCCTGTCTCTATGAAATACATATCCAGGATTTGAAACACTAGACAACGGCAGAGATTCCTGCATTAATTGTAACCACCAAAGCATTCCACATGGGCAAAACGAACTGACTGAGATCTGTGTGTGAAACAGATGCCTTTGGTATTTAGTCATACATATAAATAAATTAGCCTGGACGAATAGTTTGGGAAGGCAAATTTTATGTTGACATTATGTGTGAGTGAAGGTTTCCCTGAATCCATATTTAATTAAAGGTAGCAGCTGCCTTAACCTGAACATATATATAAAAGGTCCTGCTGTGAAGTGAATGCAGTTTAATGTTGTCACTCTAGTCCATGTGTTATACTTAAAAGGTAGCCTGCAATTAAAAAAAAAGGTTTCACACAAGATTAGTGGCCCTGTTAAAAGTTTAGCCAAAAAGTCACTTCATACATTTGGAATGTATTTTAGTTATTCTTAATCATTTTCATTAATCCAGGAGCTAATTATTCCTTAAAATACATTTTAAAAAGTCAGGATAGCCTACACTAGAGGAACTGGATGCATTTGTAAGAATTTTCTAGAGACTATAGGAGGAATTTCTGCAATAATTTGTTTAACATTTCACACACAATCACCAGATATTACCTTTAAAATGGAACAAACAGTACAGAGAGGAAACAACATTTACCAGTTTAAAATATGTATATATATGTGAGTTTTTGTTTATGTGTGCATGTGCATAGGTTTGTGCATATGTCTGTTTATGCATACGGGTACTTGCCTCACCCTCTTTCTGTACACATTTTTACTATATTTTTTAACTTACTTACATATTTATACTCAATATGCATATAATATGCAAAATATACATACACTTATTTTCTTTTTGACTCCCTTCACATAAATGAGATGTCCTCTGTTCTCTGAACACCATCTCACTGGCTAAGACTCCCTTCCTTTAAGAGACATTGAGGAATGGAGGCTGAAGTGGGCAGAAATGTTGTACCGGCTTGAGGCCCTTAGTGATCTGAGTAAACACAGATGTAACACTACCACATGGATGAAAAAATGGTTAAAGAAAGGTGTCTGCTTTTGTATATCTGATCAGTTTTTTTTTGTTTGTATGTTTAGACCAAAGGCACTGGATGAAATATTAAATATTCCCCTATGACTGACATTATAAACCAAGTTATTAGAACCAATTTAAATCTTTAGTGCATCTACAAGCAATCTTCTTTTTGTCAAAGAAAAGTTCTATGAAACATGGCCACAGCTATACCCTGGGTAAACACATAAGGCATCAACTAAGGGCTTATTAGGGATGACTCTGATGAAGAGGTTTCAGCAAGATATTAAGAACGTAAAAGACATTAAATGTGAAAGGGTCAATAGGTATCAAATCAGAAAGAGCTTACTGGGATACTAGTAGTCACATGTATATCTCATATTCTGTGTTTTTAAAAATAACTTTTTGACAGCTGAATAAGATCAAATAGGTTATTATTAAGGTAAGTTGTGTCTGTGAGTAATTTCTGCTGTGCTGTTGTGCTGTGCTGTGATGTGCTCTGTTTCAGCAATGTAACAAAATTTTAGATCACACCTTCATTTTGAACACAAATAATCAAAAAATATTAGTCTTCCTTCAGTTCCCTTCATCCCTCCATATCAATATCTGATTATGTAGAAGACTCCACTCAAAATAAAAGACAATTGTGACTTTGTTCCAACTGACCCTTTCTTATTGTGTGATCCAGGCCCAAATGAGGTATTAATTAATTGTGGCCATGAGTGAAAAGTCTTAATATAAGTCCAGTAATGTGTAAATAATACAAAAGCATATTTGAAATGTCTAACTTTCCAATCTGTCACTAATAAGCTCTTCACCACTGCCTTGCACCCCTTGTTCTTTGAGCATCTGCTTATTTGTAGTCTTATGGTTAATTATTTAATTCACCTGACATATTTTGAAAATGCATTTCTCTTTTTTTCAGTCCTGTTAAGGTGACATTATCCCAGCTGCGCTGCACATATGAAGCTGGCCAGTACTTGGAGTGTTGATGTTAACAGTCTCACGCTCTGAGTTTGGAATGTTCCTGTGAGATGAGGGAACAGGGGCTCCTGACGTTAAGCTGTACCCCACTGCCTCTTGGTGAGGGCAGCCCTAGGAGGGGGAGTGTGGCTTCCAGGTGTTGTCCCCTTTAGATCTCCATGTCCACAGGCCGGATTTCCCCAGTCTTGTGTTCTTTCACCCACAGCTCCCTGTCTTTGGCTGGGTCCACATTCTGAAGCAGCTGGTCCACTGGCTCCACTGTCTGTAGGAATCACAAACACACATGCCCACTCTAATTAAACTAATCAAAGCCAGTGTTCTACATAAGGTTCCAAAAGGAAAAAAAGTTCACTATCATACATTTGATGAGTGTGTGTGTGTGTGTGTGTGTGTGTGTGTGTGTGTGTGTGTGTGTGTGTGTGTGTGTGTGTGTGTGCATGCACGTGCATGCAATTTTATTTTGTTTTGCAGACCCAACTGGCAGCAATTATGTTTGTGGGAATCTCCTACTCAAACTAGCAACTGTGTTCCACAATAACTTATACTTGTCTTATAATGTCTACTAAACTCACAGGCATCACTGAAAAATAATCCAGCCCTTTAAATCAACAATGAATTCAGTTTTCCCTGCTTGCCCAGTGTAGGCATTTAATTAAATCTGTTTTACCCCAGGATCTGGTTTTTCCCACTGCTTAAATAAGCTGCCTTTAATTACTGCCCTCTGTGTTGGCCCTGTGTCATTTTTTTATTATTTCAGATGTGCCCTCCTTAATGCAGAGGTAACAACAGCTGAAACAAGTCTTCTGGTGTTTCTTGGAGCTGCATGTAACTGACAGAAACACTTCAGCAGAGCAGAACATCCTTTGATGTTTGGTCTGCATTTGCCCAATAAAACATTTGTGAGGAGTTGAAGCAGGACCAGTGGGCAGCAAGAGGATTTTATGTTTGTTTTCATTTTTCATTGTGTTTTAGGCTGCAGGGCGAACATACTGTAATACTAGGCAACATTACTGTTAGGGATCAGTGGTGAATGGGAAAGTTCTGCTGGATTGCAAGCTGTAGATAGTTACCACCAGGTAAACAGGGTTTAAAGACTTGAAATAATTGGTTCTACAAAGAGAATGTAAGTGTAGTCTTCCCCTGGAGAATATTTAAAAAGCCATCATCCTTTCATCTAAGTTAAGTTTGTATCTTTACCAGAGGCAGAGGTGGAATCAAGGGTGAAGGAATGCAAGCAACTACAACAGAAAAAACCCAAAACATTGGCTAGCTAAAATACTGACTAAATCAAGGTAAACGCTGAGGGCAATATGTCATACTTACACAACAGTAATTGTAAAAATAAGTTATTATCAGAACACAATTTAAGGAGAGCATTCATTTTGTGGATGCTGTGTGTTCTGTCTCTGCTGAAATACCCTCAGACAGCAATCCCAGAGGCTAAAGCAACATGTGTGCAGCAACATCAGCATCTTACAGAATTACCTACCAACTGGCAAGATTCAAGTACCACAGACTAAACTACTGGCACAACCTGTCCCACTCTGCAATTGTATTTCACTCAGTTAAGTTCTTTACATATACATGTCTTGGGTTCCCTCTACTGGTCGAAGGAAGCATTGTCAAATGCTGTATCCCTGAAGCTACACATATGAAGGTACAGGTCACCACTTGTTGGAGAGTCTTTCTGACAGCTGGAAATGTTTTGTACGCTCATTTATAAACAGTTGCTCGCAAGAGGCCACTCTGATTGTATGATCTCCTGCACAGTGTCAATGCTTGTCCTCTTCTAAGTCCTAATCCTATTAGCCTGGGGTGAAGAACTACTGGGGTAAGAGGCACAAGAGGAAGATGAGGAGGTACTGTGGAACACATATCTCTACATTTGCTAGAATGGCTTCAACTCATTTAACATTTTTTTCTCACACAAACCG
Organism: Megalops atlanticus; assembly: GCA_019176425.1. Taxonomy (NCBI): domain Eukaryota; kingdom Metazoa; phylum Chordata; class Actinopteri; order Elopiformes; family Megalopidae; genus Megalops; species Megalops atlanticus. The sequence continues at coordinate 25,747,637 of CM032875.1, read as the reverse complement.
TTTAAATACACTACTGATACCACTGCTGCACACCAAATGTCATGTCAAAATGAGAGATGAGTCCAGACCTCCTTGGATATTTTTTCAGACACAGTGGACACAAAGACATGAACATTAATACAAGTGCTGTTTTAGAGAAAGGTTAATCAAAGACAGGGAAACATCAGATGGTTTGAGGTTAAGCCATCTTCTTTCAGCTGTGTTTGCTGTTGGGTGCATTCAGCAGTGTTAATGCTTGCTGTGAACAGTGTGAAAGCACATCTTAGAGTGTCAGATCCAATGGTGGATAAGGCACATGTCTGCTAGCTATTTTTTCCACAGGTTATGAAGCTGCAGCCTTCTGTGTAAAAATAGCACTATGTTGAAAATCACTTTGACAAAAATGTCAGATAATGGTGTGGATTAATTTATGGACTGAAACAGTGACTTGATATACAACACATGACTGACCACTTTCCCCCAAAAATACTTACACTTTGGTTGAACATGTCAGTTTCATGCCGTAGCGTTGTGTACTGGCACAGGTGCTGTCGAATCATCTCCACACGTTCTACTTCCAACCTCTCCAGTTCCTACATACATAATGAGACAAACAGGAATATGTCTTAGCTATGTAGTTAATTATGACAAGATGAACATTTAAATTATAAGCATCTAACCTTATGATTTAGCCCGGCTTTAAAGTAGTTATTCGGAAATTTAAAGACAGAAAAGTAGTTTATTTACCAGACTTGAAGTCACCATCTCTTCAAACCACTTGGACTGGGACTGATTGTAAAGATCAACACAACGCATTAGGTCATCCCCTAAAGAAGAGAGGGCACAGATAATTGAGACAGCAGCAACATGAGAAACCATGGCTCAAAAACCCATGTCATTTCTAGTAAGAGCAATATTTAAGATTTCCAACAGGTGGCACCATGGACCACATGGTTATAGGCAGTGGGGTTCCTTCCTCCTTCAGACTTTTTACTACTGCTGTACAGATCTGGGCAGGCTTAACATATACTTAGTTTTATGTGGTGTCTGCAAAGGATGCCAATATTTATGTAAAAAACATTGGTGTGTATTTACTGTGTGCTGTACATTTCTTTCAATAAGCATTTAGGTCATTACAATAATTATACTTTTTGCAATGTTTCTGCAATTTGGGAGACTATTTTACATCTAAACTTACCGTGAGATGTATAATATATACATATATATATATACATACATATGTGTGTATATACTGTATATGTGTGTGTCTGTGTGTGTGTGTGTATACATATACACACACACACACACATATATATAAAATATATATGTACACACACACACATATACAGTATATACACACATATGTATGTATATATATGTGTGTGTGTGTGTGTATTTGCATTTGTATTAAGCATGCCTCATTCTTGGTTGGTGTTGCCATGGTGCATACTATTCAGGATACTGTTGGATATCTGAGACAAATGAAGTACATTCTATTACTCTGTTTCAGGTGGCAAGACTCCATTTGTTTGTCGACAATATGTATGCCTGCCTTTTATGTTGAAGCTAACATACTGCAGTTTATAGCCTCAAGTCTACCGTGCCCGCTGCTTTTGGATTACAATGTTGCAATTCAAACAAATTGCAGTGGAATTGCATAATCAGGACGGTCTCACTTACAATCAGGGAGTACACTTGTTTGTAAATTTTATTTACTTCCCATTATCTAGCTAAGATGAAGCAGAATGCCCTCGCTGCAGCTGGGGATCAGTAGCCCAGCTGGGACATTCAAAAGAGACATGACACTGCAATACTGCAAGGGAGCAGGTTATTTTTGGCTTGGTAAAGTATTAAGAAAGTGCCATCAATAACATTACACTTGAAAAAGTAAAAAGTAATCACTGATTCAAGGCAGGTGTCACATTTAGCTATGACTACGAGCAACTGACTATAGCAGTGACTACTGCAGTGGGCAGAGCTGAAAGCAAACACAGTATGGTAACTGCACATGTTGTCTCTGAGGGCCATCTGTGCCACCCTGGGCTCTTGCAATGACTAATTACAATCAAGGGATTTCTCATGGTTTGTGATGTTGACATTTTGTGTACAAGACACCATAACTGAACTGGTTCCATCATTCATTCCAGTATGATCTTTTAATTTCCTTTAAAAAACAGCAAGATTAAAATAATTAAATAAATACATAATTAATTAAAATAGAAGAAAAAGCTATGGATACAGGCATTTCGAATTATCATTTATAATGTTCCTAGTAAGGCAATGCCTGTTTAAACTTTGTTAATTTTCCACATACCACATTCTCTCTGTGGACTTCTTCCTTTTCACATTCATCACGTCTCATTTCCTTCAGTATTCCTTACAGTGAGAGTATTTATGATACTCATCAAGTTCCTGTTCCTGTGTTTCCCCATGTACTTCCTTGAACGCTCGACCCTCTGCTGGTGCTGATCAAGCCAGCACTGCCTGGCACCTGCCCAGCCTTTTCATACCATTCACTGCTAGCCCAGGTCAATAATCAGTATCTACACTGCTTGCATTTCTTCTACTGATAACAACACTTCTCTGAGCCTCCTGCACATCACCCCAATGTTTTAAACACATGTGAAGCCTACTGGGAATGTTCTCACCCCGATTAATTCACACAGTGTCATCTGTCTGGTAGGCCTTATCTGTTTACGCTCACAAGATCATTCTCCGTTCTTAAACCTCTCCAGCCAGCGTGAAGTAATCTGTCTCAGGCACTCGCTCTTTTCCCCCCTTTTTTTAGAGCATGTGTTTGCATTTCCAATCTTCCTGAGTTTAGAATGGCTGACCTCGACAGGACAAGCCCTCCATTTAAACTGTTCCTCACTGCTGCCAAAAGATTAGCCACAGGGGACTACAGTGGTAGCCTACACCCACTGGCTCTATTAGACCAGCATGGAAACAGTGTATAACATATGTTTCCAAGGTCTATTGCGTTTGGACTGCCTGGTAAAAAGCTGCTGGCATTCCCACTGTTTATACGGATCATCTGGAGGTACATTTCCCACAACACTGTTTCTGCTCAATCCCATGCTTCTTACTGAAATAACAGCGTGGCTGAATTTTAACATACCGCTGCTTTAAATAATGCTTTCTTACATTCAGATTTCTGTCGCAAAAAGAAGCCCATTTTATCAGGAATCACTCTCCAACATGTAAGGTGGTTCTCTGCTCTGGAGAAACAGAAGTAGCCTCCAGCTTTCTAGGCCCTCGAGTTCCTGCATATTTCTTGTTGGCCCTACCTGTAGTACATCTTTATTTATTCTCTAATTTCATGGATCAAGCCCTTTACAGTCACCTGAGCTGTTATGTCGGCTTGCTGTTACGTGCTCCACTGGGCCTGTCCAGGCCTGGTGGGGTTCATGATCTCTGACCTGCTTGTGTGGATTTCCGCCGGGCCTTCTTTATGTCCTCCTCTGTCTTGTTGCTGAGTTTGATCTCCAGCTGCTGAGTTTTTATCTCCAGGTCTTTCTGCCTGTCTGCTAGGGCTTTGCGTGCCTTCAGAAACACATAGGAGTGGGAGATGAGTCATTCACTGTCAACTTCAGTCTGTTTTTATCTCCTCTACAATGTATTTACTCCCAGCTAACTTACCCTTTAAACTTTACAGACTTAGAGTTTGCTCATGATGACCATTTATCTTTCCCTTTTCTCACTTTTGAAGAACAGTAAAATTGTCACAAAAACATCATATGTAGTGTTTACTGTTGTTACTTAAACTGTATGAATAATACAACTGGTCTTATGTCTGTGACTGGTAACTCGATAACTGTGTGAGTTGTATAAACTGCTGATTATTTGTGGTATCAGAAAAAATTCCAGTGTCAAGAATCTGTTCACTGCTTTGGAAAGATTTGTGGAATCTTAAAAATGTATGCGAGTATTTCTGAAATTCCAGCACAGCGTGAGGAAGATATATTATCTCACAGAGTCTGATAGTCTGACGATGTTTCACGAAAGCAACAGGGCGAACTATGGAATGAATGTAAGAAAGCAAAAACACAACACTGAATATGTCAATGGCATTCATATTTTTACAGTACATGCTGTAAGTAAAATGTATCAAGATTTAAATCTGCTGTACAGTGGTAGTGACTACAATTGGTCAACAACTTGGGAATGCACAATGTAACTTGAACAGATTATACAGTTGTAAACTTGAAAAAAATATGGTTTAGTTTTCACATAGTTCTTTAAAATGTACATCTATTTTAACTTTTAAGCTTGATACATTAAATCAGGGAGTTGTGCTCACTGGCCCTCAGAAAATATGAAGCCTTGTGTCTTTCTCATTCAGTTTAAAGGTGTTAAATGCTATTTCAACACAATAGAGTAGTGGGATAAATAGGGGTGATCTACATGCTTTGACTGGTCCCAAGTCAATAGTGTTTGTATGACATAATATTGCAAAGTCCTATACCTTCTCCACTGCTGCATATCGACTAGCCAGCTGTTTCCTGAGGTCAGTGATGTGGTGATCAAACTTCTTCATGTCCTTTTTAAAATTGTCCCGAAATGTTAGGAGGGGTTTCTCTACCTCACTTTGGAGCTAAAAGAAATCAGCCAACAGAATAAGTTACACTCATAGCACCACTTGAAAGTCACACTTTATAAAACATAACCAACACCAGATTTTTAATTATAGTTTTTAAAGGGGTATATGATGCTGAACCAGGTCAGGTGATGTAATTAATTTTGTTCAACAGATCTGATCAAATCTCATAATTGTGGAATGTTGCAAGTTTGTGGGTTGTTTGTCTAAAAGTGAGTTGAATTTAGTACAAGTGCAAGATGAGAATGTCTTACTTTTGTGACTGCGTCACTGTTGAAGAAAGAATCTTTAATGAGAAAATTACTACCATGAAGTCTGTGGAAGTACTATTAAGTCAATATTATAGAAAGGTGTACTTAGACATACATATATTCAATTGTCTTTGATTTCCAGATAAATCACTTGATGGTGAATGGCAATTTCACTGATGTTCGTTTTTTCATCTAAACCCAGAAAATGCACTTTCCTGTGTGGATTTACTCTAATCTGGGACTGGAACAATATCATGTTTATGACTCTGTCGAAATTTTAAAATAACTACACTTTTCATTCAACTGCCTCTGTTGACATATCAGAGGGGAAATTATGGGTAACAGTGAAGATAATCAGTACACCATAAAAGGTTTTGCACCTGGCATGAGGTAACTCTGCAATACGAGTAACTCCATCTAAGCAAGAGAGGCCAGGCCTCATAATCCCACTTCTGCCAGTGTGTTACACATATGGTCCCTCGTCATGGCTGCTCTAGCCAAATGAAAATAAATACCTGGTCTTTTTTTCTAAACTCCAGCTGTGCTCGAGGACTGTTCTGTCAGGCCATACTGTACACACTTAAAGGCATACAGTAGATACAGTCTGCCTAGAAGAATACTATGAATATTACAGGCATACAGTCTGCCTAGAAGAATACTACAAATATTTCTTACAGATGATAAATTAACTATATCAATATTGCACTGCACTGTTGTTTACACTGTTACATTGTTTATATTGTTACATTTACTATCTTACTTATTTTATTTATACTATCTTACTTATTATATTTATTATGTAAAGTTAAGTTGGCTCTGAGGCCAATAATTTCATTACTGGTAGTGATGTTGCATTGTTATCAAGTATATGACAGTAAACTTGAAACTTGAAATCACAAAAATTGATGAATTCATTAATGTTGTCAAATGAATGCTGTCTGAATGTATTATAGCATTTAAAGTCAAATCTATGATGACCCTGATGCACAATCTGTGTTTAAGAAAAAAAAAAAAGTTATTTCTCCAGAATATAAACCTTTTCTGAAAAACAGTGCTTCTCCAAGAAAAAAATGCCTTTGGCAGAAACGCCTCCTCCAAGAAACAGTGCTGCTCCAAAAGCCACGTACAGCATTGCCAGATTACACAAACTAAGTCCCCTAATTTCAGTGAAAACAAGCAAGAAAACATTAGCTAAAAAGGAGCTGTATGTAAATGAATAAAATCCATTTATGTGAATCTGGCATGAGGTTGTTTGTGCTTGTTATTCAACAGCAAGATGAGCAAAAAGAGAGGGTGAAAACCAATGAGCCAATACTACTACTAGCAGTCAGGCTGTCTAATTTAGAGTATCTGCCAAATGAATAGGGCAGCTGACTATTAGTGGTAAGTTGTTCTTCATTAAGTATTATCCTATAGTATTATTAGTTCTATGGGGATATTGTTGTTGTGGTTATTTATTACATTTATTGCCAAACTTCAATATGTATGACTATAGTTTAAGCTATAGATAAACATGACACTACTTCACAAGTATATTGTGACCTGAAATTTGACATCACTGAATTCATTACATCACTCATTTCATTAAAAAAGCCTTATTAAAGTAATCATTATTTTTGTGATTACTGCTGCTGTTTGTCCCAATTTGCATGCCATTTTAACAGCAAAATTTAATGCACATAAATCGGTAACTATAGCACTGCTTGAGAGGATATCTGTTCTGTTACCTTAGATGAGAATTTCAGGTGGACCTCAGCCTCATCAGCCAGGCTTTTCTTCAGCTGGGCCCAGGCCTCCCCCAGTGTGCTGCAGAAAGATAACAAGCTAGAATAACTACAAAAGCCCTCAGTATCTTTGACTAAAAGATGCTGCCCTTGCCCTTTGAGATTTTGCTGAGCTCAGGGAGAGTGGTACCATCTAATGCCAAACTGGTAGTCGAGCTCAGCGGAAGACTTTGTCATCTTTCATTCCTGCACTGCAGGCCTCAAGGTGTGGTTTTAACCCAGGCTCCTCTTGCCCAATGTGCCAAAAGAAACATCCTCAACTGTCATCTCAGCTGCCAGCTTTTAATAGGTGTATGTTGAGTGTTATGTAGGTGATTGATCCTGCATCTTTCCACAAATCCCAATCAGGCCTTAAATCAGTATCATCTAGCATTCAGTCCTTTGAGCATCATTCCTGGTATGGCTTTAGTAGTCTAACTGAAAGAAGTATTCCAGCCAATAATTAAAAATTGTTATGTAATGTATCAAGTACTTATGTGCATGGTAGAGCATTCAGAACTTTCCATATACATTCTTTTCATTACAGTGAAAAGAGAAACAAAAACCCTGTGAGTTTAGCTTTTTCATTGGATACCTTTCTGATCAAACAGACACCAAAAAGCAAGAAGGAAAACTTATTGTTAGTTTGTTAGTGTAATTTGAGCATGAAGACAATTTAACCCTAACCCTAATCCTAACCCTAAATTTACAAAAAAAGTAAATGAAAACAAACTATGATGTTACTGACAACACCTTACACTGGAGGATGACTTTCTAAAAAACATGAGATGATTTTTTTCTACCAAAATCTAGGACTGAATTGGTACACTTGGCATGAAATGATGCAGTGTATTAAAAACCTATTTGACCTTTAAGTCAAGATTGATTTGTGATGATACACACAAAAAGCAAAGTGGTTCCCAGTACATTGGGTCAAAAAGATAATGCTAAAAGGTTTACAGAAGGCCTGGCTCACCCCAAAGTGACTCTTAATATCACAGCTAACCATGAGCCTGTGTTTAGCAAAACAGAGAAACTGCACACACACACACACACAGACACACACACGCACACACACACACACACACACACACACACTGCCCCCTCTGTAAATTGCAGATTTGGATAACCTGTGGTTGTGGAGAAGAATTTTAAACTCCACTAAAAGAACAAAAAATGTATGGATGTCTAATACAGATAATGTGAACACACAAATACACAACACTAAGTCATGGATGTTGCAGACTTGTGAATTCTACAATCACAATTAATCAAAGGTGTGATGGTCACACATATGCATGTATACATGTATGTATGTATGTGTGTGTGTGTGAGTGTGTGTGTATGTGTATGTGTATGTGTGTGTGTGTGTGTGTGTGTGTGTGTGCAGTGTCTCCACTTTGCTCAACACAGGCTCATGGTTAGCAGTGATATTAAGAGTCACTTTCGGGTGATATACAATAGAAAATGAAGTTTCCTGGGTATATTTTTCCGTATGAGAAGATGAGGCACTAAATGTTCCTTTTCTGAGAGATAGTTATGCATGCTATGTATAGAACCCAGGTGCAAGAATCCCCCTCAGTCATGAGAAGAATGTGTTAGACATTCAGGAAAAAAAAGGTATTCACTAGCCTGTCAGTAGAAGATTTCCCTTTACTTAACCCATTTGGCCCAAAAGCTAGTTATTTTTCTAACATTTCAGTTTAATCTCAGCTTTTTGTGCCTGAATAAACATTCCAGAGATGTCTGACAGACATTCAAGAGGAGTTTTCTAATGAAGTGGACCATTTTCTTCCATGACACTTTTTTGTTGAAAGAAGTCACAGAGTAAAATATCTTTCTCACTGGGTCATGCAGCTCCCTGCAGACACCCTAATGCAAGGCTAATCATTTTGCCTAAAGTTCCACATATTAAATAACTTGTTCATACAGCTGGTTTAATACTGAAACAAGATAGGTAAAGTACATTGTTTCATCATACCACAACAGTCTTCAACCTATTTAAACTTTATCCTTGAGGTCCACAATTCAGTGCTCTGACCACTACTTCACAAGATACCTTTAATAACATGGAAGGTTCCTCAGTGCAAAGGCTATTTTTTTTTTCAAAAGTAATTCAAATGAGCAGCAGATTTTTCTACCTAATTTTCTCTGAAAGACATCTCTCCAGCCTTCTGTGAACTATGTTCAAAGTGTACTTCTTTAAAATTGTTTGCTACAGGTAAAATGTATATTTTTAAAAGGACTTGCATTTTAGAACTATTCAAATAGAGCTGTCAAATTAAAAGTGCTGTCAAGTTAATGTACTGCAATCCACAGTCTCGTTTATTAAGTACAGTCAATGATGGGTTAGCACAGTGGAAAAAAAAAGCTTAACAGTACTGTACAGCGGTGTCACATGCCCTTTCAGAACAATGACTTTTACACTGCAGCCGCACAAACAGTAAATTCATGAATAAACAAGTGGTTCTGAGCATGGATGTAGGAACCAGCCAGCAAAGCAATGATTCATGATTCACAACAAAGGGACTAAAAGGACAGAATAATGCAAGTATTGTTCTGCGCTAAATGTCTTTGGTAAGGGGTGGGTGGACCTCTGTGGCATAATCTAGATTCTACAAGGAACAATACACCCTTTCTGTTATTAAATCATGACAGAATGCCAAGCCACAGGCAGTTGTGCAGAGTGGCATCTTGGTACCATATTGCAACACAAATAACACCTGGTGCAGTAACCTGTTGACACTGCGGTATGTGTGGTTTGTAGGGTTCCTCTGTTTTGCAATGAGCTAGAGGAGGTTACCACAGCCCCTTCTGACACTTTAAATTTGTTTCATACATTTCACACAGTCACAGAGCAAGAAACCTGTGCAACAGTATATCTGTATTTTCATGACCATACATTGTAAAGTAGGGCTACAGGAACTTTCTGAATCCTGACCATTCCTCAGAAGACCACAACTGCATGTTTTCAGAACACAAAAACAGACAGTACTGCCAGCTTAACCTTCCCAGAGAAGCAAAGGGTTTGGCACAGCCTGCTGTGGTTATCCTTATGATGGTCATGTCAGAGATACACGCACATTCATTACATCTTATACATTATCTTGGTTGCAATTCAAGTTGAATTCAGTCTTCAACTTTAGCTTTTTTGTTCACCAATATTACGTGTTATGAATGCATTAGCTCCTGTTAACAATGTTTTTGCATCTGTAACAAAATGGAAGCAGCACAGGGCCTTTAGAGAATGAGTAGTTCTGTGAGTAAAACTTCATTTAGCAAGTTTGCAAATTCATGTGAGAATTTCATTATCAAATAACTAACTCGCTAGCTTGCTTTACTCCTGGTGGATGGAAATTAACTTATTTAAAAATCAATAGAAACTGATGTGAATTTTTTAGCTTGCTATCATACACACAAACCAGCAAGCACATATATTTTTCCCAATTTTGACCACACAATTTTTTCAAATTTGCTTGTTTTCAAGTTATCTTTATGTCATGTTAAATAATAATAATAACAAAACTGACAACAAAAGTAATTATAATAGCAATGATAACCACTGCAATTATTATAATTATAGTTCATTTTTATACATTATGATCACATTCATTTTTCTGAAGACAAGACATAATTTGTGAAATACTTCATAAGGTGATGATTGGGGTGTTGAGACCTTAATGGTAGCTTTAAAGAGAAGGATGTTCACAAGCCATGCTAGACCACTCCAGAATGTAATCATGGCGACACCTTTCTGTAATGATGTAACCACAGAAACTGAAAAGGCCTAATGCTCAAAGGACTGAATTAAACAGACACTGGCATTTAAGCAAAGAATACTATTTAAAACATTATATCTCCACTGGGTTTGGAACCTGTCCAAAGGCAACTGCCAGAATAACTGATATATAAAACTTCATTCCTGTGTCTGCCTGACTTTCCTCCCTTTCTTACGTCACTGCAGAGAGTTCTTCCATTTGCCAGAAAAATGATCAAATTGTTATAATATTATCAAATATTATGTAAAGCTTCCACAGGTTCTTTGAATGTTCAGCTATGTTTAGCTAATAACTTTGCACTGTCTTTAAGCCTGATGTTTTTTTTACTGCTATTTGCTACACTGCCCTTCCCCTTTTTGTTGCTGCTCTTACAACATGAACTATATGTATCTTTCAATGATAGATTTGTAAGCTGTGATACATAAAAGCATCTGCCAAATAAATGAATAATAAATCAGTTTATGCCCGTATGTAGAAACTGATAAATTCACCACTTCACCACTTCCTAGAATTGTTTCACACACACACACACACACATGTGTGTGTGTATATATATATATATATATATATATATATATATATATATATATATATGAAAAAAAGCCAGAATACTACTCATCCCAAAAATGGAATCAATTCTCTAACTGGTCCCTGTAGGGGTGCTACACTTGGGGTTCAAAAATGTTGAAAATTCTGTATCTACTGTTGATTTATGCATCAGTTCAAAATAAATGAAAAGTACATCTCATGGAGAATGGCTTATCTTAAGAACTCCTTCAAAGGGCCTTGCTGAGTGAATAAAACAGTTCGCAGGGGATCACTATGTCCATTTCACAGCATCCAGCTTTATCAATAACAGGTTGTATTGAGAGAAAAAAGCACATGAAACAACTGATGCCATAATAGCATACACCTTTTATTCTCTGTAAATCACAGAATATGATAAAAACTCACCCTTCTTCTTGTGCAGCCAAGGGGATCTGTGAGAGTTTTGAAAGATTCTTTGCATATTCCTCTTCAATTTTTATTCTGTGGAAGAGAGAGACCTTAGTCAAGGCTTAGGGCATGAACTGGTAGGGCTGTGCATTGCAACTACCTCTCTGCACCTGAAATTGTATCCAAAGGGGTGAGCATATACTCAAACTGTGAAACTGGAAATGTGCCTCAAATGAATTTCAGATGATTACTAGTTAAGAAAACATGTAGAGAATTGTCATTAAATCAATCACTTTTTAAATACAATTAAGAGCATTTAGTTTCAACATGCAAAATTTATAAAACTTTAAAGTCCTAATTCTACTGAGGACATAGCCACAAATCACAGAATAAATATAAACTTGTTATAAACATAGATGGGTGGTTTTAACTGAATACAGTTAATCCTGTTAAATTTTGCCCCAACAAATGATGAACAGATACAAACTTTGTGTGGTTTCATTTGTCTGCTTTACTTGTGCTGCAAAATGTACTGCACAGGGAAATATTGATGGACTCTGTGGCTATTTACTCCCATATCAACCAGGAATTCTCCCTTCTGAGGGTTTATAATGTTAATTGAGCAATATTCTGTCCTATTGCTCCTCAAGGGAGGGTTACCAATCCATTATTTTCTTGACATGACACTTAGAGATTCCACCCTGTAATGACTTCAATCATAATTTAAAGTGTAGGTTTTGTCTAATTACAGATGATAACATTCCCTTGATGCCTGCACTCAAGCCCTGTAAGCCCTGTACTCAGCTCAAACTTATGGGCAGTTGTGGGCATGACATGTACAGAAAAGAAAATCAAAGGTAAAAAAAGCAAAAGACCTTGGAGGATATCTATAGCAATCTGACACTCCCTGCAAACTGTGTGGGATTTGCATGTGAACTTGATTTATCTGACGGATTCTCTGATAAGTCATACATGCAGTACAATGCAAGAACAAGAACCTTTTCTCTCAGTGTAGGTAGCAAACTACGAGAGACATATTTTCTGTTACATCACCTTTTGAATAATGGAAGAAAAAGCATGAGTAATTCTCCAAAGTGAATTACATACTGTATGCTGTGCTCATGTCTTCCCTTGCTAACCTGTTGTTTATTTGAGAGAGAAAGCTTGGAAATCTCAGAAGAAATCTACAACAGATGCTTTGCTTTATTTGCTGAAACTAGTGTGTTTTGGAGCTTGAATGTGAGTTACTGTTTCCAATGGTGGACTTTTTCAGTTAAGCATTGGTGTGTTATCATTAGAAAATGATTGTAAACATTCAACATACATGTACATTCATTTTCATAAACTGCTATTGGAATCTAGACATCTATTCCATTGCAATCAACACCAAAAAACTTCTATCTACAAATCCCACTTTTGATTTGTATCCACCACCTCTGCTATTTGTCAGCTGAACTAAAAAAATAGAACCCAACCTTTAACACCACAACGTCTACTTAGTGGTGTTACTCATAGCTGAGGATTCCACTGATTTCAATGGTCTTTCCACTGGCTTCATTTAATAATACTACACATTTTTCACACTTGTGACATTCACTATTTACTTCTAAACTGACATGTTTAACACAGATTAGCCTGGGTTTCATGAATGCAAGGACAACGTTTGGAGAAATGTCAGACACTATTGTAATTACAGTACCATGGTTATCATGGCAACAGCAAAAAAAAAAGAAAAGAAAAACGAACTGCCCAAAAATATATAACATATGGTACAACAGTAACCACACACAGGATGTTCTCTACAGCTTGACTGCCAAAGACATTAATAAAGATGTCAATGCACTCACAAACTGAAAAGAATGAAAATAGTACAAGCCAATACCTGCCTCTGACCTAAAGCCATGCTTCCAGCATTTTTGAAAACATAAACAAAACATTAATGAAACTGATGTACTGATAATGAAACATCATGCAATTTGTGTTTGTTATTTTTGCAGTGCCAAACTCAACCCTTGAAACAGTGAACAATGTAAAAATTTGATCCCACCAAAAACAGAAAAGCAAAATGAAACAAATGGCGAATGATTGTGAGAGCAGTAAGTTGCCTAGGTATGTGTTACTGCATAATAAAATAGTCTATGGTGTTACTGTGTGATTTTATTACATTGAAAGCACTGTGCAGTTAGATAATTCTGCATGATGGTTAATTAATTAAGGCAAAAGATTAGCCCTATTTTTAGATTCCAAACTTTCAAAAGTGAAGAGATACTACTGATGTGGACATATGTAAAAACAGGGGTGTTTCAAATTAATTATAAAAACAAGGCCTGAGTAATTCAGTCACCTTTCTCGGATGAACTCTGCCATTTCTTTCTGCATTTGTTTACCCTTCAGCTGTTTCTGAAGCAAGACCTCAAAGCCAGGCACAGAGGCGTTTCCCTGGGGGTCCTTTTTGTCTGCCTGGGGAGGGAAAGAAAACCAGAAACACATGAGACACATGCCAAAAATAAACAACACAACCCCGGATGGAACTTCATCTTGTATGGGAAATGTATACATGAGCATTAACTTTATGAAAACATTGGGATTTACTTTGAACATAGTTATGGCTTTGGCTCCCTCACTGAGCAATGCATAAATGGTGTGGTTTCTTATACAGGCCATGTCTATTTCTTCGCAAAAATTATGGCAAGCATGTGTATACATGTATTTTTATGATTTACAATAAGTAGATGATGTTAAGTTTAATTTCATAATGGAGTATGAATAAATTATGTGTACAAGTACAATGGATGTGTCATCAGCCCACAGCATCTGCATTCAGCTGAAGAGGCTGTTAGCATGGCAGCACACTGTGTGGGCAGCTGCATACAGACATAACGACTCAATGACACTGCCCCTCTCTTGGGAGAGAAATACAAAATTCTCAAGTGAGAATGCTCCACAGTTCTGAGAAAGCATCCAATAAAGGTGACACTGAGATTCATGCTGTGTGTGTGTCGTTTGAGAGATTCACAGATAAAAACTCAGAAAGCTGAGATGATCCTCATTGTACACTGGACAGCGCATAATTGGCTGTCATTAAATTTTATGCTGATACAGTGACAGCAGATATATTACACTGTGAAACAGAACGTTGCATAATGCCTCCCATCCTGTCAGAAGGCCACTGTTCTGAATCAGAGGGAAAATCGTGTTTCTTGGTGTAAAAGGCAACATGTGGTCAGGTCGAGCAGTGTTGGGAATGGACTTTTCTTACCCAGAAATAATCGCAGTAGCTCCACTCATTGGGTTTCAACAGCTGCTGTTCAGGCATGTTCATGGGCAAAGGGAATGTGACGCAGTTGATCTACAGGCAGAAAAAAGAGGAGAATCAGAATATTACAACAGTAATAGAAAATGGATGGGTGTATCTGAGTGTGTTTGTGTGTGTGGGCATGCGTTTGTGAGAACCTGCATATATGCGTGTGTGTGTGTGCTCACTTTCAGATGTCATCAGGGGTCTTTGTGTTTCTCTCTGGATGGAGGTCATTTGAGGTCAGCTGCAACCCACTCTCAACCTCCCACACAAGTTTAATGGGCTGACAGCTAAAGCAGAAGACTGAAGCAGCCCTGAGGAGACAGCTGTCCTCTCGTGTGTGCCCTGCCGCTGATTCTGACATATGCAGCCAAGCACAGCGTTGTCCCTCTATCTCCTCGCACCGATCAATCCAGCCCGCCTCATGTACAGCGTAAGCGCCATTAAACTCAACTGCTCTACCAGGGCAAAAACAGAGCAGTAGCTGAGGACCCTCTCTCAGACTGCGGCCAGCTGCCAGTGGGACTCCAGACAGGCTGGGACTCCAGACGTTCTCCAGCACCCAAACACCGCTGAGCACTCCATCACAGCAAACACGCCTCGTGCTCAGAAAGAATCTATCTACTGTTCGGTCCTCGTGCCTCCAATTACAGCTGAAGGGCTGCAATTATGTAATGCACACCATCTGTAAGGCCATTTCTGCCAAAGCGAACATTCCAGCATGTGACCTTTTCGCTCTCTGAGGACCATCCTGCCAGAGTCTCTGTGTTTAACAAAGTCAGTGTACTGCAAAAGAATTTTGGAAGACTAATTACTTCACAGATCCTCTGGTACTACAGCTCAGAGTGTTGTGAAACAGTCACAGTTTATTTTAGAGATTTCTCAGGTATTGCTTGTCATGTAACTTCTTCGCTGCCACCTGACTCAGCAGCTTGACATGACAACTGCCACAAGGCCCCACCTACCACTAATCAACAGCTCACCAGCAAATCACCACTACGTAGCAGGAGCACGACTATGTCCGTGACACCCTTCTTTCATCGGGTAATGCAGCCATCAGATGCATCCCGTCTCCATGTGTCACTCCACCATCTATACCCTACACCATTACACCAACCATTTTAATGCACAGGTTAAGTTCCAATGCAACATTCCTATTTTTTAAATACAGCGCATATGCATTTACATGACTACTAATGATGGTTAAATGAATACTACATTTCAAAAAAAACTAAATACAGCCTTCCTTGCAAGATGTTTTGGTTCCCACAAATTACGAAGCCTATGAACTAGATCTGTTTTCAATTAAAGAAACATTAGACTGTGCTTCACTGAATCTGCACAATGGAAATGATGTAATAGACCACTTTGGCGAGGTTACTGAGGAAAAAAGCATGAGAAATGCGTTTCAGACCTGACGCAACGCAAAACAATTGCGTAATTATGAGAGCCATTTGTTAAAAAAGGTCAAAATCAATACCACGCTTTCTGACACTCTCTCCAATTCATGCAGTCAGGTTTGTTCAAACTGCACAGTTTTAAGGTAAAAAGTGAATAAACAAACAAACAAATAAATAAATAAATAAAGTACTTCAATACCAACTGGATACCAAACAGTCACCTAATCTTTATGTAAGGGAACAATCCCATCCAGGACCATTGCTAGGTTTAGTAATGTTGAGGGCACATGCTATTTAAAGCCATTTTCCCCAAAAATGCATTATTTCATCTGAGAACATGGGTCTCAGTTATAATGGGAAACTGCAAGTGTGTAATGTAATCCACAACGTACAAGCACAGGTCAAATGGTTGGGGTGATCTGAGTTGAAGAGTAGTTTAGTGAGATGAAGGTGATAGAACCATGTACTGACCAGTCAGGATGTTGCCACATTATCTTGTGTTTGCAGTAGTTCCATGACACAATGGCATTTTCTAACAATATACAATAGCGAAAGCAAGAAAATCTGATAATGGAGACGACAGTAGAATATGAAAGGCAAAGGAGAGCCATGATAGCTGATAGCTGAATGTCTTTTGTTAATACAAAGAATTAAAAAGAATTGCATTACGTTATTTTGTTACATCTATAAAATGACTCCTCTTTCATATACATACATGCTGTATACATACATATAAGTGGAAACCTCACAGAGGAATTAGGGCAAGTAAGAGATTTTTAAAAAATAGTAACATGTATGTTCTCCTGTTCTCCATCACTAATTTATTACAAAAAACAGCAAGTCTAAAGAATCCATTTATAAATTTAAAAGTTAAAAGCTTAATTATTTGAGTTATTTCCAAGAAAAATTTATTACTTGTTAGCGGTGTCATTTTTAGAGGAAAGCAGGACATGGCAGCTGCCATACCCAAGCCCCAAGAACATTCAAAACCGCGTGCAAACAGTTTAAGCATAGAAGCAAAAGTTACAAAAGACAGCCATTTGTTTTCAGAATTTCAATTTTTTCACCCAGTCATGCTAGTCTGTGACAAGTGACTGACTTCTGTCATCATGCAGTGGGCAGAGTGTAGATGCAAGGATGAAGGAGCCATGTGCTGACCCAGAATAAACAGAGTACACATGTGTGACATGTGCGATTGGCATTGCAAACTACCTCACTGTTGATTGAACAGACCACCTGACAGTGACACTGTTGAATGATGGCCCTTGCAACTGCATGCCAGTGCAATCAATGTGACCTCACACAGAGAAGAACTGACAACCAACTGGGAATTACAGTACAGTCTACTGTAATGACCTGGTAGCCATATAAAGACAAGGCAGTTGTCCCCTTTACAGCAACAAAATGTAAGAATACGGAGGAGAAGAATGGGAACATTGAGCATGTAGCAAAGATTGGAGATAGGCGCTTCTCTGAAATCAAGGGAGGGTAATAATTGCCATCCCCTTCGATTTCCCCACCAAATAAAAACCGTACACTCCATTACTAATAAATGGTTAGCAGCAGAAAACAGTTTGGACATTTCAGAAATCACACTACATATCTGGCTGTCTGTCCCCGCCAGTTCTCATATAGCCTTTTTTCCTGTTTTAATCTCTTTTGTTGTGGTTGTGAGGTGGTTCTGCCTGTACCATATTCATTATGCTTAGCTGTCAGTGTTTCAGCATTGGACCAATGAAGACTTTTTACAAGATTAATTCTCGCTGCTAATACAGAATTAATTAGAAAATGTTGAAAGTAAGTTAAATACCATATTGTTTTACAATGTCTTTTTGGGTACAACAGTGATAAATCATTTGAATTTTTATTTTCGTTAAAGCTGAGCCATTGGTTCATTGCTTTACGTCATAACGAGGGCTTGCGTGTTCATGGTACTTTTTCAGCTGTTTGTTCTGTTCTCCCCTTAATTGACATCACAGTTTCTATTTATAATCAAAGTGGAGATGTCACACCCTGCTCAGGTGTCAAGTCTGGCCTTCACACAGCTCTCAGTCACACTCTAATTCTTCTGTTCATTTACTCCTTCCTGCCAGTTTAATATAGTCTCTACAGCAAAAAAATGCAAAAAGCAAAGAATAAAGCATACTGTATTTAATGCATATAAATATACTATGGTAAACAAAATCTGTAAAAAATGCAAGAGCTGGTCTGGATTGTCACATTTACCAGATTCCCTTACCTTACAAAAACAAAGCATTTGGTTGGGGGAAGAAAAGCCTCTTATCTTTTACGAGTTCTGCTTCCACTCTCCCTTGGCTTTCATCCCTCTCTCACAAAGCCCTCCTCTTTTATTAGGCATACTCTATGCCATGAACAATACTTCTCCATGACAGAAGCAATTATAGGCTGAGTCCTGCTTTTGGTTAAATGTGCTTTAGATTAGGTTTGCTGCGTGTCTCACTTTTACATAATCGAGTTCAAAACATCAGGAACAACATGGCTGCATTCCCCCAGAAAATGGATCCTATCGATTGTGTGGATCCTTTTGGATCCTTTACATCCTGCAGATGGATCCTATAGATTGTGTGTTGATATTTAATACTACTGCACCTACTACCACTACTACTATTACTACTATGACCACTGTTACTGCTACTACAATCTCCAAAAAAACAAACACACACACACACACACACACACACCCGCGGACACATTCATTCTTCAGCCTAGAGCCCTGTCGCTTTGTTCATTTTCTGCTTCAGTGAATTGATGGGCAGGGTGGTATGACTTCCTTATCATTTATCACTTCTGTTGCCACTCTCCTTAGAACATTAAACAGTACTGAGACAGTGACTATTTCACATGACCACAAAAAATACAGTGATGCATTCATGATAAAACAACTACAGTGAGTATTCTGCGGTTCGGATAGTGTCTTGAGAGATTATTACATTTATCTTTTTTTGCCTTAGTAACTGATATCTTTTTTTCTTGCCAATCTCAGACCCCTGTCATCCAAGGACAGAAGCCTAATCTTGAGAAAGAAATGATTCATGCTGTTAGGAAAAGGTCACATGGTGTACAAATTCTGTCTTGGAACTCAGTGTGCTCCCCAATTTGTATTTGCACAAATTTTAAGAATTCAAGGAAGTCAAAAAGTTAAAGCACATGTTATATTTCATCTTGGACAGTTTCCTAAGGATGCCTTTCAAACAGTCAACACCTCATAAGCAAAGTTTTGTTCAGTGTTCTTTTCAGGGCAGCAAAGGGAATTGCAGGATTAGTTTGTCATTATAGCAGCCAACACTCTGCTGAATTCACATTAGGTATGACATTTAGACAAACTGAAGACTAAATCCATACACAGAGGTCACAGGGCAGTCCATTGCATCTGCATGTGGAAGGCAAGAAAAGGATTGGTTCCAATCCTTTGGGCACTGGGGTGACATATAGCATATTAAAACACAAGGCAGGTCAGACAGAGGACACTGCTGCCAAAGTCAGCAAGTTGATGATGGAGATCTGTCAAGATTGATGGTTATTTCACTTGATGTTAACAAGCACAAGCAGGTACTGCACTGTGAAACATACAATTGGTGCTGTTGACAAGAGAACTACCTACGAATAGAAATAAACAAGCAAACTGATCAGCAGACACGTGAATATATATAAAGTCGACACAAATTGAGAGAGGCCCTCCCCTCTCCGTCTAGTTGTCTATTACCAAACTGCTGATGACCTCTTCCAGAATAAACCCCCCCTCCCTCTCCCCATCTCACACACGAGACCAGCACTGGAATTCTCCATTGCTGCTGAGACTGCATGCCGTTCTGCTACTGTTGCTAGGGAACAAATTATATCTGGTGTAAAAGTCTACATTATTATAAGTACACACATTGTTCTCAACAATACCATGCAGTAAGATTATGAATATTCTGTAAACCACTTTAAACTATTTGGGTATCAAACATTGTTTTGTTATTTTCAGTGCTAACTTTCTGAAGAAAGCAGTCATAACACTTGTCCAATCACCTCTTGGAAGACAAATAATCTCAGATTTCACAGGGGCAGTATAATGCATGTTTACTCTTTGAATAACTTCCCTCAAAAATGAATCGAATGTATAGTCATCAAGTATTTTTTAAATAATTTCTTCCAATTAAATCCACCTCTCATTTTCTGTTCAGAATTAATACAAAATGATTCCTGCTGAACAATGCATTAGTAAAAGAAAGAAACAATACAGATTTGAAAAGCTGAATGCATTGAACTCATTCACCATACCAGGTTAGATAAAATGAGATTTAGGAAGGAGAGGGAGGCTTTCTTTCAATTCCCAGAGAAGCTCAGAAGTTCAGAATATCTCGCTAATGGAAGTTAATCCTCTCAGTAGGAGCAGTGGTGAGACAGCGTGCTTACAGCAAGTTCTCTGCCAGATTTACTTCACAAAGACTTAAGGCTTCAGCTTTGGTCTGACAATAAGATCTTCATCTGGTTACGCATTACCTTTAATTAATGTTGGGGAAAAAAACAACCCAGAGACATCCAAGGTGTCTCCTGTTTTCAAAGCGGTCTTAAAGTCTTATCTATGTCTAAGTCTTTCATGCCATGTCTGTATTACTCAGAGCAGATCTGGGTAGCAAACAAGCATACAAAGTGTGAGTAACTGTTCATTCTTAATTACTCTTTCTTCATTCATGATTTAAGCATTGTCTTTTTATGTTATCAGGAGAAGAATTTGGCCAATTCATTCAAAGAATGATACAAGATACACACAAGAATTGGTGACATGTACTTGATTATGAGGAAGGAGAAGATAATGATTATATCTATGTTTTGTCATTTTCACTCAATCAGTGAATCAAATTGGATTTAGTATTGTATATCACTCATTGTAGTGAGTTTTACGAGGACATTACTTTGTAGTAGTAGTGTTCAGCACAATTTTTGGCTCTTTTCCAGCATAACATGAGCTTGACATGAATGAAGAAAAGAGAAAGTAAATTTGGAAAGGTTAAACAGAAGGCTAAGGTCCAATTAGGTACTGGGAATATGCGTCCATGAAAATTTCTTACTCGATTCAGCCGTCTGGAGTGTGCTCTAGGAGTGTGTAAGCTAACTAAATGACAAAATATCTTCCTCACTCTGGAGTATTTTTAGAACATACAAAAAGGGTTTAATGGTTTACAGCCAGGCACATGAATGAACTCCCTTTTGCATATTAATTCAGTGTGGAACTTGGGATCTGTGATGAATTAATAAAAACATACAGTATGGAATCCTGGCTGCAAGACTGAATAAGGATTTTCGAAACCCTCAGATGAATTAAAGCTAAATATAAACTTGGCATTACTGATTCTGTATTGGATAAATGTTTTCAGCTGAATAAAATAGGACCAATTAAAGATCATTCTATGGGAATCAGAGGTCCAAAGTTTCATGATTGCTCAGATTCATCTTTTATTTGGTTTTATGTCATATTCCATTGATTAGATTAGCTTCTATTATCACTGTAAATGTGCATCTCCAGTAAGTTAACGCAGACCGAAATTAAATCAGTTTGCATGCTTGAAACATGGACATTCTCTTTGTTTATTTCCATAGCATGTCACCATTAATCTCACTACAGCATAAGCACAACACCAGCACTGATTCTTCCTTCTTTGGATAGTGGGTGATTTGGCCTTGAAAGCACTGATTTCTAGCTCAGATTACACCTCTGGCATTCGAGGTTCACAAGCTCCTTGGGGGAAGGGAGGAGTTCTGTCTTTTCTGAAGCACATGAGTGGAAGGAGAGGGCTGGGGGGAGGGGACTGTACCTATGGCCTCCACCATCAGACCCTCACCCTCAGATCCAGCTCCATTCCAGTCTATGTAAGCAAAACAAGAACAAATGTGCCTCATTACCAGCCCATTACATGACAAGTCACACCATCAATTTGAATAAAGGAAGATAATCCCTTTCAATGTAGCATAGGGTCGAAGTCATATATCTCTGCAGCTGGCAGCAAATAAAAATAGGATTCTTGATTGCGCACGTAGAGGAGTACACACTAGGTAGCTACTTCGAACCATTTATACTAGATTCATACTGCTGTTCACGTGACAACCACCCCCACATCCAACCTAAAAGACTCCTATAAAAATCCCCAAGATTAACACCACCAGCCCCTCGCCATCTGACATTCAGAACAATTCCCAATGGGGGCTAAGCATTTCCAACACAAGCATCTGAATTTCTTATTCTTATTACTGTTTCTCTCATTTCAGCATCCATTAATCAATAGTATCGCCTCTGTCGCCATGGAAACTGGGCATGCTGCATCCCCCCTCACCCCAGTCCCCCCACATCTACGATCTCGCTCTAGTCAAAAGCCACGCTGACAGCTTCGGCAAGCCAGCAAGTGAGCAGGCAAGGATCACAGCACAAAAAAATTCCCCATTTTAGACAGACACATCTGTCTTCACTGCAGTCTAAATTCATTTGAAGGAGATATTCAACCCTGTCTTCCTCCCTTACAATTGCATTATAAACCAATAAGGTACAAGCTAAATCATTGCAGCCATTAGAGAGTTATAAATGTCATTTCATAACAAGCTGATACGTGTACTGCTGAATTATTAGATTCAGACCTTATGTAATATCCTGTTTTTTCACAGCACAGTTGTTGCTGTGTATTTCCAAGCATGTCATGTAGTGTTATTCACACACAAATAGTGTGTGCATCTCTGATGCTCATAAAAGAGAAACAGAGATGTAAGTTACAAGGAGAGGAAAAACACACAAGCAACTGAGAACAGCAAGTCTTCTTTGCTTGTAAGTTAGAAAGCACTTTTGGACACTGCGTGCACTGAACACAGAACAACAGTTACCTCTATCCCATTACCTCAAGAGAGACTGATCCTATGCAAAGTGCTATTCTGATTTTTGTTCATGCTTACTACTAGAGCGGTTTTACAATGGCTGTCAACATGCACTTTTCTATTGTAATCTTCCTGAAACATGTTTTTTTTTCCCCCAGAGAGGGTCTGTCTGGAGTGGCATGTCCACAGCTGTTTTTGGTACTCACGGTAATTGTGGTCTCCTTGTTCTGTTTCCTGGTGGGTGAAGTGGAGCCAGGGCTCTGTGGGGAGAGACAAGACGCATCGTCAAAGCTGCCCTCCGTGTCAGACATGGCCGTGCTTTTTTTCCAGCTGTTTTTTTTTTTTTTTTTGTGTGGTGAGGAGCAGCGCTCTACGAGGCTGTTTTGCGTCTTGTTGCTGCTGTTGCCGTGGCGAGCGGGGCTCTGCTCTTGGCGGCGGCGCGGCGCGGCTCGTGGCTATGAGTGTGCAGCGGGGTCGGCTGCGTTAAGCTGTCACCCAAGTCCTGAGGTAATCAGCGGTGAGAGAGAGTGGCAGCGGAGCCTTCCACATCCCCCCTCATCCATGCTATGCCCACTGGAGCAGCACATGGACTGTGTGTGTGGGGGAGAGCAGGATTTATTTACACGCCATTCACCACACCTCCTCTCCCTCTAAAAACGAGAAAACAAAAAAAAAAAAAAAAGCAACAGAGAGCAAAGCAGGGAGAGGAGAAGGAAAGCTGGGTAGGGTTTTGTGTATACAGCAGAGTGATGATTACTCCGAAAGCTAATTACGATCTAGGGCACGCACAGCAGCTGGAAGAGATTGTCTTTTTTTTAAGGTAAAGGAAGATAACAAATGGATTAAAGAGAAGTCCCGGGTCTCTGTGGAAAATGTATGTGTTCTTTGCTGTCTGGTGAGGAGGATGTTTGGAGTGTTTATGTGCATGACTGCAGTCCTGTCATTGTCACCCACCTTTAATGACAGCATTAGATTAGGGTCAGATGGCTTTGTAGAGTTGCTGCTGGTAATCACCAGAGCTGGTGCTCAGAATGCATGCTCAAAGTCGGGTTAACAGATTCGTCTGTAATTGCTCATTACGTCTTGGATTCAGATATACAAGCGAGAGAAGTTACATAACATGAAACTGGATGATGTTCGTTACATGAATCTCACAGACATCCAGATAATAAGGCCAGATCAGAAATGTTGCCTCTACCTTTGTAATGAAAAGTAGGAACAAAGAAATGTAGAGAAAAAAAAAAGAAAAATAGACTGCTGCTGAACAGATAGATTGAACCGATTGATGTTAACGCATCACTGAGGTCTTCGGCTACTGCGCGAAGATCTCACATTATCATGCATATTCCACCCAGGGGGAATTCTGCTGGAGTACAAAGAAGCGCAGCCTGTGGGAACACACCATCAGAGGGAAACCGCTGCTGGACGGCAGGATTTCCAGAGATTCCTAGTTGGGGGGGGGGGATGAAAGGAAGTGGAACACGCTGAACTCTGCGTGCCATCCCAGTGTTTTACTGCCGCTGCACTCTGACTGCAGATCCACGGCGCGGTCGCTCTTACCTGTTGGTCAGTGCTGGCCTTCCGCACATGGGACAGGTCCAGATGGTGTGGGGGACTTCCAGAGCTGTGGAATCCATTCACTGCAGGAGAGAGGAATGCAAGAAGGGGAGACACTGAGTACCACTGACAGATGATGAATGATACAGGCTGTAGGCGACTGGATGGTTCCAAATCCAATCTGAACTGGAACGGAACGTAATGACTGAACGTTAGTGTGAGCAGAGGGAGGGGCTGTTGAAATGGGAAATGAAGTGTGGCCTCCCTGTATCATTCAGGTGAATAATTGCACAAAATAATTGTATAAATCAATCATTCAGGACTGCTTGCCAAAGTCTCTGAGGTGTACATAACACACACACTGGGTGAATGTTACATGTCTCTGCAAAAGCCTTTCTTCTCTAGCCTGGACTACTGCAACTCGCTCCAGGCTGGCCTTCCAGTGATCTAATATTCAGCTATTTCATATCCTCCGGAACCATGCTGTGTGGCTGGTCCTCTCACTACCCACGTATTCCAGAGTCATCCCTCATCTCCTCTCCCTCCTCACAGGCTCACATCACTGCCTGGGATCCACAACCACAGTCATTCTATACTGTGCCAATAACCACACATACTATACACAAACTAATCTCCAGACACGTCCCTCTCGGAGCACTGTATATTTGTCCACGTTTAACTGGTAACCTAGTGGACCCTCCACACTCCACAGCTAAGGCCTGCTTATCCCCTTACCTCACCCCTCCTCTGAACCTTTGAACACTCTCTTTTTTCAGAGTGTTGTATACCTGGTACAGTATTGTTTAGCTGTGTCTTAATTTAACTTCAAGTTAGGTATTGCTATTTGCTAATAACCCATTGTGGTGAAAGTAGCTTTTTCCACTTGCAAATTCTATTTAAGTGTACATTGTTGCTGAAGTCAATCCTCTGTGCTTGCTGTTACAGCTTTGTTGAATAGTACATATCATTGCTTAATACAGAAATGACATTAATGATAATGTAATGTCGCTACTAACCAATATGCTATAATATGCAAATAATATGATTGTTTTTGTTTAGCAAAATGAGGCTATTAGTTGTCAAGGCAGTAATATAAACTAAAGAACATGGTGCCCAAGTGACATGAAGTACAGTGATATTACATAAGCTCCAGACTTTGTGGCAACACTGGCTGTAATGAATCATGAGGGCAGGTGACTGAAAGAACATTAGGGCTCAGTTAACTAGCATTTTCTATGCTGCAACCTGTCTAAATCCTAAAATTGTAAAAGGATTCAAAACACCCTGAATCTTTGGCTCATCTTCTGGCAAAGCAAACATTATAGAAGCAGACGATGTGCTTTTTTAATGGCAGCCAAAAGAACAGATAAACAAAGTCATATATCGTCACTGAAATTCCATCCTCAGACGTACAGACTCATTTCGAGCTGTTTGTATGCTCACCCAGTATGCAATGCCAACTATGAGCAATACTACGGCCAGTCATACCAGGTGTTCTTTTCACTAGTATTTTCATATAAAAATCTGCATCCCACATGTAAGCATATATAAATTTAAACCAAAACAGCAGCTTTTTATGAGCCACTCACACAATCACATATATGTCAAGAATAACAGTGGCATAAAATTGTAGGAGATAATGTCAGTAATTCTATTTGTGGCATCATTAAACCCAAAAATCAAATTGTTGTTATTTTGCAGGATGTGACCTTTGGTTTCAAATGTATCATGCTATTCTGACATTATTTATCAGATGCAGACTGCAATAAGACTGGATAACTTTTGACTCCCTGGAAAACTCATATTACTTATATTTTTCAGACATACCAAATAAGATAAATTTTCAAGCATGGTACCAAATAAATGTAAAATGTTCACATGAGACTTATGTGAATTATTTCCAAAATACTCTTATTTCAGTTTTTCTCTGCAGATACAGTGCAAAGTGAGAGTGTCTTTTTCTAGCACAGTGTTATAAAGTTGATAAAAATGGTAACTATATTCCCATTAACAGTGACTCACTGTATAATGGTGAATATACTTAAGAATATTTGACTCTTATGGAATAGGTGACATTTTTTTGCTCCAATAACAGCCTCTTCTGATGAGCTACAACCCAAGGGCCACTGCCCACTGGACCGCACCTAAATTTGTCGAACAATATTTTCCAGATATACTTTTGCCAGTTAGCTCTACAGCACAAGTAATCTCAACTGTTCGTCTTCACTCTCTAGCTCCGTTCAGACACACAAAATAAAAACACATTCATGACTAACAGGCTATATTGAGCCTTGAGGAAAATTTCCATATCCTACAGACAAGCTCATTCTTTTCTCCTAATGATATAATAATTCCTGAAGGGATGTGTGCTGACATAATTTGTTTTATTAAGCCTGTGGATGAGGAATTGGATGGCACAGTAATACTACGCTATTGCAAAATTCTATTATCTGTTCAAATCGAGTAACATTGCCAACAAAAACAGCAGATCCTCTTTATCTTAGTATGTATTAGGATGGAGGCTGAAACCAAAGAAGGAACAAACTGCAGACGGTCTAATGGGCATATTGTATTAGAACCAATAAAAACTGATATTAAGAGGGATCATGATTATACTCATCAGGTGTGCACTAGTTGAAGAGGTACTGGGGCTATATGTCATTGTCGGGAGAAGGGGAGGGCGAGGATGGGGAAAGCACAGAAGTCTGGTATGTGTTCCTTCACTATCCAGTACACACCATGGATGCAGCCTTCACTGGTGAGGTTCAGACAATAAGGTTCTGATTGATCATGGGGCACAGTAGGGCATTAGTAGACATCAGTCATTTTAAAAATAATAATGCTTTCAATAACACCAGATAGCAGGTATTATTATAAGAGTACTGCGAAAGAGTGCTGTAGCTGAAAACATTGACAGAGAATTACCCATTTTAAAAACTATAGTATTGAACCACAACACTGTGGTGCCATTCTTTTGCAGTTGCCTGTCTGAAAAGATTCACCCCCAGACAAAAGTAGCTGCTGTGTTCCAAACCATGGATAAAATTAACTACAGGAAGTCTGTAATCACAAGCCTCTGTGGAATTCTGTGCTCCTGCTATCACAGAGGAAGAGAGTCATGAGGCAGCCGGTGAATTTGGGGTGGGTTTTCACAGTGTCACACCAGACCACAGTAAGGGCTCAGACAGACACCAAACAGGACGTGTCATGAATCCCCCTTCCTGTTAGATTCTGTCACCACTCCTGGTCCCCACCTTCGAGAACCTATTCCAAACATAGCAGGAAGGACATCTGGAATGGCAAAGAGTCAGAAGCATTTAACCTGTGTTTGACTCTGTGTGTGCAGATGATAACACTTCCTCTCCACATGGAGGCAAAAACAGAAAATCTACCGAATATGAACCTCCAACCTGTGAAGCTGAGATTTGTCCAGAGTACCAGGGTAGGTATACTCATTCATTTTACAAAGACTAAAGTACATGGATGCACCCTGATGAAATTATTCAGAGAACAGCATCCCATTCAACAGGATGACAGAGTAACTGAACCACACACTCAAAATGTGTATGGGAGCCATCTGTTACCTGTGGGCGTGGAGTTCTTTTGCCTCAGTGGCGTCTTTGGTGTTCCAGGGGCACTGGATGGCCGTTCCCATGTTGTTTCTAGAATGGCAACATGAAAAGAAAGGTCACCCATGAGGCAGATGCATTACGTCCTTGTCTCTTCAACCTTTAAAAAAGGTACTCTCCAATTCAGGTAAGGTATAAATAAGTCTTCTCTGATACATTCAGCAGACAACCACAACATATGTTCCATGTATTCAAGGCCTCAAAGCTGAGGATAAGATTACAGTGAGCATACAGTAGTACCTACTGCGTCACACTGAGATCACGCATCGGAATACCTGATCAAATGTACCCTATTTGACTTGTTTAAAGAAGAGAAAAAGAAAGGGTTAGAGTTGCGTGTCTGATAAAAAGCATTATAGAGTAATGGCTCCATTTCACTTTGCTGCCCTGCCAGCTCCAATATACCGAACTGTCACTGTAATTATGGGCCCAATTTACCACTGTCTTCAAAGGAGAAGAATGGACGCTGAAATATGAGTGGTTTTGTTTTAGCTTCTCTTTTATGGCTGAGCTCAGATCATTCTTTTGAAAGGAAGGAGAGACTCGCACTACGCGCTAGAGGCAGAGTTGCCAAAACGGGCCCGCTCTGCTCCAATGACAGGGATGGGGAAAACATTTGGCAGCCTGTTTCAGGCACTGAGAGGCTCTCAGACTTGCTGATATGCAGGATGATCGGAAGGCATTCATTAAAAGTACTTTCACTCCGAGTCCCTGAGCGAGCTTCTCACGACACAACTTACACTAAAAGAGCAACTTAATCAGAGTAGAAGCCATTAAAAAAAGTAATTCATGGTGCTTTAACAGCTGGAATGCATGGACATATATCACTGTTTGCGTGTGTCTGCACATCTGTGGTTTCTCGTAGCAGGCAACTATACAGCAAGTAATCTTCATTTGCTGGTTGTGTGTTCAATGGGGGTACAAATTTTCCCTTTAATAACAGTCATATAAAGAGCAGTGTCCTTGCACTACTCTGTACCCCACAACTTAGAGTATAATAGAGGGCATTGTGCATTGACTAGAGACTAAAAGAAATTGATGGGCAGCACTTTGATTCACTACCCTTGAACTCTTTCCTTTGCTCAATCTGTGCAGTGAAAAAACTGGGCTGGGTTTCAAGATGGGTCACCTTATTGTGCTCTTTTCTATTTCAAATGGTTCATTTACAAAGGTTTTGATGCATTTACATTGAGAGTGTGAGAATACAGTGAAAACAAAGTTGAAGACAAGGCTTTAAGAAAGCTTGTTACTGAAAAAAGACAATACCATGATTAATTATTTCCTCTCTCAAGAACAGATGATAAAAATAGAACAAAAAACTTTTATGAATTATAGCATCGGTCAAAATCCCAGTTTAATTGATTCTATAAAAATTGGCTGGAGTTACTTGGAGCTGCTATCCTGATTTGTCTGACTGCGTCCTGTGTGAAGAGAAAACACAGCTGTAACATCTATGCAAACCGTAGATGATACAGCTGCATATCATCAAAGCATGGAGCATACTGTTGTGGTCATTTTAGTCAGCAAAATTTTAAAGAATTATCTACAGCAAAGTCAAGTTTGTACATTCTGTACTACCACCATCTTCATTCCAGTGTGTTCCAACTGCAAAAAATGAAAATTACTTAAAAGTACAAAGATGTAATAGGCACATGGCCTTCTACACTCACTAATAGCACTTTTATTTGGTCACTGTTGACTTAACACGTAAAATCAGCCACTTTACATTTTGTGGAAGTGCAAGATATACTGAATTACAGCTTTAGCTTTATTTTTTAACATTAGCTTGACTACACCATTTACTGAAGTTGCACTTACTTTTTTTCTTTTTTTGAGTTGAGGTATGACAACATGAAATATTTCATAATTGTTCTGTTATGACCAGATATTCAGCTCCAGAAATCCTTCCATCCTCCATGTGGAGGTTTTGGTTGGTAATGGGAGTTTCTGGTCAGAGCACTTGCAGCTTCAATAATGCCAGAGAGAATTTTCAGTGTGACATGCACTAGGCTGACTGTCTGCTCCACATATAAAGAATCTGTGTTGTTAGTTTACATAATATATTCTGCACTTTAGGAAGTTAGATGTACAAATATTATGGTGTCACTGTATGTTAATTTATGCACACAGATCAGAACAGTAAAAGAGAGACCACATGGTGCTTGGAGAATGCATACAATAAAGTACGTTATGATATTCCCAGTTGCAGCAACAGGTTTGGGCTAAACATCCAAGTAACAAAATTCATGAATTCTTAATACCACACTATGAATGGTCGCCTTATTTTAATAAGTAGGACTGGAAATAAACATGGTGGCATTGGCTTTGGCTTTCGTGTGCAGTAAGTACGCCTGAGGTTTTCATTTGTGGTTAAGTGATACTGAAATAAAATTGTTTCTCTTTTCACAGTAGCAGACATTTTGATTTTACTTTTTTCCTTAAAGCATCAATTGAAAGTCATTATACTTACCCTGAACTCATAGAAATGAGAGAAACCCTGCTTCATTGTTTGACAGAAAGAAATAGAGATGGATTAAAGAACATTCAGAAAGAAATCTTCTGAAGAAATCACAAAAGACTTCATTCTTTTGAATGCCGCCTTACATATTTTGTCTTAGATTTCACACATGCATGCTGGCCAGGCACCTCCTTAGTTTTGTTTTTCAGTTGTGATGGGGACATATTTCCAATGGCTAGGTTTCAGGAACAGAGGAGAGCAGCCATTTATTCTCTGCAGGGCTGTAATCTTTTCCATCTTCTTCTCATCAGCTTCTTTTATTTTTTTCGCCAAGGCTTTCTTTGCCTCCCAGACCAAATCATAAACACTACTGTGTGTTCTCCTCTGGAAGCTAATAAACGAGCAATGATCACATTTCATCCTTGACAAACTCCTCCCAGAATTTGAAAGAAATTCAGCAATGGGCCAAAGATAAAGAAGAAAACTTAACAAGTTAATACCCTTTATAATCATTTTTAATTTGCACATTGTAAAGCAAGCACATTTTGAAGGACGTGGACATAAGAGTTTTTTCTAATTCAGCCTTTTGTCAAATGTATAATTCATCTGCAGCTTTTATAAATGCATAAATGCATTTATAAATGCAGGTATTGTTTCTCACCATCTTAGTATGAGTTGTAAATTTAATAAGCACTAAAAAATCTTTTACTTTTTTGTTTTTTTTGTGTCCAGCTCTATGGTTGTGAAAGTTGCATACCAGCCCCAGAATGCATTTCACATTAAAATAGAGATGAGGCCCCACCTACCAAACAATGCCTACTGGGTACTGAGGTCTGACAGCAGCAATGTCAAAGGGACTGGCCAAAAAAAGACTATAAATGGTCCAAGATAACTAACTAAACATCATTTAATGGGTCATATTGAGATTGTAAAAAATAATAACTTCATTAATAGCTCAGGTATCCACTCACTTTCTTCTTCCTGGAACAATGAAATGCTCTCTCTGACAAGTAAAAACACACTCTGTAAAACGAAGTGAATATTTTCTTTCTCATGCACAAACTTTCACACACTAACACTCCCACAGCTTGTAAATACAGCAACTGGCTAAAACTGTCTACCTATTATAATCTTGACATTGTATTGAATATTATGGTTTTCCAATTACTAAATAAAGCAGCTAAATTGTAAAATAAGCAACAATACTGCAAGGTTAATGTTGCAAGGTAATATAAGCTTAGGCAGCTGGCTGTAAGCCATCATATACAGTGTTGTGCAGTTTCCTAATCCCACAGTGAAATTGGTTTAAAATAAGATTTAACTTTAAATACTTTAGAATACAGATTATATAATTATTTGTCAACAACTTAGGTATCAGCTAAACTGATACCTTCCTTTTTTCAAAAGTTTTTTAGAGGATGTCATTCACGAACTTTTCATTAGAATCACAGCTAGATTTTAACACCCTTTTGTGTCACTACCAGCTAGGTAGGTAATGTCTGACTGTCAGATGTCTGTTCTTTTCACACCTCAGTTAAACCGTTACTGTGCACCCTTTCATCATATTTATACATTGTGATAGGGTTTTCACAGAACAGAATCACACACACTGATGTGGTTACATCAAGGTCAAATTCTCTCAAATTAATTTCTGCACAGCAACTGGTATATTTTGAGAGGTGTGTTTACTAACTACTCTGACACCTTTGGTGGCTGTGAGATTTTCATATTTCACCTGTTTTTTATGCATAGATGGAAGGAATTGTGATGGATGCATATGAAAATATCAAAGCAATGTCTTAAAGATAGGCCTTTACTTACAACACTGTACATTTGCTTCAAACATATTTGACACACCTGTATAAGTGCATTTTTTTCAGGTGTCTGTTGACATACTGATCAGGTTTACTGAAATTATCAAGAGTAATTAAACTACGCCATGAAAATGACTTTCAAACATGCTCATAAATATGTAATAAACTGACCTTATGAATTAGGAATAACTTATTATTAATTTTGCCATTTTAAAAAAATATTATTATACAAGTTTCTTATTACTGTTGAGTATATTTTTCATTGTATGATTTAGATATCTTTGCACTCTTTGTAATTTCATATCTGTGTACTGTTCTTGTATTCAATTAAGAATAACATCATGTGTTAAGTACAGGCTGAGAGTCAAACCAAACCATCATCTGATTGGGATCTGTACATAAACTCTGTTGATATGGGTCAGATTTTCATTCTGATGGAAAGTGCACCACCAGAAATGCACTCAGAATGTGAGAACGTCTCTGTAACAATGCAAGACCACTTGGAATTTGAGAGAAATATATGGATATAAACCAATATGAATACTGTATGAGAAATAGGGTCACTGAAGGAGCACATCAACAATGAAAGGCTTCATTTTCTTTGAGTTGAAAACAGGCTCCTGTAAGTGTTGTTACTGGTGTTGAGATGACAGTATGGATCATGGGAAACTTTTACTGTGGCAGAGTGAATTAAAGACAGCCACACAGAAACTACAGGCCTCCCTAGGCCCCTCTCTCTGACAGTTTCCCTGCAGTAAGAACAGAAGTTATAGGGCAGCTGCTGTAGTCCCAGGAGAGACCAGGGAAACAACACACTATGGCTGTGGTACAAGCCCACAAGTACTATGAGATGGTTCATAATGCTTTAAATAACCAATTTACTTAGACATCTATGTCAGCGAGCCAAAACACAAAGAAAACATTTCATTAATGGACTAGTTTTAAAACAGTTCACACAGTCTAATGGGTTTACACAGCATAACCAATTACTGTATTATAAAAATTCACAAAATTGATGAATCTGTGATTATATATCAAACCAAACTTCTATTGAGCTGTTCTTCTAAATAATTAACTTTTAAAAAATCATAAAAATGGATTTTAGCTGTGATTCAGTTAATGCTATACTCCTAGTAAGCTTTAATCTTGAACTATTTGACATTTAATTATTGAAACATTTGTGATAAAGTAACTAGGAACTGGCCTGTGTTTACTAGAATACTGTATGCGCCCACCACAGAGGAACTGGTTACCAGGCAACTGCTACCAGAGGTACCAATCCAATTATATCAAAACCAATTAGTAATGGGATACAATGGCTTTTGCAAACATGTTCTCATGGGTTTGCTTGTCCCTCTATACTGTTTTTGGGTTCATTTTTTACATTTCTGGTGTAACATTTAAAATGTTATCAATCTGCCTCTGAGGGAAGCGGTTTTCTAAAAGACACACAATTTTCCCTACCCTACAAGATCTACAATGAATATTAAACAAGAGAATTATGGATGACGCATAATGGCCTACTTAAGTTTATAAAGAACGTCATCTTTTATTTATTACCATATGATGCACTCCCCAATTGAATTGCCTTCCTAGTTATCCACCTTCTGTTCTCATTTGTATCAATTAGCTAACTGTCTATTCATGCCACTTCAGATCTCAACACAGACCATGAGGCCAGAATAAAATGTGCTTCCATCATTTCACAACAGGATATCCTTGTGAGTTGGTATGGTAATTTCCCCTGTGAAACTGTTACTGAGAAACAAAACGGCACTGGCATATTCCACTCAGCACATACGTACATATTTCAACACTATGACATGCTTCTTAAAGAATGTGTGGTATCTAAATTGGTTGCTTTGTTAATTGCTAAGATTTCAAAATAGTTCTGAAATCATTGTGCGTAAAATCGACAGAAACATATAATTTCCCTTATGTTACACCCACAACTCAGGAGAAACACTGGTTCAGAAGGATGTAGCATTTGGCATTTTTATTTCCCTCATTAAAGTAATATATGTAATTGTACCTCTGGATACAACGTTCTTCCTTCTATATATGGTATAGAATGCCGGCAGGCTTAAAAAAAGTTTTGTCACCTATAGCTGTGAATGCGGTTTTCTTTTCATGTTGGCTGATGAATCTGTCATTTTTACAAGAACTAGGTAAAATAAAATTGACAACACCTCCTATCCTCTGATCCACATTAAGGTGAGCAGCAGGATTGCTAAATTGAGATTAGGTTTGGGGAGTCAGCATCTAAAGTCACCTTCAAGAAAACTGTTTATAGCATGCTTTGTTTTGATTGCTTAAGAACTGTTTTGATTGTTGCCATAGGGAAGACACTGACAGCCATTGCAGAAACACACTGACAGCTCTTTATGACAACACCAGCCATGCACATTCAATTCCTGACAAGAAAGCACCTGATGTTCACACATGTGGAGGAATTGTGGGGGGGAGGGGGTGCTTTCTCTTTGCACCTTCTCTGAGTCCCTATGGGACTGTGAACATAGGATACTGCTTTATTCCCTTTTGTGCGTACTGATTAGCTGCTCGATTAGACATGGCACACCATGATGAACCTATGGACAGGATAATACACTCTCAAGCACTCACCACAGATACACACACCAGCCTCCAACTAATCCATCTGCTAATAGAAATTAACATTCTCCGAAACCATGACCAGTGCTGATGAGCACTTCCTATCTGCTGGAATACAATGCTCACTCAAGACTACAAAAAGACCCCCAACCCCCCAACCCCGCACTCATTCCTAACCCCCAAAGCCCCTGAAGACATGGCACACGTTCAAGAATTCAGACAGCAATGGTCTATTACTCCAATACAGCCACAGTGGGCTCATAAGAACCTGTTTTATTCACCAAAGGGCATGTTGACGCAGTGATTCAATAAGAGCACAATCGCTGCTTGTTTTCAGCTTTCCCATAGGGCCAGTTCTACTTCACCCCCCTCCTGCATATGCGGCAAGTGTTTATTTACTGTGCACAGATCTTGTTGTAAAAACTGTATTTTCATTGAAAACGTATATTACTAAAAAAATTTATGTTTCCCCAAAAGGGCACTGCAACATTTTATATTTTATCTTGTACTGAAGATAGGTGGCAATAAAAACAAACTGATGTAAGATAAAAAAGATGTTTCCTGTTTTCAATGCATCCTCCCAGTTTCACAGTGTCACTGTGGTAATATTTTAATAACTTGATGTTCATAGAGAAGCAGTCATTTCTTAATATGCAATGCAATTCAACTGACCTTTCATGAAAAATTATGACACGGTTTGTTTCCATGAAGGAAGTTGATGCGAGTTATTCCTGAGTCCAAACTGATCCTGCTTACTTCTCTAACTCTGAAACTATTCTTTTTGCTTCTGCTAGTGGAAAACACTGCACAGCTTGGGGCTCACCAATCAAAACTGCGCCAGCTGCAGTCAGGCCTGCTTGCCTACCAATAGGAATCGGAGCAACAGGGTATCTTGATAGACATCATAAACAATTCTCCTCTCTGCTTTTTAACACAGATGCTGCATGAGAAGCTCATCAGTGTGCTGAGGCCCTGCGCAAAGGCACTGTAAACAGCTCATAGAGACAAGGCTCTGATGGCCATAAGGGACTGCTGCTCTGTTGTATAGAACAGAGGGGTAGGCGTTATATTCATGGCCATTATTTTAGCAGACTAGGAGCAGAGTTCAGCTCATCACATGATGGGGTATTAAGCCTCCCTAGGGTCCTGTGTATTGGGGATGTGTGTATTTGTTCTGTCAGCAACTACAGGTGTTTATTTGGCATAGCCATTGAAGGGGGTAACCCCAGCAGGAAGATCAGGGGAGCAACGGCTGCATAACCCTGCAAAGCAAACAGGAACTCTGACAGAGAGACTTAACACAGGGACAGCACACTCCCACACATGACTGGTTACCAAGGCAATGAAAAAACATAACAAACACAGTCCTATCATAATAAACTTTAACACATAAATGCAAGGTCCATGAAATGACATGGCTAAAAAACACCATAGCCTCAGATAAGTGCATTTAAAAAAAAAAAAATACAATTATAATGTTTCATACTTTTTACCTGGGGTTTAAGACACTAGTTGTTTGTTTCAGCTGTATTGAATACAAGAAATTGTGAGTGTTTTTTCTTACAGTTGATGTGTGTCTGTGTGTTTATGCGTATATGCACACATGTGTACTGTATGTATGCATGTCTGCATGTACCTTTATGTGAGAACAAGTTTGCATGATTGATTGTGTTTACAGTGTGCACCTGTAGTGAACAGATTTTAGATGGAAAAAGCCCTGAAGATCACAGCAAGAAGAAAGATTTTCTTCAGGAATCAAAGAGATGTGATGGTTGTGGTAATGGTTAACAGCCAACACCAGAGAAGTGCTGTTAT
Source organism: Megalops atlanticus (assembly GCA_019176425.1). Classification (NCBI taxonomy): domain Eukaryota; kingdom Metazoa; phylum Chordata; class Actinopteri; order Elopiformes; family Megalopidae; genus Megalops; species Megalops atlanticus. The sequence continues at coordinate 25,710,887 of CM032875.1, read as the reverse complement.
TTTAACCTGAATGATTAGAGCCATAACAGCACAGTACACCATCATTTTTCAGTTACGAAGCTGCTTCTGTGTATTCACAGAACACACAATACAGCAGGCAAACTGAGAGGGAGCATTTCCTCTTCCACTTTCAGTCTCACCAGCTGGGTCTTCTCCAGTGAAGAATCAAATCACTTTGAAAAAACTCAGTTTTACTCAAAGCATTCCAGCGTTGCTATGGTCATGCTGTTTATTTTTGTGAAGGGATCTGATAGGTTAAATGGGAGGACTGCAATTAGATTTGACAGAGTCTGCGTGATGGCCACCCATGTAATTGAGTTTGATTTGTTTTCTCCCATTCACAATAACAATTGAAGCAAACTGTGTTGAGTGTAATCTGATGCTAGTGGAACAGCTAGGCCTGTTAGGGCCTTATTTTGGGTGTAGCCTCAGGCTTTATTTAGAAATGCACTCATGGCCACATCCAGTTCGCTAGAACCATACACCTCTTCAAAGGAATATTTCAAACCCATGATGCCATAGATGTATGCTGAGCTTTCTCCATCCGTGGGCCGTTCTGGTGTTGCTTAAAATATTATATATAATATCTGTTTTTTAAGAGGTAACCAGGATGTGACAATCATAGTGCAGTAACATGGATATTAAAAACCTTGAAAACTCCACTGTGGAAGGAAAAGTCAAAAAAATGAAATCACATGGTGTTGATCTAGGTAAGTAAAGGTTTGCTAGAAAAATAAAAAGAATGGTCAAACTTAAAGTAGTAAACATTAGAATAACATGGTGAATGCTCATTGTTTCCTTAAGTTTTCACATTTTTGCAAAGAAAACGGTAATGTTCCGTTTGCCAGCAAAAGCCCTCGTCATGTTTTACGTACTGTAGGCCATATAGGTCAGCCACTATATAAATATATAAAATAACATAAAATCATGAAAGACAACTAAAATGTTCTATCTTAGTAAGCTGACTACCAAGGGTTACACACATGCATCAATGGATATAAATATATGTTTGTACAGTCTGCATTTCACTGTATGTATGTGTGTATGTGTGTAAGTATGTATGTATGTATTTAACTTCAAGTGTAAGCCTAAGTTGTCTGTTTAAGCATCACATTAATACAAGATGACATTTCTTTCATCACCTAGCCAAAGATCAAAAACTAAGTTCCATTATTATCCCCCCTATTATCCCCATCTTTATAACAGTTTCTATCTATTTCAAGAAATCAGCTTTAGCAATAAGCCATATGTAGCTTTCAACTGTATGAGTGAAGTGCCATTAATCAATGGAAAAATGCTGACAGAAATAAACTCAGCTCATCTAAGCTCACCGTTGTTTCCATTGCTGTGTCAACCAAGCTTGTTTCTATAAATTAGATTAATAATCAGGCCATGCCATTTAGAAACCAACCCTTAACTGGTTCACATTTACCTAAGTGAATCATTGACCAAAAAGTGGATCACCGACCACTCATTGCTACCTGCTGCAATGTGAGATCATTCGTCAAAGATATGTCATACCATGCCCATGGATGTTTATGAATTCTGTACCAGATACATTTGACATTTTTCTTATTGGTTGACTGGTATGGTCATGGTAATGGTACATACAACATCAACATTCTCACAATGTGAGAAATTATTATTGGGTGTGCTATTGAATGAAATAATAATTTATTCAATAGTTTTATTCAATAATAATAATAATAATAATAATAAATCATTTTAACTTGTTTTTAATCCCACGAAAATGAATGATGCAATTAAAATGTCACTGGCTCATCCCTCTTCCCCTACTGTTACCATGACAATTGATGTATTAGGCCCAAACAATGGTGTTATCCATAGACTATCACTGTGAACTGTTACAAGAAAAGTAAGAGTGAAATGAGAAGGTTATGAATGTTCTGTCAAAGATAATGGATACAAGAACATATTCTGTCTGTGTTACAAGATAGGTGTCACCAAGTCTACTGACTCAGCTGATTGAATTATAAAAAATATCCTTATTATTACTGTGGTAAAAACAAGCAAAGAAACAAGCAAACAAAAAAATACATGACGAAAATGTTCTTGTTAACATTATGTTTGGCAGGATATCTGTAACATTATAATTTATTTTCATTGTAGAAACAGCTTTCTACAGGATCTATGGACGAGGCCACTTTTTTTTTTTTTTTGGGCCTAAGCAACCATATTGGAGTGATGGCAGTCAAGGACAGGGACTGCCAGTTAAGTTAATAATAAGCACAAAAATCATGTTTTTACCAACTATTTATCACATGATTATTCTGTTTTTAACATGTAAAACATCAGCACACACAAACTGGGATACAACTGTAAAAACTGGACATTTAAGCTTTGAAAATTAAGTGTATCATTTGTATACATACACTTTCATTCATTATCTTTAAATAAATAGGAACAGAAACTTGCTCTAAAACAAAACAATATCCATATTGGACTTTTTCTGCTTGAAAAACTTAAAAGTTACACTTTAATTTTAATATCACTGCACAGAGTGAAGTTATATTGTTCCCAAATAACACTTTTTACTCCAGAGAATGAATTACATTTTTCTTCTTAAAGCATGGTTGTTGTTCCTGTTTAGGGATATGAAAAAAGGACGGTACTGTAGTAATTCAGCTCCCATTTCAATTGAGCATATACTATACATGAGGGTCTTAGGCTGTCAGTGGCCCAAACATGAGGATTATGTAATGTAGTGCTCTGCCCTCCAGACACCTGCTAAACCATCTCCATAAAAGACTAAATTCGTTCCATCCTTTCCTCAAATCAGACTGGGCTACATCCTGCAAATTACATGTTCAAAGCAGTAACTTTAATGCTAGTTCAGTGCTGAAAATGGAAAACATCCCTGCCTTGATTCTTTCAACCCATGTTCCGATTGCCCACTCTCAAACTAACTGGGCGTGTGTGCTGCCATATCAGAAAAGTGCACTGAAAAACATGAAGTAAAGTAAGTAAACAACCCTCTTCACCCTCAATGTACATACACTAATTAAAAAATCCCATTAAAATATTTTCCCACTCTGAAAGCTTCTTACGAACGGATGTCAGCCCTCCTCTGTGCTACCCTGGTAAATATGAAAGCATACTGCTCTGCCCCCTGAGCGAGGACTCAGATGGACAGAACGCTAATTGTCTGACAGCGGCTTCTGAACACAATGCTTGAACAAGTGGAGATGGTGGTGCTGGGCCTCAGATCTGCTCAGGCCCAGCAGTGCCAGCCAAACCCGTCTGCACTCCGCTGCTGCCGGGGGACAATAGCCCATTAGAGCGGTTCAGATCAATCCAGACAGCCCTTTCCTCACAGGCTGTGTAGTGCAAGACACCATCAGTCTAACATTCCCTGTCTTCTGCAGACAAAGCGAATCTCGAGTTCTGAAAACTGAAAGTCAGTACAATGGGTAGCATACTATGAAATAAATGTGTCACTACTGTTCGAATTATCATACAAATTATCCACTCTCAGTATCACTTGTGATGTCGTATTCCTGCTGCTGTTAATTTTGAGACAATGTTAATATTCCAAGATTTGTGGATGAGAGGTCTATTTGCTCCCTACATTTAAAAATGTAGGTAATTGGTCCATTATTACCACTGTAAGTGCAGTTATGTTCTTTGTAGTTTCATTTTACAAGAATCCAGTATATCTTAAAGCTCTTCTTTTTTTTCCAAATCTGGACAAAAAATCACATTTCTCTTTGTGGGTTTGGCTGTATGTCTGGTGAGGATAGCGTAACTTTGGCTTTTGTCTCAAAATATCTGATGTTCAGAGTTATAATAGATGGAAAACAACACAAAGCAAAAAGTCGTAAGTATGCGGCAGATATTGGCACACAAAACATATCACCCTAAAATGCATTCTACAGCAAAAGGTGTGTTTGTGAGGAAAGTATGTAAAGTGGGTGTAACCCTAAACAGGACTTCCTCACTATGTGCAGTGGAAACTTTTTAAAAAGTGTTAATAATACTAACTCTACAGTACATGTTTATTTCTATTTATTTACAAAAGCCACAGAACAAAAATGAATGCCATCAGTTCCCTATTCTAAAGGAAACAGGGAAAAGCAGGATGCTATACATGTCCTTGAGTTTCCCAAAAGTATGTCTGACTTTCCGTTTTACGCTTATGGGGAAAGTTATAGATACAGATATAGATATAGATCAGTGATACTGATGAAAGGACAAAATCTGCTGAAGTGATAAAAATGGTAAAAGACACAGATAGGAAGGGAATCTACCCTTATATCAGGCTCATTTGCTTGACCACCACTCAGCTGATTTATTCATGAACAGTTCTGTTAGGCGTTTTGAACGGAGTGTATGCTCTGCTTACCGTTGTTTGCAGTATTGACGTAGTACCTACGCCCCTGGGGTGACATGTAGCTCTTCCAGCCTGGCGGGAGAGGGTTTCTGCCCAGCTCATCACCTGGCAGGGGGCTTGAGGATGCCTGTCTCTGTCACACAAAAGAGAACATGGCTATCAGGGCTATGGATCACTTCAGGAAATGTGCATTTCAAGATAAGAAACAATCCTGCTGTCTATCCCATCCCCTGGAGCCAAAAGAGAGGGGAAATGGGTCAAAATGGAGGCTTTATCAAAGGTTTGCTTTCCATAGCCTTTTACTATCAAATGTTTAGTTATCATCATCATCTTTATAATGCTAATCACATTTTTATGAGCTGATCAGCAATTAAGCCTTTTGTAAAGTACTGTGCACTGAATCTGAGTATGGTTGTACATACTATGGCACTATTGTCTGGGTTGTGAATCATACTTAGACAGAATTTGATTTGACAGAATGTGGCAAAATAGTCAACACAGTTGTGATAATACTCAGGCTCAAGTTACTTTATCTTTGTGGCTGCTGACAGCAATCACCTTTACAGTATTAGCATGTGTTGAAATACAGTCACAGAGTCAAACAGGTCTGTGGGCAGAGAGAACTCTGCATAAGCACATTCTGTGGAGGCTTGGAAGAAAGCGTGAAGCCACTGCAACTGTAAGCAATTAGCCACATGAAAATGCATCTCAACATCAGCACTAACTATTGCAACATATTCTGAAATGTTACTATTGTGGGGCTTTGGAAACATGGCTAAAATTCCATTTCAGTTGTGGATTTATATTGAGTTTGATTACAGCTCATGGGCTCTGTGATTTGAGATCGGCTGTAATTAGGAGGCAAACTTTATTCAGCTGCAACGGTGATTCAGGAGAGCATCAATCTAACTGAAGATAGGCAATGCATAATTTATTGGTGACCATCTGCTGTTTAAAATGTATTACTGTAGGGCTTCCGCATGTTTGTTTTCTCCCAAAAAAATAAAATAAGGCTGACATTCTTAGATGTGTGACAGCTAATGAAGTATGTGGTCAATGATGCAGGCTAGAATAATACATACTATACAATTATCTTGAAAGTACACTGAAAGTACACTACTAAATGCAGGTTTTTCTGGCATCTGAAGCTGATTTTATCCATTGAAAAAAGGAGGGTTAAATAAACACTGAATAAACTTACAGATGAACAGAATCAAGAGAAAAGCAAAAATGATAATAATCTTTATTTCCTGGACCACAAACTGAGCGGGGACCAATGTGAGTATTACATTTCCCTCACACCCAAAGACTGGAATTGGACTGGAACACAACATGGCTGTTGATCTATTCTAAATCCACTTCAGACCCTTGCCATTTCAAACGCCCAAATCCTGTACCTCTGTCTCAGCGCTATTTTGAGCCTGATATTGTGGGGACACAGCGCCAAAACAATCTGGTAGCTTTCCATAAGGGACATTATGCTACAAGGGTGTGGAATTCCACATTGTCAGCTAAATATCACAATCTGATCAGACTGCACTGTGAAGATATTGTGCCCTGACCAAGCTCAGAGCGTGGCTGACAATGAGGGTTTGATTAAGTGACCACAGGGACAGGCAGTGGCAGAGACTCAGACCCTGTGGCCTAGACCATGTGTGAATCACTGTGTTTCAGTAGGCTCTAGCTCACTGCATATCAAAACACAGAGAGAAGTATCTCACAATAACAGTTACCCTGGGAATCGCTGTGGTAAGCATTTAAGTTATGAGGAGTGTTTTAAAGTCTAACTGAGATGTTACTGGGAGCCAGTGGAGCAATTTTAAGGCTGAGGGAGTGTAACCACTGGTTTGCCTTCTTTTAACAGTTCTCATTTCACTGAACATACTGAAGTGTATGTAAGGCACATTTTAATAGGCATATGAGTAAAGTATTATAGTAATCAAGACAGGTGGAAACACAAGATGCTCTCTGCAGTGGGGCTACACAACACTGGGCAAAGACAATATTAATGAATTATTTATATATGTGTCAAACATGAGGCAGGAGTTAAGACTAACCCTAAGATTCCTGAACTTGGTGGAAAAATCAAACTGGACATCATCTGTAACATGTTTTGACCAATCTTTAGTTGACTGGAGATGCACAGTCAAATGACTTCTGTCTTGTCACTCTTTTAGTTACAGAGAATTTTGGGTCATTCAGGTTTTTTATACCTGTGTTGCAATTTGTAAGAATGATAAGTACCACAACTGTGTTGACTGAACAACAGCAAATACATGAAAACTAACAGCATGCTTTATAAATACGTTCCCTAATGGTAGTGTATACTTTGGATGCTAAAGTGGAGTGATCCAAACACAGAGCCCAGAGGCACTCCAGACATACTTTAACTGTACCAAGAAAGTAGAACACAGCACACAAACCTAAAAAAATAATTTGCTTAGTGAAGCCATTTATGTGAGACAGGATTGACATTTTTTTTGTTTCCCCTATAATAGAATACCAATGTCAGCCTGCCACTGAAAATAAAACGCATTATCAGAAACAAATATTCAAGGGAAAACACTGAAAGGTATTCATGCTTTGAATTAAAGTGCTATGTGTAACTATTCTCCTCACAGCAGGGACTGAATGCACAATATTAGCAAACGCATAGCAGAGCGTTCTCGATGAGAGACACAATTAGCTCACAGCGCAAAAACCCAGATCCCTCCAATGGGGGATTAATCCAACTCATGCATTGACTCCTGGGGGTGTCTGCAGTTAACTCGCATACAGTCTATATGCAACTCTCATACTCCATCTACTCTCTGTGTAAGAGTCTGATCTTTTGTTGTTCAGCATAGGCTACAAAATGCATCATTTATTCATGTGAATGTTTCACAGTGTGGTGCTATCTAAAAGAATATTGACATTGCAGTCAAAATGTTGAAAAAATATCCTCCTCAGTATGGTTTATCAATGATTTCTCTACATTGTTTCCTTCTTCCATGTGACCCAGATCAATATCTTGCATTGCATTACTTAGTTTGAAGGTTTACTTTCAAATAATTTGGCTTGATCAGCTGCTGTGGTTAACTGTAGCTTACTGTGCCATGGGCCAAGTAGTTTCCGTCATGAAAAATTAAGAGTGCTTTTGTCTTAAATATCAATCTTCAGGTACAACAGGTGATGTACTACTCTTAATAAACTTTGATTGACATTTTTTAAGAATGCAGCATTTAAGTGTTTTTGTGATTCATGTTTCTACCATTCCTATCATATCAATATTTCTGTAGCACCTGGAATATTTATTTAGATGAACCAATCCCCAGGAATTGTTAAACCAATTTCTTATATTTTGGATAGTGTATTAATGATTACCCAAATAAATTCAGAGAGATTATTTAGGCTGAAGGTAACTAATCCTTTAAGTTAAATAAATTACTGAAATATGATCCTTTGCTTGTGAATCTTGATTTCACAGTACAGACATAAATTATCAATTCTATATAGACAGTAATGATTGATAGCCATCAATCTTACTGATGCTCCATCATGAGAGATTATATTAATCAATGAGAAATGAAGCACATACCACAACATTGAAAACTATCAACCTAATCCGCTCATGATAATTCTATAAATGAGCTGGGTGCACTGCATCACAAGGTATATTGGACTCCGAACAAACATACTTTTCTGCAATGGACACATATTCTGTGGTTGGGGAAACACTGTATGAGCAGAAGTAGCCACAGGAAGTACATCTCCCTGCTTCAACCTACGCAACCCTCAGTGGTGAAACTTCCTCAGACAGAAAAAATATGAAATGATAAAAATCCCATAAACTAGATTCACAACTTAATCAATCTCCAATTACCCACTATTACATTGTTTAGAAGACACTCTTATCTTTGGTGATTTCCAATGTTTCCAATGTTACATTCATTTCAGCAACTACATTTCCACTGCTTCCCAAACTCACCATTACTCTTTAATGGCTGGTATATACTCTGTACACAGTATGCCTATTATCATAAATGCCTTATAATACATTTCAGCCTAATTAGATTTCTCACAATGTAGAGTGAAGTTGCATCAGAACCCTTTTGGTGGCTTCTGCTTGTACAACCAGGAATTTAAAGGTGTGATTTACACAGGACCTATTGTGAAACAAAAAAACAAAAAAAAACAGTCATTAATGTACTCATGAAACATATTTCCATATAGTGCTTGTGGTGGTCTACCATCAGGTGAAGGCCAAGTCAGCTATGTCAGACATACTTTTAAGGAGCCCTCTTCCCTCATTTCCCAATGAATTTAGAAGCAGAAGATGACATAATTCTTCTTCTTTTTTCTGTTTACCAAAATTTTAAGTGTCCTTACCAGGTGAGGATGGCCATAAGCTGAGCCAGTCAGTGACATTACAGAGATGGTACTTCTTTTATACTGTGTTGTCTCAGCACTTTACAACTGAAGGGCACAACATGAAGGGCAACCATGCAGTTATGTTGGAATGGTTTTCCTATAAAATATGGCAGCAGAAGAGGGAATTGTCTGCCTGCATATAGCCATCATCCTTGGACCCATCAGCAGCACCTTAGTTTTACTGTATGGGACATAATTTTGATTTTTTTCTATAATATTCTGAGGAAGTCCAGTCAGTAGACACAGCATGTGGTCTCAATTGAAAACAGCTGATGTTTTTCTCTCATCTATCTCTCTGTTAGTAGTAGAGGGGCACTGTAAAATTCCACATTGGCACTAAGCATGTGACACACTAACACCTGGATTTAATGAAAATTTGTCCTAAACTTTGACCAGCATAGAAATCCCAATCTTATTTGTTTTCAACACAAACTCGCCAAAGTGTACTTAGAGTGTACTTAGCAAAGAAAAATGTAACACTTACATTTAATCATGACTCACAGTTAACAACAAAGTTCCATTGTTTTCTTCTTTTTTATCCTGCATCTCCTCCCTGAATGGAAAAATGATAGATGGTGCACAGACAGGAATGTTCTCTGAAAAAGGGTTTGGGTTGAGCTGAGCTGTAAAACTCCCACATTATTCTTTCCTTTGCTTGTGTGAGCAAAGAGGAGATGACTGTTCACACAGCTGCTATTTCATCTTAAAGAAAGCTGACCTTCCCTTACTCTTATGCAAATCCTTGCCACTTCAAATGTGACATCTTCTTTACTTACAAAATTGCAGATGAATTTGTGAATTTGAAAAGAAAGCATAATTTCAGTATTTCTACATAACAGCCATTGCAGATTTAAAGGTACATAATTTCAGTAATTTCTTATTTATTGCAAAGTGTATGTTTACAGAGAGAGTTACTGAGCACAGACTCTAAAGACCAAAGAGGCTTCCTTGTGCAGCTGGTCAGGGAGCGGTATGGCTTTGAGCTCTGATCCATATGGAAGTGTTCACAGGGCAGACTGTTTAGGATTCCTCCCTAACACAAAATCTGAACAAATGACCTCTACATTGAAAACATCCACAGCCAGAGCACAATCTGCTCAAAGGTTCAGCATGTCATATACCATTTATCCAGCAGACTGCCTTTATAACAGAGTAATTTAAAGATTCCAAAGATTCCTCTCTGGATATGTAACATTGTTGGATATGCAACAATAAATAATGCATAGCACCAGATGGCTACAGATTTCACCTTTAAAATTAAAAATATACATTTAAACTAATACATACATACATCCTTTATTTCTCTCCAAGATTTGTTTTAGCTGTTTTAGGTATTACAACCATGCACATATTAATCACATATTTATTGGTTCACAACTTGTTTTCCTGCACAATTCCTGGTGGCTTTAAGGGATCAGGCATTTAAGCTATCAAAGGAAAATAAGTTTTTTTCTCAACAGGACTTTATAATTCAATGCTCACTCTAAAGCTCTAAATAGTAGGCTGAGGCTTATGGAGGGTAAATTTGTAGGTTTACATGATGCAGTTCCCAATGCTCAATCACACATGCAAGTACATCATCCATCTCACAAAATCTATCAAATTTTTCACCAGACTCTTTCACTGCCAAGCAGACAAGCAGAAGGCACCTGGTGCCACCTCATTTATTATGTGCCAGATCACTCACTGTACATTAGTTCACGTAAAAAGGCAAGGATTAAGGTGATTTGATTATACAGGTGGAAGACAGCCAGATATGGGATTTGGCCAGGACACTACACCAAAGAAAAAGTTGGTTTGACTTGAATCATGCACACCTATGCATGATATATAAAAACATTTATCTGAATGAATGCACAAAGCATTCAGAAATCAGTCTGGTAATGGCTGTCTGAATGGTACAGTATGCTTCGTATAGCATAAAAAAATAACAATTACTAACTTGACTCATTTGACTCCAAGTACATCTACACATTTTTCAGATATAAGCAAGGAAAAATACTGAAAAAACATAATTACCAAATTACCCTTGGTGGGTATTAATCAGTCAAAATATCACTTACATTGAGAAGGTTATTCAGATGTTAAAACTTGTCAGAATTGGCACAATGATATGTGCATAGCTGTTAGGGCAGTTTGGTGCTACTGTAGTATTCATGTGTGTAAGACAAAAATCCATCATCCCCACACCCAAAAATACAGTGTTTTGCATTGTGGAAAAACACTTAATGGCATTCCATTTGCTTGCCTGGCTGTTTGCCTGGAAAATCAAGAATAACACATCAAATAACTAAGAAAAAACAAGGCTGTGAACATTCCATTATTCTGAGGAGGACATTCACACCTTTGTAATCATTCAAATGCCTGATTTGCTGGCCACAGATGCCCTTATCTATGCAAACCACTTTATCATCACTGCATATCTCCTTGCTCTTTCTCAACAAATTCAACCAGCATCTCAGCACTGTAATTAATCACCTAAATGGGCTTTGGTTGGTCGTCTGGGAGCAGTGAAAGGTTACATCTTAACTTGTTATACTGTCATTGCAAAGGGCATTTGGATGTTGATGTTTTTGAAGATGCAGCAAGCAAGAGTTGCTCCAAACTATTTATGAGTGCCTTATTAGGATTGAGCTATGCTTCATTCTTCCAAGAATAATGTACTTTGCTCTCATTATGCACTGGTGTAACATGAAATACAAAAATGCTGCATTCTGCCTTGGAAGCACATAAAAGTAACAACTGCTCTCAAGATCTTCTTTCCTTCTCTTTTCCTTTAACCGTAGGCAGTATGGCACAAATTAATAGTGCTGTGACCCTAAAACAGAAAGCAATGCGTAGGAAAGAGACCCCATGAGTCTCTGCTCCTAGCAACTCATACTTGATTTATGCCACTGGATGTCTGTGCAATAACCTAAAAGAGCTTACCAATTTCACCTAGAGACTTAGACAAAAGATTATGAAAATTTAATGTCACCATTTCATTTAACATTTCACACATCTACATGGTCTGCATGGCTGGTACTGCATACAGACTTTCACAGAATGTGAATGTGCAAATCCTGCCAAATCCCATAATCCTGCTCTCACCACAACTCCACTGAAGGATTAGAGGTCCCTTGAGCTTGTTTCTTCCAGAACTTTCCAAGACCCTTAAATAGCCAGAAACCCCAGAAAGTATCTTTCACACCATTACAGATGCAAAGGATAAAAAGTGCCTTTTTAGGAGATTCTCATGTTATTCAAGGGGTTTTCAATTAAGGTCTGTAGAAGCCAAATTAAAAACAAAATGTTTTATAGGAGTTTTATAGTTATTTTGATTGATATTTGCAACATGTACTGGACAAATGAATAATGGAGGCATTCAATAAACAACTATGGCACTTTTTCTACAACACTGAAAAATGAATTTAGTTGTGAAAAACAACTAACAAAATGCAAAAAAGAATTCATCAATGGCCAACTAATTTTGGCCATCCATAACCATCCACTTCTTGCACAAGAGAAATGTTAGTTAGATCTGGTGAGATTTATCAGTTTGATCTTCTTTGTTAAAAAGTGACTTATTACCTGTGTAAGGCAGGGAATGCTTTTGTAGATGCAGACCTTTTGTAATGAATTAAATACTGTGTAACTGTGCTTCAACCAATGCCTTTGAGACACTGTGTTAACTCTCATTACATTGCAACAATACACATATCTGGCTACCTAGCAACTTATTACTGAGGCTTGCTCTAGAGCAGGAAGCTATTTTCCAATATGACAGATACGTCATTACTTTATTAGGAGATATAGGAACAATTTGTAAATATTCTAATAATTATTATGGCAAATATTATAGCCGCTTATGTCAGTTGCCACACTCAAATTAAGGCAGACTCGGAATCCTAATCACTTCATTCCATTCCATCTTCCTATCTTCCAACAAGACTAATGCCAAAAGATTTTACAAGTTCCCTCTTTATGCTCCACATTTAAGGTGCATATTGGTGTAGATAAATAGTACATGAGACTGTTAATCCTCTGAACACATGTAATCTACAGCCAGCATTGAAAAAATATAATATCCAATACATGAAAACACGTCCATTTACTAGTCTTGCAAGGATAAAAGGTAAATAAAGTAGTAGTGCAATAAAGTAGAGAGAAAAGTATATGACAACAAATGTTAAGTTAAATTCTGAAAGAAAGGTATGATCCAACCATCAAATCTTTTAATGTTAAATGTAGATCTTAATGGGAAGAAAAAGGGTTATAAGAATCAATAAGTACAACACTGCTAAAGAACATGACTGGACTATATGTCAGGCTGATGGAACTTAATAGACAGTTGAGCATATTTGACTGACTCCAGTTATTAAGCAGTGCTCATATTATCTTACCGTTCAGTGTCAAGCCTCAGAGAAACTAAGTGCTGACCGGAGATCATTTGGCCAATCCCATCTGACTAAATGGCTACCATTGGTCCACTGCACATAAATTAATGGGTACTGTACCTCCTTAAGGTCAATATTTGTATATGCCACAAGCACTTCAGGGAAAGTTGAGAAAGGTTTAAACAACACAGAGGAATCCAAATGTAGCCAGGGGGCCATTCCATCACATCACACAGTTCATTAAATGGTGACAGGCATACAGAAGGCCTAGCTAATGACTGCTCATAATGCATATGCCCCCTGCTGAACCACTATTAACAAAGGGTCCTGGTTGGCACTTATAGGGGCTACTGGAGACACACATGGCTCTCTCACTCAGACCAGAGCAGGGAAAACACTGTCATAAAGCCAAGCAGACTGTGGAACAGAAAGACAGGGCTGGAAGTTCTTGCACAAGGATCAAGTAGTTATTAACTAGTCACTTTTGATGCTTTGTATCTACACATCTTGCAGGTCTTGCTGGGAGCTCATCCATCCATTTTCAGTAACCCAACTACAAAGCAAGACCACACCCTGGATGGGATGGCAGTGTGATTCATGGCACAAACAAACAACACACACACACACAATTTACAGATGGCAGAGAAAACTGGAGTACCCAGAGAAAATTCACACAGACTCTGGAAGATAATGTCATCTCTACACAGCACCAGATTTTGTAAACCCTAGGCAGTGATCACTACAACATAAAATGCAAGTGTAAGTCACTATGTGATTCACCATCCCACAATGCTATATATGAATTCCACGCTATGTACACAGACAAGCTGCCTGGGGTCGACTGGTTTAATGCCAGATCAGCACAGCTTTAACACCCTGAACATTTTTTACTGGAATCCACATCAAGAGAGGTTGATCTGGATTTTGGTGATCAATGGGAACGTACAATTCTGATGCCTGAAATAAAAGATTACAGTTCTGTTAAGACCAAAATGCTCTAGTGGAAGAGGTGTCACATCTATATTACTTGGCAGACTGAGTAGCTCAAGTGCAAAGAGAGCAGAGAGCGCCCCTGTTGTGAATATTATCAATATTAGCACATAAACCCTAATTGTGTTTGGTGTCTTAAAGACTAAAATCAAGAGAAGTGAAGTCAGTTTTTTAGCTTTATTTACAAATCCCAACAATATCTAAGAGAAAGTCAAATGCCTCAGTTTTTCAGAAAAGTATTAAAAATGGAAAAACTCTGAATGTCTTGGTTGCACAAGTCTGCACACCTTTAAATTAATACTGGGTGGATGCATGTTTTGCCTTGATAACTGCACTGAGTCTGTTTGGACAAGTCTCTACCAACTTCTCAAATCTAGATTTTGCAATTTTCTCCAATTTCATCTTGTAGAGTTTGGGTTTACTTAAATTGTGAGGGGACTGCTTATAAACAGCCTTCAGGTAAGTCCAAAGATTTCAAATGAGGTTGAGGTCAGAGCTCTCACTGGACCATTTCAGGACATTCATCTTCCTTATTTCAGCTATTCCACTGTGGATTTGGCTGTGTGCTTTGGGTCATGGTCATGCTGAAAGGTGAATTTGTTCCCCATCTTCAGCTTTTCTGCAGAGGGTAACAGGTTTTTCTCGAAAATCTTTTGGTATTTTGCACTATGCATTTTACCCTCAATCCTCACCAGAACTGAAAACAAAGAGTACTATAGCATGATTCTGCCACCACCATGCTTGACAGTAGGGGCTGTGTTCTTAGGCTGATAGGCTGTGCTGACTATGCACCAAATATATTGTAAATATAAATGTAAATATTATTTGGAATTAAGGCTAAAAATCTCTACCTTCATCTTGTCAGACCACAATAACTTTTTCCACACGGCAATAGGAGATGCAGAGCATTCTTTCTGGCTTCCATTTTGCCACCCTACCCCACACCTCAGAATTGTGGAGAACACATTAAATTGTTGCTATGTGCATATGGTAGCCAGTCCTTGCCAAAAAATCATGCAGCTCTTTTAATATTGCTGTTGGCCTCGTGGTGGCCTCCCTGATGAGTTTCCTCCTTGCATGGTCATGCATCTTGGAGGGATGGGCTGATTTAGGCAAGGTCCTGGTGATGCCATAACTAATCCATTTCTTGATTATGGTTTTTACTGTGTTCCAGTAAAGGTCTTTGATATCTTTTTATAACCCTCTCCTGATTTGCATCTTTCAACAGTTCGATCCAACAGATGTTTTGGTAGTTCCTTGTTGCCCATAGTTGTTTCCTTACACTGGCATGAACTAAGAAACAAAGAAAAGTGCTGGGAAAACCTACAAGAGCAGCTGATTTTACCATGAACTAATCAGAATCACTTCCCTTGGTCACAGATGATGTCAATTAGCTTTGGGCGTGATTTGGATGGTAAATGGTTAGACCTGAGCACAATTACAACTCCCATTATAAAGGGTGTGTAAACACACACAACCAAGATGTTTTAGTTTTTCTATTTTAAATTAATATTCAGAAATGCGTTACCTTTTATTTTTACTTTGATGTTACGGGGTACCATGGGTAAATGAAACTATAAAAAATGATTTAATGTCTTTTCATTTCATGCTTCAAGGCAATAAAAACAAGAAATTTTGAAAATGCGAGCAGACTTTCTAGATACACTTTAAATGTGTAAATTCTAAATGGCTGTGTGAAATCTCATGGCGTTTAAACATAATGGGCAAACTTATGAAAAGTATAAAGTATGACTGATGCTTGTGGGTCAGCTCTAGATTTTTCAGTCCTGTTTATTTTCCCTATGATTGCGAATGTGTAGGAAAGATTTGGTCATACATACAGGAACAACAAGGACGTCATTTGCATGGTGTCAGCGTGTGAGTCACACCAGCATGTGAGTCAGGGAAAAGGGGGACAAGGAACATTGCCCTGTTCCGATTTATTCTCCTTATTCTTTTATTAAATTAAAAAGTTTGTGTGTGTGTGTGTGTGTGCGTGTCTGTGTGAATGGCTGTATATGTGTGTATGTTTACATTGTGATTAGATTATTGTGTTTCACGTGATTCTTATTCTCATTTTGTCTATCTGTGCTACTAATTAAAGCTATCATTTTTTTACCTCTCTTCTTAACATGCTCTGTATAGATCAATGGAGGAAGAGGCTTTGATTACAGTCATTCTTTTTATGAAAACAGTGGAAAGATTAACTTAGATGCTTGGTTAAATAAATACTTATACTACCACAATTCATATATTGTACCTGTGGGAATCCAAAAGCACCTGCTTCTCATTGTGTTTCAAATTATACAACTGTGGTACTTCCTTGTCCTGATACTGCTCTTAAGGAGCCCATGTTTCTTTCTGAGGGCAATAGGTACTAGGGGTCGACCTATATGGTTTTTTCAGGGCCGATACGATAACGATTATCTGTGACAAAAAGAGGACGATAACCAATATTTCAGGCCGATATCTGAATGCTTTTGACATGTTTTTTTTCCGGTGTGAAAAGAAGTAGGCTGTGACAACATGGACTTAATTACAAACCCTCTTTACTTAGCCATATGTTTTCAGGCATACATCACTCACCACTATGACAGTTAAATAAAGAGCAAAAAGATCAAATGAAAATTCTTTCTCAAAGATAAAAATAAGCTAAAAATTGCAATAACTGAAATGTGCATTGTAATATTGACGTTGTGGGTAAATTTCTCTATGGTTATCTTTTTTTGGCAACGCAACAGATGCCTATCGCTATTTCAAAAGCATTCAATTATCGGACGAACGATGGCAATCATTGCGTAAGAAATACAGCGAATTGATGCATCATTTAGGCTGCATTTTCATCATAAAGTATGAAATATCAAACCTTAAAACTAGCCTGTGCGTCCACGCTTTTTCTGAAGCTGCGGGGAGATTCTAGGAGCCCATTTGCTCATAAGTCATTTATGTGAAAAATGGACAGCTCATACAAAAGTAGGGTACCGTGTGGAAGAAGTGTGAAAAAGTTAGCGAATATACTGTGAAGTGCAAACTGTGTGCTGCAAAAATTTTATTTTAATAACTCGACTTCCATGATGATGATGAGGCCAAGTTAAGAAACATCACAGCGGCAAACAGGTATTTTCAGCTTTGCCGCGAGGTTCCGTCATACAGTGCAACCGCAAGCGAGCTGAAGTTTAATTTCGTGAACGGTTGCTTCAATGACGACTGTAATTCAGAAGGGCTGTGCTTTAGGGTAAATTTCTTTGAATGTAGTGAATGCATTTGAAAGAATAAATATACATTACTATTTGTTAAATGTGCAGTGTCAAACTGTTGCAACTTATAGTATAAGTGCACCAATTAGTCCTTATTACAAGTCCTTATTTCTTTCATATTCCAAGCTTGTTTTTTAGCTTAAGCGTAGACTACTTATACTGATTCAAAAAGGTCCAATTAGCCTAGTGCAATTTGGTTAATGGCATGGTTTGAGCACAACGACCATTTTACTGGACACTTACGCTACCTTCCATCCTTGTTTCCAGCAGCTGAAAATGTTTGATTTTCATGGTCAGATAACGTTGTCTGTCTCGGCCAATGAGGGAATTTTGTGGAAAGAATGTTAGCCAATAGCATTTTTTCTGACAGAGGAGATGCGTCGGGATAGTACACGCATCGCTTTTAAAAGTTTTTTTTTTTAAATCAGGAATTTAAATAAAAATATACAGATGACCGATAATCAAAAATTTGCAAATATCGGCCCCGATTATCTAACGACCCGATGATCGGTCAACCCCTAATAGGTACCATAACATGCTGCATTGTTCAAGTCAGGGGACATGTTTGAAGGTATTTTTAGGAGAAAAAACTAAAAGTATTTCAAATCAATAACACCAGCTGTCTGTAGAAATGTACCTATTTTAATGACTACATTTTTTATAATAATAATCATATTAAAGGCTCCCAAGATAATTCTGCTGTATTACAACCCAAAAATGATCTTGGAAACCTCTACACTGCGGTCTGGTGACTTCTTCTTCTTGCTGCTAAAATTCATACAGAAACCATTGTTGTTGCAAACCACTGTACTTGTGTTGCTCCTCTTTAGCCTACATCTAGCATTTTTTCCTGAGATAACCTATCATCCATTCCGATTATCATTTGCCAGGACACTATCTCTCAGGTCTCCATTAAACCACTTTTGAATTCTGACCATTCTTTTTCTATAGCTCCTGAGTGGTGGATTTTCTTTTTAAAATTGCATATATTTTAATGCCTGGAAATGTTAAGAACATAGCGAGTAATGAAACTATATTGAACAATAGGACTGCAAACATCTTGCACTATCTTAAGTAAGCACACTATGCAGTCTGTGTCTATCCCAAATCAAATCTAGTACTGATCATTACAAAACATACAAAGGGGGACTGATTCAGAGGTTTACCATTATACCAGCTGGACTTCTTTCTCACTAATAAATTGTCCCTGAAGCAAAGGGTATGGTATCATTTCACAGTGAACTGAATTTCAAATAAAGCCTAAATCTGTCCAATTTGTTTTTTAGAGCCATTTTATTGGTTATTAGGCACAGACATATATTGATGAGATGTCACGCTTTGGCACCTGAACTAGACTGACTGCAAAAAAATGCTTAACATTAGCCCCCTCCTGCATACTTTGAGGGGAGTCATGCAGACAAAAAGCATTGAGAGGAGGATTACTGAAGGATCCTGGTCCAATGGTCCTCTGTAAACCTTCGACCATGCCTGAATGACTCACTCTCTCCTGAGCTAGCTGAATCATTACAAACATGACCCATGGAAGTGTCCTCCCATAACCTTTCTCCCTTGCATCTGGAAGTATGAGAAACGAGGGTCCCGGGGGCTTGGGTCTCAGAGGCACATTGTCCTTTCGTAATAAGCTAAAAACGGAAAGGGCCATCTGGCTGCTGTTAAACCACACACGGGCTCAGATTCAATCAAAATCGCCAAGCCATATTAAGAGAAGATGCAATTCAGTTGAAAAAAACTAAGTATATTTAACCATATTCAATTATATGTGCTTTATCCTCAGAAAAATCATGCTTATGCTCCTATACAGTATATATATATATATATATTGAAATATGTTGACAAAATCTGTCTTTGTTAGGGACAGAGAGCCTCAAGAAACTATCCTCCCATCCTCCATGTCTTGCTGAGGTAAAATGTGGTATCAATTGGGTGTCTATAAAAATCTCACAAACTGCGCAAGCCAACAACAAATCATGCATGTGACATTGTCTGTATCACTAATGGGGACAGACTGGTTTAAGAAGAAAGGCATATTGTGCCTGTGTTTACTTTACAAATTGCGTACTGTCAGCAGATTTCGAGCTGCAGACCAGAGGTGTCACTGAGGAAGTGTCTGTTTCCTATTATTCAGTAATATATTTCATTATTTATGCCCCATCCCACACCAACATGCTGTCAGGACATAAAAGGCAATTTGTTGTGAAGCTTCTTTTTTGTTAAATTGTGTTGTTTTGTGTCCCTTGTCATATGTATAGTGTATTTTTTTAAAGTGGCAGTGTGTTTCAAAGCCAACTCACAGAGAAACAAGCTCAGAATTTGTTGGTGGCTTCTGCAATCCTTTGTCTAAAATGGGTTTCAAAATCACAGGGGGATCTTTGTGTACTCTTGAAAAGTGACAGTTGTTGCCTTTTTTCAACATAATGAGACCCCATTGTGCATAATGATACAGCCTGTTCTTTAGATGAAAAGCTCATGTTTATTTATTTATTGTTTTAAATCACAGTGAAACAGCTGAATCGCTGCCATGTTCATCTGTGCTGCCACTAACTGAAGACACATTAATTAAAGGGTGACTGTGTATAGCAAACGTGTAAATGTGTCTTATTTCTCTGCAGCCAAGATTCAGGCACTTAAACATGTCAGAGTGCAGAACTCAATTTGGACAATGTTGTATGTCATATATCCCCATAGCTAGAGGGATCAAAGACATTCAAACATTCTTTGCTCAGTTGACTTCAATAGGGCATACTTTCTGTACCTCAGTTTTAGGGAACTGATAGAATACCCTCATTTCACAAATTTCTCTGTTGACTGAGAATAATTTCCCTAGCAACTGCTTATTAATACTAAACAGCACTTTTAATTTTCAAGTTAGAAAGCACAAAATGCTTTGGCAAATTTACATATTGTTTAAATAATTAAATTTACATACTTTTTTATACATAAAGGGTAAAATATTTGCTTGAATGGATATACTTTTCACCCCAACTTATGGAACCATCAAATTAGCATTAAGATAGCCTCACTGTGTATGTCCTGTGCTAGCTGGGAGTGCTGAAGCAAAATATTTACAGTCATATTTTATTTATTTTATTCAATCACTTTCAGGTGCACTCATTAGTGTCCAGTGGCTGTTTTACACACTACAGTTCCCATGCTGCACTGCATGAGAGTCAATAGTCTTTGGAAGATCCTTCTAACCTTTGAAACCAATAGGCACCTGAGGCTAGGAGATGCTCATGTACCATGAGAGAGGGCCCTGGTCAATGTGAGCCCATCTAACCACAGGGGAATTAACCCCCGAAGCCAAATATTTCACATTATTCCCAGTCATTGTCAAATAATGATATAACTTATCTTAAAACTGGCAAATGGCCGGGCCTACAAACTGGGTCTTTACCCTCTATGGCCTTTGTAACTCAGGTGCCCTGAGACACTACGTTTTTCAGGTAACCAATACCGTTTTCTGAAAATTCTAACACTAACAAAAGGAGCTTTCAAACTCATTTTCCAAACTCTTATTTTGTGAAGCATTACTTAGGGTACCAGCTTGAATGCTAAACTCAAAATGAAGCCAAGATTTATCAAGATTTATCTGTGACCTCAAAATATCTGTGCCACTATAAAACTAACTGAATGGAAACCTGTAGAGCATCAGTGGTTACTTCTACTCTTTGCACAACTTCAGTTATAACTGAAGCACCCAAAAAATAAACATGCATATTGTGTGAATTATGTTGATGTCCAATAAAGCTGAATCTAAAATCGCACTTTAATAACATAAAAACAGTTAAAAACGTTTATGATTCCAAATATGATTCCATAAATAGACTACATTCTCCACATATACTGACTGTACTTCATAGAATATATTCAGTTTTTTCAGTCGGTATTATTCAGTTTGTTGGAGCCATATATGAACTTTAAAATAAAGGACTTCAAAGACATTGAAATTTTTTGCTTTAAATAGAAATGAAAGGAAGTATTCATTTTGTGTGGGCTACTGCTGGAACAAAGCAACAACTTGAAATATGCATCCTGAAAAGTATGAAGGAAGTTTATATTGTTTCTATTTTTAGAGAAATTGTGCTTCATTTTTAGAGAAATTGTGCTTCATTTAATACAATATTCAAGACAGGATTATATTTGGGCATGAGGACAGTTAACAGACGAAGCAGGGGTCTTAATGCAATGCTTTAGTCAAAAGCCTTTGAACAACCTTGGAGATGCTTTCACAGGCATATCACCACTGCTGTGGATCAAGGAGGACATGACAGCTAAATCTGAATGTACTTCTTACTAGACACAAACCACAGCACAAAAATACAACCACATACATCTTCCTAGAGATGAGCCTGTTGAGAATTTTGATTCAGCAGACAAGAACTATGATCAATTCTTAAAATGTTAATTCATGCTAAGCAGCTAATACCTCACCCAACTAAATAATTGGTAGTAAAGGAGACTACTCTATAAAATCTAGTTTGTTCCAAAGGAGCATTCATCCCCAAATCGCAATACCTAAAGGAAAAAATGGACACAGCTGTACAAATGCAATGAAAATGTAAAATGGAGATTCCTGATTTAACAGAAAACATGAGCAAGAGAGAACTGAAGCACAATCTGTTCTGTGAGCCTTTTGATACCAAGGACACAGTGTGACCTGTTACAAATTTCTTACTTAAAGTATTGTGTTTTTAGTGTTTTGCCTTTTGGTTCAGTATTATGCTAAATGTTCTGTAATTTGTGTATTTGCTTGAATTCTCTGTGTACCCCTCTATTTCTGACACAACTTAACACAGAAAAAACACCAAACACCAAAGTCAGATGTTGACAACAAACTCTGAAGAGTGCTGGTAATCAGGTAATTAAAATACAAGTAATAATAAAAAACAAACACCTTTGTCAGTACAACAGATGAACATGCAACAAAATGTTAGAAATATTTTGTGCCAATCCATCGTCATCAATTTATTTTCCTTCCTGTGAGTCGGCACATCAGCATCACTGAAGATTGCTCTTTCTAGTCACATCTGATTAGATGCTGAACTCAGTCACAAGACGTCCTTTCCATCTGCTACAAAATTTCCACTACATGCTTATTTCTGTTTCTTTACTTTCAACGTCATTGCTTCTTCAAGACATCTTAAGTAAATTTCATATTTTGTCACTGAATAAAACTGTAGCTGTTCGGTATAGCTGGATCCTTCATTTGTATCCACAGGAAAACTGTAATATTTATGATAGGAACAATGATATCTTGTATATTCAGTTCTCTGCTCATAAATTATGATAATTATATTCATTTCTGTCTCTTGAACTATCGATATGTTCTCATTTATAAGGAGATGGCAATTACTATCGTGGAAGAGGAACCATTCTTAATGTATCATTTGTCAACGCAGTATTCCCATTGTGACAGATGATTTCGTTGTTTTCAGTAGCACATTTCAGTCCACATACTGTGAGTACAGCCAAGCCCGGGGCGCAGATCCAGATATGTCTGCTATCCTGACATTTCAGGAACCCATCGTGAGGCTTCTCCTGCTTCACCTCCATCACATGGCTCAGTTCCCTGACTTAAACTTCAGTAAGATAACCTAACCTTCGCTATGACATGCATTTACAGGCAGCTGATACTTGGCATGCACAAGTTAGCCTCCCGTTAAAAGCAATAAGATAAAAAGAACTGGAAACATCTTATGCGCAGATAAATATCAGGTCCTTACCATGCTGTGAGACTGTTCAGATCCAAGGGGAGAATTCAGCAGCCGACTGCTTTAACAGGAGAGTGAGAATGGTGAGGAGAGAATTACCAAGCCACTGCAATCACTAAGAAAGTGACAAGGCTTCTTGGAGTGTGAGAAAAACAGCGAGCAGGAAGCATTTGTCACATATGTGGGAACTAATTACTGCCCAAAAGGACCAAAAAAATCCTGGGTCAAGTCTAAGGCCATGGAAAGAATGAGAATGAGATGAGGCTATTTTTCCCATTTATTTTTTCTCAAAAAGCCAGAGGAAAACATGTTCTGTTGGGTCACTGTCTTTCTTTGGAAGTTTTGAAAATGTCTGTTTTTGCTTCCCCAGATGTGAAGGTCACTGGCGAGATTCACAATTGCAAAGAGAGCTGTTTCTCATAGATTATGAGGCAAACAATGGCCAAGACTGTGAGCTTGCAAGGACGCTCTTCAAGGCAACAAAGCCTCTTCTGTGTTGCCTTCAGCCCCTCCAGTCTGTATTAATTGCATTGACCCTCTGTATCTATAAATCTTTATACACGTCAGACCATTCACACCAGTGTACACTATACACCATTGCAAAGTACATACTATACATGTTGAGGAACTTCATGCAGATACCTTAGGAGCTTGTGGTTATTCTATCAGAGGGATGTAAAAGAGGACAAGTACTGTATCAAAACTGCACAGTATTCTGCAAAAAACTAGCTGTTCTGAACTTTGGAGGTAGCCACTTGTTATTCTGTACAGTTCAAACTTTCCAACAGAAAATTTCCTTTGGAAATTCCTCAGTGCAGTTTTAAAGTCACTGTGCAACTAAGAAAAAAATCTATCTTGCGGGCATCTACATTCATATAGAGTCTTGATGTTATTCTGTTAGTGTTTTCAACAGCTCATACAAAGTGTCCAACAAAAGACTGCTGAATCATTGGACACTTCAGTAGATACAGAGACCTTACAGCTAACTGGGTTCCTAAAATGTGATAGGAGGAGTGTACAGATTACTGTTTATAATACTATTTACCATATCATTTTTTTCAGTTCATTTATTATAATCAGTAGTAGTATTTGTGTTTGCATGAACTATAAAGCACTCATCACTACATCACTTCCTCCTCGTCTTCAACACATGTTATAAATCACTTAGTGTGATCTAAGTGAATCAGCCTTTGGTAATTGCACACCTTTTTGTAGCCCACAGGCTTTGTTTGAATTTCAGTGAATGGTTAGCTGCATATTCTCACAAATACATGTCAGTAAGATTTTAAGCACTAGCAATGAACTTTCAAGCACCGTAAGTCTGAATTGTAATGTGTTATTTGGTATCATGAAACATAAATAACTACAGTACATAGTAGCTGGTTTGCGATCTGAAGCTAAATGTTACTCTAGCTAGCTAGTAGTAATTCTCTAATATGCTTTCAAGCTCTGACTTTCATCATAAAATTTGATGCATATGCCTAAAGTCTACCAAGAAATTGGTAGCATACTTTAAGATTAAATGCTTGATAGAAGTAAAGAGAAGAATACAACAATAGGCACAGACTTAAGAGTAGATGCCAATAAAGAGTGGGATGTGACCATGTAGAAGAAAACACCTACCTTTACCTTAGATAGTTCAGCTAGATGGAGTATGTACTTGCCAGCCATTTTTAGACACTCAGGTGGCCTTACTGTTGATGAAAAACATTAATTCTGGAGTTTGTAGCTCTAAATAATACCTACATTTCATCTAATAGAAACAATAGAAACAAGGCACAAGGCATAAACTATGTCAGGGGATTAATATCACCCATACAGAGAGTAAACTACATTATGCCAGCCATCAAGGACAATTCATGGATATTTTCACACTTGACTACGTTTGGCTGGGTACACAGCCCAGTGTGTATAATTGAGAACACGTGTGAGAGTCACCAAGTGAAATGAATGCAGCGTTTCATGGCAACCAACAAAATATTAAATCATAAATCAACCACAGAAGCTGCCTGACAAATTAAACATGTGGCAGAGATCTCATCTGGTGTCTGCGCACAGAAACACACAGATGCATCCAAAAACTCCAAAAAAAGGTAGCTGGCTACGATTAACGGATACCTGTTTGGGATACAACAAGGCTCAACTGCAACTTTATGGCGTCACATCATTCATGTATATCACAGTAGTGTTTCACAAAATCCTAACAAACATGAGTCTGACTAATGCAATATAGAGTAAAAAGAGAAGCCTCTCAGAGGACAGTTAGTCCAGAGATATTCTTGTGGGCAACATTGACAGAAAACTGATATGTAACATCCAGCATATCAAATTATTCTTCAAAGCTCTTCTTTAAAGAATCTGTCCTGACTGACCTACTAACTTGTTTCATCTGCTGCCCCCTCTACCAATAACTTTCAAAGGTTTAATAAAAAAAAACACTAACCAATCTAACACTTTCAAGTAATTTGAAATGAATCAAGGTATATACTGTAGGCTTATTTAGACCAAATTGCCTGTGTATTTACAGTTAACAAATTCCATGATAAAAGGCCATTTATTTCCAACCACTTGACCCGTCACCTGAATATGTGTAAACTGGCAAACTAAACTGACGTAATTAGTAAAATATTTCAGTATAAATTCACACCAAAACACCTGGCCATTATACAGTACACAGACTGAACAAAACTGAACAATTTGAGTATTTTAGGCATTTCAAGATTAGCCACATCCTGAGCTCGAGACTGCTAAAGTGCCCTTAATGGACTAACAGCATTGTTCCACCAGTAAAAACCTTTATCAATTCAGACTGAATGTAATACAAAGTCCCACTTAAAACATAGCCTCAAAACAGACAGAGGTGATGGTTATCCACTCCTCACATATCTGTGCGCTGTATTGTTTAAATTTCTGGCCGCCGTGACACCTGGTCCCTCTGTATTTCACACCTATAGCCCAATGTACCTTTAACCTCTTTGGTCACTACCCTTTTTCCTCAGTCAATACTTACATTTTTGTTGATCAGGGACTCCTTTGGACAGGGGCAGGATCTTTCTTGCAAGGTGCAGAGGGAAGGGGCTAATTGGAATTTCTCTGATTTTTTTCTGACATGACAAGATGCAAGCTGACCAAGTGCAGATGGAAGTTGGTGGTGTGCTCAGCTAATAAGCTGTTGTCTAACAACAGTCAGGCTGAAGACTGAAAACTCACTCATATTCAAAGTACATCTTGGTTCAGCTAATCCCACAGTACGATCATTCCTTCTATATTCTCATGTTTTCTAAGTAAAAATATATAACCTCAAATTGTATGTTATGCTGCATGTTATGTAATGACTTGTACTATCAGTTGCAACAGTGATGATTTGATATCATCTCCATTCTTAGCCTTACATTTTGTATGCACTTTTGTAAGACACTCTGGATAAGACTGTCTGCTAAATTACTAAATGTAATGTAAATACAACAACAGGATCATCACACATTTCTAACTGGTTCACTATTCCCTTACGACAGCACATAACATCAAAGAGAAACTTATTTAAGTGTGAAAAAAATCCTCAGTAGCTACAGGCAGCACACTAACAGGCATCACTTTGAACATGCTGCACTCATTACCTGGGAAATCACTGCCCTTTTGGATGTCTTCATTCTCATTTAAACGGGACAGTTCTTAAATGCTGTATATTCAGACAGTACTGTATTTCAGCACAATCTTTGGTGTCTTAATTTCCTCTTGAAAACCAGCCAATTTTGTACTGTTGCTGTGTACTATCTGTTATGGCTGCCATCTATTGTGAAATACGAATGGACTCACAATTGTATAGTTAGGTTTTCAAACATTGTGTCATTTCATCTGCCATTGGTACCAGCAACACAGATACTACTATTGCAATCTTTATGCTGGCAAAGGCTTCAAAGGCCTGCACATTTTAATGGCTTACAGTGACATAGCTGGTTGATATTCCTTGGCATACCCTTTTGCAAAATGTTCAGGCCATTTTTATTCCACTATTAAGAAATCGTAGATATGGTGATAACTACCTACTGAAATTCCAACAAACCAGAGAATAAATACTGCCTACATAATTATTACTTTATGTAATTCCTTGCTTCGATTCTTGTTCCAAATCTTACTATTTTAATCACCAACACAAACCTTTTTTTAATGAAATTACACATCTAGCCATTCAAGACATTCACTTCTGATTGCAGCCTTGCAATACAAAACATATTAATCAATGATTAATACATCTACTGTGTATCACTCTTTTTGTTGTGCTGATAGATGTTCATACACTTGGTCACATAACAGAAAAGTACACATAAGAGATTACTTCCATAGGTTGGCATAAAACTGTTTGTCCAGAAATGAGATCAAAGCCCTTCTCAAAACATGTGTTCAAGATAACGAGTAAAGCGTGCTTGAAATTAAGGAGTTTGCCTTGTTCCACAGCACTTGGTGAGACATTGAAACGTTTGCTGATGTCTCAGTAAAAGCAGATGAATAAATAAACAGAGATATTCAGTGGGGATTATAACATGAGTTAGATAAAGGGAGAGAAATGATGCAAACATTGAGCTTTATGGATGTCAAAGTTGTTCCTCCTCACACTTCACAGCTTCACCTACGCAAAAACACCTTATACACATTCTATTGGAATAATTCCTTCACCAAGTTTCCATCCACAAGACCACACCATTTATGCTATTTTCACATATCCATTTTGCCATTTATGAACACTAGGTGCAGCAACATGTCATTGAGGCTAAGCTACACATTTCCAGATAAAAGAGCCTGCCATTTTCTCTCAGATCAAGAATTCATTTCATTAAATATCTACTATCTGTCTCTCACAATAAAACAGTTTGTATTCCTTTCTGTGAAAAACAATTGCACCCTGTGTGACTGTGTTTTACTGTACATACTGGCACAGATTTATCACACTGAGAATGAGGTTTACCACAAAAATGAAGACTAAACTGTACTGGGAGAACACATTTTTTGGTGAGGATACCACAAGACTGCTTAGCTTGAGGGTCAGCAACTTCCACTCTGAAAATGCTAGCTACAGTATCTCTTCTTATTCATTGCTTTCAGTTTATAAGTATCACATCCCTCCAGGATGATTTTAAGCAACTGATTAACATACAGATTCTTAACATATTTGGATAAAATGGACATTTATGTTTTAGGGTTATTATTAGGGTGAGGGTTAGAGTTTATCAAAAATAGAAATAATGTATTTTCTGTATAGTACTTTTATAAAACCCTTTATTAAATAAAAAATATAAGTGACATCATGAGTTTCACTATTTGAATTACTAGTGCTACAATCAATGTCCTGAACTAAATTCTTTCAAAAATAAAATGACAATATAAATGACATTGATTATTTGAGTGATTATGAGGGCAGACAGTGGTAGATCACAAAATTCACTGTCAAGCACTGCCTCTGTTATAGGTGCCTTGCCAGTCTTCATGCTTGCTCTTCATGCTCTTCCTCTCTTACAATTCCAGAATGGTCAATTTTTTGATTGTCAGAAAGCAATGGCTTTCTTTGTTCTACCATGGCAACTGGCACCCAAGCACTTATATTTTATGTGCTAGGTGTTTTTGTACTTATTATCGAATACAAGATTCACATTACAACTTATAATTTTAACAGATTTTTTCACCTATTATGCATCTATGCACCGCTGCACTCAATTGAGTATCATATAACATGTGCTAGATGATTCTTATAAACAGATTAAACAGCCTTAGTTAAGGATTTTGTCCCAGTTTTTTGGATTACTTCATACAGTCAATAACTGTTATGAACAGAGCACACTTCATGTACTAAGCGTTCTACAAAATTCTGTAAATTTTGTCATTTTAGCAAGTGTGATGCTGTTACTGACAACAGAGGAACTATCACCCCAAAAAAGTGTTGAAAATTCTGTAACACGGCAGTAGTCGTTTATGACTCACAAGAAAAAGGAAGAAGAAATTGCAGGCTCCATTCATGAAATGCTGTTTCAGCAACTATTTGGCAAACATTCCATAACTATTTCCTCTAAATGTTCTAAAACCTCCTGTGCAGCACCAACAGTAAGTGCTCATCTCTTATTGAGTCCATATCAGCTATTTTCTGGACTAATTAAATTATCAATTAGTATTTACACTGGACATGCAAACGCAAATGAACATATAGAGTATGTAAGCAGCATCAAGTAGAAATATAAAAACACGTATGTATGGCTAAATACTGTATGAGCTGTATCAATTATCATTTCATTTTAATTTATATATTAAAAATGATTATACTTCCAAAGTCTTCAAAATATTCTTAAAATTCAGCCATGGACACACTGTGGACACAACACCTTACAATTTCTGTCTAATAAATATTTCCAGCAGATGTACCATACTGTGACACTAAACTCACAGTTACAAACAGGATCACAGTTATATTTTATACTCATCACAAACTAAGAAGAAAACCATCTTATAGACATTCATGCACACACAAACAAGGACCTGTGTGAGGTAACAGCTCTTGGTGAATGTCTGTCCCTCCCCCTCAATGTAGCATTACACAACTTGTCTGAAACTGGATTCCAGTCAAGGCAGAGGGTGGCAAACCATAGCAGGAATACCACTGGACCTATGAGCTGGGTCAAGATGGGGCAGTGGTGAAAGTTTTTTTACCTACTATAAGTTATCTGTAGCCATAAAATACATATTCCAGCATGCACAAACACTGAACCATACCTCTCTGGATCAATACTGAACATTTCAGACATAGTGGAATTAAATTTTGTCTTAGGCATACCAGCTAAAAAATAAAGCCCAGTTTACTAAATTAGGTAGTTAGGGGTGTTGTCTTGGTTATCACATTTATTTAATAAGACAGAGAAGCAAAAAGAAAATAGCTTGTGAAGACAAACACATTTAAAGTCATTTTGCAGCCTGACCTGCAAAGCAGAGCCCTACTGACATGGCTGATGAAAAGAAACCTGTGCATTTGTGAACAGAAAGTTGTGGTAACCTTAAGACAGATCTCCCAGCAAAGTATACAGATCAGATAAGACGGTGCACAGCACAGCTGAGAAGGAAATGAGTCCTGGTCACCGACCTGACAGGGCATGACATGGCAACATCGCTAAAAGGCCAGACCTTTTCACCAGACTGGAATGTACCACTACCTTGCACTTCCCTGTGACATCATCCTACCTGACAGACATGATCACTATAATATGCACCGTGATCAGACTGAAACTGGGTCTACGGTCCATCAGTGGTTTAGAAATTGCTAAATCTCTACACAGTGGTATGCATACTAACACCATTTCTCCTTGATGTCTTGCAGGAAGGTTTCATCATGTATATGTAACAGACAAGGCTGCATATGGTAGAATTATTCTTCAGAGGTTGATGAGAGGAGCACAGACAAATATGAATATTATTCACAATAAGGAGGAGCATTATGCCATTAAACACCTGAAAAACTGACCAGGCTGCAGCTTCACCATCAGTATTTCTAATGAGAACAACTGTAAATTTACACAAACGTAAACTAGAAGCAATAGAAACAATGGAGTCCCCCAAGCTGCAACCAAGGGCATGTGTACCATACATCTTTGACTGCTGACCCTTTTTGTTCCAGTGACAGACCAGCGAGTTGTATCCTGGTTTACAATCGGAGGACACCTGCTGTCAGTTGTCTGATGTCAGTCTTCTTAACTGCAATCAAGCTTTAAAAATAAAGAGGACACGTCTGACACCTTGCTAAGAAAAATCGTACACTTTCTTAATGCCGGCAGTTTTTTTTAACCCAGTATCTTCAGACAGCACAGTCTGAATTGTATGTACTGCTTCTCAGAATTCTATACATGCCGACATAGGGGCTCATGTCATTCTGATGACGTTTTGGAATGAGGAAGTCTTCACTTTCATTGGGAGGAAAAGGTTCTCTTTATCTGATCAACTTCATACAAGACGGGGGGAACGCGCGTCTGCCCGCTTGTGTGCTCGTGTGTGTACGGGCATGATGCTATGCTATCACTAAGTTTCGGGGAAAAAACACATCTCCCTTCTGACAAACAGATGAAGATGACTTTAAATCGAATGACTTAAATGCGGCGATTTCACGTATCTCTAGCCGAAAGATAAGTTTTCAAATTTGGACAGTGGGTGTAGACAGTAATAAATAAAAACGCAAGCATTACGATTGAGCAAATATCGTGGAGAAGAACTCCCAACAGCACTCTTTCGCTACTTCGATTCCCACTGTACTCTGTTCCGGCCCCTTGAGCTTTAGGCTTGGAAATAAAGTGTCACTAACGAAATCAAGCCATAAAAGCGGAGATGTTAAGTTAATCGGTTACTCTTAGTGTTAATACCATGTCCAGCAACACCATGTACAACAAAAACTTTTGTTTTAAGTGCCATTGTTTTTCTATGCTTTTAGAGAAAGGCAGAAGATTATAAGAATCATCTTTTGCACTCGGTTTATCGGTCGTTTATATATCCATCTATATGAATTCATTTGTTTATCCAAAACAAAAGAAGTGTGGTCTTACCTCTAAAACCTGAACGTAACTTGCAGGAAACCATCCTCGTTTTCCATCCTTCTCTCCTTCCCACCAACCGCCAGCCGATGCTTGTATTACTTTAATTATTTCCCCAGCTTCGAACCTCAATCCCTGTTGGTGTTGATCTCCACTGAAGGCGTATAAACTTTTGCAGTAAGATCCAGACATCGCAAAACCGAGCACACGCACATATGAGCCAAAATGTATTCGCTGCTTTTTCTCCCTCGATTTCTTTCCTGAATATCAGTCTATGTTTAACCGTAGATATTCAAGTATTTCCTGCTATTCTAGAATTCGAAGGGGCAGTCCGGTTAAACAGACATCAGCCCCCGAGACTAAGAGAATCTCTCAATTCGCAGACTTTTTACTCCACGGTGCTGCCAACCTGAGTGTGCTGTCCTCACTTCTGCCTTGCTGTGCTGCGTCTGTCCCTCTGTTTGGGTGCAGGAAGGAAGCGTGATCTCATCATTTAAGGGATGTAGAGCTACTATTAACATTGAGCGGTGGTTTATCCAATGTAATCATTATTTTCGTAACGTCACGTTTTACTTTGTGGGAGACAGACCTATCAAGGAAATTCCCCAGCACCACCTCTATTTTTTAAATAATGGGTGTCTTTGTTTTAACTATGTGTTCAATTAAAACATGTATATTTCAATGAGTTTAGCATCTATGACATTCTCATGTCTTATTTTTTGTTTGTTTTTACATACACCCATCTACACACATAGGTTGATTTAGTAGCAGTGATCAAATTTGAAGTATTCATTGGAGATGATTTATTAAGCAATAGACTCTCTATCGTAATACATTTTTAACACATTTCTGCATTTATTAAATGTGACTGTTATATTGGCTGTTATATGGACTGAATAAAGGTCATACCGTGTATTGCTATTAATTTAACCAACGAAGTATTTTACCCATAATCAGAAGCAATCACACAGAATGTACAGGGATAAGTAACTACGTCCTCTTTGTTCTGATTTAGCCTTTATGGAGCGAACTTTGGATTTGACTTGCGTTTAAACACTGCTCATGCTAGCTTTGTCCATTATGTTACTTTTATTATTATGATAAATGGACTTGAAACGGAGTATGAAATACGGTACAGCAAGCCACGCATATAAATAGCTCCCTCTCCTGGAGGATATAGACTGGAAATACAGCTTTGTACTCCAAGGAAAAGGTTGTGTGTTATGAATTTACACTAACTTAAATTTTCAACTGAGACATTGACATAGCTAGCGATTCAAAAGGGCTTTATTTATTTATTTATTTATTTATTTATAAGACTGTTCAAAAAAGGTGTTACTTTTGTGATTAGCTTGATTTGTTCAACTGAGCATTTGCTTTTGCTATAGCAGTAGGATATTGGAGCTAGGAGTTTCACAAACAGTGGTCTCCATTTCAATATTGAACCTGTAGAAAATTGTGTTGCTTTGTGTTTCCATATCAGCCACCGTTTTCAGGGAAGTGAAAATGGGCTTTCGTCTGTTTCGTCTGACTTGTCCGTTCTGTCAACATCCATTCATTGCGTTTTGTGTTCGGCTTTACGTCGGGGCCACGGTAGGAGCATCGGTTCACGCGGCCCTGGATAACCAACCAATCCTACTACCACCACATGCAACAAGAGCAACTACAAGAACATTGTGACCAACAACATCATGCCCAGAAACACAAGCAGGCGTAAGCGCAGACCTTCTCTAAGGCCTGCACTCACAGTCATCTCTGCCAATGTCGAAGGGATTTCTACTGTGAAACAGAACATTTTAGCCGAGCTGTGCAGCAACCTCCAGTGTGACATCCTGTGCCTTCAGGAGACAGACAGAGGAAGGTCCAACCACCGCCCAACCATACCTGGTGTGGTCCTGGCTACTGAACGCCGTCACCAACAATATGGCAGTGCCATATTTGTTAAAGTAGGCTCAATTATAGAAGCAACATCAATGTCTGAAGAAAATAACATTGAGGTTCTTACTGTTGAGCTAAACATGCAACTTCTATCTACAAACTACCACCAGTAGACTTCAAGTTCCCCTACTCTGTTCCAAGTGTACACAACAAACCGCAAATCATCACTGGAGACTTTAACAGCCATAGTACCCAATGGGGGTACAAAGAAACCAACAAGGATGGTGAAGCTGTAGAGAAATGGACAGACATCCACCAACTCAGTCTCATTCATGACCCCAAGCTCCCACATTCGTTTCACAGTACCCATTGGAGACGCGGTTACAATCCAGATGAGGATAAGGATAAGAATGTTTTTATTGTCATTCCAGGACATGTTGTACATGACAGGGAACGAAATGAGGTACTCAGGTCCCGGTTCGGTAATACAATTAATAATAATAAAAATCCAGACAGAGCAATAATAAAATCAAAAGAAGCACACAATAAAAACACCATTAAAGATAAAAATAAGTAAATAAATATATAAATATGAGTATAAAGTGAGCCGAGTGTGAGGAGAGGAATAAGACTTTAAAAATCTAAAAGATAAACAGACAGTGGTAGTCATAGCAGCAAATTGTTCAATGAGAAGCAGCAATTGTTCACTGAGATTTCAGTCTTAAAGTGCAAAATTTATCAGTCTCAAATTGCAGCAATGCCCTGATATGGAGTAATAATGCCCTGATGTGGTGTAATGGTAATAATCACAAAAGCAGCAATTGTTCAGTTAGATGCAGAATTTGTCAGTCTCACAGCATCCGGGAAGAAGCTATTCCTCAGCCTGGTGGTTCTGGCCTTGATGCTGCGTAGTCTCCTGCCTGAAGGGAGGGGGGCAAACAGCCCATTAGCAGGGTGGGTAGAGTCCCTCATGATGCATGAGGCCTTTTTCCTGCACCTGCTGATGTAAATGTCACTGATGGTGGGTAGGCTGCAGCCAGTGATCCTCTGTACAGTCTTTACCACCCGCTGCAGTGCCTGTCTGTCTGCAGCAGAACAGTTACCATACCACACAGTGATGCAGGAAGTGAGGATGCTCTCCACCACACATCTGTAGAAGGAGATGAGGACTGAGGTGCCAAGGACAGCGCGCTTCAGCCTCCTCAAGAGGTAGAGGCATTGGTGGGCCTTCTTCACTGGGCTGGCTGTGTTGATGCTCCAGGTGAGGTTGTTAGAGATGTGCACCCCCAGGTATTTAAAGCAAGAGACCACCTCAACAGCTGCTCCCCCATTGTGGAGGGGAGGGGGAGTGGTGCCGGTCTTCATAAAGTCCACAGTCATCTCCTTTGTTTTCTTTAGGTTGATGGAGAGGTGGTTTACTTTGCACTAGGCCTCCAGTTTTTCCACTTCCTGCCTGTACTCGGACTCATCACTGTGAGTGATGAGTCCCACCACTGCTGTGTCTTCCACAAACGTCACAATATGATTGCTCAGATGCTTGGCTGAGCAGTCATAGGTCAGCAGTGTGTACAGTAGGGGGCTCAGGATACATCCCTGGGGGGAACCGGTGTTGAGGATGATGGGGGAGAATGAGATGTTGTGGATTCTGACAGACTGGGGTCTGTTTGTTAAAAAGTCCAGTACCCAGTTGCACAAGGATGAGCTCAGTCCAAGTAGTGTCAGTTTGTCTATCTAGATCTTGCCGCTGTCACCAACAACATTGTGCAAAAAGTTTGTGTTGGATCCTATCCCTCAGAGTCAGCATCGCCCAATTGGCATTTAAGTTAATGCTGCAGTAACACCTACAATAGTGCCTTTTAGAAGGTGCTTCAACTACAAGAAAGCTGATTGGAATGGTTTCACACAAGAACTAGATCAGAAAGTTAGGAGGATAGTCCCAACTTCAAAGAACTATGATAGGTTTGCTGTACTAGTAAAGAAGACTGCTCGAAGATATATCCCACGAGGCTGTAGAGTGGAATACATCCCTGGACTTTCTAAAGAAAGTGCCAAACTCTATGACATCTACGTAGACATGTACCAGACCAATCCTTTCTCAGACGAAACAACTGCCAAAGGTGTGGAAGTGATGGAAAGCATTTCTCGGGAACGCAAGAAAACCTGGCATTTCTTGATTGAGTCAAAGGACATGACACACAACAGCTAAAAAGCATGGTCAACCATCAGAAAGCTTCACGATGACCCAAAAGCAGCCCCTAAGCACCCAAAGGTTTCTGCCAACCCAGTTGCCCACCAAGATCAAGCTTGACCGCGAAAAGTACAACAATGACCCTGGCTTCACAAGATCCTTCACCATGGAAGAGCTGAACACAGGCATCTCTTCACTTAAACCTGGAAAAGCCATTGGCTTGGATAACGTCACAACTGAGCAGATCATGCACTTTGGTCCTGAGGTTAAGAACTGGCTCCTAAAACTGTACAACCACTGCTTGAGATCTCTTGAGTTACCTAAGATCTGGAAGAAAGCTCATATTCTTGCTCTGCCAAAGCCGGGGAAAGATCCATCAGTTTCCAAGAACTATTGGCCCATGTCGCTACTGAGTCACACCTACAAGCTTCTTGAGCACCTCATTCTTAACAGAGTTGTTCCTGCTATTGATGAACACCTCATCCCCAACTAAGCAGGTTTCCATCCAGGCAAGTCAACAACTAGCCATGTACTCAACCTCACACAGTACAACGAAGATGGTTATGAGGAGGGGAACGTGTTCGTCTACTTGTCAGCTGCCTATGATACTGTCAACCACAGATGCATTCTCTATAAAATCTTAGAGATCACTAAGGACATCAAACTGACGGAGTTCATTGAAAGCATGCTGGCTAACAGGCGCTTCTTTGTTGAATTGGGTGGGAAGAAGAGTAGATGGAAAACACACAAGAATGGTCTTCCACAGGGGAGTGTGCTAGCACCACTCCTCTTCAACATCTACACTAACGACCACATAGCGAGGGAACCAGATGGTTCATTTATGCAGATGACCTCGGTGTCGGAACCGATTTCAGAGTTGTAGGAGAAAGACTCTCCAATGCTCTCAACGAGCTGACACCATACTATGAAGAAAACCACCTTTGTGCTAATCCATCCAAGACACAGGTGTGTGCCTTCCACCTCAGAAATGGTGAAACCAAGTGCAAGCTTGAAGTTACATGGTCAGGAACAACCCTCCAGAACTGCGAGCACCCAGTTTACCCTGGAGTCACCTTAGACAGATTTCTCTTCTCAAACACCATGTAGGGAAGACTAAAAGCAAAGTGAGTTCCAGAAACAACATCATTAGTCAACTGACAGGTACAACTTGGGGAGCAAGTCCAGGAACTCTGAGATCTTCTGCTCTAGCTCTTTGCTACTCAGCTGCTGAATATGCCAGCCCTGTATGGGAAAGATCTTGCCATGCCAAGAAGATGGATCCTGCTCTCAATGCTACATGCCGCCTGATCACTGGATGCCTAAGACCAACTCCAACTGACAGCCTCTACATCCTAGCGGGCATTGCCCCTCATTAGATCAGACGCAGAGTATCTAGTATGAAAGAGCACCAGCGCCAAGTAGGAGATGAGCGGAACCCTCTGTTTGGTCATGTGCCAGCACAGAGCTGCCTCCAATCAAGAGAGAGCTTCTTACACAGTGTCAACCCCCTTGAAGCCTCACCAGAAAGTACCAGAGTTCTAAAGTGGGAGGAAAGACTACATCACCTCTCACCAACAGACAAAATGTTCTTGAGTATGCAAGAAGGTCATCATCATCATCATCATATACTTTTATTGATCCCTCATGGGGAAATTCATCCTCTGCATTTGACCCATCCTACACACACAGTGAGCTGTGAGCACACACACACACACCAGCAGTGAGCACACACACACCAGGAGCCAGGAGCAGTGGGCAGCCACAGTGCAGCGCCCAGGGACCACCTCCAGTTCTTTTTGCCAGTACCTTGGTCAGGGGCACTGACAGGAGTATTGACCCTTACATGCATGTCTTTTGATGGTGGGAGGAAACCGGAGCGCCCGGAGGAAACCCCCGCAAACACAGGGAGAACATGCAAACTCCACACAGAAAGGACCTGGGACAGCCAGGATTCGAACCCAGGACCTTCTTGCTGTGAGGCAACAGTGCTAACCACTGAGCCACCGTGTTGCCCAACCACCAGGCTCTGATTTACATCGGACAAAGTGACAAGTGACATCGGACAAATGCCTCAACAGATTGAGATGTGGCGTTGGACGTTCCAAAGTGGGCCTAAACAAATGGGGATACAAAGGCAACCAGGATCTCACTCGTGTATGTGGTACACAACCAAAAACCATGGAGCACCTACTAAGATGTCCATCATTGGAGCACCAATGCACAGCACAGGATCTTGCAGGATACAATAATGTTGCTGCAGAATGTGTTCAATTTTGGTTGAATCACATCTAGCTTTGTATGAGGACTCGCCAAGAACTAGAAGAAGAAGAAGAAGACGAAGAAGAAGAAGGCTTGGCATCGTCTGTAAATTTGCCCCTTATTTTAATTTTGCTTGGGACATTGTCTACATTATTGTATTCCAGTTTAACTACCTCAGAAATTGCCATTGTCAATGTCACCATTTATACTTTATGTTCATCACCATGCTTTCAATTTATAATGAATCAGTGGTGTTTTATGTGAACTGAAGTAATGTTAATAACCCAATATTGTGTTTGTTATTCTTACGGAAGAATTCTGACCAGCAATATACTTTATATCACGCATCTGTGTAATCGTTTACTGAACTGTTTTATTTTGTATTATATTTCAGTTTACACCTTGTTGAACAGTTAGACAGATACTGAGCCATAAAAAATGGCGACTGTCAAATGATGTTAAAGATTTGTTTGAAATGTAACCACAAGATGGCGACAATAGATTAAGGGTAGTATTGTGTAAGTAATACAAGACCATTCTGTTATCAGCTTTGGCTGTAGTTTGTAGTAAAGTGTACTGTGGCCATCTTGCACATAAGTTATTTTCTTTTTAAGTATTTTACAAAGATATTCAGTACTATTTCATACTGCATTCCTTTTAATTGATATAAGCCTTAATGAAACAAATCATAATAGAAAATTCACCAAGAGTGTGTAGCAGAACTGTAATGAAGCTGTGTGTTTTAATATTTTTATACATGTTTGCGAGTTTTTTTTAACATGGTTATAAACTCAATTTCTATGAAAAAAATCATATAACTAAAATGAAAATAATATAGTGCTGTAGAAATCCACACCACTGATAATAACCCTGATTATATGATTATGTGCCTGAAAGTCTTGAAGGAGACAAATGTGCAGAAAGTTAAAAAAGCATTGCTTCCTCCTGCCAGCCAAGCCAAGGTAAGGTAAGGAAAATAAGGCTCTAATGAGTGCAGCAAAGGCATTTATTCACACAAGCTCTCTAATACAGAACACACAGCTCATATTGTATGAGTCCTGTGAAGTGTCTTCTCTCCATGTGCCTGTTTTGTTCACTCTTCTTTACCCTGTGGGAAGTAAACAGGATTTTGAAATTATTATGCATTTAAGTGGTTCTCATGACTGTAAACAAATAAATGAATGATGTCTTTTAATAAATGATTTAAGCAGAAGATAGAAAAAGATCTGATTTGTTACAGGTTGCAAAAACTGACAATAATGTGAAGTGGTTTCACTTGTCCAGTATTCTTTATACCAGAAACAGACAGCAGGTCTGCTCAAAGCCAAAGGTTTTCAAGTCTAAATCAAATGTTACTTTTGAATAACAATAGCCTCTCTGTCACCCAAAAAAGGCTGGCTATCAAAACATCAGTTTTAACTAATCCTGTTACCTGGGGACTTACAATGCAGATAAAATGCATTCTCTGTAAATCTATGTTTGTTTGTTTTTTTTAGTGCTCCTGAATGCTTGCCACAAATATGTCCTGCTTACATTACAGGTAATTGTTTCTTATGTGGATGTCCGAGGTGCACCCTTATTCTCATCTACATCTACCTGTACTGTTATTCAATATACATTAATAGCCATTTAACTGTGCAGAGCAAAAATTGAGTATATTTGGAAATAAAAAATCACATGAACTGTACTGTATGATCATATGACAGTTTTTGATAAAGTGTTTCCATACCCCATCCTTAACCCATTGAAACAACTTTAAAATACAACGCTCGTCAGTCATGTGCTGGGCAGGAATCTAGGGGATTAGTTGCTCCACATTAACACTGTTTGCACTTGGCACAGGGTGGCACTGCACAGAGTTGACAGGTCTGTATTCATATTTGAAAATGCTTGTACAGTTTTAAAGGAGGCCATTTTCATTCCACATTAATTATTGTCACATGTTGAATGCATATGCCTAGATTAGCAAACAACAAATGAGGATCCCATCATGCTACAAGGCATTACTATATATACTGTGTGTGAATATTGTGTGTATATTTAAGTACTTTGTAAGTTTTGCAATTACTCTGGAGGCCAACACCATAAAGACCTGCATAAATAGCAACTTACTATCAGTGGATTGCACTAATAATAGTCTAAAATGTTTGTATCGTATTCTTTATTCTTTATTCTCTGCACTAACACCTAAGGTAGCAGCTACTCTGGCTAGGGTCAACACACAACAAAACATAACACATATTAGACATATAACAAATGTAACAAGTCCAAAAAAATCATATTCAAAACAAGTAAAAATCAATAAAAAAACTAAACATCACAACACATCAAATTGCATTCCATTGTGGTTGTTCAGGTTGATATTAGGGCTGTTGTTATTGTGCTTTTTAGTAGTTTTTTAAAACTTCAATGATCATAATTGGTATATCGTATATCACTGCACTTTTTAATTTTGATTATAAATAAACTGCAGTTCAGTCAGTTAAAGCTTTTCTTTTAAGCCCAACCCGCATCCTAAAAATTAAGCAAGTTTTCTGGTAGCAATGAACACAAAATCTGAATATATAACTGCATAACGCTAGTCATAAATATATTCCAAGTTTTCACAGTTCACATTCATTCTACAAAAATTGTCTGTTACTTTGGACTACTCATTATCTCCAGACAGATTTAGCCTAGCATGGACATGCCTTTTGACTGTAGGTCTTTTTCCCATTAAGGTGATTGCCAACTAACCTTTGATCCCATATCACGGCTCTTGGCTCTGAGCTTGTTGACCTGGGACTCAGCAATGTCAGCACGCTCCTCAGCCTCCTCCAGCTCATGCTGCACCTTCCTAAACTTGGTCAGGTTAGTGTTCGCTTGCTCCTCCTGGAAGGAAGTTTACAAGATTACACAGTTATTTATTATTTAAAATCATTCAATGGATTCCAAAAGGAAAATCAAGTTGATTGAGCTTTGACTTACAGCTTCCTCAGCCTGCCTCTTGTAAAGCCTGACTTTCAGCTGCAGCTTGTCCACCAGATCCTGGAGTCTGTTCACATTCTTCTTGTCTTCCTCTGACTAGAGGTGATTCAATAATATACTTTTTAAAAGATTTTTACAATTGTAAATGTAAGAATTGGTTTTGTGTCCCTTTCATTCAGTTGTTATAATACAGCTGGTATGTATAATATTATATGTATGAAAATTTACCTGGTAGATGAGCTCCTTGACTCTCCTCTCATATTTGCGAACACCTTTAATGGCATCAGCCCCACGTCTTTGTTCAGCTTCCAGCTCACTCTCCAGCTCACGAACCTAGAGATGAGGAAGTCAATATACTTATATTCCCACTCTCCAAAATTCTGAGAGAAGTAATTTTTGTCATATCAAGTTTACACATGAGAAAAGAGTGGCCTACTCTAGTCTCCAGTTTCTGGAGCTGTTTCTTGCCACCCTTCATGGCCAGATTCTCAGCCTCATCCAGACGGTGCTGCAGGTCCTTGACTGTGAGTTCCAGGTTCTTCTTCATTCTTTCTAGATGAGCACTGGTGTCCTGTTCTTTCTTCAGTTCCTCTGCCATCATGGCAGCCTGTATATTTCACATGAACACTCACAGAAGGGTGATTGTAAAGCTGAACAGATTTTGAATCAAAGTACAACAACAGAAAATACTATACTATACTGAACTATCATGAAATAGCTTCAACAAAATGAGAGACATCTATTCAGGAAGAATCTTACTGGTATTCTCACTAAATAGAATACTACAGTTGGTAACAAATTGTCATTCAGTGGACAATGTCATGCTATAACACTATTGTAATAGTGATGAGCAAATGATTTCTACTGAAAATTAAGATATTTATATTGAATTAAGATATAAATTACAATATTATTAAGATACAACCATCATACACCTATATATATATATATGTGTGTGTGTATAGCAGTTCTGAGTCTTAGTTCTTGCTCTCATAAAATCCAGCTGATTATCATTTGCTTATGAGTCAAGTTGCATTTAAAAATTCCTGTTAAGGGGTCAAGTTCTGTTTTTTTTGTATGAATTTTGTCAACATCATTATGGAATGTAAGTGAAATATTAAAGCAATAAATACACAATTTACTGCCAAATCATTACTTTCTGCTGTCACTCACATCAGTAATAGCCTTCTTAGCCTTTTCTTCTGCATTCCTTGCTTCCTGGATAGACTCATCCACTTCTGCTTGGAGTTGGGCAAGGTCAGCATCAAGCTTCTTCTTGGTATTGATCAGACTGGTATTCTGGAAACAAAACCAGCATACTTTTTACCAAGTAAAATAGAAAAGAATTGTACTGTAAGTGTGTTAAAAAAAATTGAAGGATTTGAGGCATTGTGGATATGCAATGTTTCGTTCAGCCGAGACATTTACATTATGTGACAGAATGTAATAAAACTACTTTTAAAACCGATGCATTGAACTCAACCTGGGAATGCAGCAGCCCCACTCGTTCACTGGCATCCATCAGCTCCTGCTCAGCCACTTTGCAGCCTCTCTCTGTTTGTTCCAGAGCAGCCCTCAGTTCCTCAATCTCAGCCTGCATCAGGGTGTTCCTGCGCTCCACCATGGCAACTTGCTCCTTTAGGTCTTCTTCACCTCTCAAAGCATCATCAAGGTGTAGTTGAGCATCCTATTAATTAGTCATATTCAGTTATCATTCTATCACCACAAATAAAGACCATGTAGAACCCTAACAGCTGAGAGAAAGATTGCTTAACAGCAAAACATTACCTTGAGCTGTCCCTGTACACTCCTCAGCTGCTTCTGGGCTTCGGCAGCCTGCCGGTTGGCGTGGCTCAGCTGAATCTCCATCTCATTAAGGTCTCCCTCCATCTTCTTCTTGATTCTGAGGCCATCGTTTCTGCTCCTGACCTCCGCATCCAGAGTGCTCTGCATTGACTCAATGACTCGCTGACTGTTTCGTTTCAGCTGCTCCATTTCCTCATCCTTCTCTGCAATCTTTCTGTCCACCTCAGACTTGATCTGGTTGAGTTCCAGCTGAACACGGAGAATCTTGGACTCCTCATGTTCAAGTGAGGCCTGTTAAAAGAGATTTGATGTATGTTTTGAATTTGTTTAATTTATGTTGTCCAATTTTGAAATTATATAGTAGATGCTGTAAATCCTCACCATTAACTGTATCAAGAAGCACAAACATAACCATCACAAACATAACATAACTGAAGTTAGTGCATGCCTCAGCAATAAGCAGTGAATACTTCCTGTACATGCCTGTTACTGAGAGTAAGTGCATATGGGAGGCAATTGTAGTGTTAATCTCAACAGAAATAATACAAAAACACAATTTTTGCTGAATACCTCTGCTTCTTCCAGCGCAGTCTGAATTTCTGCCTTCTCAGTCTCCGCTGTCTTTTTTGCCTTCTCCAGCTCATGTATGATCTTCCCATTTTCACCAATCTGCTCGGTGAGATCTGAGATCTCCTCTGGTTATAAAACAAAAATAACAGCATTTGCATTATTCACACACGACATAATTTGACTATAAATTTCAATTATAGGAGTGAGGCAAAGAAATGAAACAGCAAGAGAACTGTATGCAAAGCCATACGCTGTAAATTCCTGTTCTCTCGTTTCAGGGTCTCCAGCTGATCCAGAGCTTCTTCATAGCAGTTCTTCATCTTGAAGAGCTCAGTGCTGAGAGAACGAGCCTCTTTCTGAGAGCCATCCAGCTCTGCCTGACTTTCCTCATACTTCTGTTTCCATTCTGCCAAAACCTGAAGTAATAAGAATAATAGACCTTTTTGTAAAAGAACATGCCATTCGGCTCCACTAGCCACATAGTTTTGCCTATACTCTAGAATGTACATAGTGTTATGTCAAGCCTAGTTTTGAATATATATGTCTGTAATGACACATGCTGATGTCGTCCATAGACAGGAGTATCTATTATTGCCACTATTTTCATTCCAATGGCTTTTGTCCCCTGAATAACAATTACATTTCTTGAATATGTTCCTGTGTTTTATATATATAAAGATTATCGAGCATTATTATGTTCACTGTACTCAAAGATT
Source organism: Megalops atlanticus (assembly GCA_019176425.1). NCBI lineage: Eukaryota > Metazoa > Chordata > Actinopteri > Elopiformes > Megalopidae > Megalops > Megalops atlanticus. The sequence continues at coordinate 25,666,832 of CM032875.1, read as the reverse complement.
CTTATTTTACTATACCTTATCAAAGTTTCTTTGTTTCTTATCAAGTATAGCAGCCAAAGCATTTGCTCTCTCCACATCAGTCATGAGGTCTTCTACTTCCCCCTGCAGTCTCTGTTTGGTCTTTTCCAGAGAGGCACACTTTGAGTTCAAAGCCTCAATTTGTTCTTCCGTGTCTTGCAGACGCTGGGCAAGCTTTTTCCTATGAAGAGTGACATTTAATATAACTCACCCAACAACATGCTCATACACTCATACTTTTATGTGGTAGTGGCATGAAATAGGAATAAATTGAATCGGAGGAAAGAATCGGAGGACTTGCTTGGCTTCCTCGAGTTCCTCGGTGCGCTGGATGGCATCAGTCTCATACTTGGTTCTCCACTGAGCCACTTCGCTGTTGGCCTTGGACATTCCACGCTGCAGCTCGGCCTTAGCCTCCTGCTCCTCCTCGTATTGCTCACGGAGCAGGTCACAGTCATGGCGGGCTGATTGCAGAGCGTGAGCAAGGGTGTTCTTTGCCTGTATAAAATATACAAGTTGGTTAATGCAAAGTTGTATTTACATTTGCCAATGATCCACAAGCCATATCTGATGAGGGACATTACCTTAACCTCCTCTTCAATTTGCCTCTTCAGCTCCTCAGTTTGCTGAGTGAATGCCTGTTTGCTTCTCGTTAACTGAGATACCAGGGATTCTTTCTCCTCCAGAAGGCGAGCAAATTCACCATTTTCTGTCTGAAGCTTTGCTTTCTGTACACTAATGTCATTGATATGGCGCAAATTTTCATCACTTTTAGTCTTGAGCTCACTGAGCTGGTCCTCAAGGCTTCTGCACATCTTCTCAAGACTAAGCTGTCATTAGGGGAAATATCAATGTAAAACAGTCACCAAAACATGGAAAATGGTGTTTGTATTTTAATTTGTGTTGCATTGTTACCTTTGCTTTAGCTACAGCTTCCACATTGCTGGCAAGGTCATCAATTTCCATTTTGTACTCGCTCTTCTCCTTCTCCAGCTTCTGTTTGATACGCTGAAGGTTGTCGATTTGCTCTCCTAACTCAGCTACAGTGTCTGCATGCTTCTTGCGGAGGGCGGCAGAGGTTGCCTCATGCTGCAGAGTGGCCTCTTCGAGATCACGCCGCAATTTCTGGAACTCAGCCTCACGCTTTTTGTTCATCTCAATCTGGGCAGCAGTTGCTCCACCGGCTTCTTCGAGCCTCTCACTGATCTCCTCCAGCTCCCTGGAGACATCAGCCCTCTGTTTCTCCACCTTGGCCCGTGCAGCACGTTCAGCTTCAATCTCCTCCTCCAGTTCTTCAACACGTGCCTAAATTTCAATTCATTACTTGAATTTAGAAGTTGTGCTGCTTACATAAGAGTTGTCTGTTTGAAGCATAAAAATTAGGTGTTACCTGTAGCTCCTTGATTTTCTTCTGCAACTGCCCGCCAAGTGCTTGCTCATCTTCAACCTTTCCAAGGAGCTGACTTATTTCAAAGTCCTTTCTATGGGGTAGAAGAAAAGCATCATAGAATGCCAGCAATGAAAGTATCTGGAAGAGTTATTTATATTTTTTCTTTCAGTGTTTCAGGTTTAGAAATCTTTCAGTGCTTAGTCTTACTTTTTAATCTTCTCCTCTGACTGTTGCTTGTCATTCTCCAGGTCCATTATGGATTCCTGGGCAAGTTTCAGGTCTCCCTCAAGTTTTCTCTTGGCTCTCTCAAGGTCCATGCGAAGTTTCTTCTCTTGCTCCAGAGAACCTTCAAGCTGCAAAGTTATAAAATGTACTGAAATAAATAAAGTTCTGACCATCAAAGGTTTTTTGCAAGGCCCAAATGGAAACTCACATCATCCACTTGTTGCTCAAGCTTTGCTTTAGCTTTGGTCAGAGTGTTGACTTTGTCTTCCTCTGTTTGGAGATCATCAAGGGTCTGCTGATGTGCCTCTTGGAGTGCTTTTTTCTCCTTGGTTAATTTGGCAATGGTTTCATCCAGTGATGTCATCTCCTCAGTCAAGTTTTTAACCTGCATAAATGCAAATATGTGCAGACACATTCAGATGAATTTCCTGTATGCCTGAATCAGTCATACAGTATTACTGTAGCGAAATTTTACCTTGTTTTCGGTGGCATGTTTCTCTTTTTCCACTTTGGCCAAGGTAAGCTCTAAGTCATCAATATCTTTCTTCAGCTCAGAGCACTCATCCTCCAGTTTCCGCTTCTTAGCAGTCAATTCGGCATTTATTTCCTCCTCATCTTCTAGTCTCTCATTTAACTCTTTCACTTTTGCTTCAAGCTGGATTTTATTTTTTATCAGCCCCTCACATCTCTCTTCAGCATCTGCAAGATTTTCAGTTTCCTAAATTGAAAGGGAACTTGATTATTTATTTAAATAATCAAATTACTACAACTGGCCTTTGACTGTGGTAAGTTACAGTTCCCATTTAAGTTCCCATTAATCTGATATCATGAGGATCCATACTGTGCATACACTGTATACAGGATTTACTCACGGCTGCCACTTGTAACTGCAGATCATTCTTTTCCTGGAGCATAGTGACCATTTTCTCCTCAAGTTCTTTCCTTTTGGCTTCTGCCTTTGCTAGATTTTCCTTACACTTTGCAAATTCCTCTTTCATGGTGGCCATTTCCTTTTCAGCTTCTGCACTTTTTAAAAGTGGCTTGATCTTGAAAAAAACCTTCATCCATGGCCAATGTTTCACGTTCATGAATGACCGGATATTGTACTGGATGATGAAGATGGATTCTCTATAAGAAGAGAGGGGGCCAGGTGGTTATGTCTTCTGTTTGGATTCAATATAAAACTGAATATGGTCAAGTGTTATCAGCTTAATGTGTCTTGTTTTTTACCATGAAATCAAAGAGGATCAGTTTTAATGTTTGAAACTAAGCATGTACTCATGTCCATCATCTTTTTTTTATTGTAACATCCTTAATGTCCTACCTCCTTTCCATCATTTTCATAAACTCCTTTCTCATGAGGAAGCCACGGCAAAGAGCTTGAGTCATCGTCACCAGTGTTGCTAGTTTCTCATCTCGCATCTCCTCCAGCGTTCCCAGCAGACCAGCTTTGAAGAACACCTGTGATCAATGATAAATTTTATGACATGTTTCGTACTTTGCAAGACATAATTATTCTGTCATGTGTAATTTTATTTAATGACAATGGTGCACAAACATAAAAAATATCCATAGCTTCTTCATTCCTGGCTCTATTTTTCTGCTTGCATTACCTGCTGTAAGTTTCTTCCCTCTTCAGTCAAAAGTACACAGTATGCTTTTACAAACAAGCTTGTGGAGTGAGTGCTGAGTTAAATCTGACCTTAATATCATTCTGATTTTCAGAGATGCCTTAGGGACATATTGGTTATTATCAATTATGGTTATTTGTAGTGGTGGTACTGAAATACTGTATTACTGCCCTTCATTGAACTGGCCCCTTACCTTGGTATGTCCAAATTTGTACTGAGTGTGGTCCACATCAATTGACCCCAAGAGCTTCTCTGAAGCTTTCTTGTTGTCAATGAACTGCCCTTCTGGGATTACACTGGCATTAAGTACTTTGTACCTGTGCAATATAATATATAAGCATGAATGAAATTATTCATTTTTCTACCACACAATGAAACTTGTAATGAACACCTTATTGTGATAAGTGACTTGCATTTCACCTCTGCTTGAAGTCTCCATACAGGATCCTGCTGGGGAACCCCTTTCTGCAGATTCTGATGCCTTCTAGGACACCATTGCACCTCAGCTGGTGGATCACAAGATGATTCTCCATGAGACCTACAGTGTAATGGTAAAGACACTTATTTTCCAGTATTAGCTGGTGATGACTATAACTGAAATAAATAAAAGAAGCAACACTTCACTCAAAAGGCACAGTATCAGTATAAATAATTTACCTGGTGTCTTTGATTCATTCGGAATCAAGCAGCGTACAAAGTGAGGGTGAGTACTTCGCAGGTTTGTCATTAGCTTCCCCAGGTTCTCCTGTAGAGTAATGTGTGGCATATTGTTTATAGTTGAAAAATTGTGTCTGACATTTATTATGTTTGTTCTATTAATTAATGTAACCCTTACCCTGAACAAAGCAGACACAGTCTGGAAAGAACCACCCTTCTTCTTGGCACCCTTCTTGCCACCACCACCAGTAGCCTCTGTTTATCAAAATCAAATCATCACATTGAGTGTGCGCTATTAGGGAATACACCACAAATTCTCAAAGATCAGTGAAAAGATTCACAATGTAAACACTGAGCAGAAGAGACTTTTGTTTGCTTTTTAAAACTGTTATTTTTACTATGCACGTTAATGAACTAAGGCCTTATTATAGGTAGCATACACTTAAAATATCACATGTATTCTCATTATGGATCTTTCAATCATTGTTTCAGGCCTGATGCTAATAATGTGTGTTTGTCTTTCCTTGCAAAACATGTAAGGCCATATTTCTCAGAATATGATGTCTTGCATTGTATCTTCTTCTGTAATAAAATACTAAAGAGCCTTTGGCTGATTTTTAATTTATTTTGCTTTATTTCATGGGGGAAAAAAATCATTTGACAGTGTAAACAAAATAACATGCAGATACCTTCAGCTGATGCAAAGCTTGCATAAAGATGAGCCAGCAGTTTCACAGAGGATTTCTGATACAGCTGTACCACAGATTCATTCAGGGGGTCCTTGTTTTTGTCCAGCCAACCACAGATGTTGTAGTCCACAGTCCCAGCATAGTGCATCAGGGAGAAATGGGCTTCAGCCTTGCCTTTGGCAGGCTTGGGCTTCTGGAAGCAAGCAGCTTTGCCAAGGTGTTGGTCATACAGCTTGTTCTTGAAGGTTGTGTCTGAAGCCTTGGGGAACATGCACTCCTCTTCGAGGATGGAGAAGATTCCCATGGGCTAAAAATCGAAACATAAAAAACATGTGAAAACATGTAAAACATGTAAAAAACGAGTAAAAACACAAGTGCAGATATACATTTAAACAATGTAAAAAAAACAAGTGCAGATATACACTTACAGTGCATTTAATCAAGTTTTCTTACCTTCTCAATGAGCTCAATGCAGGCAGCCAAGTCCATACCAAAATCAATGAACTCCCATTCAATTCCTTCCTTCTTGTACTCTTCTTGTTCCAGTACAAACATGTGGTGGTTAAAAAACTGTTGCAGTTTCTCATTGGTGAAGTTGATACACAGTTGCTCTAAACTGTTGAACTACACAAGGAAAGGACAAGTGTTGAAAACATCCATTGATCAAAACAATATTCATGGAGTCTCATTTGTAGATCATTTTTATCTGTATTTTTGTACAGTATCACTTGTGGCTGAGGTCACACCTTAAATATTGAGAACACTGATAAATTACTTTATAGGTTAAAGGTTATAGGAGAGAAATAGTCATGGGACCAAAATCAGGGAACAAGTAAATTGATGACACAAAAAATGCCATGACAGTGTATTTAGCTGCAAAAACACCCTCTTCTCAGTACAGAATTGATGATATTAAGACTGACATCAAGTTCTGTGTTTTGTTTAGAATGTGCTGTGATTATCCATGTGTTACCAAGAGAGCTTCTATGGTCCATTTCATGAAACCAGCAAAAAATGAAAGATACATTACATAAGAAATAGACTAAATTTTCTTTGTAACAAACATGTAACAAATCTGTAACAAATATACATGTGCTACTTACATCAAAGATCTCAAATCCTGCAATATCTAGGACACCAATGAAGAACTGTCTGGGCTGTTTTGTGTCCAACATTTGGTTGATACGAATTACCATCCACAGAAACATTTTTTCATAGATGGATTTAGCCAATGCCATGACTGAATTGTGGACCTAAGGCAGTAATAGCAACAAATTGGTGACACAAATGCAGTTCAAAACAGTTCATAAATACCTTATATTCAAAAAAAAGTACAACAGAGACAATAAGTGGAAATATAGATGTTTCACCTGTTGAACCGTCTGCCCCTTGGTCACAAATTCATTTCCCACTTTCACTCTTGGGTAACAGAGAGCTTTGAGTAAATCAGCGGAGTTTAAACCCAGGAGATAAGCAACTTTGTCAGCCACTAAATTCAAAGAAAAGAATTAACAAAGCAGAATTTTGTTTGATTTATGGCGTTGTTCTTTCAACTTGAATGGTTACACATGTGTTCTTTTGTGCTAGAAGTTGTTCTGGTTAAGAGCATCTGCTAAATTAATGTAATATAATGTATTTATTTATCTTCTCATTCTGAGATATTTTCATAAATGAATTGATTAATGATCACAGATGTTTTTACCCTCAGTGCCATCAGGCTCAGCCTGCTCCTCGCGCTGCTTCTGCTTGAACTTCATGTTCCCATGATGCATCACTGCACCAGTCAGCTTGTAGATATTCAGTTTCTCTTCATTTGTGAAGCCCAAAATGTCAATGGCAGTCTAGGTATAAAATCATACTGAATATTAGATATATTAAAAAAACACACCATCAACATCAAATCAGCAATGACCTTATCAAGAGCACTAACATCTGTGGCAACCAGCTCTTCCTTGTCATCTATGCTGGCCACAGTGATCTGGCCCTGGCTGATCATGGGGAAATCATATGGGTTGGTTGTGATGAGGAGCAATTCTGTCAAAAAAAAAAAAAAATCATTCAGACACTTACACTTGCTAACAGTGGTTTGTCTAGAAAAGTATTTGTTGAAATTAATAAATTAATAGCTAAGATAGATATAATAATGAGAATTCATAGTACCAATTAGCTCTGGTTTGTGGTTGGTCATGATCTGATAGAAAATGTGGTAACTTCTTTCATCTGCCAGTTGGAAGGTCACTCTGGACTTTTCCAGCAGATCTATTAAAATTAAAATGGAACAAAATGAAAACCTTAATTATTATAAAAGCACAATGTAATCAGCTGCAATCAAATGTTTGAGAAAGAAAACTCACATGTTTCAATATCAGCTGAAGCCAGTTTTCCTGTAGTCCCAAAGTGAATTCTGATAAATTTACCCTGATTTATAAAAATTAGTATAAGTATTTTAGCGTTTAGCATTATAAAGATTCTATATGTTTAAGACTTTGAATAGTTACTTACAAAGCGAGAGGAGTTGTCATTCCTTACAGTCTTGGCATTACCATAAGCCTCCAACAGAGGATTTGCTGCAATGATTTGATCCTCCAGAGATCCCTACAACAGAAGTAAAAATGTTTAAGAAGTAAAAATGTTTAAAAACATGACATGGCACATGGACTTCTAACATTCACAGCTGGATTCCCTCTAACCTGCATTTTACCAGCAGCTGCAGGTTCTTTCTTCTTGTCCCCAGACACTGCAATTGTTGCAAAGTACTGGATGACACGTTTTGTGTTCACAGTCTTTCCAGCACCAGATTCTCCACTAAATTAATGGCAAATGCAAAAAGAAACAAGAAACATTGCAGTATAAGATCTGGAGTATATCACAACAATACAATAAAGAATATTTTAAAATGTAGTCTATAGTAATAAACACTTACGTAATCAGGATTGACTGGTTTTCTCTGTCTGCAAAGGGAAACATTTGGCATTTGTCCACCATGGCATTTGTTCATTGTAAATAATTTCATTATTATCAAAGTATTAACAGTGTAATTAAAATATCAGTGTATAAATTATGAATAATCAATTGAATCTACAATCTGAGGCATAATACATTATCTTTCTTTATTACCAGTGAGCATGAATTGATAGGCATTGTCAGAGACAGAGAAGATGTGGGGAGGGGCCTCCATGCGCTTTTTGCCTCTGTAGGCTGCAACAACTTCTTGATTGTACACAGGGAGCCACTTGTAGGGGTTTACAGTGACACAGAACAGCCCAGAGTATGTCTGAAATGGAAGATCAGATTGATTAACCATAAAAACAAAATAACTACAAAGACAATGTTTCAGATGTTGGGCTTTGGCAATTAAGGCATGACTCACATAAATCATCCATGCTGCATAACGCTCTTTGAGGTTGTACAGTACAGAGGCTTCATTGAGGTGGGTCATCATGGCCATATCCTCAATTTTATCAAACTTTGGAGGATTCATTGGGCAGACGTCATCATCCTTGACTGTCACAGTCTGAACAGCAATAAGTGAAATAATAAATGTGGGCAGTGCTGCATCTAACAATTCGATAAACCTGTATATATACGTACATTAGTTTTACTGACTTACCTGTCCAGCATCAGTTTTAACAGTGACTTTCCCCCCTTCTTTTTGAAGGATCATGCCTTTGACATACAGTTCCTTGGGGTCAACCACAAAGCAGGCTGTCTTGGCATCAAAGGGCCTGTTTTGTGCCTCTATTCTTTCCTTCTCCGGCTTCCGGAGGTATATGGCTGCCTCACCAAAAATGGCCATCTCTGCGTCTGTACTCATGGTGATTTGCTGGGGAGGAAAAACACTTTTTTTAATTTAAATGTTGTCTGTGAGCAAAATGGAATTGGAGAGAAAAATCTTTTTTTTTTTCAAATATTTTTTCAAGGTTTCCTACCTGTATCAGCACTGCCAAGTACAGATATGTGATACTGTTTTTCTCCTATTTTTCATTTCACAACTACTTCAATTAATGTTATAATGAAATCTGTATTTAAATATTACACAAGAAAACTATATACAATAATGGAAAAAATAAATATATTATTTTTATAAGCACATTATTTCACCCCAGCTTAAGGTTTGTTAGTTTTCAGACCATTTCAGAAACATGACAGTGGTGGAACAAGCAGACCTGCATCACTTACCTCTCTAATGTTTTGCCCTTAAACTACTACTGTGCTACTGGGCTTTTTGCACTGTGCCCTTTCTCAAATGTGTAAGACATCTGAGAAACTGAACTATTATATATAATTGTAATTGTTCCCACTTTGAAACAAAGCAAATGATATTTTTGGTATGTACTTATATATTTCATCATGTCACACCCAAATTAAAAACTATTATGTTCTTATTCAATACCAATGCTCTTTGGCCCTAGATAAGGGTAACTTCCATTTAAATAATAGATTTCAATTGTACAATTAGTAGAAAGGTATACATACATACATATATATATATATATACACACACACACAATCAGGGTATCAACAGATGCCAGGCAGTTCACACGGTGGAAGAACATTTTTTATCAAACTCATTTTAGCAAATTGTGAGGAAGTTTTAAGAACAATATAACTCAAGTGATCCTCATTTTCCTGCTGTCAAACTACATGACGAGAGAATCACCATAATCATCATAATAAAGAACAATACTTACCACTGTTTTTTATGTGATAGGCCTCTTAGTAATTTGGGAGATTCTCTTGAGTGGCTTTTATTGAGATTATTTTGCAAGCCAAGCAAAACCGTTCTCTCTATTTGGACATGCGAACCTCCCTCTTGTTAAATTTATCACCTCCCACTCTCCATGATTTAAATTTGGTTCTGACACTTTTATCCACACGGTGAGAACATATTGCTTTTGAACAGTTGCCAGAATGCTCATTAATCCTGATGTTACTTTACTTATCATCACTTTCAAACTTCAGAACTTTCTACTGATATTTGACACTTGATTGATGGTTGATGCAACACAAATTTGTAAATGGTGCTGGATAATAAAGGATGGACATAATGAAATAATTTATACATTCTCAGTTTTGCTGTAAAAGAAATATGAAATAATAATACAATACATTATGAATGATAGACAATAGGATTGCTTTGAAGTCAATGTCATATTACGGCTTCTCCACTGTGCAGGTAAAAATAACTAAGCATGTCCATAACAATCATTGGTAAAACTGAAGTGGTGACAGTTTCAGTCCAAGGGAAGATTTAAAGGGAACCACATCCTATAGATCGATTAATTGAAACTTCTTTTCATTTGAATTAAATTTTAACTTTATAAGACACATAACAAATGTGTAAATCTTAAACAATGGCAATATATTTTCAAGAATAAATTGTTCATAATAAATTTTGTTTCATTTGAAAGAGTATCTCTAAAATGTAATTAGAACCCTGCATAATCCTATGGCATTTTAGATATGCAGAGTGAGAATGGTGTCGGGTTTAACATGGCATATGAGTTTCAGACAATTGTAATACCAATGGGCTGAAGACAAGGACATCCTATTTTTCATCTCACAACTACTTCAATTAATGTTATAATGAAATCTGTATTTAAATATTGCACAAGAAAACTATATACAATAATGGAAAAAATAAATATATTATTTTTATAAATTATATATTTATTATATTTACAAATAGGGTACTGTTCATAATGTTGTATAATCGTATAAAGGGAATAATAAAAGGAGTGCACAGACATGCTTTTATGATGGTGTACATATATTTTGTTTAATCCAGATATCTAATGCAAGCATTTGCATTATGTCCAGCATTTGACACTGGTATCAGAGATAAGTCCCATTTTGGCTGCTGTGGGGGAGCTCATAAATGTCAGCGGGACACAGGCTGGAGTTTTGCCAACTGCAGAGCAAGAAGACAACCTGATGACAGAATGGTCTTCTGTGTCACAAATGGAAACAAAAGGTGGAGGTTTCTGCTTTAAGTGTAATAAAAAAAAATCAATTTAAAAACTTTCAATTAGAAAAATGGCATCATCCATGTATGTATATTGCATTTAAAGTAGGTATAGTATAACTACTAAGCACATACACACAAACAGATTGAAAAACTAAGCTTTGTCTCTCTTGTTTACTTTAATTTTCTGGTGAAGTAACACAACAGTAGTAAAATTTCCTTCTTGCTTTGTGTGTCATATATATTTTTTTTAAATACCACATTTCCCTAGTATATGCGAATAATAGGTTGTTAACTGGAACCCCACTCTCATCAGATAACAACATTGTCCTCAAGAGTCACAATTCCTAGTCTTCATTATCATTATCATCACTAAATGACAGACACAATTTAATTACGGTCCATTCTGAAGTAATCCCTGAGAATGCTAGTCACCACATATCTATTTTATGCACAACATGTGTGCCCTCCCTGATGTCTTAGTTTATAATACAGTTCCACCATCAGTGATAACAAGTGAAAGAAGCTAAAAACAACTGACAAACAATATCACAATCTATGTTTTCTTCATTTGTATGGCGTAGACAGATTAAGAATACAGTTCATTATCAAAGAATTGTTCTGAAGGTTTGCATTCCTTTGTTGTCTGGTTTTAGAACCTTGTTGTCCATTGCAACTTCCCTGTGAAACGGAATGTAAATACAAATGTCAAATAACGGGAAAATGAATGTGAATTTAATAAGCTGAAAATGAGGAAACTGAAAGCGTCGTCCTGAAAAACAAGCTATACCCTGTCTGATTTATTTGTGGTGTGGGATTAATGCACATGCCAGAAGCATTATGCCAGTATGCTTTTTACAACTTGCAACTGACCCAGTGTTTCCTACACAGGTGAAGATATTACTTTCTACTTATCCATGTCTGGACTAGAAACAAAATGTTTACAATATTCCAGACATCCACAAATATATTTACTATACCAGAAAAAGAAGTGAACTGTTAGCCTGCTGAAAAGGCTAAGGATGTATCCAAGCCAAACACAGCAGGCTGTTGTGTTTGATCATTTACCACAATTTTTGTTTTGCTTTTGGTAATAATGAATATTAAAGTCAGTTAGATATGCAGTGTCACCTGTGTTAAATGTATTCTTAAGTTCCAAAGCTAACTTCCATATCTAATATGCAGATTGTATGAACAATGATTTTTGTTGCTGTTCTTGTGCATTTTACAGTGGACTGGGTCCTTGTCATTATGTAGCTTGCATTCACAAATTGTGATGTGAGCTGTCCTACCAAAATATACACTGTGCTTCATATATTCTAGGAGTGTCTGAGTGTCAAAACATACAAAACAAAGAGAAAAGTGATAGTAGAGGACAGTGCACACATAAGTAAATTTAAGTGTTATAACCATTTAAGATACAGATTAAAATCCAATTAAATATAGCCAAAATACAAACAAAAAAATTCAATGAGACAACATACAAACACAGTTCTGAGATGATTTGCTTTATTCATCTTCACTACAGAAACCCTACATAGACACTACTACATGTCTCATGATTTCTTCTGTTGCCACTTAATGGCCTTCTACTCTTCAGATTTGGCAGGCTGTGTGACAAAAAATGAAAAAAAAAGGATTCAGAAAGATTTTACTTTGAAAGGAAATTAAGATAGCTTTAACTTTCTCTAATGGCCATATAAATGAATTCCTAACTATAGTTCCCAACAGCAGTCATAATGAAGCAAAATTTGTCTAAACAGGTATGCTTTACATCAGTTCCATATATACAGTACACAATCTATGGCAGGGATCCAGAGTGATCACTTTCTAAGAGCCATACATGGCTCCATGCAGAAAACTGGAAAAAAAATATGGTGCATTAAATATATCACTGGGATTATTACGCACTTCAATTTATTACAGCTTTCTACAAATACACAGGTAGCTGTCCTTACAGCTTACAAAAATGTTGTGTATCTTTTTATTACTGTCATATTGATCAGGAGTCAGCAGCCAAGAAGGCCATGCCTCTACATTTCAATGATGTTTCATTGATAATCCTGGCCATTAATCAGATTGTGACGTGACTACTTTGTGAAAAAAGCATGTTGTCAGAGCATTACTCCAAATACCAGGCACATACACAATTAAATGGTCTTCATTCATATAAATTTCAGCATAAACCTGTTGTTACCATGAAAGGTAACAGAATCAGAATATTTGCTTGCTTGCTTAATTTATGGGGGCATTTATTTAAATTCCTACAGTACTTTCAGTAACAAATTTAAGCAAGTACTATATTTTTCCAATTCTTACACAATATTATTTGTGAATTTTGGTGACTGCTGGTATTGTGAGGATATGTAAGAATAAAACATGCCGCCAAACTTCTTGTCAAGTAATACCGATTTACCTTGCCAAGTTCACGGCTCTTGGCTCTGAGCTTGTTGACCTGGGACTCAGCGATGTCAGCACGCTCCTCAGCCTCCTCCAGCTCATGCTGCACCTTCCTGTACTTGGACAGGTGAGTGTTCGCTTGCTCCTCCTGAGAGAAACGCAAAATTCAACATTATCCTCATGAATACTGTATGTAACTTTGTCTTACTATTACTTAATGCATGTGTTGTATAAATAACAAAATTGTTTAATCAAAACAAAGATTGCTCAATTTTTGCAGGAAAAAAATGTAATAGTTTTGTTTGTGTGGCCCTGAAATGCACTTTCTAGAGCAAGATTTTATGTGTCATTATGTTAAACAGTTAAATGGAATCCATATTAGATTATCCAGATGGATACTTTGTAGCAGTAACTACGAAGTACATGCATACTGTCTCGATGATATATTTTGATGATCAATGTTTCAGCCATATACATGTCAGAGTTACTCAGTTTAATCTAGAAATTATATATGCAGTTGCTTTTGTGGGAAAGAGGGTTATCAAATCTTACTTTGTGAAACCTAACATAAGATTAACACAGAACTCATAAAGCTGTACTTTTCAGAAGGAAAACACTTCCTTAAATTTGTAATGAGTTAAGGAAAGCACATGTAAGACAAAGTCTGTGCTTCAGAACACTATAAAAATTTTGTTTTGTTTCTGAGGACTTCTGTCAGCTGTGTTCAGTAATCTCGCCTGTCTTCAGAAGCAGTCCTTACTCTGTGTTATGTGGCCGAATGTTCAAGGCTGTAATTATGCTTTGCACGCACATCCCAGTTATTTCTACATAATATTTGCATCTAATTGTTTCCATTGTTGTCCATCTGATGCACTCCTCAAATACCAGATTATGGAACACCACAGAAATGAATAAAACAGTTATCCATACGTTCCATATGTTATCCATACACATGTTGGACCTACTAATACGTAAGGACAAAATGTGGTCCATTATTTTCAGGAAATATAGGTTTCTGATGGATGAAGTAATTGATTTTATTTGATTTTATTCTGACAAGAAAATAAGAACAGACATTGATTGAGACATTGAGACATTGATTTGAACTTACAGCGTCCTCAGCTTGTCTCTTGTAAGCCTTTACTTTAAGCTGAAGCTTGTCCACCAGGTCTTGGAGTCTAAGAATATTTTTCTTGTCCTCTTCAGCCTGTATACAGGAAACAATTCCAGTTAGCTAGCTGTGTTTTAAATCATCTTAAAATACTTGTTCACAAATCTTCATTTAAAAATGAAGCAGAGGTATGACCTGGTAGATGAGCTCCTTGACTCTCCTCTCATATTTACGGACACCTTTAATGGCATCAGCCCCACGTCTTTGTTCAGCTTCCAGCTCACTCTCCAGCTCCCGCACCTAGAGATGAGGGAATCAATACAGTTATATCCGCACTCTCCAAAATTCTGAGAAATGAAGTAATTAATACTCTACTACAAACGTAAAGTTGATCTTTTGACTTTTGAGTCGAAAGAGTGGCCTACTCTAGCCTCCAGTTTCTGGAGCTGTTTCTTTCCGCCCTTCATGGCCAGATTCTCAGCTTCATCCAGACGGTGCTGCAGGTCCTTGACTGTGAGCTCCAGGTTCTTCTTCATTCTTTCCAGATGAGCACTGGTGTCCTGTTCTTTCTTCAGTTCCTCTGCCATCATGGCAGCCTGTGTATTTTAAAAATAAAATTCAATGGCTTGGAAACTGGTACAAAAAATCAGATTTGTAATATTGCTACGCACATAAAAAGTAGGTATTTCTATAAAACGTACATCAGTGATGGCTTTCTTAGCCTTTTCCTCAGCATTTCTTGCTTCCTGGGTGGCTTCCTCAACTTCAGTTTGCAGCTGGCTGATGTCTGCTTCAAGCTTCTTCTTAGTGTTGATAAGGCTGGTATTCTGAAATATTGTTTTTGAAATATGAAATGCTGGACTTAATTTCAGAGAAGTTATAGATTTCCAAAGATGAAATATAGCTGACTATTAACCTGGGAATGCAGCAGCCCCACTCGTTCACTGGCATCCATCAGCTCCTGCTCAGCTACTTTGCGGCTTCTTTCTGTCTGTTCCAGAGCAGCCCTCAGTTCCTCAATCTCAGCCTGCATCAGGGTGTTCCTGCGCTCCACCATGGCAACTTGCTCCTTCAGGTCTTCTTGGCCTCTGAGAGCTTCATCAAGGTGAATCGTAGCATCCTGCATATATAACAAACATGGGAGTAATGCTTGACAAGGGAGAACACAGAGCTATTTGCTTTTCACTTTGAACTCTGCTCTGCATGTCTCTGTGTACCTTGAGCTGACCCTGGACATTTCTCAGCTGTTTCTGAGCCTCAGCAGCTTGGCGGTTGGCGTGGCTCAGCTGGATTTCCATTTCATTGAGGTCACCCTCCATCTTCTTCTTAACTCTCAAAGCATCATTCCTGCTGCGGATTTCAGCATCTAAAGCAGTTTGCATCGAATCAATAATCCTCTGGCTGTTTCTCTTCATCTGATCGATTTCCTCATCCTTCTCGGCAATTTTCCTGTCCACTTCTGACTTCAGCTGACTGAGCTCAAGCTGGATGCGAAGGATCTTGGATTCTTCATGTTCCAGGGAGGCCTTATTATGGACAAAACAATTACAACATCAAGATAAAACTATACGAAGATATAAATATTTTATCATTATATTATTGGCATAAAAGTGCTGTCATTGGCATTCAGACTGACTCTCCTCATGATAGGTTACCTCAGCTTCCTCCAGAGCAGTTTGGATTTCCATCTTTTCTGCTTCTGCTTGCTTCTTAGACTTTTCTAGCTCATGGATAACTTTCCCATTTTCACCGAGCTGTTCAGCAAGGTCTGAGATTTCCTCTGGAATGACATGAACATCATTATTAACACTGGAACCTAAGTGCTTGAATGTAGGTGAATGTAGATGTAGAATAATGTAATGCTCATGCCCTTCACATACGTTGCAAGTTCTTGTTCTCTCGTTTAAGGGTCTCCAGCTGATCCAGAGCTTCCTCATAGGAATTCTTCATCTTGAAGAGCTCAGTGCTGAGAGAACGAGCCTCTTTTTGAGCCCCTTCCATCTCTGCCTGACTTTCTTCATACTTCTGCTTCCATTCAGCTAGAATCTATCATTGGTATAAGTATAATATGACTACAGAGTTGTTCATTGTATCACTAGAACAATATCAACCACAGAAAAGCATCCTGTACCTTGTCAAAATTCCTCTGCTTCTTATCAAGGGCAGCTGCTTGGGCATTTGCCCTCTCCACATCAATCATGAGGTCTTCAACCTCATTCTGCAATCTCTGCTTTGTCTTTTCTAGAGAAGAACACTTGGAGTTCACAGCCTCAATGGACTCTTCTGCCTCTTGCAGACGCTGCGCAAGCTTTTTCCTGTGCAAGAAGACACATTAATTTTATGTTCTGAAATGGGGCACCGATATGTAAATCATGCTGAAGAAATAATAATTACTTGGCTTCCTCGAGTTCCTCGGTGCGCTGGATGGCGTCAGTCTCATACTTGGTTCTCCACTGAGCCACTTCACTGTTGGCCTTGGACATTCCACGCTGCAGCTCGGCCTTAGCCTCCTGCTCCTCCTCGTATTGCTCACGGAGCAGGTCACAGTCATGGCGGGCTGATTGCAGAGCGTGAGCAAGGGCATTCCTTGCCTTTGAAGAAGCAAATAAAATTGGGCATTGGTGTAAATGAGGAGTTTCCATTTTGTTCCAGAATTTAATGATATTAAACTTGCTTTCTAAGACACCAACAATTGTTCCTCACAAAAATCAACCCGGGTCTTGTTTGGGTTTTGTTTGCTTTCTCGGAAGACATCCTTATGCCAGGCAACATATATACAGTAGCTTATATTTTATATACTATCCACTTCCCCTGCTGGACAATGTACAAGAGGAATCAAGGTTAAGTACCTTGCTGAAGAGTACAACAGCTGGATGAATGGGTAATTCATTTAGTAAATGTCTTATGCTTTTTCTATTGCAGTGTTAGATGGCTGATTCAGTCTTTCATAGATAATTTAGCCAATGTGCGATCTAAAGAGAAAATTTTGAATCGTAAGGCATACAAAACATTTTTCATTTTACTTCAGTTTCACAACATGGAAAATACTATGTAAATTATGTTAAGTTCAATTAGTTCATTTTGGGATGTACATCTATGGCTGAGGTACATTCAGTTAGGCCCATTACAACACTAATAATTTCAGTTGTAAAGAGTGAAAAAAATGTAAATCATTTCTATTATAAAAACACTGTAATATATAATTTATATAATATAATTATAATACATAATTTGTATAACTATTTTAAATATTGAAAATAATTAATTTATTTAAACAAAAGCTTTACCTTCACTTCCTCTTCAACATGTCTCTTGAGTTCTTCGATTTGCTGAGTGAAGGCCTGTTTAGTCCTTGACATCTGTGATATCAAAGTATCTCTTTCCTCAAGCTGACGGGAAAACTCACCTAGAGCAGGAGGATTAAAAAAAACATTTGGACTTGGAATCCACTGCAGTGTCCATCTATATTCACATTAACTACAATGTGAATATAGTTAATTTTATGTCTCATAAACTGTTGCTTTCTTACCATTTTCTGTCTGAAGTCTTGCTCTTTGAGCGTTGATTTCAGCAATCTGACGAGAATTCTCATCATGCTTGGTTTTATATTCACTAAGTTGATCTTCCAAAGTACGACACAGCTTCTCAAAATTGGCCTTCAAATTAAAACAGAAAACAATGTTATAATAGTCTTCCATATTTGTCATGATCATTTTTTAAAAATAAAAATGAGTTTACTTTTGATTTAGCCACAGCTTCCATATTGCTGGCAAGGTCATCAATTTCCATTTTGTACTCGCTCTTCTCCTTCTCCAGCTTCTGTTTGATACGCTGAAGGTTGTCGATTTGCTCTCCTAACTCAGCTACAGTGTCTGCATGCTTCTTGCGGAGGGCGGCAGAGGTTGCCTCATGCTGCAGAGTGGCCTCTTCGAGATCACGCCGCAGTTTCTGGAACTCAGCCTCACGCTTTTTGTTCATCTCGATCTGGGCAGCAGTTGCTCCACCGGCTTCTTCGAGCCTCTCACTGATCTCCTCCAGCTCCCTGGAGACATCAGCCCTCTGTTTCTCCACCTTGGCCCGTGTAGCACGTTCAGCTTCAATCTCTTCCTCCAGTTCTTCAATGCGAGCCTGCAAAAAAAGAGGATAAAACTGAACAATCCTACAGCCAGTAAACAGACAACAGGATTATCCCCATGTTTGCCTCTTTGAGTACCTGCAGTTCCTTTATTTTCTTTTGGTATTGTGCTCCCAAATTTTGCTCATCCTCAATTCTGCTGAGAAGCTGGCTGAGTTCAAAGTCCTTCCTGTCAAGCAGAAATATGTTATGTGGCAATTTTCAGTTTTTGTGGTCATCTGAACTGCTTTAAGAATACATTTTCAGATTGTGTCAATCATACTTTTTAAGTCGCTCCTCCATTTGCTGTCTGTCATTCTCCAGGTCCATTATGGATTCCTGGGCAAGTTTCAGGTCTCCCTCAAGTTTTCTCTTAGCTCTCTCGAGGTCCATGCGAAGTTTCTTCTCTTGCTCCAGAGAACCTTCAAGCTGCAATGTTTTAACATGTATTGAATTAAATGAAGTTCAGAACATCAAACGTTTTTGTCTTGCAAGGCCCAAATGGAAACTCACATCATCCACTTGTTGCTCAAGCTTTGCTTTAGCTTTGGTCAGAGAGTTGACTTTGTCTTCCTCTGCTTGGAGATCATCAAGGGTCTGCTGATGTGCCTCTTGGAGGGCTTTTTTCTCTTTGGTTAACTTGGCAATGGTTTCATCCAGTGTTGCCATCTCCTCAGTCAAGTTTTTAACCTGCACAGGAAATATGCATATATATATTCATATGAATTACCTGCATGCATTACCATATTACTGTACATTACTGTATCACTTTATTACTGTATTAGTTCCTTGCATCACTGTAGTAAAATCTTACCTTGTTTTCAGTGGCATGTTTCTCTTTTTCCACTTTAGCTAAGGTAAGCTCTAAGTCATCAATATCTTTCTTCAGCTCAGAGCACTCATCCTCTAGTTTCCTCTTCTTGGCAGTCAGTTCAGCATTTATTTCCTCTTCATCCTCCAGCCTTTCATTTAATTCTTTAACTTTTGCTTCAAGCTGGATTTTATTTTTTATCAGACCATCACATCTCTCCTCAGCATCTGCAAGATTTTCAGTTTCCTGGATAGAAATGGATCATTAATAAAAGCTGAATGTCTTCAATGTTATGTTGTAACTTATATGCTCTATTTGAATTCATACTTACAGCCTGAACTTGCAATTGCAAATCATTTTTTTCCTGGAGCAGAGTAACCATTTTGGCTTCAAGCTCCTTCCTTTTAGCTTCTGATTTTGCAAGTTCTTCCTTACACTTTGCAAATTCTTCCTTCATGTTGGCCATTTCTTTCTCTGTTTCAGCACTCTTCAGAAGTGGCTTGATCTTGAAGTACAGCTTCATCCACGGCCAGTGTTTCACATTCATAAATGAACGAATGTTGTATTGGATGGTGAAAATTGACTCTCTGAAAATATATTGTTGTAATTATTTACAGAAGTTAACATTGTTGGTTTCCGTTTCTAAGCATATATTATTGTATTTGTTACCTCCTTTCCATCATCTTTGCAAATTCTTTTCTCATGAGGAAACCACGGCACAATGCCTGTGTAATAGTGATGAGCACAGTTAACTTGTCATCCCGCATTTCCTCCAGGGTACCCAGCAGGCCAGCTTTGAAGAACACCTACAAGTATTAAAATGACATTTTAGCAACAGTATGATTGAATCTCATCAACTAAAGTGCATCAGCAACCATGCAAGTAGTAACATCTGACACTTGCCTTGGTATGCCCAAATTTGTACTGAGTGTGGTCCACATCAATTGATGCCAAGAGCTTCTCTGAAGCTTTCTTGTTGTCAATGAACTGCCCTTCTGGGATTACGCTGGCATTAAGTACTTTGTACCTGTGCAATTTAATATATAAGCATGAATGAAATTACTGATTTTCCTACCACACAATGAAACTTGTAATGAACACCTTATTGTGGTAAGTGACTTGCATTTCACCTCTGCTTGAAGTCTCCATACAGGATCCTACTGGGGAACCCCTTTCTGCAGATTCTGATGCCTTCTAGGACACCATTGCACCTCAGCTGATGGATTACTAGTTGGTTCTCCATGGCACCTAAAACAATTAAATTGGTTGGTAATCGTAAGCAATGTTTGATTACTGTTTGATTACTCACTACTAATAAATACAAATAAAATGTATAAATCAATCAAATACAACTTACTTAATCAATTTATTGATTAAAATGTGAATATCTTAAATAAACTACAGGCTTTTAAATCTATTTACCTGGTGTTTTTGTCTCATTGGGAATAATGCACCTTACAAAGTGAGGATGAGTGCTTCTTAAATTAGTCATAAGTTTCCCCAGGTTTTCCTGTTCAAGTGAATGTGACATTTTAGTTACTGATATACAGTATAAGATCATGCAAATGCACAACATTTGTTTCAATGCCAGTATTGTACAAGGTAAATTCATTTTTACTTGATCATGCCTACCTTTCTGTATAAGAATTAGCTCTGAATTTTATAAGATTGCAATAGCACAGAAATTACCCTGAAGAGAGCAGACACAGTCTGGAAGGAGGAACCCTTCTTCTTGGCACCTTTCTTTCCACCTCCACCGCTCTCTGAAAAAAAAAATCCTACAGTAACAGATAATTTATGCACATGTATATTCAAGGCATATATGTGTGAGTATAAACTCACCCTCTCCAGATGCATAGGTGGAATACAGTAAGGCTAACAGTTTCAAGGCAGACTTCTGATACAGCTGCACAACAGTTTCATTCAGGGGGTCCTTATTCTTGTCCAGCCAACCGGTGACATTGTAGTCCACAGTCCCAGCATAGTGCACCAGGGAGAAGTGGGCCTCAGCCTTGCCTTTAGCAGGCTTGGGCTTCTGGAAGTTGTTTGATTTACCAAGGTGTTGGTCATACAGCTTGTTCTTGAAGGTTATGTCTGAAGCCTTGGGGAACATACACTCCTCTTCAAGGATGGAGAAGATGCCCATTGGCTAAAGGTCAAAACACAAACATATATAATATAAACCACATAATATTTATACAAACATATAAAATGCACACAGTCATTTTTTTCTTACCTTCTCAATGAGCTCAATGCAGGCAGCCAAGTCCATACCAAAATCAATGAACTCCCATTCAATTCCTTCCTTCTTGTACTCTTCTTGTTCCAGTACAAACATGTGGTGGTTGAAAAACTGTTGCAGTTTCTCATTGGTGAAGTTGATACACAGTTGCTCTAAGCTGTTGAACTACAAATGATCGTGACCATTGAAGTATTTTTCAGCATTCAATTAAAGTCATACCTACTTTAAATGCACTTTGTATGAGTAAGCAACATGATATTTTACATTTACATTTATTCATTTGGCAGGCGCTTTTATCCAAAGGAACTTACAAGTGAGGCAGAGTACAACAGAAGGACACAGTACTTACATACAGTACAGTACTTACATCAAAGATCTCAAATCCAGCTATGTCCAGCACCCCAATAAAGAACTGTCTAGGCTGCTTGGTATCCAACATCTGATTGATGCGGAGGACCATCCATAAGAACATTTTCTCATAGACAGATTTAGCCAGGGCACCAACAGCGTTGTACACCTGCAAGTGACATGTTGCATATGTGCTTCAGTTCACACAGATGGCTTCTTCAGCCCAAGATGTTCACTGCTGCAACACAGTACTGACCTGCTGTACTGTCTGCCCCTTTGTGACAAACTCATTTCCAACTTTCACTCTGGGGTAGCACAGAGCTTTGAGCAAATCAGCAGAGTTCAGGCCCATGAGGTAAGCTGTTTTGTCAGCAACTAAATGTGTACACATTGCCACATGTTAATGCTGACTCATGCCAAAATTTGGATTCAATGTTGTATACTAATGAAGGAAGGCGTGACTTTTACCCTCAGTGCCATCAGGCTCAGCCTGCTCCTCGCGCTGCTTCTGCTTGAACTTCATGTTTCCGTAATGCATCACAGCACCAGTCAGCTTGTAGATGCTAATTTTCTCCTCACTAGTGAAACCCAGAATGTCAATTGCACTCTGAAAAGGCACAATAATTAAATGACAGATTGGGTTATCCAATAAATCTGTAATTAGTAGCCTGTAATTACAGTGATTAAATAGTGTTTACTTACATCTGTGGCCATTAGTTCTTCACTATCATCAATACTAGCCACACTGATCTCCCCTTGACACACAAATGGATAGTCATAGGGGTTGGTGGTGATAAGGAGTGTTTCTGGCAGGAAAATAGAATATGTGAATGTTACTCAAACATTTACACAATCATGTCACATTATTTAACCTTATCAAATCGATACTGGTGGGAGTAAGCGTTGTAGGTATTGCTATTTTAGTTATTTTTGACGACCAATTTGTTACACCTGACACACTTTTGGCTTTAAGATTTTTGGAATATTTCAGTAGTGGTATGTAAATTCCTGCTAAGACCTCCTTCCATAAAAGTCATCATGATAATGAGAACAACATCTCTTGAAGAATAAATGGAATAAAACAATCATAACAATGAACAAATGTACTTCACAGACTGTGCTCTTTCTCATTTTTGACTCCATTACATTAGCAGTAACAGTAACAGTTCATTACTGCATGAACAATGAAGCCTCTTGCCCCTAACAGAAATCAGAATTTCTATTCAAGTAGTCAAGCAATCAAACGCAGTAATTTCAATCTGCTCTGCCACCAACAGGTGGTGGCAATACGCTGGATAGTGGTTTGGTCACAGATCAAAGACACAGACACAACCAAAAATTGATGAGCCAATAATGCTGTAGTCCGTAGACTCCTTTTGCTGTCTGTGAAAAATGTCACAAAATAAATTGTTGTGATATCAATACTGGGATGCCAGCAGTTTTGTTTGATCATATTCTTAAATGAATTATTTACCTGCTTCACAGACAAACATACATAGGGTGATTTACATCAGTGATTTACAGTTTGATATTTACTGAAGCAATTCGGGTTTAGAGAGTAACTGTGCAGCTGGCAGTGCTTGATAATGCTATCAAGGATTTTGCATTTATGTTACAATTACATGACAAGCATCACAGATACAGTCTATTTAGGCAGCAGTGTGGCATAGTGGTACTAAGTGGTAAGACGCCCACAAGGGCACCGCTGCTGTACTCTCGGGCAAGGTACTTAACCCAGAATTGCCTCAGTAAAATATTTAGTGGTATAAATGGATAACATCTAAAAACTGTAACCTGTGTAAGTCACATAAGAGTGTTTGCTAAATGACAGTAATGTATGCAATGTATGTTTCAAATCATAACATATCTGAGTTTCAGATGCTAACAGAGTGATGGACAGCAGATGTTTAAGGGTAGCAATAGGTTCTCAACCCATCGGCCAATAATGTAAAAGGTTTTTTTACATGATTGATATTGAAAACATGATTGATATTGAAAACAGGTTAATGATTCCATCCCATATTTTTATTTATGCTCCATCTCCATTATGAGACTCTAGACAACTAAAACAAGACATTAAGAATCAAGCAAACCAAAAAGTCTCCACTGTTTGCTCATTTAAGTAGATGTGGTTTGTACTCTTTGGTCACTAAATATCTCCCTTACCGATGAGTTCAGGTTTCTTGTTGGACGTAATCTGGTAAAATATATGATAGCTCCTTTCTGCGGAAAGCTGAAAAGTTACTCTTGATTTTTCCAGCAGATCTGCAAAGTAAAATAAAAAGTACAATGTAGGGTGATATAACATATAAACAAACTATTGCTTTGTGCTGATTCGTCCAGAACTTACAAGTTTCAATATCAGCAGAAGCCAGTTTTCCTGTGGTTCCAAAGTGAATTCTGATGAATTTACCCTATAATTATTCAAAAAGAAACTTTTCAAGACAATTATAATGACATTGTGGTAATGGTATGTCATTGAAGAGGTTAGACTGCTGACACAAAACTTACAAAACGAGAAGAGTTGTCATTCCTCACAGTCTTGGCATTACCAAAAGCCTCCAATAGAGGGTTGGCTGAAATTATCTGATCCTCCAATGTTCCCTGAGGGAGACATACTGCCAGTTGTTGGTCTGATTCAGAATACAGTAATTCTGAAATTAAGAAAATTAAATCCAAACAGACTGCATACCTGCATTTTGCCAGGAGTTGGAGTCTCTTTCTTCTTCTCACCAGACACTGCAATTGTTGCAAAATACTGGATGACACGTTTTGTGTTCACAGTCTTTCCTGCACCAGATTCTCCACTATGTGTAAACAACAAACATTAAGTCATCCAAAGTTTCATTTAGCGTAGTATACTAATTACATAAATTTGGTACATGACATTAAGCCACTTACGTGATCAAGATTGACTGATTTTCTCTATCTGTATGAAAATAACACATAATACAATATAATGCATTAAAATAAAATTAAACAAATATATGATTATTTTAAAATTATGACATAAGTGATGCTTCCTTAATCATGATATTCAACATTAATGGCAAATAGTAAAGCAAAAGGACTAATAAGCAAAAGGATAAAAATTTATTCTTTGGTGAAGCATGCTTCAATTGTGCAACGATAACGCTGTAATATTGAATCCAATAACATGTACAAAGTCAGATCAAATATTTTCAAACATTAGTTTGTGAGAACAAAATCTAACTGAAAAGCTATTCCAATGTTACTTTCTCTTGATGTTGAGGAAATATTTACCAGTGAGCATAAACTGATAGGCATTATCTGAGATGGAGAAGATATGTGGTGGTGCTTCTTGACGCTTTTTGCCTCTGTAGGCCACCACAACTTCTTGATTGTAAACAGGGAGCCACTTGTAGGGGTTCACAGTGACACAGAACAGCCCAGAGTAGGTCTGAAATTTACACAGATTAAAATAATCTTAATCTGACTTTGAACTTCTGTAAGTACAATTATTCTATTTGCCAGCAAAACCAAACCTACATAGATCATCCATGAAGCATAACGGTCTTTGAGGTTATACAACACAGAGGCTTCATTGAGGTGGGTCAGCATGGCCATGTCCTCAATTCTATCAAATTTAGGGGGGTTCATTGGGAAGACTTGGTCCTCCTTAACCGAAAGGGTCTAGACAGAAGACAAGAAACCACTGTTACTGATAATGTTCTCCGTCACACTTAAATTTAACCAAAGGTTACATCTCTTTGTTGTGCTTACTTGTCCAGACTCTGTTTTCACAGTGACTTTGCCACCTTCTTTGCTTTGAATGTTGCCTTTGACATACAGTTCCTTCGGTTCACACACATACACAGCCGTTTTGGCATCGAAAGGCTTGTTTTGAGCTTCTATTCGCTCCCTCTCAGGCTTCCGTAGATACGGAGCAGCCACTCCAAAGACTGCCATCTCCGAGTCAGAACTCATTGCTGCAATACACTGAGGTGGACAGTTATGATAAGAGAGTTCTTTACAACATTCACTTATTCAAATAAAAAATGTTGTACAGGACAAAACAGTGTAAGACATTAAAATAAAGAACACCATACTTTGCAATAAAAAATAAAATAATCTTATATATATCTAGCTAGCTATTATAATGGATGGTCTCATCCACGAAGACAAGAAAAGAAATTATAACAAAGCCTACATCCTTTCATTCTAATTACCAGCATGAAAAGACTGCTTACAAGGTAACAACACACATGTTAAAGGGAGAACACAAAATTCCCACCACACTATGACACCCAATCTTTAGAGATGTGATAATGTTGCTGCGCAACACAATGAAAAACATTCAGTTCAAAGCTCTGGCAAATAAGCTTGTCACCTCCCTGAAAACCCCAGCTGACCACAATATGTTTGTTATGACACAGATTGATGCTTAGCTGGCCTCTAGTTAGCCCAAATGCCTAGCTAGCTACCTCTGGGTACTTTTCCAAATCAATGGCTGTGGGTTTTGCCAGCTAAAGCTGCACAGGATCGCTGCTTGAGCATTCTACTAATGTTAACAAATGAAAAAAATAACAGTATAAGAAAAATAAGAAAGCCTGATACATGACTTCACTTCTCACAAGCAGACTAATTAATTGTAATTTCTGAGGGAATCTTAACAACATTCAAACTAGTTTTCAATACATGTGCGGCTCATGTCAGCAGTTCTACATTTGCAAAAATAATTTACCTTCTTCAATGGCTGCTGAGATATGTGTTATCCTTCGATGCTATAAAATGATAAAAATTAAAAAAATACTTCATCTTTCTTGTTCTGTTATGCAATGGGGATAACAGCCCAAAATATTCAAATTCGAGTGTTACATTTTGATACTTCTCAGTTTACTCATAGCAATTAAACAAGATCTATGTGCTATCAAGATCTAGTATCACTTATGAAAAATTATTAGAATTTTTTTGTTTGTTTTGTTTTAGGCTCAACTATAAGGTCAGATAAGTTTAAGCAAACTTACCCACTGAAGTTCACCCACTGACCACAGGGTCCGGGTTCCTCAGACAGTGGTTGCTTTTATAATGATCCTTTTGGCTGGCATCAAAACTGAACACCTATATTTGGATTTTAGGCGTCTTATGTATGTGTGTTTTTTGAGGGCGGGGGTGCTTGGCTACTTAAAAATGTCTCAGAGGTTTTGTCATAAATCCATTACAGATGGCAATCATAACACTGTGTTTGTTGTGCTGTATTGGAATGCCTTCCCTCTTGAAGTATATCTTTGTGCACCCTTTTGATTCTGGATTCAGTGTTCTGTGATCAAATTCAGTGCAACCTGGAATTAAAATGTCATAGTCTATCTGTGGATGAAGAGAATGATGCAGCTTTGGAATACTATTGCCACTGAGTCAAGGTGCCATTTGCTAGAAATTCAAAGGGATCCCCAAATCAGATTAAGCTGAGGTATTATTCCCCAGAGGTGAATAATAACATAAACTGTCAACAGAGAAAAACTGTATTAGTCAAGTGCATTGCATTAAATACCACTCATAATGAAGAACAGGTGAATAGTGTTGATGTTTCAGCAGACCTGGGTACTGGGGCAAATGGATCATTTGTGGTATCAACCCAAGGTGACCTTAAAGACGTTTGTTTGATAGCATCTAGGCTTGTATGGTTGTGCTTAGATGTACTAATATTAGGTTTGTCCTTAGGAGCTGATGTCATTCATCACTTAGGTATTATGACTAGCAGGTGATGGAACATTTATGTTGAAATGGTTGCATGTGTCACAATAAGCCTGCTGACTTCACTACTTTAATCTTCAAGTTCAAGTCCAAGGAAAAATTTTGACATGAACTGAATGTCCCCTCTGAATGCTGACAATTCTGGCAGCATAAAGCATTGCAAGGAAGCCAATGGTCTGTTTTTATAGACCAGAGTAAGGTAGAGCATTTACTTGCTTGCAAGGGCTTTGTCTTGAATGAGCCTTTAGATTTTAGAGGTCTAACATAATATAGCATATCTAAAAACCTATTAAGTAATCAATGTCTCTATGATGTATTAATTAGGTCTTTACAGGATCAACATTAAGTTAATTGTTGTTAAGTACATAAATACAAAGCATTTGTTACACTGGGGTGAAAGAAATCCCAGTCATTCTATGCTGTTTCAATTAATAAACTAAGCTCAATGGTAGAAATTTTCCTGACAATCATTTAAAATATGAAATATTTCAGAGCTTAATCATAGAAGTTGGAAAACTGTTTTCAAATGGATTAATTGAAGTGACAGCCATGTAAGGAATGCATCAACAACATAATCACATCTTCACATGAATCATCTGTATTGTGTATGTTTGATGGAAGTATTTGCATATATTTAGAATGACACATATCATAACCATCCCCATAATGTCCAAGAATATATGTTATGCATTCCAGACTTACAGTGAATTTATCAGACCTCACTATTCAAAGAGAATGTAGATCTGTATGTGGATCTAGAGGATGTCACCTCTGATTGTTGGCACCTGCTAATCCCTCTTCTTATGGTGTTCTTCTCACATTCACAGAACAATAGAAGACTTGGGAAATTGTTGTCAGTGCCAGCCCTGAAACTGTTGTGCTAGATGTCATGTGCCTAGCTGTAATTAATGTACCTACCAACATATTATTAACTTGTCTAAAATTTATTTTACTGGGCCTTACAATAACAAAAAAGCCTTAAGACAATCTACTACTTAAGACAATCAGCTACTTAAATGACCATTTTCCTTGAAACAATCATTTCACCATGAAAGATCTTTTCTGAATTGAACACAAATGACCTCCCAAAAGAGCAGCAGGGGCCCCCTGAATCTCAAGGGATTAGTTTGTCTTCTAAGAATACTTCTGGTTCATCCTATAGGCATGGAATATTCTGGGAAATGAATGACACATGTTGCCAGTGCCTTCACACCAGTGGAAAAAGACATTGTAAATAACCATACTGGTAAATCTGATACAAGGTTGTCTTGCTAAGACACGTCCATGCTGCCAAGACATAGAGTTTGCCATGCCAAAGAGGCTTCCAGCATGAGAATGGCTTCAGCTGCTCCTTTGGTTTGCCAGTCTTTCCCATTATATCACATGATGATGCATTTTAACCTTCTGTCCTACTTGAGCATCTTGGGACGGTGCAGATGAGCATTTCTAAGGCCTTATATCATTCTCTTAATCTGAGAAAGGGACAATAAGGTCTTTTGTTGTAGTTCATGAGCAGACAAAAAGCTGATACTTGAAATAAACAGAATCGGTAGGAAAATAACTTTCAGGAAGGCACAACCCTTGCTTTTTTCATTGTCTATCCCTTTTTTTTTAACAGCAACCAATTATGTTCATTCCTCAGTATGTAGAGCCGGGAGCCTCACTCACAAGATGGAAAGACAGGATGTAATAGCACCACCGTTATGCAGCACCTACTGCAGAGGTTCAGATCCCTACATGTGGAGTCATTCTGAGCATGACACCTTCCACTTCATACTACTTTAATGCTAAGTATGAAATGGCTACCCGTGTGTTTCTGCAAATAAAGAGTGATTAGTCTCTGCAAATGGATTCAAACTGAATTGATATTATTGATATTTCATACTACACCATTATGGATTATATCTCATGAAATTGGCTGTGTAGCAGTATTTGATGTATATCTAATTTGTACCCTCTTGCGGCACAAAGTTATGTGAGTGAAATGTGGAATCTGGCAGGCAACCCCATACTGTAGCAGCCTTCAAGCTTAAGCCAGACAACAGCTGTGGTGGCTGCAATGTCTCAGTCACTCTGCTCACACTCGTATTGCTGTGACCACCCTTCTACCTTATAGTATACCTTGCACAGTGTGCTTGCATGGCAAATGTCAACCATATTGGTCTAATAGCAGTCTAAAAAAGAAGATGGATTGGTTTCTTATGAATGAAGGTTCTATTATCCAAAATCTGTTTGGGGTGTAACTATTGTAAATATTTCAACTGTAACTTGTATGTTTCATTTCTGGAGAAAAAAAAAAGTTTGTATGTTTTCATATAATTTTAATTAAAAAATGTGCAGCACAATATAGTGCAGTACATGACAAGGTATGTATGATACTGCATTTCAGAACAAAGCATTTTGGTAAACAATGGGAAAACATAGTGTAACCTGGGTAGGTTGTCCCCTTTTATTTTACGCGGCTTGGATCATTGGGGGCGTGGTAGCTCACGCATAGCCGCGTAGCTTCTCTTATTTAAGATGCGTATACCTGCCTGTTTAGAACCTTGCTTCTGCTTCCGGATCCCTGTATCGTCTGCTTCCTGTTTATACAGTGGTGTTGGACCTAATGCTGCGAGCGGCCCTGTGCTTGCCTACTGAGGTAATCTGGGCATTAACGGGGGTATAGGTATGTATAGTCTGTAGCGTTGTTAAATTTGAAGTGCATGCGTGCATGTCCACACGTATATTGGTAACCCGATGCTTTTATATTTGCATAGAGTGTCTGGCGGCCAGTGCTGGAGCCATAGTGTTTGCCGGTGAGCAGTAGTACTTTTATTTGAGGTAATCACTCCTGCCGCGAGTTCGTCTCACCGGCACTTAAGGTAGCTGTCGCATTTGTAATGTGCGCAACAATGCGGTATTGAGTGTTGTGTTCTTGTGTTTTAGGTTGCCCCCCCGCAACACTAGCTGCTGTTTTGCCTCTAGATAATTCCGCCGGGCAAGGAGCTGTTTGGTGGGGCGGTTAGCATATTGGTGTCCCCTTCACTGTGTGTTTTAATGCTAACTGCACTTTATCACGTAGGCACGCGTTTGCGGTGTGAGAGAGTGAGAGAGCACTTGGGTGAGTATTGTTCACATGCGGGAATCCCTAGTGGTGAGTATACTTCCCCTCAACCAGCTCTTAGCCCATTTTTAATAGTATGGTGTTTTTACCTATTTAAACTTTTGTGTAATTGTGCAATTATTTAAATTGACGTTTTCTTTTAATCTTAATAAATTATTGTGCCTTCAAGAATCGCGTCTCTGCCTTATCCTTATAAAAGAACTGGGGGGAACCCGTACCTGTAACGTAGGTGTACACCTGGGGTTTACTTACACAAAACTATTTCCTTGGGCGAAATTCCCAAGGTGGCGTGGTTGAGCGCTGCATCTGCCCCGCACCTCATGGTTACAATAGCATTGCGAACCACACTTGTTTTAATAAAGGTTAACATTAATGGTGTGTAATGCCACAAACAGAAAAGTTGTTTCTTTCAAAAATAAAACCACAATAAAATCACAATAATGCTGATCACACTGAAAGGATAGCCCCTCTCAACCAGAGGCAATTGTTGAACTTCAATCTATGCCAGATATTTTTACTGTGTTTGCCATGTACACACATTATCAGTACTGGTCAATATCCCCGTATGGATAATCTCCCAAAGGCTCGATCCCCATCCTTCTTGGTCAGATATGAGCACTTCAGATAAACAGGACCACAACATCTTCCTGGATAACATTGTGTTGCCATCTACCCAGACTGTTAATAACTGCAGAGTTAGCACTTCAAGTGACAATCCACTAAAAAAGTTTAAGAGCACATTTCTGTGAGACTGTTCAATTTACTGCTGTTAACATCACCTAAGCAAATGCATTTCCACCAGTCCCATAATTGATAATCTAGCCAAATGCCTCCGACTCAAACCTCGTCATTTCACTTGCCAGCTGAAACCATTGTGTAAGTGCATGTGGCCAAATGTGTGCAATAATCTTACTTTATATGATGAAAGTGAAGTACATAATTTGACCAAAATGCTGGGAGAGCCAGAAAAACTGGATTTGCTAGCTCTGCTGAATATCAATGTGGATGTTTAGTGTTCAGTGACATGGACAGAGGGTCCTACAACCAAGTCAGACACAAAGCCTGGCTTCATTTGTTATTCTGGATATAAATGTGACTTCAGTGGAGAAATTTGATCCTGTGCTATTTGTGAGATTCTTGATGAAAGAAGGTCATTATCCATTGACAATTTAAAAGACTGGACAACACACAGAAGACTCATGTTAAACCATGGTCAGTTCACTGCTATATAAGGGGAAATCGATTGTGTATGAGCAACAATAATCATGGTGCCAAGCAACAGCTTTAAACAGTTTGTTTGTGCATTTAAGCAAATGACACAGGAATCTTAGGCATTCAATGTTCTTGAAAATTTTGTTGGCTGCTACTACTTTTTAAAATTCAAATTCAACACTTAATCTCTCAAGCACTGTTCCTCAATACCACACTCAGTATCAATGAATTAAAAACAATCAACATAACCCTGAGCATTGTTTTAATTTACATGAACAACTATGATGAGTGATAACCACACTGCAGGTATTTCAATTTTAAAAACTGAATCAATCACACAATGTCACACATGGTCTGCAAGAAAAAAATAATGCAGCCATGCAGTGCTGGAACCTTATCTGGGAGCACTACAATTGGGTAGAACCCATTGCATACATTTGTTCCAAAAGTTTGCCCATGGGCTAACTTCAGAAATAAAATGTAATGTTTTACATTGCAAAGTTTCAAATGTGTACTTAGCGTACAAATATACACTTAAGGTAGTTGGTCTCAGGTCTGGCTAAGAAACAGAGACGAGGCATTGCCATAATTTCTTTTGCTTTTTTATTGACTCTTGGGGCACTCTTGCGTTTGGTATCTGTATGCTGGGAAGGTACTCACAATGAGTTGTTTTTCTGTCCATAGGAAAAGATCCTATTATTTGAATAATTGCACATTACTCAAGCACATTATTCAAGGTCAATATTAGGTAGTGTTGTGCATTTTGCGAATGAGAAAATCTTTCTGAATGAATCTTTTCAGTGCTGTATGTACTGGTTCACTATTTGAAAAGATTCGTTCATTTGACTCTCCAGTCAGGCAGCCTCCCCAATATGCTTTGAATGACAATTACATGACCCTATAGAAATGTAAAGAAGCAAAGCTGACCGTGAGTGGAGCAAAAGATACATTGGGGCAGGTTGCTGTCCAGACAGCGCATCAAGTAGTAGAGTCATTGAACGGAAATGCCCCGATCACTGTATGAATCAGTACACCGTACAATTATTCTTTTTCAGTGCATGCAGTTTGTCCGTTCATCCAGTTGTTTCAGTGTGTGACCGTTTGAGTGTACTGCTGTTCACTGAGCCACTGCTGATTTGTTCAGTTCTCCCTGTTTGTGCTGTTTTTCTATACTACTCGTTCGGTGAATCTCATTCAGCTCTTTCAGTACTTCTCCTTTAGTGAATCTCGTTCAGTTTATTCAGTGTGTTTCCCTGTCTGACAAAAGGGTGATTCCATCCGTAGTCATACTGTGCATTTTAATACATAGCCTACAAAGTTTCTCTATTATGAAAAATCTTATAAGCCTATTTGAGATTACAGCATGCAATTAAACAAGTCTCAACTGTCATTTTTTAGTGTTTCACATGTATTTTTTCACATGCATTGGAAAAATGCAGTTTATCAATATATTTATTCATGGAGTCATCACTGTTTGTTAATAACTACTGTCATTCAGGACCTTCACTGTTGTAAGATAAGATAAGAAATACTTTATTAATCCCGAGGGAAATTTGAGTGTCACAGCAGCACCGTCCAACACAAATCAAACATGACAATAGAATAAAATAAAATAAATAGAAAGGTTGCACTTCTGTTAAATAACACAAGAGTAAAATTATTACTATTTTACATTGTGCAATGTGCAATAGAAAAACATTGTTATTTTTATACATTGTGCATAACGATAATAACTGTATAGTGCAATTCTTAACTAGTTATCTGTGAGAAGGAGGGAGATAGATAGAAAATAGTTATTGTCCATTGTGCAATGATTATGTGTGAAGGGGAACAGAATAGGGCATCAAGCGTCCGTCTAATCCCATGTTGCAGCAGAGAGGGGAGGAGTTGTAAAGTTTGTTGGTCAACAGCAGAAACGACCTTCTGTGTCTCTCGGAAGAACATTTGGGGGAGATGCTTAACAAGCTCGTCATGGAGGGGATGGGAGGTGTTGTTCAGAATGCTCACTAGCTTGTTAAGCATCCTTCTCTCCACCATCACCCCTAGTAAGTCCAGCTCAATTCCACCACCTATGACAGAGCTGGCTTTCCTAACAAGCTTGTTCAGGCTGTTAGCATCCCCAGCTTTCAGACCACACCCCCAGCACACCACCACGTAGAAAATGGCACTGGATACCACTGACTGATAGAACATCTGCAGCATCTTGTTGCAGGCGTTGAAGGATTGTAGTCTCCACAGGAAGTACAGCCGACTCTGGCCCTTCTTGTAAAGGACCTCTGTGTTCTTAGTCCACTCCAGCCTGTCGTCTAGGTGCACTCCAAGGTATTTGTAGGAGTAGACTACCTCGACAACTTCTCCATGTATGGAGACAGGGGTCAGAGTAGGCTTATTCCTGTGGAAGTCCACAACCAGCTCCTTTGTCTTGCTGACGTTTAGCTGCAGATGGTTCAGGCTGCACCACTCCATGAAGTTGCCTATCAGTCCTCTGTATTCTGCCTCCCGTTGCCCGTTGATATACCCCACGATGGCGGAGTCATCAGAGAACTTCTGAAGGTGGCATGACTCCGAGTTGTACCTGAAGTCAGAAGTGAACAGGAAGGGAGAGAGGACGGTCCCTTGGGGGGCCCCTGTGCTGCTCAACACAGTCTCTGACAAACTGCTCCCTAGTCTCACATACTGTGGTCTGTTGGTCAGGTAGTCCGTTATCCAGGTCACAAGTGGAGCATCCAACCGCATGCACCTGAGCTTGTCTCTCAGCAATAAAGGCTGTATGGTGTTGAAAGCGCTGGAGACGTCAAAGAACATGACTCTTACAGTGCCCCCAGCCTCGTCAAGATGAGAGTAGGCTCGGTGAAGCAGGTATATGATGGCATCCTCCACTCTGATGCGTTCCTGGTAAGCAAACTGCAGGGGGTCCAATTCTGGTCTGACCAGGGGTCTAAGGTGGGGGAGGACCAGCCTCTCCAGGGTCTTCATCACGTGTGATGATAACGCCACTGGCCTGTAGTCATTTAAGATCTTGGGGTGCCCCTTCTTGGGCACAGGGACCAGGAATGACGTTTTCCAAAGTGTTGGAACCCTTCCAAGTCTCAGGCTCAGATTGAAGATGTTTTGGAAGACTCCACAGAGCTGTTGGGCACATCCCTTATGTACCTCTGTCCTCACGCCGCCGGGGCCTGCAGCTTTGCCTGAGTGGAGTCTTTTCAGTTGCATTTTCACCTGGTCAGTTGTGATGGTTGGGGGGAGTGGCGAGGGGGGGAGGGGCAGTTCCAGATAAAGGGACCTGAGAAGGGCTGGAGGGGGGCTGTATGGTGATTTGGGAAGTGCGAATGGTCGAGGGACTGAGGGGTGGGTGGACAAGGGCTCCAGCGTCAAACCTATTGAAAAAGAGGTTTAACTCGTTGGCCCTGGCCACGCTGTCCTCTCTCATACGGCTGCTGGTCTGGTTGTAGCTGGTGATTCTCCTCATGCCGTACCACACTTCACTTTAGTTGTTCTGTTGCAGCCTGTACTCCATCCTCCTCCTATGGGCGTCCTTGCCCTCCTTGATCTTAATACTCAGTGTTTTCTGGAACCTCTTAATCTCCTCCTTGTCCCCAGCTCTAAAGGCCCTCTTTTTGTCATTTAGGAGGGTCTTTATGTCCCTAATAATCCAGGATTTGTTATTCGGGAAACACTGTACTGTGCAGGTGGGGATGACATTGTCTACACAGAAGTTAATGTAACCCGTAATGCATTGTGTTAGCTCGTCTATGTCCTTGCCGTGTGGCTCGGTCAGAACCTCCCAGTCCGTAGCCTCGAAACAGCCCCTCAGAGCCTCAATTGCATCATGTCTCTAGCTTCAAGTTACTGGGGATCCACATTTCGGAGGACCTGTCCTGGACCACCAACACCTCCAGCCTGGTCAAGAAGGCTCACCAGCGCCTCTTCTTCCTGAGGACACTGAAGAAAAACCATCTCTCTTCAGCAATCCTGGTGAACTTTTATCGCTGTGCCATCGAGAGCATCTTGACCAGCTGTATCACAGTCTGGTATGGGAACTGCTCGGTTTCAGACCGCAAGGCTTTGCAGCGGGTGGTGAAGACTGCCCAACGCATCACAGGGTCTCCGCTTCTGGCCATTGAGGACATACAGAGGATACGCTGTCTACGTTGAGCCCGAGGCATCATCAAGGACTCTGCTCACCCAGCTCACAAACTGTTTGTCCTCCTGCCTTCTGGGAGACGCTTCAGGAGCCTCCAGTCCAAGACCAGCAGATTCAGGAACAGCTTTTTCCCCACAGCTGTCTCCTTATTGAATTCTGTCCCCCGCTGACTCCCCCTACACCACTACGCACATCTCTTTGCCCCTTTAATCCAGATCCACTTTATATATTATACAACTGTAAATATCATAGTATATATTAATTCACTGTATATATCAACTGTATGTATCTATCTGTAAATCCATAATTACTGACCTCATAATGTACATATCACATTGTATATACCCATCTGTACAAAATGTTCATAGCAGTGATCTTATACTGTTCATACATACAACTGTAAATATTATATCCTCTGCACTTGCTGCTTATTGCACTTCTGGTTAGGTGCTAACTGCATTTCGTTGCCTTGTACTTTTTACATGTGTAATGACAATAAAGTTGAATCTAATCTAATCTAATCTAATGTGACCATCTCCTGAATGTCTTGGTGGTTGCAGGTTGCCGCTGGACTAGAGGCTTATACTGGGGTGAGAGGTGGACCAGGTTGTCATCCGATCTGCCAAGTGGGGGGAGGGCTGTGGAGTATGTGTCCTTAATGTTGGCATACAGTAAATCCAGGGTTTTATTGTCTCTGGTTGGACAGTCAACAAACTGGGGGAAGTTTGTCATGGTGAAGGAGAGAGTCACGTGGTTGAAGTCCCCAGATATGGTGATGAAAGCGCTGGGGTGCTGTGACTGGAGCTCCTCTGTGACCGAGTGGATGACGTCACATGCTGTGGTCGCGTCGGCCGATGGCGGAATGTAAACAGCAATCATTATAGCATGTGAGAATTCCCTTGGCACATAATAGGGACATAGGCCCACCGCTTAAAGTTCAATGTTCGGGCTGCAGACTCTATCCTTGACAGTAATATGCCCCGGATTACACCATCTGTTGTTCATGAGAACGGCAAGCCCTCCTCCTTTCCTCTTACTGCTCTTCCTTCGGTCTCTGTCTGCCCGTATTGTCTCGAAGCCAGTGACGGCGGAGTTGCAGTCCGGAGCCAAGTCTCCGTAAAACACATGATGCTGCACTCCCCAAATTCCCTCTGACTCCTCACCAATGCCATTAGTTCATCTGTCTTATTTGCCAGCAACCTCACATTTCCCGTGATTATGGAAGGGAGATACAGCTTGTATCTCCTCTTCTTCATTCGCCGTTTAATCCCTGCACTGCCGCCACGGTATTTCCTCCTTATTTCACCCGGAATATGTTGCTGGTATTCGACGGGGGCAGTCGCCGTTTGTCACGATAGGAGTTCCTCCCGAGTGTAAACAAATGGAGCCTGCTCCCCCCGACATGCACTCACATATCGTCTGGGTGAAAAAAGTGTCCCGATGAGCAGGAACATCAGAAAAACTTCAATAAAGTGTGCAGACTGCATTCTTAAGAGACTAAAAGAAGAAAAATGCTAAAAATGCTAAAATTGTAAAAATACTGAAAAAGATGCTAAAAGCTAAAATAAATAGACAAAACAATACAAATAGATTGGAGCGATTGCGACGGGCAGCCGCCTGTGGCAACACCGGAAATGAACAAAGTAGTTAAATATTTGGAAGAATTAAGGGAGAAAGAACAGTTGATGATATTGTATTGTTTTTAATGGTTGCATTTTTATGTCTGCATAAATGGCATATCATATGCCCTGTGGCCTAATGACACTACTTGTCATCCAGGTTCAGGTTATCTTCAGTCAAATGACAGAGTGTCGTCAAGTCACCACCGTATGACCAGAGAAGGAAACAGAACTGAACGAGATGCAGTGAATGAGATGTACTGAAAGAACTGACCGAATCGGAAATGAACAAATCAGTGATCATCACAGTCATATCATCATACTTTTTGACAGAACTGGAGCAGTGTTATTAAAACCATGGGTGAAGTGCTTGTGGGTCGTGGTGTGTAATGTATAACACAGACAAATTTACATTCAGAATGAATGTTTTTATTATGTAAATGATGTCAAAGCTATTAAACATCAAAGAACGATGTTTCGATCAATTAACAAATTTTAGTACTGAACTGAATGAGATTATTCAGCTCAGTAAAAAGAGTAAAAATACCCATCACTAATACTGCTATACTTTTTATTGTTGATATTTCTAATGTATCTAGTTTACTTGTTAATTATTCAGGTCTCTCTTCCTCAAAACGTATAAATAAAAGATGTGAGTCCCCTTTTTGTTACTGTCTTCAAGAGAGTACACATTTTGAATCTTTTTCTTTTGTGGGCCATAGCTGAGGCATATTGAATATATGTATGTATTTTCACCAGTTAATATATTTATAAAGCATTTCCACAAGGGGTTACTCCTGATCCACTCTGCAGGCTGAGGATGAGTTTCCAGTGTGATTTTTTTCAATTGTCATTACCGATTACAGCCATTATATATACACAGAGTTACAAAGTTGCATACTATGAAAAGCCCTTACTCATACATGCGTGAGGTTTATATAACCTTAATGCTCATATTTCATTATATTTTATAGGAATTAAACTATATAACCTATACAGTCTTGTAAATTCATATTTTTTTTCTTATACATTCTGACTAATAACAGAATAATATGATGCATATATACATATATAGGGAAGCTGAAAGATTAAAGAGTGTGTCATAGTGACTAGATGCTCAGTTGTATTGGTCTAATAGACTTTAAATGTCATTTGAAGGACCAGCAGGAGAAAGATATGATGACGACAGGTGTGAATGTGCTTGTGTATAGCTAATTTATGGACAAATAGAGAGCATTACTGACCCCTCCAGTCCAGTGAAAGCATAAACACCAAATGTCTTGGAAATATGTACTGGTGTCATGATGTAATGTGTTGAAGATGTGGTGAAAAATTCTGTTTTACAAGGCTTTCCCAAGGGACTTCCAACAGGGTTTTCTTTCCATCCTTTTTCATCTAGATTTAGCAATCTACCTCAGCCCCTATGATGAGGTCTGAGGACATCTACAGATGTCTCTCCCCAATCATTTCCTGATTCATCACTACTGGCTGAACATGAGTGTCACTAGTGACGATGTAAACCTCACTTTTCCTGCGTAAGCTCCATGGATACTGTGCTGTGTTATGTGGAGGTTAAAGCTAAGCTTTCGCCAGGAGAATGCAATTGACGTCAACACAAAGAAATCCCCGGGAACCTGACTGCTGTAGTGTTGCTGTGCCAACATATAAAGGTCACCAATCAATGCAGCAGTCCTTCCCTGTGCATACCCAAAGCCCCTTAGTTCCTGAACATTTGTCTGAGGAAAAGTCTGCCTCTTCCAAATAATTTCATATCACGTATTACACAGCCAATGACCTACAGACTTACAAGGGCTACAGATAATATCTTAACAAAGATTTCCTTCAGTTCCTTAGGTCCATGTACCTGCAGAATTTTGCGGATGTTTACGAGGACATTGGGGGTGTTTGCACAGACATCCCAATGGTGTGAGTTCAATTCCCTTTTCTCTGCCTGGGACTGATCACGACAGATGGATTGTGGAATTAGACGTGATGATCTGTCCGCAGAATTTATTTTTATGCCAAACTGATTCTTGCCATGAAAATCAAGAGAAGCCGGATTGTGCACCAATTAAAAACATAACCACAAAACACTACTGAACACTTCACTCAAATGACAGAATGTGATTGTATAGCTTGCATGTAAGCTATATAA
Organism: Megalops atlanticus; assembly: GCA_019176425.1. Lineage (NCBI taxonomy): Eukaryota > Metazoa > Chordata > Actinopteri > Elopiformes > Megalopidae > Megalops > Megalops atlanticus. The sequence continues at coordinate 25,627,280 of CM032875.1, read as the reverse complement.
AATACAGAGAAATCATACATGATGCAAAGATTTTTTTCTCAGTTTTTTGTAAGCCTTTTTGCTGTTATGTTATTTCTGTTATTTCTTATGTTATTTCTCCTTTTCTCAGTAATCAGTATATCCTGCGTCAGTCTTATTCAATGTCAGATTAATGAGATATGTCATACAGGAATAGACCACATAATGCAGATATCAAACCGGATGCTCATTTTAGGCAGTCACATTCCTGTGAGCTTCTGCGGCTTGTTTTTAAGGAGAATCTTATCTCACATCTGAAGAAAGAATCTGAATGAAGAATACCGGGGATTACCTCAGTGAGGCATGTGTCTCCTCTGGCTAAAGTTTGAAATACAACTCAGAGAGAGAGGAAGTGAAGAACAAAGCAGCTGGCATATTTACGGGTCAGACCGCTAGGGAATTTGAAATGACGCCGACACCTGTTCCTCCACTAAAGGCCCCGACATCACTGGAGAACACAATATAGCATTTTACATAACAATGCATTTTTTGTTATTGGTAGATAATCCCTTTTACCTAAAAATGCGCTTATACATTTTCAAGTATACTGTTCTGGTAATTAGTTTTTCACTGTAGCAAGGAGAAATATGTCACTAAGCAAGACTCTTCTTTTAACTTGGGAAGAGGTTAATTAAACAGGGTCAGCTGAAACATCAGATTAATCATAGAACAAGTCCAAGGAAAGCTGATGAAGTTTAATTATTAGATGTCAATGTTATTTATTCTGGTAGCTTTTTTGCCAGAAGAGATTCCAAACTATGAAATTATTATATTATGATATTATTATTCAATTATTATATGTTTGTTAATGCAACCCTTCACTTTTCAGACGTCAAGAAGCATCAAGGAGACACCAGATTCAGTCTCCAACAATGGCACTGGATCACATCGCATCCATTTTTAACATAATCTTTACTGTAACAGATGTTAAAATCTCATGGCTTATGAGTTAATGTCATTTCAAGTTCAACATTTCTAAATAAAGCTCTGACAAGCATGGCTGTCTAGTGCAATGACATTCACTACTATTACTACTATAGAACTATTTTTAGGGAGTGGGAAACAAACATCCAGTTATTATCGCAGCATTTTTAATGTTTTCAAGGAAATACTTAAAATTGAATAAACTGTTGATCTTGAATTACAGAGAGCAGAAACCTGAAACATTCATTTTTCATGGCATGGATTGCATTTTTATTTACAATTACATTTAGTCATTTAGCAGATGCCATTATCCAGAGCAATTTACAAAAGTCGATACCAAAGGGTTAGGCTAAGAGCAGAGACAATTCTCATGTCTCACAATCAGATAGTCATTTCATTGTCATTACATTACATTATTATCATTTAGCAGATGATCTTATCCAGAGCAACATACATAGGTTACAATTGTATGCACACATACAGCTGGATATTAACTGAGGCAATTGTGTGTTAAGAATCTTACCCAAGGATACAACAGCAGTCCCCAGCAGGGAAACTTTTTGTTATGAGCCTTGTTCCTTACTATGATGCCACTGCTCCCACCATATTCTGCCCACATCTGTTAGGCCTACATATCAGTGATATTCTGTTAAGTGCCACAGTAGGTAAAAGAGGAAGTTTCAGGACAGGATGAATGTTTAGAGTTCAGTGTTAGTTGAACCACGATGCAGTTTAAACAGGTGGGTTTTCAGTCTGTGGTCAGTGATTTGGTAGTTCTCAAGCTGGGTATTCTGAGATCCTAGTTCATGTTTATATAGTGATATCTACATCTGCTTGACAGTCATACATATTTATAGTTAACCAAAACAGAAGAACATTCATTAACAAAAAGACTTTACATACCCACTTGTAAAAGGAGTGTAGAGTATAATTTTTATTGTGGAGGATATCCAAGATTCTGGAAATGACATTAGTAATACATCAGTAATAGTAAATTATGTTGTGCAAAGCCAACCAAGCTGGTAAATCTTTGCTTGTCAGAAGAATGTCTAGGCTGTGAACTTGAAACGGGACAATCCTTCACAAGAGAACAAAGGCAGCCATTTACTATGTGCAACTGTGCTTCCTTGTGTGTGACACAGTACTAGTAGTGTAGGGATCTTAAGTTTAATTGCTTTAGCCACAGCATTGTACAAATTCACCAAACAGGTAAAAGAATAATCTAAAAACAATTTTATGATTCCTTCCTACTGTAGACTTGTCACTGTGGTCTGCATGGCACATTAAGATACTTGAATATCCCACCTCAGTATTGAGGTAAGATATGGGTCGTTCTTGGTAAAAACGTTTGATTTTCTTAACAAATCAATGTCTTCTCTGAGATGTTGCGTTCCAAAGCACAAGAGTTTGGACCGGGGGGGCCAGGGTCCATTTTGATTCACTAAAAGTCTACTTACATCATTAACCAAATGCTTTTAGTACATGAAGGAGAGGCAGCTAACTAACAGAAAAAGCCCTGGTTATGGTGTTTAGATGTTCAGACTTAAGATGTAAATGGTGGTAAATTGAACAAAAAAAGCAAACTGTGCAAAAAAAAGTGTGTACATGTGGTGCCATCTAGTGAGCAACTACTTCAATTACAATACAACAATGTACCAAAGGTGGTCAGAGGTTTTCTTTTAAGGGGAAAGCAACCACACTGCCAAAGGCTGTATTTCCATTATCATTATTATTCAAGTGTGCAACTGGTTACTTTACTGCATGTAAATGAAAACCAATGCTAAAGCCATTCCAAATGATTAATTAATCATTTAATTAATCATTAATTATTTATTTATTAATTATTTATTTACTGTTGCTGGACAACACACATTTCACAAGTATTATGTGTACAAGTCAGTATGCATTCCCTTATTCTTTGCAATTTCAAATAAAAGTAAAAAACATTAAAAGCAATAAAAATGTCAATTATTAACTTGCAATTTCATATTTTTTAATCAAATCCATTAACGCATCGGCAACCTGTGACTACGTCAATTGTACAGAGTTATCACTGAAACATCCCATTTGTATCAATTCCATTTCACTAATTTAAACTTCACTGAGTCTCTCTAAAGTAGTTAGGTGTCCTATATTTACAAATAATTGGCCATAGCCCCTTCCGCAGTTACGTCACAGTTACAACACAGTACTGTACCATCTGTAGTACAGTGCCATTTCACCCAAGAGTGGTCATTACATTCAGTGCACTTTGGAACTTACAATCCTTTGGAAAAAAAAGGAAAAACACATTTCCACAACACAACAAAGCAAGTCCAGTATTGACATTCAGATGTTCAGAGGCACTTCATTACATCCCACACTGCACAGTACTGACCAGAGAGTAGTTACAAGAAAACATATTCATCTATTTTCAGCACAAAATGACCACATTTAAATGCAGTCATTCCATTCCAAATATACACATGTTCAAGTATAGCTATGGGGTATTGCACCTTGAAGGAGGGATGAGATTTCTGCACATTTTGAAAACTACTCAGTTTAACAAATGGCAGAATTTAGCATCCCAACACATATATTTATTTTAACATTAAATAAATGTTTTTATTATACATGTTCAGCTTTATATATTACTTCCATTACTGATAAAAACAACAATTTTAATGTTATTCATCAAATAATTTTTAGTTACGTATTTATGCTGACCAAGAATCCTGAAGAGAATAAAACAGGATAAAATCAAAAATCCTGCTGTAAAGGTAATAGTGGGAAATTATTACATACCACTAATAAAAAGCAAGTTTTTGACGTCAATTAAAAGGAACCCAAAACTACACTTTCAGATTCAGAACAAATGCAGGTGTAAAAGTGTAGCTCATACCTTCTTAAAAACCAGATGATTTCCTAAAGGTTTTCCCACTTAACTCAGACAGAACTGATTTCTGTGCGCCATTATATAATACTTTATAACTGTTAATACAACCACTAGGCTTTGTCCTGTCCTTAATAACCTCATGGATACATGAGAATTCTGTCTGCGACCCTGCCATTCCCTTTCAATGCCATCCTGTCCTCATATACATATACGGTGCCAAACGCCTCACTGTCTGGTGGGGTCTCAATCACCCCCTCCAGGGTGAGATAGTGAACTCCAGAAGCATCTCTGTAGTAGCCCCCATCATGGTCATGTCCAGCCATGAAACACACCACACTCTTGTGAGCACGTATCATAGAGAGCACTTTTTCATAGTTCCAAGCAAGACAAATTGGATCTGTGGAGTTTGGATGGACGGGCAGGTGACCTGCGAATAAAGACACATTTTTAATGAGGGAAGACTGGCTGTGATGCAGTTAATGTTATTGATTTAGTGCAGGATATCAATAAATTTTGGGTTATTTACTTACTCACAATGACGACTTTTTCAAGCTTCTCATCTGCAAGGGTTAGTACCCCCTCAAGCCAGTCAAGTTGGTCCTGGCTGAATCCTCCATTGAACTTCACAAACCTTTGTTCCAATCCTTTGGGTACTGTTTTGATTTAATGTAAAGCAATATGTTCTTAAACACAATTATTACAAATACATTATTAATCACACAATCAATATTCAGGTATACTGCACATGTTGCTAAATGTTTTATGTCGGTTAAGTACCGAATGCAATGTTTAACAAAACAATAAAATAAAGGGCAGCCATCCTTGCAGCATTACCTGGAGGGTGATTAAGATCATCGTTGTTGTTGTGTGCCTGCATGATTTCCAGAGACTGGTAATACCTCTCACTAGGTTCTTTTCGCCCAATAAGACTCAAGTCATAGGCATCAAGCACGACAAATCGGAAGTGTGGAGCAGGACTAAAATGATAGGTGTAGCTCTCCTCAGTGCTTTCTCTGGTTGGGACAACGTCTTCAGCCATGCCACCATCCGTGGTTTTGCTGTTCAGAGCTGAGCTCATTAGATCGTCTCTACTGAAGTTATAAAATTCATGGTTGCCCCACACATGGTGTACTTCAATTTCACCTTTGTCCAGCTCATTCACAACCGTTTCGAGGGCTTTTTCAGACGCGTCATACTTCTTGTTGAACCCATCAATGATATCTCCTAGCTGCAGGATGAAGCTAGGTTGAACTGCCTCTTTTCTCCACTTCTCATTTGCTCTACGCAGTAATTTCAGACTATTTCTGTAGTATCGTTTTCTCGTGTGTTTAAAGTTAAAGCCATCTTCAATATCAGCATACTGGATATCAGCAATGACTCCAAATGTAAACAGAGGCTGTACACTGTCATCCATTTTTCTTGTCCTCGTCAATCTGCTTTGCAACTTCCCACCTTTTGCCCACCATCTACAAAAAATGTTAGGTATTAGCCAGGTTAATCAAATTGCTGACAGACCATGGAGATAAAGGTTAGTTCGTTGTAGAGTGTGGACGATAGCTTTGTTTGGAGAGTCAGTTAACGTTAGCTTAATTACATTTAGATACATTTGATTACACGGTACTTCTTTTTGTCAGGGAAATCCTGTTCAATCTACATTCGTATTTTTGCATCTTAACTTACCCGATGAGTCGCCCTTCAGAAACGCAGCTGTTACGAAAAGAATGTTTAAACTTCAACATCAAAACACCAACACTTCAGATGACATGCACACCACCGGCGATCCTGACGCTAATGTGGGACGTCAATGACGCAGACGGTCACCTGATGTGCAACTATGCTGTTCTCATTCAGAACTCTATCGCCATCTATCTAGGTGGTGTGAATTGTCGTATATTGATGCTAAACAAGATATCAGGGTGGGAGCAAAAGCCCCCATTAGGGTGGCGGTAATGACCAAATGACAAACACTTAGGAGGGTGGAGGCTAGAATCTTACATGGTTTCAGGGAAATAACAGGAAATATGAAATTGTAATAACAAGATCGAGAGTAGGTCATTCAAGGTTGGATGCATCATTGCACCAGATAGGGAAAAATACTACTGTATTTGTGATGTGTGTATGGATGCTGAAATTATAGAGCATGTTCTGTATGTGAGAGTCAGATGTACATTGATCAATGAAAAGAACTTCAAAAGAATGTTTCCTCACTTAGGGTTAAATCGCAGGGTAGATTTTATGTGTGTTGTAGTGTATACACGGTAGTATGGAAATTTACATTGGGTGTTCCTATTCTGCACAGGGGGTGAGGGGTAGGATTACTTGTGAAAAACTGTACAAAAACGCATATAGCACAAACCACTTCAGCACACATTACCATTCAGAGCAACATACACTAAATATATCATATGAACACGTACAGCCTAATAAATATCTGGAAATGTAGCTAACCTAAACATTAATTATCAAAGTTCACATAGTATCTTAGTAATTATCAATAGTACATAGTAATTTTCCATAGGAGCACCATTGCCTTCCATCATACCAATGTACTCATACTACCTAACAATCATATGCAAGGACAATATTACATTATCAGGTTCAGAGTTTAAAGTGATCAGATAATGTGTAGGACATGTCCAAGTTACATGAAGTAAGGTGAAGTCTAACGAGGTGGTTTTCAGTGGGCATCAACACATGGAGATTGATTCTGCAGTTCCAGTGCTTGCAGATATCTCATGCCACCACCGGAGGGCCAGAGAGGACAGTTTGGCTGTGTAGAGGGCATACTCAGGGAGGCTTAAGGCCAGCTGAACAGCAACAATCTGAAGTAGAATGAAACTTCTAGAGAAGCTTGGTTTGCTGCATTGTTCTGTGCATTTTTGACATAGAAGAGATCTTGTAAAAAGTCAAAGTGGTGGTGTAAACAATAGTATAATTGGGGGGTATCAGTAGATATAGTGGTAAGCGTAGATGTGGTAGGCATGATAGTAGAAGTACTTTTTGGAATAGAAAGGGGACATGTAATACAAATATATTCTGCTATTTTAGAATTTGCTGTAAGTGTAATAAGTTGTGTTCATTTACATTTGTTTTATATTGTTACATGGAGTTCACATGTTCACTTGATTTACACTTGAACACATTGGATGGAACTGAGTAAATGATAAGCATAGGAGATGAAGCATTTTCAGAAATGGTAGTACTAGCACAATTATATATTACATTGTTAGTTTTTGGTATTGTATTGTAGGATACTGTAGTAGTACACACATTTAAATGGGACTATTTAATTTTTACAAGGGAATGATTTAAAAAATATCAGTCTGTCAATGCCTTTAATACTTTGGGGGAAAGAATAAAAAAAAGAAACATCCTGCATGAGACAAATACTGTGCATATACTCATCTGTAAACAAATATGTTGAAGTGGTGTGGTGGTACAGACTGGTGGGCCAGCTATGAGGGAGTTGTGGTAGCCTAGTACAAAGGCCTACAGTTAGCAGAAATAAGTGGCATACGAATTTGCTACATAAACTCTCAATTATGGAATGACTCACCATGTGCAGAAGAGACAATCTCAGTATTTCAGTTTCGATTAAAATGTATCTCTTTATCTCATCTTATTTTAAAAAAACCTCAGTCATTGTTATATGCAATTTGTTTTCCCTCTGTTATGTTGCCATCAATGGCAGGTCTGTACCAGATGCTGATCACCAGAGCAGCAACCCTCAGGGATAAATTACAACAAGAATCTCCAGTGCAGCAAATGTTACGCCCCAGCCTAGGGGAACCTGGGCATAACATAAGGGATTCCCACTTTCCCTGCTCCCAAGGATGACCCGTGCCACAATGAATACAGTTACGCGCATTTATTTACAGAGGTGTGGTAGTGATGGCGTCGGGGTGAGCACGGCCAAAACAATAAACAAAACAATCTGCTATAGACCCCTAAATTACCTCGCAAAGAAAAACAAAAGAAAATACATGGGTCTTACCTAGCTGCCTATCGCAAAAAACAGGAGAAAAGAGTGCTAAAAAAAAGGCTTCTCACCCCTACACAACCCTAAATATCTAGAGGTTTAAATGAGATACTAAGACACCACTTTGTATTATGTGAAAATGAGAATTTTCTGTCCAATGTGAATTTAAAAAATCAATCCACTTTAATTTGGTACAGTGTCATTTAGAATCAGACTGCTCTGAAAACACTGAAAAAACTCCCTTGTATTTTTTTTTTCCAAAACTGATGAAGATAAACTCCAAGAATGTGACAGTGAGTCAGTCAGTCCATATTATACCTTGTTCAGAATGTTGGCATATTCCCATTTCTCAAGTAAGACACTCTAATGTGCATTATGTACTTTCATCCACTACAAACAAACCGTACAAGTTTCTAAGTGATGTTGTAGTCAGCATAAAAAAACGAAATAAATCAAAATGTCATCTGATCACAAGCGCAAAGTGGATCTAGGCTGCAAAGACATTCATCACCAGGCTAAAAAAAAAAAAAAACATTTCGCTGTATGTTATTACAGTTAAGCTTGTGAAATGCGTTTCGGAGGCTATTAATTAGGCGGCTAATACAAAACTAATTTTACCTAACAAATGCATACTCTGACTACCCGGACACGCTGAAAAGTCATCATATTTAGACCAGCTCACACTCTGAATTATAAAGTGTCAAATTCGTTGTCCCATGTATGTTACATTGCTCAGTTCTGTCAACCCCCCAACATCTCAGTATAATCAGCTACGTGGACAATCTCTTGACAAGAGGTGGTGCTGAGACTGAAAGTTAGTTGCAGTGCTATAATGGGTTCTGTAGCTAGGTGTCCTGCTAAGAGAGGGTGAAGTTACTCCCTGCATTGCAGCCAGGCTCTGCTGCTGAAATCCAACACACAACAATGGCGACTCCCAGCCCGAGCACCAACTCAACAACCTCCTCCAGCAACAACAGCAATAACGCAGGATCTACATCAACATCACACCACCACCAATCCCAGTCTCAACACATAACGACAGTGAGCAGCATGCAGGGTAAGAGCAGTAAAAAACAAAAATCCGTAAACGCTTTTTTCCACCTCATTTTGTCAGAATTACTGGAGAACATGATTACCGAAATATCCTTAGCATGCTATTGCTGCACCATAGCGATGCAGTTTGCATTTCCTTATCGGCAACGTATGAGTAGGCCTCGGTGTTTAGTAGGCTTTTTACTATCCCTGTTGTGATTATTAAACTTCGAGAAGCGTTGGAGACCGATGGTCAGAAAGTTACATAATTTTATTTCTCTGAAATTTTGCAATTTACTGGCCGTTTTTTCACTGACAGCTATTCGCCAGGTAGGTAGCAAGGCCTGTAGCTAAGCAATTAAATTTTACAGCCAAAATAGCCAGCCACATATGTGCTTTTATTCTATTACATTGTAATGCTGTCATTTAAAAGTATGCTTACACCACAATGGCAACACGTTTCAATGTTCTGTGAGAAACTAGCTAGCTTGCTAAAAGCATAAACAGTAAGTTTGTTAGCAAGTCAGCTAGCCAATTAGATGTAGCTTTAGCTAACTGACTAGCTAGCTAAGTTAACTTCCTAGGAAGCAATGCTCTCAGTTTTATTATTGTTATGGATTCCATAGCTATTCATGTTATTGTTCATTCGAGACGGAGCAAAAAGACTTGAAACTGTTGGTTGATTTACGAGGTTAGCTATGCGGATAAGCGGTGCTAGAGCTCTACTGACACATCGCTGTCTAGCCGGTCAGCTAGCTAATGATGCAAAGATCTACACGCAACAAATAGAATTCATAATCTGATATACTCGTAATAAAGACTGTAACGTAGAATGTTCTTTGCTATATTTAATGAGAGAGTCATGTAGGCACAGATATCAGGGATGTATCTCTGTTCTGGAACGTGACGTTTACGATATAGTACAAAATGTCAGATGTCAGACTTGTTGCATTATGTAAGACATTGAATGTTTCATTTAAACCTTGCAGAAACCAACACGTGCTGGAGATGTCAGAATGAAACAGGTACTCTTAACATTTTTATAGAAATGCAAACATAGACATATGTCATGAAGCAACCGTATCTATTTCTAAAATCCCTGGAACAGTATGAAACATTTGATAATTAACAATGAGAGTACAACATTTCGGCTGTGTAGCTAGATATTTCTATAACAGATGTACAGATCTTTAATGCTTCAATTTGATAAACATAGACTTATAGGGCAGTGATGTTTGTGTTATGTTTTATACTGTTATTAGTAAAGCCATTGGAGAGTAGCTTGCATGATTTTCTAGACAAACGTATTTTATTTGCCATTATAGTTAGGACAGTGGTAAGATGGACAAAACATTCATTGTTTCTTGCATTGGAATGCTTCTGTACTTTTTCCATTCATATTTTGTGGCGGTATTGTATATGAAATTGCATGACCATATCATGCAAAATTAGCTGTAATCATCATCAAGGACTTAATTGGATCAACAGAAGAAAGGCCAGTGTAAAATTGTGAAGACACAAAGACACTTCCTTTTATTCTCATGTGATTTATTGGCATGTGGCCCAGTGTATTAGTAAAGTTTTCTCCTGTCCATATTCAACAAAAGGAAAAACAGTGTTGGCTGTGTTATTCGTGAGCTGAAAAGGTATATATTGATTGATCAAAAACACTTTATAACTTTGCTGGAGGCTACAGCAGATGAGGAGTTGGATGCAAAAACACATTAGGAGATTGTCTTGTTTTTGACCTCTGTCCAGGAAGTTGAATCAATGTTGAGCTGTAGACTATGGTCCACTGTTGTACCCCCCCATTTTGGTATTAAGGTTTGATGTGGAGTTACATGGTTAAATCCAGACAGAAAGTCACAGTGATGGGACAGCAAACTTTTTTTGTAATTGTGGAATTTATGAGCTTGGTAGAAATTATACCTTGAAACGTTCACATTTTTTCAATTTACACCATGTCAAGGTATGTCTTTCATGAGCACCTTTGTTTAAATAATAATCAAATGATCATCATTATTATTTTACTGAAGATAAACATTTAAATTCATATATTGTATTTGCATTAGTATAGTTTGATAATTCAACTCCGGATGACATGCTACCTCCCTTCCTGACATACATGATTGACTAGCTAGAAGTATGCAAGCATGCCAGAATGTATTTTATGTAGGTGTGTCCAGCAGTTCCAGTATTACAGTATTTATGGAATTATGGACAGTACTATGGAAGCCTGACCAGAGATTCTTCACAGTTGATTGACAGGACAGAGGGTGGACATGGGTTTCAGAGAAATATCCACCCAGAAGGTAATTGTGTGTAGGTACTGAGTGCACCAGGTGACAAAAGCATCCGCTCAGAGTGCAGGCAAAGTCAAATATTAGTGACTTTTGCAAGGTTGATTCTGGGAAGTGACGGTAGCTAGTTATGAGCAGGAGTCCACAACAGGAGTTTGGTGGGCTGGACTTAGCCAGGTTTCCTTATGTCACCACTGTATCAGTTATTCTAAGCAACTTCTTAGGTACCTACAGGTTTGTAATTTGTTACTAGTTAGAGATTTGTAAAAAATGAAAATATGCCTTTGCCTCTCCTGTAATGCTTTGTGGGACTTGTAGTGTGCACAAGAGCCATTAGCTGTGGGCAGGTGTGCCTGAGGATTGCACATGCTTCACTTGCATGCTTCCTGTGTGAATGCAGGAAGTCTTGTGGTGAGGCGAGCTTAATGCTCAAGCAGTGATTCCAAAGGTTGGGTTGAAATAGGGACAAAACATATAATCAAAAAAAAAGTGGAATTGGCAGTCATGATCTTCTGTATTGCTGAAACATGAATTATGACATTTAATTAAATAGTTTGAGATACGGCTACACTGTGTATACCATTTCTTTTCAGATCCGTTGGGAACTTGGGTACATAAAGAATATATGTGGATGGTTGTTGTACAGGTAGTTCTCAGGTAAAAAAAAATTATGTAACCGGGATAACTAGTATGAACCTCTTGTTAGTATTATGACATCACATAAAGGATACTTTTACTTTTTTCACATTTTGTGTTGTTGGTGAAGAGTCTTGTCAGGCAGAGGTTGCAACGATGTACAGTTTCTGTCAGAATGTTCACAGTGGCAAATTATTATAGTGTAACAAGATGTAGTTTGTATTACCAATGTGAATACACCAAATTCTCTAAATAAAAAAACATGGTGAATACTTAAAGTAATCTTAGTCTACTGAATGTAATGATCTGTTCTTTTTTGTTGTTTGGCTTTTCTTTTACTTTTTCATACTGTAGAACCTGTTTTATTTTCTGTTCAAAACCTTTTCTTTGACATATTCCATGGGACTGTTATTTCAGTTTGATGAAATTGTTTGCATTCACCATAAGCGATCTATTGCACTTGCAGATTTTATCACATTTTTTGTTTGTCAGTAGATTTTAGGATTATAATAATATCATCTTTATTTATATGTAGCACTTTAAAAGTATACAACACAAAGCGTTTCACAAAAAACACTTAAAAAGAACATAGGGATGGCGAATACGTGTTTTAATTGTCAAGGTTTAATGAGCATTTAATTGCATGATTTGTTGGTCAAGGCCAGCTGTGCACTTTTTACGTATTAGTGTACAACAGTATTCTATATGTCTAGCTTGAAATACTTTGTTTCTTAGTTGTAAAATGAAAATCATTTATGGAGTGTATGTGTGACCATTATGTTATTTCCCCCCCATTTAAAGCTGTTTTTATTTCATTATCCAAGTGAACAGATGTATGTGAAGTTCATAATTGTATGTTAGCTCATTTGCATAATTTTCCTTTCCAACTTAGCTTAGTTTTATATAAAACAGATGCAAACAAAGTTGACTGTGTTTGTTTTGACGTTTTCTTAAAATTTCAAGTGCACAAGTTCATTTTTGTGGAAATTCCATTCTAATTGTTTATGTGTACCTAATTTGTCAAGACACAGTGTGCCCTCTATAACTGTGTAGTAATGGTTTTAAGTTACTAAACCTTTACAGCCTGTTTCAAATAAAGCTGTCCTTATACGAATGAATCCAACCCACATTTGGATTATTTTCTCGCTGCTAATTTATCACTTGGAATTTTTTTTTGAACTGTAACCACACATTTGAATATAGGCTTGTTTTGGAGTAGGGACATTGGTAAACATTATAGTATGAAACACATAAATCAGTTAAATCATTCTTTCCTGTGATTCCTTTTCTCTGTGGAAAATATAGATCCAATGTTTAGGGGAGGATTGGGGTGATTGTATGGTCCTGCATACTGTTCAACCAAGTACCTTAATTTCACTCCTTCAGTTTCAATTTACTGGTGATGTCATTTTTAGCTTGTGGCATAGCAGAACACCAAGATATGGTTTTTTGGCTCACAGTGGATGGAAATTACCACAATATCGTAAAACGTATTGACACCCAATCTGAAAGAATAATAAGAAAGGGCAGTTTATTTCTTATATCCTTCCTGTTGTGTTAAGGCTGTGTGCAGGTCAGGGTATGTGTTAGTCCTAAACAACATACTCAAGACCCACAGGCATAGTTGCAGACATTTGCAAATAATAATCAAATGTTTGTGTTGTGATATACCCACAGATCTATATCTCTAAATTCATGCACAAAGTTACTTGAGCATGTTTAACAGTTTATAATATGTCTTTTTTCCTGTTTTCTCACTATATATATATATATATATATATATATATATATATATATATATATATATATATATATATATATATATATATATATATATATATATATATATCTTATATGGATCAAACTTTTCAAAGTCTTAAAGGAAACTGATTAAAAAAAACACTGGTATGACAGTGTGGAGTAGGGGTCATGGATTAAAGCTCTTTACGGGGCTGGAATCCATGGGCTGTACCCTTGAGCAAGGATGTTACAACCTGATGTTTCTAGTACAGTTTTAACTAGAAAACAAGTTTGATAATGCTGATAATGATCAGTGAGGTATGATTTGTTGTCTTCAAGATCATGGTATGTCATTGGTGGACTTTAACAGCTTTAACTGTATATTACAAGGCAGCAGACAGGCAGAGGTGTAAAAGCATATCTAATCAGTATATGAGTCTGGCCTGTCTCTGGTGGCTTCGTTTAGGATGACTCAAATAAATTGTCTTTTCTGGCTGTCCCTAGCCTCTTGAAGGGCATGCCCAGACCCCAAAAGAGTACTTCCTTTGTTGGTTTATTCTTCAATATCTCATTGTAGGACAATGTACAAAGAAATGTAGAACTCGGCCATATGTATAAAAGTGCCATCACTGCCTTTTTGTCGCATATTTTGCTGTTCACCTTTATTAATCTTATTTAAGAAAAAAAAATACATGACTTATGCTAGCTAGAGCGCTATCAGCTTTCACAAGCAGAGGCAAATGCACATGTAAAAATGGGACTTTGCAGACATTTTGGAAAATTATCTTACAATGTTTTCTTTTGTGACTACTTTTGGGAGTGAGTCTGCTGGCAAGCTAAATTTGGCTGTAACCATCTAGATGCAGCATATGTTTATGTAGCCAATCAGTCTTCTCCCATTTTTCTCGATTGATTTTATTTTCCAGTTTGGGGATGGCTAGCTACTAACTGATAATACAAAAGAAAATGTGACATAAATCAACAATATGTCTATCTGCTAGCTAGCTAATTCACTAGCATTTGTTGTTGATTTATGTCACATGCCAAACAAGGATCTAGCTAACTTGCCACTGTAGTTAACAAGCTAATGTCTTTGATTCATGCATTATAGTTGTGCATAATAACCAGTTTATATGCAAAGTATAAGTAAACATTATGTCTTGCCATTTTCCAATTGATGTGTGGAATGATGGAGTAGAGTTTGCTTGAAAGGCTGTGATGACACATAAAATGTGTGATGTAGTACCTCACTGCATCACTCTCAGTAAAACCATTTAACAAATACCCAAAATCTATTTAGTTTACTTTCTTAAGAGCATAGGGCCTCTACTAATAATTATATATAAATAAATCAGATTTTACCAATGCAAAGAATGAAATGATGCATCCCGAGTTCATCCCAAATTGTATCCAGTGCACACTTTTTTAATCGGGACAATCGCATCATGAACTTTTATGCCAGTGCACCGATGCGAATCAGTGAATCTTACCATCCCTAATTTAAAATATACTGTTTTATAAGGTTATTTTTTGGTGTATTGACTTCTGTTTTTGCTTGTCTCTAACTTTAGTCATGCAGCCTAGAGTACATCTTACAATTCTTAAAAAACAAAAAAGCTTGAGTCTGTAGTGCTTGTCAGAGGGGTCCTCAAAGCATTTGAAAGGCTTGGACCCACTGTGATTTTTGGTCATATTTTTACATTTGATTTTTGCAATGTTCTGTCATGACTTATTTTTCAGTTTTTTTTCCAGTTAATAAACCCATTGTCTGTTTCATGTTCTTAATAATTGATAGTAAGAATCAGAAATCACCAGTATGGATGTAAAGTTGTACTGGTTGTGCTGCCTCAAATGTCTTTCTCTAATGGCTAATCCTACTCTGATATTGGCAAAAACTTTTGTTTTCTCCTGTCTTTTCTTCTCTCACCACCCCACCCTTCTGACTTGATGCTGAAAAACACTGAGCTCTGCAAAATTAATAATTTTTGACCATTTTTAGTTTTTGATCTCTGCCATCATCTTCTTTTGCCATATTCTTTTTTTGAATTTGAAACTTTTTTCGATAGTTTGTAACTGTTTTTGGTTTTTTACCTCAGCCATTGATAGGTGGAGTAAACCGAATGCTTATGTGGATCCCTATGAAGCTTAAACTGGATCCCTGTGAAGCTTAAGGATGTATAGAACTTTGTGCAGTGATTGCCTTGGGGACAAGGAAGAAATTGTTTGATTGTAGTGCAGATAAGAGCTGTTAAATGGAGACCGAGGTATGCACTCTGTCGAGTTCTGCTCAAGTTGTGGTTTTTGTTTTTTGTTGTTGTTCTGCAAGTGCTGCATACCTCTCACCCATGTCCTCTACCTTGTCTGTAAGTATACTTCACTTCTAAATGTACTGAAAACTGAAGAATGCCCAAGCTCACTTTATCCAGATCTTAATTCCTTAGGCTACTAGTGCATTTAGGAAAGTGGGGAAAATCCCCTCTGATGTATCACTGCAGTCTATGCAGTATTATCTTCAGAAATTTTAATTAAAATGTGATTTGTAAACAATATCTGTGAATGTAAATGATAGGTTGCCATATCTTTCTACAAAAACATAATATTACAGTTTTGTTTTTGCTCTTCACTCAGGTGTTAAAGATGGAAATTATGCTGAGGGGAAGGAAGCTTGAGCATGTTCGTTCTTGTCCCTGCAAAATCACAAATGTTTGGGTTAAGACCAACAGGTTAAACAGCGTTACTGCCAGATACCCTGGCAAATTTTTTTTAAAAAGTATCACAAGTGGAACATACCATATTTCTGTTGGAGACACAATTTTGCTTTCCATTTTTTTATTATATGAAAATGAAATAAATTGGGTGCTACTTAGAAAATGGAAGCCTAACACAACAGGTGTTTGCAGGTATATGTAGGTATATGTAGCCAGCTATTTCCCATAAAATATGTATATGTGTAGGTGTGTGTATGCATATCTATGTGTATGTGCATATATGTGTGTATGTAGGCTACATGCATACACACACTGAAAGATAGTTTTGTATTGTTGTATAGTTTTTAAAAGCATAAAAATGGCACTGAAGGTTCAGATTAGACTTGACATCTGGTCATTACTTGTCTTAATGAGGTGACAGAGTATGTTTTTTTGCTCTCTTTTTTTACTTAAGATTTTAAAACTCAAAGGCATCCCAGTAAATAAAGCAGATGACTAACTCTAGGGTCACGTGAATAAAAATAAGAAAGCACCATAGTGACAGAAGACAGTAATTTCAGAAATATTTCAAATACATTGTCATAGCTGGAAAGCTGGGGCCTGCCCAGTGTGAGTCACATGGCAACTACATGCAAAAATGCTTGTTTAAAATTTGATAATCAGCATTCAGGTATGGCTACAGGAAGCGGAAGGAATTAACCTGCTAAATTCCATGCTTGGGTCTTTATACCTGTTACAATGATTAAAAAGGCAGAAGACATTTTTTTGTTTGGGCACCTAGATAACTACCTAACTTGCTTTTTGAATTACACATTAAATCATTGTCTTTAAATCATTGTCTTTAAACCTACAGCCTGTAGGGGTCCAGAGCTAATCAACAACTGCATGCTGATTTTGGTCTGAGGGTAAGGTTATTTGTGAAAATAGTAGTTCGTGGGAGTTTATTCAGGTAGTTGTGTTTTTCCTGTTAGCACAAAGGGTCGGTTGTGATGTAAATTACAGTAACAGTATGTTCCCCTTTGATCCAGCAGTTTATGAACAGATTTTTTTTTTACTTTCCAGCAATTGCAGGCAATAAGAGAAAATAAGTGAATCTCGTTTACCCTGAGGTATCTCTGAATCAAGAATTCTTACTTGGTGTTAGCTAGATAGTTACCTAAATTCGGTGGGGTTGTAGGCTAAGGGTCCATGAGGGTGTGCAGTTGGACCTTACTGCTTTACATGGATTAGAATATTCAAGGAGGGCTTAATTGTAGGCTTCTGTAGCGAAGGGCGAGAGCAGTCACCCCACCCGGCCTCGAACCCGGGTCTACGGGGTACCAAACACGTGACTTTGACCGCGACGCCAAAGAGCCAGGCTCATTGGTATGGTAGTCAAAGCACATACTCAACTGTAGTGACGGCACTCCATCACACTGCCCTCCCCTTCAGGAAGCGCGCCCATGCGCTTCATGCACACAGGCGTCCCTCACGCATTCCCCCGCCGTACTTCTCCCATCCCAGGGTGCCCCACTCACTTGTGCTTCACCCAGCTCTGGGGTCCCTCACACTGTGCTTCACCAATCTCTGGGGTCCCTCACACCGGGGTCAACCTAACCTGGGGGTCCCCTCATACGGCTCACACACCGGGCACGCCTCCGATGGCCTCGCGGCCAGCCATCCCACTTCTGACACCATATGTAGCGAAGGGCGAGAGCAGTCACCCCACCCGGCCTCGAACCCGGGTCTTTGGCGTCGTGGTCGCATGTTTGGTACCCCGTAGACCCGGGTTCAAGGCCGGGTGGGGTGACTGCTCTCCCCCTTCGCTACAGCTTCCAAGGAAAAAGTGGTGGTGTGTGTGTGTTGAGGACAGTGAGGGACTAGTAGGTCTGGAGCTTTTGCTGGGGGTGGCCATGGCAGTGGAGTGGGTTACTGTGACCCAGAGCTGGTGGGGAGAGCTGTGGGTCAGGGCTACATCCAGTTCTTTGGCTGATACTGTAGCCCCTGCAATTACTTAGGTAGGAAAAGGCACTGGTACTATTCACAGTACCGTTCATTTGAAATTTTAAAAGTAGACTGTTGAGTAAATTGTTCGGTATTTGAGGACAAAGTTTGCACTGATGAAAATGCTAACGTGTTATCGTATTTGCTAAAACTACTGCACAAATTTTTGCAAATGAGGTTGCAATTTGTTTCTTGTCATGGTCAGAGCTGATGTGTAAAGTAAAAAAAAAAAAATCATGGTGAAATAGGTGAGATTTTTGATGTTGAATTTTGCCAGGTTGAATGCAAAGCTGTATAGTTAAACTGTAGTGCAAATAAGGGAAGGCGATACCATATGCAAAACTTATATTTTTACAAGAATAAGATAAGTTAACAGTTGTTTGTACGCTTTCATTGTTGTAATGATAAAGTATGATTCTAATTAACTGACAATGCTTTTGTATTTATTGTAACATTTTTGTGAAGTTGATATTTTCATAGTTTGATGATTTCCTGGACAAAGATTTATTGTGGAAATGGACATAGATCCTATAATTGTGCTGCATGATGGCTATGACTTATGTTGTTCATGCAACAGCTAAGGAGTTGAACAATGTGGTGATATATAAAATATTGCTTGTTTTCTCATGGATGAAGATGGTAAGATGGTGTCCATCTCACTAAAATGTTTTTTTTTTTATTTTTGTTCAGTCTGATTGTTTGAATTTGTCCTACCTTTATGATTGTAAGTGCATCTACTAATTTGACAAATACACTATGGATGGGGAAGACCACAGACCACAGACCACAGTTATAGGGCCTTAAATTCCAACTAAATTTCACTGCAAATGCAAAAAAAAGTGTTTTGAATTGAAAATTGAATCTGGAATTCCATTTCCAGTACATTTGATTTGCCTTGTTTTGTACATATATGGGTGTAGTTTTGTCAGCCTCCAAGAAAGAAGCAAACCAATGTGGAAAAACAGAAGCATAATGAAATTTTTAAAAATGTTTTCTTTCCACCTCAGGGTTTCAGATAAACCTGTCTGGAGTTCCCCAAAGTAAGCCAAGAATTTTCTGTTATCATACCACCCCTTTTGTGTTTCCGTTTGACAGTCTGGTATGGGGGAGTCTGTCCACTATTGTTCTTGACTAATCCAAGGTGGAGTGGTGGGCGAGCTTCCATTTACACCTGGGCATAAAGAGTATCTTCACCACTGCTTCGATGGTGTTCTTGTCAGATAATTCTCCACGCTGTCAATGCTCCTGCCAAATTTTATTATTTTTTTACAGTAACATTATTTCTATATGTTTTATTCTTCCATTTTTTCTGATTTATTGTAATGGAAGCTCTACCAGGTATTTATTGCACTCTCTTTAAGTACTAATAACCAGTAAAGGCTGTTCACATATGGTTCTTGTCACAAAGAATGTATTTGCTTTTCCTCGACTTTGCATTTGTTTAATGTATTAAATCACAACACAATAGTTTTTGGCATGAGCTGCACCTAATAAAAAGCTGATCAGTGATAAAGAAAATCATTATGTGCGCTTAATGCGCCTTAAAGTTGATTTGTACTTTTATTTTCTTGAATGTACTCTCTTCTGTTTATGGTATCAGTGACAGATCAAGTTAGTTCACAATTTATACTTATTCTGTTATTTTTCTGCTTTTGAAATATTGTCTTATCACAATCTCCATTAAATTGTTTATATTACAGTCATTGATCATTATTGTCATATGCTAATAGAATGTGGAATGTCTCTACAAAACTGAAAGAATGAATTGAGGGAGGCATGCATTCATAATTCATTATGCGAGGCATGATAAGGACAGCAATTTTACAGCTAACCTGGCACAAAAGGACTTTAAGAATATTTTTTGAAAACATTTGCAGTCAACTGACTGTGCCAGCTGTCCTTGATTGCCATGCATGGCAAAGTGATTGAGGATTTGACATTTTTTGAAAGCCATCAGAAGTGTCAGCACAGTATGTGCTTGACTGAATTTTTGCTAGAGAGAGACTTGCTTTTGTTTAACTGAGAAAGTAATAAAAACGGTATTTACTTGTGAGCTCGAAAAATGCATAAAGTAGTGCACCTTCCTACATGGTTAGATTTAAGTTGGCAGATGCCAGTGCATGAATGACATTGCATCATAAAACAAAAGATGTTTAACATAACAGTAGAATAGAATCCTCTGGAAACTGACATTCATAAATCACCAAATAAGAATTATTATTATTATTGTTTTTGTTGTTGTTGTTGTTATTAAAGGGATCTATGTACACAATTTACTTTGCTCAGGGTATTTAGGGTTGGGACACCTGTTTTTTTTCCTGTAATCACTTCATTCTGCAGTTGCAAACTTTAAATCAAACTGATATTGACAACTGCACATCACCATTTTGAATTTTGTGAAAAACTCCTCATGAAACATCATGGAATACTGACATTGGATATTTTACTCAGGATCCTTTTCCAGACCTCTACAGAATGGTAAGTGGTTAATCAAGATAGGGCCCCTATAGAGTAAATTAAATTAGAACTCTTGTGAATTGATTAGTACTTTTAGCCCCATGATACATACTTTCCACTTGTAACAGGCTGTGTCCATATTGGATTTGTTAGCTGGTATGTTTAGTGCCTTGTTTAAAAAAATGTTTCCTCATTTTCTCAACTCATCAAGTTAGACCAATTGCAATGAAAATGAGTTGGGGTTCTGTGTCACTAGATTATTAGTTAGCCAGCTGATTAAAAGTTTACCACTTTATGATCCCTTGCTAACAGGCCAGTAATAGCAGTGACTGTTTTGCCACTGGTGTCCCTGCTTGGCACTTGAGATTTTTGGTACTTGGAACACACAGTGTTGTCTTCCATTTCAGCTAAGGTCTTTCTTAGTTATTTTTGATTCAGCTGTTACACAGCCAGGAGCTTCAGTATCTTTTGATCCTTAACAATGTTTACATTTAGTTCTTTGTTACACACTTGTTTGTTTGGGTATGCCTTTTTCTTTATAACAGAAAGATGTAAGTAATTGTATCTTAAATAATAATTTAATGAAGAACCTTATACCAATATCAAATGCAGGTATTCAGCTTTATTGATTCAGCTATTGTATGAGTACTTTGGTATTAAATAAGGCTTAGAACAATGAATTTAACAATTAATTGAGGCCATTTGAGACATATGTACAACATTTTAATATAGATATAGAATATTGGTTAAATTACAGCATTTTATTTACCATCTTTAGTAATCATCTTAATGTTAGATTAAATATAAAGACAACATTAAATACAAAAAAATTCACTGTGAGTGAAGACTGTGTGCATGTGTCATGCAGTTTCCTCTATATGATCAAGATGTGGGTTGTGATGTGTGACTTTCATGTAGTCTCTCTAAAAATGAGGAAATACAGCAACCTCAGTACTATGATACATTTGCAGTGTATTGCTTATGTTTTGGCTGAAAAGTACACTTTGATTTGATTATTTCTGTTTTATGAAAGGAAAATGTGGACTGATTAGTTTTAGGAAGGCTCAGAAGAGTGACAGAGATTACTGTTCTTCCAAACTTGATTTTGGATTACCCTTTTGCAGTTGTTGAGCTGGCTTGTTTGCAACAAATGTAATTGAATGGATATGGAGCTGATCTTTGGTATGGTCTTTGTTTGTACAATATTGAGATAAAATAATCACCAGCTGTTTACAGAAATAAATCCAAATTGCACTGAAAGAATTACAAAGTTGAAAACTACTAGCAGCAAGTTAGTTTATTTCTAAGAATTGTGTTTTATTTATTTAGTGTCAATACACAACACCAAATATTTATTGTTACTTCTAGTTTTGATTGTGTATCTGCAGAAGCCCATAAGCAGGGCAGAAATACAGAGAATTACAGTAATTCTGTAAGGCAAGAAATGGCCCAAGCCTGGAGAAAGGAGATGTTCTGTGAATATTGTGCAATATCAAGTAGCAAGAGTGAGTCAAAAAGGAAATATGTAGAGAGAATTATAGGGAGGAGTCTTGACCAACCTCAAGTTTTTTAGCAGACTAGGGGGAGGGGAAATGAAGATAAACTCTGGAGAGAGAAGTGAAGGGGTTGGAGTTAGGAGGCAGAAATAAGAGATCATCCTGTAAAGTTATCATGCCTTGGGTGATGACCCCCCCAATTATATTTTCTTAAATGGAGCCTGGGTTGGCAGAAGTAACACAAGAAAATGACCCTTCTTCCATTGACAATGTCTCCAAAGTAAAGTTATGAATATAACATTTTGTCTCTGAGGTTACCCAGTAATGCCAGTGTGCTATAGAGCTCTTTTGGCATACAAATGGCTTTCATTGCAATGTGTATCTGCCAGCAATAATTGAATTCAGTGTTGTTTGATGAAATGGCCATGTGCATTTATTGCGTTTAAGTTTGAAGCCTTAAATTTTGATTATTTTTGGTAGTTTTTTTCTGGTGGTAGAAGAGTACTTCTAATGATTTGTAAATATTTTGTCTTATTTTATTGATCACAGGTTAGAAAGAATCATTGGAGTGGAATGTGCTGTGCCTGTTGGTGCATTCTTTCTGTCTTTATGAACAGAAGTGTAACTTTTATTTTTGTATTACCCATGGTTAAGACACCTTGAAGTTTTTAGAGAGTTATGTCTTCACTTTCATGGTTCTGTTTTGTTTGAAACATTGCATTCTGTGGCTATGATTAGTATTTAGTGATTTGTGATTTTTGTGCATTACTGCTGCCTTGATTTTGGCACAGTTGCTGAAAATTAAGAAAATATGGATAGGCTATCATTTATTGGTGTCATCTCATTGTTATCACTCATTGACTGTGATTTGTTAGTTTCTTAAAAGTACAGTTTATAGCAGACTACATATGATCTGACTTTCACCAGCCAAAAGCATTTACTTTTGGCTAGCCTCCTCATGTTGTGAAATATCACATGCTTTTTGCATATGATCAGTTCAACTTACCACTTTCTGTTTTTCAGTGACCTTTTTGATTTACTGCATTCAGTTGGTTGCCTTACCTCAGTGTCCTGCTTGCTGTTTACTGTAGCACTTAAGGGATGGGCAGCTCCTCTGAACAAATGTGTGTTATGTGAATGTGGTTCTCCCTCTCTTCCTCTCAGGTAAACGCAAAGCACTGAAGTTAAATTTTGCCAATCCTCCAATTAAACCAACTACAAGATTCACTCTCAACACAACAGGACCTCCTTTCCAGAACCCACATATGTAAGTAAAGAACTTCAGGGCCTCTTTAGAGTCCTGATATGAGTGGACTCTTAATGTACAGTAAAAGTGCATGTGCATGCAAGTGCGTGCAAATGTTTAAATGCTTGAGGGTGATATATATTTAGCCTCTACATCTTATATTATCTGTAGGATATAATGATGTCCTGGATGGCAAGCACTCCTCGTAGTTATGTCCAGTTTTTGTCCTTTAAAATTAAAGCATCAGTGCTTGTTGATTAGACGGGTTAGATTCTTTTCTTACCAACACCAAAATATTCCTTTCAAGTATCATGCACCCTTTGCTTGCAAGTGTTTGTAGAAGATAGCTATGCATTTTGAGCTCAAAATGTCAATTATTTAAAGAAAGTGGAACAGATTTCCCCTTTATTCAACTTTTGCAGTCCACTCAAATGAACTCCAGATCAATTGGTTATTGTAAACCAAATGCATGTAATTATTGCAGGGTGTCTGAAGCATCTGTCCATTGTAAATTCTTTAAGACTCTGCACTGCAAATCACACAATAAGACAGCAGTGAGACTGAGAGACCAAATCCTAATATGAGCATGTAAAAGAAGATAATCTGGTGTAACAATACCACTGCAGGGAGCTGTCTCTTTAAAGTGCTTCTGCTCACTGTGTTCTAAATTTGGTTTACACATCCAGCCAATCAGCACGAGAGTTAATTTCTTTGCGTCATGTTAAATGGAATGTGATAGCACCCATAAGCTCAGAACATGAACGTTTGAATGCAGTTCTGCACAGAAAAAAACACTGTATTTATCTGTTGGCTCTTTCACCTGAAAGTGAGCCAGCCCTTTTTCTGGAGTGCTATTCTGAACATAGTGCAGAGCATGGTAGCGGATTGAAGGAATGGCTTGACTGCTATGGAATGGTCATGCCAGGATTAACACCAGCCTGTGTGTACTCTCAGCATGTGGGCCAGCACAACTGATAGCAGGAATCACTGCCCTTGTATGTTATAAGGGAGTTTTATGAATATGAAGAAGAGGCAGGATTATGGGTAGTGTGGGCTCATGAACCTGTTCTCTTATCAAACTTATGCCAAAACTTCTGTCAATGTCCAAATCAAGTATATCCACAAAAGTAGTTTTTTTCTGGCTGAGTCAGTCAATAAAATCCTTGCAAATTATGAACATTATGAATATAGTTTGTGTTACCATTTTGCTTACAGCTGATGTTATCTTAATGGTGTCTCCTTTTCAAAACTGTCACCTGTCAACCCCAGAGAGAGGCTGCGTACGCACAGTATTGAGTCTTCGGGTAAGCTGAAGATCTCTCCAGAGCAGCATTGTGACTTCACTGCTGAGGACCTGAAAGACCTGGGAGAGATCGGGCGAGGCGCCTACGGCTCTGTCAACAAGATGGTGCACAAACCCAGTGGCCAGATCATGGCTGTCAAGGTGATCAGTCCGTCATTTCTTTACTGTCTTCATCAATGATAGAGGAATATGGGGAGGAATCTAATGAAGAAATGCAGAGATGAATAAATGAATAAATGATTTTCATGATTTACCAGTTTGCAGTTTATTGAACTGTGTAACAATCTACTGCATGGCACTGAACAGTGGGTCATCTGACAAAATCAGTCATGAGCCTTATTTTTGTAATTGAGAAGATAATCATATTTTAAGAGCAAATGGGACAGAATATTTAATTCATTTTGCCTTGTCCTTTGTGTTGTTGTTGAAAAGATTTTGTCCAAGGTCAACATACACCATCCAATTGCATCTTGCAAGATCTTGCATATATGTTAAGAAATGAAATATGACAAAATAGAAAAGATGAAATTTCATGTTTGTTCATAATTCGGATGCAGGGATCCGTGTTTCAGTGCATATGAAGCATACACGGTCGACACATAACTGTCCCATATAAATGTTCCAGTGATTAGCAGTTAAATTTGTATAAAATAGCAGTCTATTTAAAAATCAAGGTACTGACGTTTCTTTGAGTGATGTTATATGGAGTGCACTTTAAGACCAAGTCATCCATTTGTTTGGTCCCTGCCACAGAGGATTCGATCGACTGTGGATGAAAAGGAACAGAAGCAGCTGCTAATGGACTTAGATGTGGTTATGAGGAGTAGCGACTGTCCATATATTGTTCAGTTTTATGGGGCTCTTTTCAGAGAGGTGAGTTCGCTGTTGTTTTTCTTCAGTCATATAAAGCAGACAGATCAAGAATTCATCTGCTGCCTTTTCTTATTTCAGAGCAACACTTTTAATTTGTTTGCATCAGTATCAACCATATCTGTATATGTGATGTTATCGAGTTTGTATTGAAATCTGTGATGTCTTATATTGAAAAACAAAATGGCTGAGAATGCCTGTAATAACAACTTTAAGTCTGTTACTTCATGTGACTTTATCAGTTTTCATGACAATTTTCCTTAGTTTGTATGTACTTGAACCTGTTATGATCAGACCATTTTTCTTTCAGGGCGACTGTTGGATATGTATGGAACTCATGTCTACCTCGTTCGACAAATTCTACAAATATGTATATTGTGCATTAGATGATGTGATTCCTGAGGAAATATTAGGCAAAATAACATTAGCTGTAAGTTAATCTTCTCTGTTTAATTATACAGTATATGTTTTTATATTATTTAAACATGTATCTGATGTGTAAGGTGACTTTTCAAATATTTGTATTTGCCTCTTCTACCCACCGTTATTTTATTCCAGACTGTGAAAGCGCTTAACCACTTAAAAGAAAACTTGAAAATAATTCACAGAGGTAAGTCTTAATCATCCAGAAAATCAAAAACAAAAATATTCACCATGGGTTATTTTTTAGAGCTCCATTACTTAGGGCAAATCCCTTTTAAATAGTGTTATTGTTAATTTTAAAACCAACCACAGAAACATTGTGAAATGAAACGTAGGTTTTGAATGCGATTGTACATTTGATAAGTCCAGTTGAGTGTAATGGCATAGCATGCACTACTGCAAGGAAAGGCCATTTTGTCACTGGAATTAGATATCTGATTGTAATTATGCACAATAAAGCTTCCATAAGGTTACAGCTGTTTCAGCATGGCTAAATGAGTGATGTTTTTAAATTCTCATGCAATGATTTACAACTGGGGTAGCAGTGTAGCATAGTGGTGAGGAGCAGGACTCATAACCAAAACGTTGCCGGTTCCATTCCCTGCTGGGGCACTGCTGTTGCACCCTTGGGCAAGGTACTTAACCCACAATTGCCTCAGTAAATATCCAGCTGCATAAATGGGTAACATTGTAAAAAAATGTTGTAACCTATTTAAGTCACTCTGGATAAGAGTGTCTGCTAATTGCCAAAAATGTAAATAATGTAGTTTAATGAAAAAATTATTAAAGATCAGCTGATATGATTTTGACTGATAGTAATACAGTTTTTCTGGCTGCTTAATTGATTGCACAGAAATTGGCTGAGATATGTTTTAAAGTATCGTGTTGAATTTTATTCATCAATTGAAGTCTGAATATAAACAAGCAGTTACTTTAGGACCACAAGCCACTGTTAACATTTTATTAACTGCACAGAAAGCATAATGATGAGCCTTTAGAAATGCATCTTCAAGAGAACTTACAGATCATATTAGCATTGTCTTGCAGTTTTATTATAAAGAGAAGGATGTATAAAGATGAATGATAATGCACAGCACAAGCTCAAATAATGAGAAGTGATCAAGAACGGCATTTCACTTCATCCTGTTTTCATTTCCCCCCTAGACATCAAGCCTTCCAACATTCTCCTGGACAGAAACGGCAACATTAAACTCTGTGATTTTGGCATTAGCGGACAGCTTGTGGACTCCATTGCCAAAACCAGAGATGCAGGATGCAGGCCTTACATGGCGGTAAGTCAGAAGGGCACTTCTGACTGGAAACACAGATGAGTTAAAGAGGGTTGAAAAGCCTTCTGACTCATGTCATATGCATTTTGAAGGTTTGGGAGAGCATTTGCACATGAAGTTCTCACAGAGTGTCCAGCATCGTCACCTTTATGTTGGCCACAAAGAAAGTGGTCGAGCAGATTGAGGAAATGGTGCGTCTGCTTGCGGATAATTGTGCTTGATGGAATTACAGGGTCCTGGTGTAGCTGCAGGGTCACTGCAGTGTTTCGCATTTCTGAAGAGCCCCAAACTGCTGCCAGAGCACTTGATCTCACAGCGTCGTCATTCAAATAGTATTTTTTCTTTTTTTTTCCAGCGTGTTGACGTGAGCCTGGAGTCCCCCCAACCCCCCCGCCCCCTGCTAGTTTCCATTCTAAATTTGGTAGTACTGTCATGATGCAAGGCTTCTCTGATGCTCGAAAGGAGACCTCATTCATACATCCCTCAGAATTAAGTAATTCGGTCATTCCCTTGGTGGTGAGCTCACAGTGGAGGAATTCAGAGCAGTGTGTGTAGTTTCCTTTTTCAAATTTAATGAATGGCATTGTTGATTGCCCTTTTTTATCTTTCCTCTTCCTGGGTGCTTCAGCTTTGACTGTCATCAGTAATTTTTTTAATGTAGATTGGAGTTGGATATCCTTTTGAAAAGAAACTCTTCATATTAAGTGGGGAGTGGGCACATTTAGAAATTAAATAATTGCTCTTAATAATCAATATAAAAATGATTTATTTTTTGTAACTTTTGTTAAGTCATGTATTTCTCTGACCAAAAGCAGAATTGAATCGTAGTTCATGACACAGATATTATTATGTATATGTGGACCTTAATTTTTAGTTGACTTCATACATTTTCAGTGCACTCCTAGAAATGTCAGTTTAGGAGCACTTGTGCTGCAACAAGGGAAAAAAAGGTAAAATTTAGCCCTGCACACAGAGGGATGACATCACTGTCTAAATTCGGCTTATGAATCAGCTAAAGGAGGTGGTTCCTCAGCCCCTCTCATTACGTCACTGTCACCCCTTTGATTCAGTAAGATTGTGCTCAGAGCTTAGGTATTCCAGTAACCATGCAGCGTGCTGCTGATGTAATGGTTATGGCAGTGGAAGTCCAGCTGTTAAGTAATATGTCACATGGCAGGAGGAGGTGCCCCCACAAGCACCCTTTTCTCTGGTCATTTTTGATCTGTCTGTTTATGGGTTCATTCATCCAGCACAGATTAAATATTCATACATATAGGCTAAAGGGCCAGTTTTTTTCATGATTCAGACATGGAAGATTTTCAGTATTAAAATCTTCATACATTATTAAACAAGTATATTATAAAAGTGCATTTTCTTTTTTGTTTCTTCCATCACCACTATTTGTAAGAAATACTGATGTGTGAATGAAGTCCATTATTTTAGCATTTGATGTTTAACATAGGAGTTACCTATTCCATGTTGGTAATTACAACAAAGCATGATTGATTATCTATCATTTCTGCTGTACTCCTGCTGACCCTTGAACTGCTTGTCTGCCAGCAGTCTCCGGATTCTATAAAAATACATTCAACAAATTTTGCTTTTGGTTTTCTTTCTCACTGGTCAGATCCATGGAAACGTATGAGCATATAACCATATAAGGGATAACAATCCTGATGCAGGCATGATTCTGTCCTGTCACAGGCTCCCTATAAAGTATGTTAGAGACTCTTTTGAACAAAGGTCTTAGTATGCTTGGCATGAAGAAATCAGGCTTTGAGTGTTGGCTTTCTCCTCTCATTGGCCTTGACTTTGTAGAATTTTTGGTGATAAAATATTGCTCAAGTAGCATTTCTGTATTGGCTGCTTGGTTAAGCTACCTCTTCATTTAAATAAAGGATTAACGTACAATATTGAAATTTGGATTTATGGTTGAGTCTAAACTTGAATAGTGTGCTACGTCTGCCCAGGGTTAAGCCCAGCTTAGTACTTTCCCTGGCCAGTTTTAGAACAAAGCTCTATTGCAGTGCATTATCATTGTCTCCTCACAGTGGATATAGATATACTTCCTGCACAGGCATTTACTATTTATGTACATATGTCAGAAAAAGTGTTTTAAAAATTGACTCGTATATGTGTTACATAAAACTTGAAATATTGTTGATGTGGTCACCTGCAGTCTGTTTAATTGATGAACCACTGAAAAAATAAGCATATTAACCCCCGATTTCTTTAGCCTTGTTCTCCAGCCCCATTTTTGGGAATTTTGTATCTGTATTTTTTTTTTTTTTTTTTTACAGAAATGCTGCAGACCCATCTGAATTGTCAGAAAATCCTGCTCATTTGGTTGTTGCTTTTTGTTGAGGTCCTGTATGCTGGACTCCTGTTGAGCTGGGGGATAATCATGTCATGTACATTTAGTTCTACTTGCTTTGACAGAGGATTCTTTTTAGAGCCAGATTGTTTTAGGAAGTCTTTCACAATCGGTCAGGTGAAGTTGTATAGTGTAGATGACATGGATTGTGTATTTAATGAGCTGTAACCCTATGTCCTCCTGACCGTTTGCCTTCCCTTCCTGAACTTTAACCCCTGACCTCAATCCATGAGCAACATCAGCGATTAGGCTGAGTGAACATATAGATAGCAATCTGAAATTTTGCATCCAATTTTTCAGAAACATGCTTTCTGTGAGAATTGTTGTTTTTCCGGTTTTTTGAGAAGCACAGATAAAGTGCCAATTTCATATACATAGAAGGGAACAGGTAGATTTACATTGAAGCGCTGCTTGTCTGTGGTAGTTTTTCCACATGAATTTTAATATGAAATCCATGTTTATTTTTCAGCCTGAAAGAATAGACCCCAGTGCTTCCAGGCAAGGCTATGATGTCCGATCAGATGTGTGGAGCCTGGGAATCACACTTGTGAGTTATTGTTCCTGGCCATTATACCTTCAAGATTGGCAGGATTTAAGAGATCTCAATCCACTTTTTTTAAGGGCGAACAGATTTATTGATGTTCATGTAGCAAATGCCAGATTTGCCCAGTCAGGATGCTTTATGACTGAGCACTCCTATCCTGCGTGCTTGCCACCATGCAACAGATTTCACATTCCCAGCCTATCACGCTCACAGCTGGGAAGAAATGCTGAAGCTGGCTCAATCAAGAGTTTGGTTTGTTGTATCAGGTTGTTAATAAACCTGGGACAAGTTCATTGGCTTGATTACACTGAACTGAAAAAGATATTAATCATAATCAGCTTCCTGTAATGTACTTTTAATAACCCTTACACAGTCTGCTAGACATCTGTAGCTGTCTCAACATAATGCAGTTACCTGGCTAACCATCAGATGTCTGGAAATATTCAAAGGAAGAATCACTGAATAAAATGTCCATTGGATTGTTTTTTTTTTTTCTACAAATGAAAGGATGCGTACATGCCAGAATTGCAGGTTTCTCAAGATTCATCAAAGACCTGAACATTTCCAACAGCTTAGTTGAATGGGGTGAATGGGTGGAGATTTGAGTAGCTTTACTTTATGACAAGTCACATCATGTCCTCACCTTATTGTTCTGTCTTCTCTCTGGGTGCAGTATGAGCTGGCCACGGGTCGATTCCCTTACCCCAAGTGGAACAGTGTTTTTGATCAGTTGACACAGGTTGTGAAGGGTGATCCTCCACAGCTCAGCAATTCAGAAGAGAGGCAATTCTCTCCCAAATTCATCAACTTTGTCAATCTGTGGTATGTATATGTACTGTAGCAATTAAGAAGTTTACACATTTTTTACTTTTACTTGATTTTACTTGATACAAAGCTTGCCCCCAAGTATATAACAAAGAATAATGATAATTTTCAGAATGTTTATTTTCCTAAATATGGAATTGGGGGAGAGATATTTTACTTGTAACCTTACAGAATGTGTATTCCACATTTGGGTGAAGTTGCAGGTGTGTTTTTGTCGCCATCTATTGGTGAGAGCTTCAGTTCTATGTGTGTAGGTGTGAGATGCTCTTTTGAACATTTAAATAAGGGGTTGTAAACCAGTAGTCTGGTAGGTCCAAGGTCAAAAATTTACATTAATGTCGTCTTTTGGAATTCTGATTTATATATTTTAATTCAACTAATTTGTCATGCAGTTTATAATGCTGTTTTAAACAAAGTTTTTTCCAGCATATTGACAAAATGTAGTTATATTCTCCCTTCTATAGTCCACATCACTTACGTAGTTGAAATACGGGAACATTTAACACTGCTTTGGTCTTTTAGTGCTTTAAAATGTTGATTTTATTTCACTCTTATCTAGCCTTACAAAGGATGAGTCAAAAAGGCCAAAGTACAAAGAGCTTCTGGTAAGTGTTTCTGTGCAATTCATTACTTTGAACCTGGAGTTGAAAAATAAATCCGTGGAAAGTGTTTTTGTGCTTTATTCATCTGTACAGTAGTCTAAAGTGTTTAAGAAACTGAAGTGTGTGCTTGGTTCACAGAAACATGCCTTCATCTTGATGTATGAAGAGCGGACCGTGGATGTTGCCAGTTATGTGTGTAAAATCCTGGATCAGATGCCGGCTTCCCCCAGCTCCCCTATGTATGTGGATTTATAGTGTGCAGAGGTACGGGGGGAAAAAGCCTGAACAACAAATCCATGGTGTCAAGATCTGGATCATCCCATATCGTGTTTAAAAGAAGACCGTAATCCCAAACCCCATGTGCACTAAGAGTGGTGTGCAGTTCAACCATTTCTGTATCATAATGACATTCACACAAACACGCACTATAGTTTTCTTGCAATTTTTTTTTGCTTGTTTGTTTTTGTTTTAAACAGAAGAGACATTGTCTTGATGTGAGATTGTGAAATCATTATTTGAAGACAGTATAGTCCTAAAATCAGGAATCGTGTCCAGTGTTTTGGAGTAAAATCATTGAGGTTTCATTTGAATGTTTAATGTTCACCTCATGCTCATGAGGTGAATAACAAATGTTCACCTTATCATTCTATTTAAATAAGTGGTGGAATATGATTTGGAGACCTTTGAATCTGCTAGTGAGAAGTATCTTTACAAAGGGGCCACCTCTTGCATTCTTCTAATTTTATTTATTGGGTATCTTTCTGGACACAGGAAAAGGAAAATATATTATTAGACCACGTGGTTTTCCTAGAGCTTGCAGGGCTATGTGTGTAAGATTTCCTCACAGTGCAATGCTGATTTTAGACAAAGGAGAGAAAACAATTTAGCTTCACAAAGTCATGGTTGATATTATGGGACTATATTTATTTAGCAGTTTTAAGAAAAAAAAGTAAATATGTAAGTATATATTTGAACTTTAAAGTGTTGTAAACAAATAAAAATTTACCAAAAATGTAAGACACTAAGGGGTTAAGGCAAAATGAGGCATTGTAGTAGACACATAGGATGTGGGGGCATGTATGTGGGTTCAATGTGCATTAAAAATGTGTACAGGTATGGAAACACAAACATACAAACACACATGAGCTTGCATACAAAGTCATGGACAACTTTACACTTTGTAAATAAATGGGTATGCAAAAATGTTGTCCTGTTAAGAAATATTGAAAATTGTAAAGTGGCTTTATTTCCTTAATATGCAAAAAAGATTGTTTTTATTTTTATTTTTACTTCATAATTCATTAAAATATCCAAATTCTATGTACCACACCATAGAATATCCTCAATGTTTAGCATAGGATGTTCAGACATGTGTCCATGACTGTAAATGTGTACATATCTCCTTTAACTAATCCATCTGCATTTTTTTACTTTGCCTACTATATGCATCAGCAGTCCTTGATATTAGATTCACACAAACCTTCTACCCCTTATTTCAGCTGTAACAGAGCACTTAGCATGTTTTCAAGGGACACGGCATGTCAAATTTGCTTGTGCTGACTGAATGTCCCCCCACTCCCCAAGCCTTCATTGGTCCTTAGTAAAAAGTGACACCTTGTGTATGAAAGACTTTGTAAAAGGGCAATAATAACTCTTGTCGGAGTTATGTCAGTTAATACGAGCTTGCACTTACAAAACCATGCTGTGCTGGTCACCAGCTCTTACCTAATTCAATTTGAGCATAAACATTGACACAAACCAGGATTCAACAGTTGACAAAAAAATAACAATTAGTATTTTTGTTTCTGTTCATTTTTATTCAGTGCATGGCACCAGATAGTATTCAGCATTGTAACAGCAACCAATTTATATAAAATCTATACCACAAAGGGTGTCAGAGTTGAGAGTGGAAGGAGACATATTAGGAATCGTGGAACTATACTGTACCATTACATTTTTTAATCACTGTTGACTGCCTGTAAAAAAAACAAGTGTATCAATATTACCCTGGATTTAGGTTATCTACATATAATGAACAATATAATGTTTTACTGTGGGGTCGTCGAAGTTGAACACAATGGAAATTGTCTTACACTAGACATTTCTAATGGAGAAAATTAGTGTAGAAATGTCAATTTATTAGAATATTAATATTAAAATACTATTAAGGGTGATGAGTATTACATTGTATCTTTATTAAGGATTTAAATCATGTATAATGTTCACACAACTGTGAAAATATTATATCTCTATGTTGTGAACTTGGGTTATTTCCTGTACAATAGAAAATGTATAAAATATAAAACAAGAACAAAAGATGTGCAGGGATGTTGCCTTATATGTCTGTGAACAGGAGCACGGGTAATGTAACACCTGACTTCAAAGAGCTCCTGGCGATTTTATCCTATTTGCTTCACATATTTAAAAAAAAAAAAAAAAACGATCAGTGGAATCTAAGTGTTCATGTAGTAATGAAATGATATAGTATCTGCCTGCAGGTCAGTTGTAATAAACCTAGGATGTGACTGTGACCTTGTCATCTTGTTTTGTAAGGTCTGGAAACATACAGTTGCAAAATGTTAAATAAAACAAACCAATCTGCCAGAAATGTGGCCGTTCATACCTACCGTAAGTAAATGTTTTTTTTTTTTTTTAATCTGTAAAAGTTTTGTACTCTCAGTAATGTATCTTGGACTGCATTGTGAGCTATGCTTCTTTTCCGCTAAGTAATGGCTCTTGGGTTGAGACTGAATGTATAGAAGAACATAAATGGAATTGAATTATGTTGTCCTGCATTCAGAAATTCCTCAAAATCCACTCAGATTAAATGAACAAAAATATATTGTAATCCCTTGCCCATAATATAATTATTCAAATGAGATTTCAGCCATGGCTAAGAATTGAAATGGTTGAATTTTTCAACAACATAAACTCTGGAAATATACACTATACTGTATATTATACAAATAATTGTGGTCCAGTAGTAGTCCTAAGGAACATGTCTTGACTTTTGGAAAAAGAGGTACAGAACTATGACAAATTCCATGAGCCTTGTAGCTCACAGCTCTACTACTCTAAAAGCAATTTACATTCAATTCATAATAGCTTAGTGTGATCCTATGTAAAGGTAAAGGAAGGTTTTGTATGATTTTTGACAAACAGGACAAACTAAACATTTTGACCCAACACATTGTTAATTTGTGACAGAAATAGTTGTACAGTTGGCAATGGTTTTGAAGAAGTACCTACTAATGCAGCAAGATTTACATGCATGTGTATGGGTGTGACATGAGTCAAAAGCATGTGGGCACCCTGGTGATATTGACTTGTGGACAAAAAGCACTTCATTGAGCAGCCATTTTATTACACTGGTGATGCTGTTAACTGGCAATGGAGCTCATCATTGATATATAATGCTTATTCTGTGTAATATATTGAAAGACTATTTTCAGTTCCCTTTCTTGAATAAGTTAAAATCTTCATTTTATTTATATTAATCTTCAATATTCATAGAACAAGCCAAGGATGATTGGATTTTTCTGATAAAGTGTGATGATTCCTTTGACATGTAGATGGCAGCACAGGCTCAGAGAATTTTGAACGGTTAAATCATGCCCAGCACTAAACTGAGAAAATATCCATTTGAATTTTATTTACTGGTTATACTTGACAAGTATCATACTTTACACTGATTACTAGATAAATCGTAAAGGATGATTTGATTCTTGGATGGACTCTCCCTGTGATCATTCACCAATCATTTTCAGTCTTCTAACCTCTGATTTTTTCATAATTACTTTCTGGTTTTATTTTTTTCCCCTTAACATTTTTTCCTTTTTGTTTTAGCAACATATGCAGAAGAAACTTTCTTTTCCCTGATAGTGTCAGCCATTTTGCTCTCTTTGCATCCAATATCTGGAATTTCATTTGCATTTTATAATTTTACATCAAGACTTTTTCTGACCATGTGGTTCTTGAATTGTACATGTCCTCACATTGTGTTGAATAAGCATTCACAATGGTATGGATTGTGCAGTAATACTGTTGGTTTCAATGCTATTTATTAGTGTTGACCATCTGAGCCAGTCTGTGCATTGCTGTGCAATATGGACACCAATATTGCAGCTGGAAATGTGAGTCTCCATACAGTTTTGAACCCATTTTTGAATGTGGCCTGTCAATCATGGTATAGTAGGCATGGTTCTAGCAATTCCAAAGGGTTATAAACCCAAGATACTGATGCTACCGGGTAATGATGCTACTGGGAGCATGAAACATGAAGGGTTTTAGCTGAAGCACATTTTAATTTTAATAAAAATTAATGACATGGTAGCAGCCTTAAAAAGACAAATGTATCGGCTCAAGTGACTTGAAGTGAGTTTGTTAACGTGCTTGTCGCTAGTGTAGTCTGAGACCTACAACTCAGACTTGAGTTCAAACCTGGGTAAAGTCATTTGGTCGACAATGACCAGGAGTCTCTGAAACGGTATAGAATTGGTTCCATTACACCAGGTAGGGTGTGTTATGCCAGCCAGTATCCCCTTATCCCCTTATGTCCCTCTACTCATTAGCACCCCCTAGTGAGTCATCTAGTGCCATTGAGCTCAGATGATGCCAAGCTGAGAAATGACTCGACTGTTTGGTGTTGCTCTCATGTGGTGCATGGAACTTTAGAAAAATAGCTGTTGGCTGCATGTGAGTGTGTGGGAGGATTGTATTTGTTGTTTCAGCACTCTAGCACAAGTGCAAAAGAGGTTTGTTTAATGCATACAATTTTAGATTCCAAAGTCAGATTGAAAAAGCGGCAAAGAAAAAAGAAAACAGGAAAATGGCAATATGGATGTTAAGTTTGAACCACAGTCAGTTGTTGTCTTCATAGTCTCCCCTCTTATACAACATTCTGAATGCAATTCCTCTAAGGCAGCGGCAAGGACATTAAGTGTATGTGACCCCTCAAGGTGTCTGCAAGCCCATGCAACTGCCTCTTGAAACTGACTTATCCAATGATATCTGACACCTAAGTAACTGCTTTCTTGCAGTCCAGTAGGCAGTTGCTCTTGCAACATGGTCCATTCCTTTCATCTCATCGATCACAGTTATCTTAATGGGTACAGCAGCTTCGTGTATTTTGGAACACAGTGTCTTTCTTATCATAGCTGTGCAGTTGGGTTGGAGGGTCTTAATAAGCTCCTCCAGTGCTAGTAGTTCAATCAGTCAAAAAGGGGAGAACCCTCCTGCTGTTTGCATTTTTGCACAACTGAGATGGGCAATGATATGGTATAAGATTTTCTTAACGGTCTCATGGTTTTTGAGAACATGCCCCTCCGGTGTGAGGATGACAGGTGTGCTAAAAGGCGGCACATTCATTTTAGTATGCTTTCTTTCCAAACTAGTGTATATGAAACAGCTTTACCCATTTCAGATAATATGGCCTTTTTCTTTCTTTTCATATTCTGGCAGTAATATGAAACAGCCATACTTCTGCAAAAGTAATATGTACCAATAAAAAAATTCTGCAAATGCAGATTCTATACTGAAAAATATCACTTATACATAAAGAGAGTATTGTTATTTGTTTTCAGAATAAATTGCTTACACGGAATGCACAGAATTACTACAGTTCACATTAACAGGGGTGCACTGTCCTGAGAGGCAAACCAGGCAAATGTTTGGGGCCCCCCAAAAAAATTTGGGAAAAGGGGCCCCCAATGGCCACTCATATTGGCACATTTTGCAATGACAACTATAAACCCCCTTAAACCTCCCATAAAGGCACTATACAGTGCACTGCCGCTGACCCAAAAACCCCCTAAGTGGGGCCTCTTCTAGCTACCGT
Organism: Megalops atlanticus; assembly: GCA_019176425.1. Classification (NCBI taxonomy): domain Eukaryota; kingdom Metazoa; phylum Chordata; class Actinopteri; order Elopiformes; family Megalopidae; genus Megalops; species Megalops atlanticus. The sequence continues at coordinate 25,589,820 of CM032875.1, read as the reverse complement.
ATGACATCTGGATACCGTTAGTTAGGACAGTCAGATAGCTACCTGTAACTCATACATACAACGTTAGGTGTAACCGTCAGTGCAATGAAACGAGCATACCTTTCTGGTCACCAGAAACGAAAGAAAAAACGAGAAGAGGAGGAAAAATGACACCAGGACAGTGGCAAGTGGATATAATTATGATAAATAAATACAGCATGATTAGATTGATTTAAATTTATACTGTCTGTGCAGGCAAATGTGCTAACGTTAGCTAGGTAGGTAACATGTCAGTTCATCTCATTAAGCATTACTGCTCTGGTGAGTCACAGCTTGTGGCAACATCTCTTAAAACACTTATTTTCTAATCAGTTGACAAGTGTTATTTGCTATTCGCAAAATGACACTCAGATATAGGCTATGAAAAAGCAAGTCACAAGTTAATTTAGGTTTTAATGGCATCTGAGTGATACGCAACCTACTAGCAAACTTTTACATATGACATCGATAGCTGGCTAGCTATCACTAGCTAACTATCCAGCTAGCTCACTGGGTTTAGCTAGCTAACAAAACGTTTTTAAAGTTAACTGGCGATTCATTTGTTATGTATTTAGTTGACATATGGGTACAAAATACAAATAGTTAATATACATTTATAATAAACCCTTTAAGAAAGATGCATGATAAGATAATGTAGAAAATTGTGAGTTGATATTTGATGTTACATATTTACATGTTGCTCCTCCTTTGTTGTTCAAATACTCAGACTTGTGTGTGTGCATGGTGTTATTTATTTTTTCATAAATGTTTATGACGTTTGATCAAGCACAACTGACCGAATGCATTTTTATGGGGACATGGGGCACAGGTTGGGGGGTCGATGGGCTTCTTTGCCTGGGGCCCCCCAGAGTCTAGGATGGCCACTGCACATTAAAATCTTAGATGTTACTTTATCCGACTGGATTGAGTCGTTTTATAACTCACCCAATTTATGATGTGTGAAAGGAGGACTCAAACATCCTTGGATCTGAATGGGGCAAACAATCATAGGGAACATCTTAATCACATGATAGTGAGAAAATCCACTTGGAATACACAAGCATAAAGAAGTGACCTGCAATTAAAGATACTGGGTTGCTTCTTTTTCCAGGCTGTCTTTTGAGTTTAATTATGGGAGACAACATTCCTCATACACAGTTGGATTATTCCTGTCTGTGCTGAATTGCAAAAAATTTCAAGATGGGTCATGTTGACTTCTGATCTAGCAGACTTGGCAATGTAACACCCCAGTTTATTACAGATTTATACCAGTACATGACCCTGTGATTGTACAGTCTACAGTCTAGCATAGTGTACTGAAGTTGAGCCAGCAAGGTTTATAAGACGTAGAGTGCAGATTTCAGTAGGATGATAACTATCCAGTATAATTCTTATTGCAGTGAATAAATGAAAGTTTGTTTTATAAGGGCATAAGAGGATCATTTTTCATCTTGATGCTGTAACCACCATAAACCATGTCTCACTAGGCAGACTATGTTCTTCTGTGTATGCATATGTATGCACATTATATATAAAATATTTCCTCAAAACAGAGATCATTTTAGATTAGTCAAAGCAAATCTAGCTCTAGCAGTAATTTCACAAAAACACAGTTTAAATGCTCCTTCTTGAAAGATTTGTTCAACAAATCAAAAAGGGTAAACCCTGCTCTATGCCATATGAATGCACCAGAACATGTTAACTTAGTTATATCTGAGGTAGCAGTCTTAGGCAGACTAACAGACACTTGCTTATAGATATTTGTCTTGAATTCATTTAGTGAATATGGCAATGTATAAACGGATAATATGTAACATTTCCATTTGGAATGTTGCCATAAAGAATAGTGTCTGCTAAGCAAATAATTAAATGCTAATGTTAAGGTCATTAGCTGTTTTGCACCTCATGTAATTGGTTTACATTATTTTAGCTTTTTAAATAATTTTAGCTGTTAGCTGAAGGCTAGTAAGCTAATGCTAATTACTGTTGGCTTCGGCCCTTTACTTTTGTGTGTGCATTGAATTTGCAAACATAACGTGACTGAAAAAGGAATAATAATTTTAGTGAAGACTAAATGAATGCCAGGAGTCTGATGTGCTTGGTTAAGATGAATTAATCTTCAATATGAGACATCTGGATGTACACATGCTTTCTACTGAACATAAACAGGACACTTGAGAACAGATTCACATTATAGAAATATAATTGTGTTAAAATTTATTGTTTTGTCATCTACAGTAATACAGTGGTGTAGACAAATACCGAGGATGTTTACATTCTAAAACAGTTCAGTGGCCAAGCAAGAACAAAGCTTTCTGTCAGATGTTATTCTTGATCCATGAATTTCATATGAAATTATGTAATCATAATCCACAGAAACGTCACAAATTGTACAATATTCTCTGTAGGTGTACCTCAACCGTAATTTATTTTTTAGGGACACCTCATCAAAAAAACACAAACAAAACAAAACAACAAATTTGCTACTTTTCTTTACCTTTTACAACAGTTGGCACATGTCCTTTCACATCTCTAAATCAACCTTGTGGTCCTAAACTGAAGCATGTGCTCACAACATATATTTTATTTGCAGGCAAATTCATATAGCGCTTCATATGGCCTTCACATAAAATGGGCTTTAGGGAGACAACAAATTGTACATGTATCAATACAGAACTCCATCATCACAACCACAAAGCATTTGCTGGACAATAACATTGAGGGCATGTTCTTTGTTTAAGAGAAATCAGACTGGATACAAGACTCAGGAGAACATTTACTAATTCTTTTAAAGATAAGAATCAATGGCCTGATTCAGATGACCCTGTCAGTGGACTGAATGGCTCATCTACAATACATTTTATATGTTTTCATGGAAATTACGAATATTTAGAAGTGTCCTGTTAACGCTTTACATCCTGTTCTGCTAGTACCTTCACCAAAGCAAAAAGCTGTATGTGTAATTGTTTTCACATTTAACCTGTTAATGAAGTCCAAGTAAATAAAAATAAAAATGGCAAAATAAGCCATATCTTCTTTTGACAGTGACAGTATTTGCAAAAATATTCACAGGCCTGTTTGAAATCGCAGAATACAGTTCCTTCTAACCAATCATCAGTTTAATTTTACAACATGTAAAATATCATTCTTAAGCACTTGCTCCCATTGCAGAAAAACATCTTTCAATGTCTGAATACTATTGTCATTTGACATTTACCTGAGGCATGCTCAATTGTCTGGAGTTTACAAAAGACACTGACTTTCACAGAAAGATATGTAGTGCATAGTATGTGAAAATGGCACAAGGGTTTACAATATAAGTAAAAGCATACTGCATTTAATAATATATTGAATTTTTAAAAACCTGTTCTAGCGGAACTATACTGTATCCCACTGTTAGCTAAAAATAACAACTGCATAACATGTATCTTCCCTCAATATTGTTTCCCTGAAACTTTGGTTCACCTTTCAAAGTACCTATGACAGTTTTCTTAAAAGATACCATAAGAAGTATGTGATTAATTTTTGTTCACCAAAAGAGATTATTTAAAAAATAGAGTTATTTATTTCAAATTGCAGGAGGTAATATATTTTTGGATCCTTGTCACTGCATTGGCATTTTATATTGAAATGGCTTTTTCAACAGTATTTAACTGAGATTAACTAGAAGAAATTGTAATGCAAACATTAGCATAGCATTTGAATACACAGGGCATTCCACTGTTAGCCACTCATATAAAAGCCAGCTAGCAGATTTATTCTAACATGAAATCACCTGTACTGTGTTTGTTTTAACTAAAAATTCCTGATTACAGATTTCCAACTGAAGTATTCTCAAACATAAAAATGTGCCAAGGTAACTAAGGTTTGTGGTTTGATACATCTTACTTAATTTTTAAATGAGATTTTTATTTTGACCAGCACCAACCCAGGCTGTACCATTGCGTTGGCATCTGACCTAACAGTCATAACAATAAACAACTTCAGGTATGTACAAAGTATAGCATACAGATTTACATGAAGGCACTATTTTGGTTCACAGTAAGGGCACTGTGTGAATGAATAATTCATGCAGTTGCTACCAAGTCTTGTGGGTTGAAAACAGAGTCAGATAGCTGACAGATGAATGCAACAATACGTTTGAAAATGTACCCCAGGTCAAGTCAACAGACCCTATCTCAGTGTAGCTGTTTATGTGAGATGTCAAGATGTCTGTGTGATCCTAATGTGCAGACATTCTACACAGTTCTATATTTAGAAATCAACAATAGCAAAGTAGTGAGGTAACATTGAAATGCTTGCTAGCCATCTTTACAAAATTTGATATAGTCAGGAAACATTACGTTTGAGCAAGTTAGTGCACAGTGATATTCACTCTCAATGATGGATAGATGGATATGCATTTGGACAAATATGTTAGTTGCTAGCTAGCTAGCTAATAGTGCTGTGTTTTGGTAACCTGAATAGTTTCACAATTTGAAACCAAGTATAGTTTTTACTTTTTCCAGTTAAATTAAACTCAAATTTATCAATGTAGCTAATAAATGTAGATTGATAAATATAAGGGATACTTTTCGATGATTAAAATAAATAGCTAGATATTTTTTAATTATTTCCTCACATAAAAGTGGACTTTATTAAGGGTGACTTACACAGTTTATATTTTTTATATGTTGTATCTATTTACAGTATACCTCCTGATGATTATTGGAGAAATTAGATAAAGTACCTTTCTACCTTGAAGTGTGATTAATTTGACAAACCAAGATTAAGCTGAAAAACCAGACCTTTTTAATATATTAGACTGGTGGTATGGTTAATGTGGTCACTCTTTGTGTTGTGTTGCATTTGGCATTGAAAAAAGGGAAATTAATACAGGTGTTTTCTCATCTTCAGGGTTGATTTAGAAAGGTATTTAGAAAACAGATTTTAGATAACCACCAATATAATGCTGCCAACTACCAAAAACCTACATCCTCTATCTTCTTTACAACTGAAATCATTCCTATTTAAAGCATTCTAAAATATATATATGGTGGTGAAAGAAAACTTCATGTTTTAGGGGAGTATGCACACAGTCATTTAAAATGATGAACACAGTGTCAAGGAGAAAATATTGGTGTACATTTACAAGTGGTGGTAAGTCTGGCATTACTTTTAGCTGATAAATGAGATTTTTAGAAAAATATACTCTATAAATAATTGATTTGGCATGACCTATTAAAGTATGTTGTTCATGTGAATTATTAAAAATAAACATGGTGAGGTTAAATGGCAGCATTTGGGTTTTAAGTCCATCAATCATCCAATTTTATCATATAGGAATGTCACATAAATATCAAGATATAAAAACAAACTGAAAATAATAAATACATCTGAGAAGTCTTTACTTCTAAGATACTCAGCTAAAAGAGGAGGGTGAATATCAAATAATAATAAAATCATATCAAAAGTATAGACAATTTGATCCCAGAAAAAAATTAGGGCCACAGTTCTAGGAGATTCAGTTTCCATTAAAGGTATTTCATTATCAAAAAAAAAAAAAAGTTGAGCTGCAAGGTAAGACAGATGAAACATACACGTAGGGAGAGGCAGCAGACAGATGTTCTACACTGCTAGTAAAGAAAATAATGATAGTTAAAACGACTTCATACGCCAACACTTATTTCCTGCATTAACCTTTGATCTTCCTCATCTTTTGGTCAACTTCAACACATTGTGTTTTGCCATGCAACAGGGATATTATTTGAACAAATTATTATGAGGGGAAATAATGTCAATCTTACATATATTTCAGAGTGTAACACTGATTGAAATTGGTGACCCATGTTTAAGATTCAAAATATTACTGGCAATTTTCATTCGACAGACTCTACACTTCATGAAAATATTTCCTTTTTATTCTAAAATAGTGAGAATATAAAAAGCTCAGTGTTGATAAAAATATGTGTTTTCTATACAGGTTAGCCCAACTGCAGTGTAGCGAATAAATATGTTTGAGCAAAAAGGGAATAAAAAAGTGATAAAATACTTGCACGGAAGAGCAGTGGAAATGCTTTTCCTGCAAATACAAACTACGAAAAAACAATCTGTGACAACTTCTACTATGCTACTCAATGTGCAACGTGAGCATTCTTGTATTTAAATTCTTGTATGAGACTGTCTAACATTTTCCATACTGTGAGAATGCAGCTGAAGTGCTCTTTCCCCCACTAAAATACAGACCTCACCTTGTCTCTAGCATGTTTTTTTTTTTTACAAATAGCAATAATAAGCTATTTACAAAGGGTTGATGCATAACAAATATCTTCATAGGACTGCAACTTTGTATTTCGCTTTGCCAATAAGTAAAGCCAAATAATAAAAAAAACATATCTTCAGGTTTCAGTTTTTTGCTTCCAGTAAAACAAATGCATTTTAATAGCATGCATTTTAATAATACTGAAATGTGTTTTTTCAAGTTTTGTGTGATCAAAACTAGATGCATAGCAACTGTCGCTGCGCTACATTAATTGCAGCTGTGTATATTCATCCTATGCAACCTTCGTACTTTCATTTTTATAACATTCCTTTGCTGGTAATCTGTTTTAATACATATAAACTCATATCTAACTTAAGCTTGCCCCTGTGATTGTGCGCGTCGTGTCCAGGAAGACAAGGATCTTCTTGGAGCACCTGGCATTGTCGTACGGAAGTAGATGTTTAGAAAAGGAAAACGTGTTAGTGATGCTTAACTTCTTCTGCATGAGGCCGCTTTGCTTTAGTGCTCCAAGCTTCCTGTTCACCATTGCTCCAAGTGAAGGTCCATGGCCGAGTTCAAGTTGATGTCTGTGACATCCAGGAATTCTGTGTTGAAGATGCTGGGCGCGGCCGGGGGGATAGAGTTGAAGCCCGTGGCAGAGCTTGGTGGCGTGAGATCCAGCCACTCCATGGTCTCCCACGGCGACTCGGTGAAAGTCATGTTGAGCCCTTGGCTCTCCGTGGCAGGAGAGACCCTGGCATCCATGGGGGACAGTGGTGTGTCCATCATGTCACGGTTGCTGAGCACCTTGTCCTGGCGGGTGGCCGCGAAACCCTCCCCTGCATCCTCCAGATGGCCTTCCTCGGCGCCCATCTTGAGGAGCACAATCTCGCCCGCTCTGCCCATGGGGCTGCTCAACAAGGCCTCCAGGTGGCTGTCCCCATTGCTGGCGCCGTGTTCGAAGGACAGCTGGGACGGGGACAAGTGCTCATAATGCCTGTGGAATTTGGGGACCGGTATGCTGGAGCTCCCTGAAGAAACTGTAATGTGAGGCACAACTTTGGTTACACAGGGCCTGTCTTCTTTGGCGTTAGCTGGCATTTCTTGAAAGGAAGGGGAAAAACACCACAGCACAGGTTGTGATTTAATGTCCAGAAAGGAGTGAAATCTGGATGTGCTTAAGGAGTAAAAAAAAAAAAAAGTACTCTGCATCAAACATGCTGTAGGCAATTGGGCAAGCATCCCTTTCAGCTGTCAAGTCCAAACTGTTTTCAGTTATGAAGCAATAACTCATGCACTGCAGAGGCACAAAGATTACTTAACCATGAAGAAATGCTCCAGTATGTCATAGCAACCAGGAGGTTGGCTTCTCTACATTTATGTCCTTCAGTCCCAAAAACTAGAATACTTTTTCAAAAACAATACCTGTATGTATGTGTATTACAATAAGGCTTTAATAAAAGTCATATACCTGTCTATCTTTGAATGGGTTCTTTAATTCTTCAAGATTTACAGGCATGTACTGGCGTGCTGTAGCTTTCAATGACTGTTGGCTTTTAAATTATACTCACCTCCACTTTCAATCAGTACATCAAGAAGTTCATCCATTTGCTGACTCCTGGTCAGTTGCTGAAATTTGAACAGATTGTTACATTTTGAAACTGCTTGTTTAATATGAAAATTAGTGTTTATACTGACCCATGCTTGAGACTTAATGTTCACTATGTATGCAATGACTTCACACTTTAGAGTTGCTTAGTAACTCAACAGATATGAAATAAATTAACAGACCTTTAATAACAGGACTTTCAAAGAGTTTAAATAACCACACATTTAAATGACATATTGAGTTTACTCTTCCCGTAACGGATTTAACGTTATTTCAGATGTCATAGCATACAGGGTCACAATATCTGAAATATTCTTTATGAACTTTGTTCCTTTCTTGCATCACTGCATTCTAATTTAACTGTTCACCTGGGATGATCAGGACTATTATTGATTAATATAAAGCCAAAAGCTTGGCTGAAGGCAGAATGAGTATAATGGTTTAAAAAAAGATAAGGAGTGTAATGCAAGTGAAAGGAAAGCAAGCGATGTTGCAGAGATAGAGCCGAAAAGAATCCAGGCCAGCCACTAGTTACAGGACTTAAAGGAAGAAATAAGTATCTTGTTTTCTGGCTTTAGTCTTGAATTTAGTTTACCTGCTTTACTGCATCTTCATAGCAGGGGGGCCGTTTTATCTTTGATGCAGCAGAATCTGAGCTACAGCAGGTAGCAGAGGAGATGGGAAACTTTTGACCCACGTGCCTGGGAGAGTGTAATATTGCCATCTACATGAAGAAATAGATTAAAGACGTTATGTTTCTTGTTTAAAAAAGAGCATTCTGAAAGGATTCTGAAAGCTGTAATTGGTGTCTGGGCTAGCTTCTTCATGGTCATGGTCTGAAAATGTACAAAATAAAGATGTGCGCTTGCATCCTTTCACAGATCTGTTCCAGTCATTTTTAGGGGTCTCCCTTATTTATACATTTCCTTCCTTTTAAATACTCTCTGCCTGATAACAGGAAACAGCAGAGTAACACAGCGAACAAGACACGAGGGACTGAACATGACGGCGCATCTGGAGATTTTCAGCTGGAAGGCTCCAGACACTGAAGCAGTTACAGAAGTAACATGTTTCAATATGCTTGGTCATACAATTATTAATCCAGTTTCACCCAACACTCCCTATCAGGCTTAGAAAAAAAGTGACGAATTAAAGAAAAGCAAAGTGGTGTGCTGGAAGTTATATTTAGCCTCATTTTGGGCACCTACTCTTAGCAGAGATGAAGATTAGAAGAAGTAATCATGTTAACGAGTGTTTCTAATTCGCTAATTTCCTACCTACCTTTTGTTGCATATTTGGACTCTTGGCTTTGGATTGATCCCTGTGGTTAAAGCCGTTGTTGGTAGAGCTAGGGAACAGTTGCTGTAGGCTCCTTTGGTCGGATGAGTAGGAGCAGTTCACAGGCTGGCCAATGTTCTTCTGCTGGGTCTGGAAAATCATGCCAATAAAGTCACAATTTGTAAACATCTGTTAAATATCTCAATTTCTATTTCCTTCTGTTAAAACGTGCTTAATGAAAATTTCTCAAAAAAGGATTTTACACAGTTCTTTTTCACTCCAAAAGTGACATTTATCGGTGTATGTACTCCTGGAAACATTAACTTTCAGACAGGTTCTTGCTGTTTGTATAGTTTGCTCTGGTCTAACCATTTTGTAGGCTTTGGTTAGCGCTTAGGTTTGCTGTACCTGCACAGTTCGAGGCCTGCTGCTGGTCTGCTGTGGAGAGCGGCTACGGTTCTCCCCGGACAGTGTAGTGGTAGACACAGGTAGCAGGTAGGGATTGTTGGGGGAGGAGGACAGGCTGTTGTGCTGTGGACTACCAGCTGCCTTTGAAATGGGGGAGTGTTGAGGAGAGCACTGGGGGCTAAGGAAGGCAGACAGGGTGGAGGGGCTGCCGCTGGCCGAGGTGTCCAGGCAGCGGGGGCCGACCAGGCTGGACATGGAGGGCGGGCCACAGTGGCCCAGGCTCTCCATGCAGCTGCTAGAAGGGCTTTTCACTTGCTTGGAGGCAAGAGGACAGCTGGAGGCCACGTGTTCTTGCTTGATGGACACGCCAAAGAAGTGCTGCTGCTGGGGCGGAGGCTGCAGGTGGTGCTGGTGCTGGGGTGAGGCCTGCAGGTCCTGCTGGTTGTGGTTGCGCTTCCTCTTGTGCAGCTGCATTTTGAGCTCCTCCACCTGCCGCTGCTCCTGGTGCAGCTTCCAGGTCAGCTCCTCGATCACCTTCTGCTTCTCCACCAGCATCTTGTCCTTCTCCGCATCCAGGCCCTCCGCCTGCAGGCAGCCCCCGTTCAGGCTGGCCGCCAGCCCCTCGTCGGCGCTCAGATGGGCAGGGGAGGGCTGCAGGCCGAACTGGGGGGAGGACATGGTCACGTCGCTGAAGCTGTCTGGCAAGGAGCCGCTGACCGAGAGATCAGAGGAGGCTGGCGAGATGGGCGGGGTCGTGCTGGTGCTGCAAAACGGATAGAAGCTGCTGGCAGTGGAGGAGCCCGGGGACTGGTAGGATGACAAAGAGCCAGTGGGGGTCACCGGAAATGTGACAGTTGTGATGTCACTGGAGTTGGATGGCGGGCTGGCGTTGGGGTCCTTGAAGGGCTTCAGCCTCTCTATGAGGGCTGTTTTGGTGCCAGACACAGGAAGGCCTCGTATCCTCAGCTGCTGTCTCAGCTCAGACACCTGTCAGCACAAGGACACAATCCAGTCAGGGCGGAACCAATATACCAACACAACACCTCTGCTATCTATTTTGAAACATTATAGCCTTTTGAAAGATATATTTTGCAAGGAAAGTTGGCAAACTGACTGAGTGTGGTAGCAATTTTGAATGGCAATGAAACTAATTTCACAAAATTTTAATGACCTGTAATCTATTGATCTTGCATAGCAAACTGCAATTTCCTTACAAACTGCTGACATGGAAGCCTAAGTGTTATTTGACATGCTGAACCTTTTTAAAAGCTGGACATACTTTAAGGTCATCCAGATTGGAAGGTAAAGGTCCTGGCTTTATTGGTGAAACGCTGGCTTGTCCAGAAAAGCTTGTCTTCACAGGAGATGAGGAAGTACTAGTCACAGTGCTTGTGGGAGCACTTGAATTTCTTGCAAGTTGTTCATTGGATTGCCTGTGGTATACATAAAAACAGTCTTCCAAATATTTGACATCACTTACAGCAAGAACAAACTGTTTTCTATATATTAGGGTTGCAAAGTATCAATGATCATTGGCATGTTTCTGAGATTGCAAAAGCAGCAGTAAGAATAAAACTGTTTTCTGCAAATAAAGTACACACAGTATCACATATTTATACATGTGGCACTTTTTTGTTTCACTCCCTCCACAATTCTGCCACAGAGTTGCTCTTTGCCATGTTAACCATGTAGGATCTGGGAGGGAGGAAACTTGTAGGTATGGCTTGAGGGACTCACTTGACAGGTAGTGAGTGCAAGGGCTGGAAGCTGAAGTTCTGCTGGCGCTGCTGGGAGTGCTGTTGGTGCTTCTGCTGGCTGAGGATCTGCAGCTGAAGGAACAGCTGCTGCTGCTGCAGGAGCCTGGCGTAGGCCGAGTCCATCGGGGGAGGGGACTTCTCCGCCTTCTGGTCCGGTGGAATGTACTGATGATACTTCAGCTTCTTCACCTTCGGCTTTGTGTCTTTCAGTTTTTTGTGACGGCTTTTGTCAGATGATTTTGACTGCTCCATGATCAGGATCACAAACACAACAAAAAATAATTAGAACCAAGTAAAAAGCGGCCATGTAATACGTCATACTGCATATAAAAATATATTTTTTATATATAAAAACATATTTAAGAGGCCTACGCTATGCATTTGTCTTGCCCTTTTTATTTCATCTCAAAATAAAGTGCTGATTGTTGCTATATATCATCCCTTACCTTTACAATTGCTGGAACAGGGATGGGTGGAGTTAGTTGGTTGTTGCTCATCATAGATTGGCTTTCCTCTTGGCTTACTTGGTTATTAGGAGAGGCAATATGTCTATTTACCTCCCTGCTTTGAAATCCCTGGAAGAGAATAAAAGCCAAACTTATTACATTTGTCCTCAAATATATGAATATGGCTTTTCTATTGCTAATCACTGAAACAAAACACACAGAAATAAAATCCTGAACATATTTTGATGTTCTGTGATTATGTTGTTTTATTTAAAAGTAGTTACTCATTTCAACTCAAGATCCATGTTATCACTGGTTTATGTGTACAATTGATTTTGTCATATATTTCATCATAACAGATAATTCTAGTATATTTAAGAAATGAATACTTTGGAATTTTATTCCAAACAATAATGTTACTGTTATGGGAAGTGCATTTCTTCAACAAAGAAATCACCAAGTCCTTTTCTAAACATGATTATGGTGTAGAAGAAACCATGCATCAGGTGAACATCAAAGCCATTGATAAGGAGCTCCAGCATAAGCCTTACTTCATTGCTTTAATTGAAATCAGATGTTAAAAGAAAGCTCAAAAAACAGTTCGGCAGGCTTGACTGTGTCTATGGGTTTACAGTGCTGTTTCCCAGTTGGCACTGAGGGAAGGGGCTGGAGACACGTGCATCCACTTGTTCCCCCACATTTCATCCCAGACACGTGACACCAATAATAGTTTAACGGTCTCGTGCCACTGCGCTCACTCAGCGAACAATAGTTTGGAATGCCTAGAGCCGTGCTGGAAAATCAAAGGGCCCCATACCAGGTCCACTCTATAACAAAGACACTGGTATGCAAGACTCAGGCATCAGCCAAGGACCTGTCACATTCGGGTTAACGGTCATTCGAGAGTTGTAACAGGACACCGAAGTTCTCTCAGTATGCCACAAGGGGCACACATCATCTACTCTCCCTTGCTCTCTGCACAGCGTAGAATTTTCAAGTGACATTTTGCAGTGGAGTTCAACCCACAAAACTTGATGCACACTTGGTAAGAAATATGGCTCAGTGTGCCAGACATTTCTTGTTGACATATACTTCAAATAATCTTGTTTACTCACACGTAGAGAGCAATAATGATTGATAAGCACTACAGTAAATTTGGTGACTCAACAGACATTAGACGTGTGCATTTGATCTGTTGCCACTTCAGGATTATCTCATTCTGTTCATATAAATCAATTCATATTTCAAAGGAAACAAATACATGAAAAAAGTTTAATTCAATACTGGGGTACAGACTCAAATGTTATGCTTTATAAAAGAATCCCTTCAGTTAACTGGTTTGAAATCATGTAAACTAACTAACTAAACATGTAACTAACAATTACATGGAAAGTAATAAATCAATAAACCAACAAATTTTGTGCATTTACTTTCACAATAAGAATGCTCAAGAGAGTTATTTGAAGTGAAATCAGTAAAAATAGCATGAGGACACCCTGCTGTTAATAACTGGCTAGACACAAAATAGCTCTGCTATTGTTTTATTTCCAGTATAGTAAAAACTATAGTTTATAAAATTATAAAGCTAATTTAAAGATTTACACAAATCGTAACGCTGTACGAAAATGTCCAGGTCACTACAAAAACATACAAAAACTGCACCTGCCTGTTCCTCAGCTGTAATAGTTTGTTCTACGATTCATTCTACATTTGTTCTACATCCTTTGTCCTTGTAAAAAGTGAAAAAATAAAAACTTTTCAAAAAGGACATGGTTCCTTTAATCATGAAAATTATACCACTTAATCTCATTGTTTTTTCTTTGTAAACTAAATTCTTAGAGGATTACTGTGCCACTCTTCAAGATTTTCATCAACAAGTAACACAGAACATTTTTAGCAGCTGATGAGTAATTGTAAAACTATATGGTCACACTGCCAGAATTTAGTTGTTGACAGTCGGTTATGGTAGGGTGCTATTGACTAATTCAATAATCCAGCTCTAAAGAACTTAAATTTGTATCCTAACAAAACTGCATTAACCTATTAGGATTTATTACTTTTACAACATTTATTACTTCTACAACAAAAACCATTTCAGTACTGAGGATGGATCAGTACCAAAACACATTCCATTTGAATAGATGGGCTTGAAAAAATTAAAAGTAATAGTTATAACAATAATAACAAGCAGCAACACAACAATTATACACACATAACAAGGTAATCATTTAACTGAGTTCACTTACTTCATCCATTCAATGTTGGGAAATATTGAGAGACAAACCAAAAAATGCTCTGAACTGCTACATGAAAGTTAAGACTTTGATAAAATCAGCCCCTTGCTGGTAAGAATGATGGGGAGAATTTCAATATGACTTTGATCTAATAGGAAAATGATTACAAGCAGTTTCATTTCTGCATGATGCCAGACCCTTCATAGCCTTTAAAAACTGAAATGAAAGGTGATTCTGCCAGAGGAAACAAAGGCCTGCAGGCTGTAAAACAACTTCACACAGTGCTCATGCTGGATGAGTAAAAACGCTTTGACAACGTGAGAATGAAGTCACAGGACAAAGATACGGCACATGCAAGAAGAAAAACATCTGTCTGCAGTCTTTATCACAGTTTGAATTCTCTTATTACAGAAAGGTTAGAAGCTACAAATGATTTGGTGACAACATTATTATTACATATAGAGTCATATGTCTTTTTGATGTTATTGTACGGTTAGATCTAGGCTTGATTTTCAGAGGTAAAAGGAACTGACATCTTACTCAAACCCAAAAGGCATCCCTAGTCATAATTATGTAAGCATTTAAATTTGAGGAAGTGCACATCTCATTAGTTTGAGTTGCACTGGAAGGTATGGGCTTTTGGTGTCAGAGGGGTGCAGGCTGTTGTTGAGTCTTACCTGTCGGGAGCTGGTAAGGGCAGGGGAGGACGAGTCACTGCTCTTGGTCTCTGATGAGGAGCACACTGACCCCTGAGACTCATTACTGTGGGGCTGCTCAGGGGACAGGCTGTCACTGCTGCTGTCTTCCTCAAATGCATATGAATCCTCTTGCTTAGGGAACTTGGCTTGGTTCGCTGCACAGACAAAGCAAATGCAATAGTGTACTGAGTCTGTCATATGTCTGTATTCAGTCTTATTTAAAAAAGAAGACACCAAGAATGATATAAATGTATTTGATAAACATTTGGTAAAACAAGCATGCCAGTTATCTTTACTTTTACTAAGACCGGTAAACATATTCCAAATACTCAGCTAAACAGTAGAGAGGAGTGGAGATCAGAATATTGTGAGTGTGTGTGCCTGTGAGTGTATGTGTACGTGTGTGTGTTTGTGTATGAGCATCTGTATTTAATTTTATGGAATGTTGTACGTTTTTTATGTACCGTGCAAAGTCCTTATCATAACACCGGTTTAATGCTGGGGTTAAGAAATGGCTCATTTGTCACTTGCACCTAGTTGCACACTTGGCCTGAAGGAGCACTTTAGTGTGGAGGGAGTGCTGATAAACTGGGCACTGAGATGCAGCTCTATCTGGCCAAGTCAACTGCAGGGTTACTGAGGGGACAGTAGGCGGAGGAATTCACCCTCTATCTAAGCATGTGACCTGCCAAGCGGAGATCCTGGTTTTAATCACGACAGCCACACATTCAGTCACAGCCCTGGCAGACGACGCCCCCCTGCTGCTCATAAACAACAAGCCAATCAGGCCAGTGTTATTTCCTCCACCTGTTGATTCTGGATCCATTCACATACTATTCAAAGGGCCCAGGGAGCACCTGACTATGAACTGTCTAGTTCCTGTCATCTTAGGTCATTTAGAGGACCTTTCCAATGCAGTGC
The DNA here is from genome assembly GCA_019176425.1 of Megalops atlanticus. Lineage (NCBI taxonomy): Eukaryota > Metazoa > Chordata > Actinopteri > Elopiformes > Megalopidae > Megalops > Megalops atlanticus. The sequence goes on along the minus strand of CM032875.1, from coordinate 25,574,210 downwards.
AATTTTACAATGCAGTGTGCGATGGAGCAAAATTATGCTGTAAAGTAAATCCCTCCTGGCACAGACAAGATAATCCAGGGTATTTTGAGCAGTACATGCTATATGGATATCTCAATTTAGAGGTTACTAGACATTTTAGTGTAGTACTTACATAGCTAGGATAATCAAACAAAAAGAAAGCAAAACTGGGAGCCAAATTCATGGACCAGTGTAGGCCACCAGCTAAGGGTCACTGAATCTTTACCTTCCAACCCACACATAAACAGGCCCTCTCCTCTGAAGAGAAGGACAGACAGCTGCATGACAGCATAGGTCTGTCAGACACCTTTGTAAGCCACATAAATCATGTGAAGTCAAAACACAGAGAAACAGAGGGGGCATTGATCTACAAAATACAATGTAAATACAACTGATGTTTATTGCAAACACATTTGTTTTTGTACAAACGCTACATAAACTAACAGTGCTGACCTTGGGTCAGTCTTATGCAATGCTTCCAACAACTGAAACAACTGCAGAACACATCCATGCATGGGGTTTATACAAATAAGAGGGTAGATAATGAGACACAATTTTTCATTCCAACATGCTGCCATTAACAGCATAAAGATGATACAAATGTCCAATGAAACAACTATCAGTTAAAGAGAATATTGTCACTGTTTATCTTTAAACTTTCTATCTTTAAACAGTGAAATCAAAATCCTCTCTCTGGGAATGATCTCCCTTCAGAATTTTTACTAAATAACCATACGCATCTAGAACGTCCTGCCGCTGCAATGCATACAGATGCAGCTACATGGAAGTTTGTATGTTCTACAGCACAAACAATAAGGCAAGCTTTTTACTGATGTTATTAAATAAGCTTACCATGTACATTTAAAAGTAAAAGGTGCACAAATACTGCTTGGGTTGTGGCAGTCTGAAGAGAATGGTTCAAAACTGATCTGATAAAAGGTTGCAAATGTGTTTAACAACTGAAAAAGATAGATTTTACAGAAGTGAGTTGCAAACCACTCTAGCATTAGTGCCATTTCCTCTGATGATAAAACCACATACATGCACACAGCTATAAAATTAGCTGTCTTTTTGTTAGAGCTGAAACAGATGTTGGGATGTGGTTAGTTGAGGTCTTTGAGGGCCATGGGTTGAATTTCAGTTGAGATGCACAATGTATGATACCATCAGTTAAAGCCAGCGAGCTGTAATAAAAAGTCCCATTTTCTCTAGGTATTATTGACAGAGAGGGAGTCAGTGACCCATCCACTGAGTTAAAAATCAGGAATAAAAGCACAGCTTCTATTTTTTCAGATACCTTTCATTGCAGCTTCTTTGACAGCTGAATCAACAGGAATGATATTCTTTTCTACCAGCTCCAAAGGGCCTGGTCTTAGAGCAATTTTCTCATTAAGATCGTCGGCAAGCCTGGCTCGCTTTAGTTTCATCTGTGTGGCCTGTATGGACCCTTCCGCGGCTGAGTCTGTACAGTAAACATAATGATAAGCACCATTAATCCACTGCAGCAGCTTCTGACAGAACCACATACATGAGGCATGAACTCAACTGAAAAGTAAACAGTTTGTGTGCTCCCCATCTGAGGAACTCATCTGCCTGCACTAAAATAATCAGCCGCGACTCATTTGCAGTGCTATATTACATTGACTGTTAATAGCCGCACACTTTCTGAAGCCATGTTGCAAGCTTTGTTTTTAAAGCCTGGATTTTATGCTTGACAGGTGGTGTGAGACAAAGCTGTGTTTCAATCTACTGTTGTGGCTTGGTACCACAAAGAACCATTTTGTACTGACAGGTAACATGGTCGAGTTTGATCTCATAATGCTTGCCTTCAAACCAAGGATGCTGTCATTGCCAGAGGTAGTCAAGAATTGCACTCTAAACTTAATTTCACTCTAAAAACTCCAGTGGAAGATGATAATCAAGAAATTTCTCAAAAAATGTTTTAATGAGCAGTCATTCTAAATTTTAGCACACAATGCATATATAATGTGCTAAATCTTAGCCCAATTACTTCATGCATGCTTTCATACAGTATACAATTTTTGTATAGACACTGCACAGTGTACATTTTTTGTCATTTATTATTAACCTCCAGACTTATGCTGGAGAAACTTTTCAACAGCCATGACCAAGATTTATGGTCTGTATTTCCATTAATCTAACATGTCTTTGAATATACAGAAAGATGGTTGGCAAGGGGTTGTTCATGGTTTCTTACCTTGTAATATTTGCATGTTGACTAGTTCGGACTTCTCCGGTCTACTTCTAATTTTATGTTTTAAGTAATCCCCAGTCTGTAAAAAGTAAGGTAGATCATTTTTCAGTTAAGCACTTCCAATCATGATATATTTAAGAACAATATGCATTAAAATTTCAGTCTATTTTGTGGTTCAAGACTTAAATACCCAACTGCTCAAGAATCTGTCAACAGAACAGTGAAAACAGAAATGACTATGTTGTCCCCATTTTATCAACTGGACATCCAAAATCATGACTACTTGGTGTTATGAAGAAACAACTTGAGTAAAGCTGCAAACCTAGAATACCTCTGTATACCTCTGGTTTGTTTGATGCGAATATTGTAACCTTTTTTATTCCCCCTAGAAAAAAACTAACCGTTTTACTGTGATGTTTAATGGCTTGATATTTTGTCAAGAATGTTCCCCTGGGGCGGAGATGGATTTGAGAGATGTGGAGTGCTGAAATGTGCCTGAACTGCAGCCGATATATTTCCACTTTCCTTTATCAAACTGTGTCTTTTTGGCTTTTTGGCTCATGAGGTTTCAAGATTAAGTTTCCATTGTAACAACATATATCTTAAAAGGCTGTGCCATTGCTGACTTGCAACAAGGGAATTTACAATTAAAATAGCAAAAACAATTAATCTATATACATAATGGAGTAGTCTTTTTTCTAGGAAAACATGTTAAATGCAGTATATGATTCTATAATTCATACTTCACATAGCCTGAATGACTACTATCTACAGCCTGTTCTTTTTTTTTGGCTCTTCAGGCCATGGGTTCTAATCTTATCTGCCACAGATGGTAGACTGAGGTGAGATTTTAAGAATCTTTCCATTTATAAATTTGCTGTTTACATTCAGTATTGGTGATAACTGGCTTTGTCCTAAGGGTACTAGCAATGTACTGGGAAATTTAAAGTTTTGCCACAAAATCAATGTTTAGCTCTGTAGGCTGTGTGCAACCCAGACCTCACTCAATGACTGATCCAAACATTCAGCGTGCAGAACACTGGCCTACCCCGCAGGGGGATAACAAAAGAGTCATAATAAAAGATGTACTAGCAGTATAATAAATCATGGTTCATAGTAAAAATATGCCTGAAACAGAAATAAACTGTAATAAGTATTCACACTTGTTCGAATCAGAAACATGATATAAAAAACATACAAAATTGAACATGCTACTTATCTTATAATTCTTTTATAAGAAGTACATTGTATTGTATGTAATATTGTACATTATGATGCTATTGTCACAATAACTTATATATTTATTATTTGAAGAGTGTTTTGGAGAATATAATTGCAATTTAAGATGGTTTTGCAAGTTAATGCTGGTAACCAAAACACAGCACTCTATAACATTATGCCACCTTAGTGTCATTAGATTTGTCCTTGACTTTTATGTGATTCACTTTCGATTTCTCTGCAAGGTCATTTAAGACAAATGATTACGTATGAGCCTGTGAGACCCTTTTTAACCCAGAGGTCCTAGCATGTCACATATTTACCAACATTATTCTTGAGTTATGGTGCACCTGCTTGTCTACTGATTGACACAGAGCCTATGGCATTTGCATCTGTTACCTTGGATCTCTCAAGACTTTTCCTCTGTTCGTGGAATGCAGCTGGACTCTTCAGTGCTGGAAAAATAAACAATGAAATCAAACTGATTACAAGATGCACTGATATCAGTACAACTCTCCACACAAACACTGTCAATTACCCAATGTAAATATACACTGGCAGATCCTGTGTTGGCCACTGACGTTCTGAGATATGCATTTGCCTTCCAGCAACTGCAGCCCAGTCACCAAGCAAGAAAATGTAACTGTTTTTTGGTAAAACATTTCAGCAATTATTGGACTTTACACCATCTGAATCAACACAGCAAGTTGAAACACAGTTTTAAATGTATGCTGACATAAAATAATTGTAAAATATCAGTGCATTGTATTCCCCCCATTGATGGATTCAGCTAATTTTGAATTTAAGAATCATGTACATTTTCTTTTTTCATAGATTTTGATCTGTCTAAAATGACACACATGAAATATTTTTAAAGTAGACTTTTAGACATGAACGCATGATTCTGAAAAAAGAACTAAATTAGTAAGACTCACTTCATTGTAATCTTATGCTGTTTAAACTACTAAGGTGCAACCTCAACAAACCTTGTTCTATATTCTAGCTACTGGGTCCTGTTATTGTGTCCTAGCTTACACCAACAACATAGGCACTGACGTTACAGCAAATGACTGCACGTCATTTGATACATGAGCTGGTTGTCACTCAGTAATAAAAAGTAATAAATAACTCGAATAACATGATAACTTTCAACATTAATACCTTAACGTCAATGATAAATACTCATTTTAATTAGTATAAACTGCAGTTCCTTATTTGCAAATGCAGGTTCTGCTAGCATGGTTTAATTATGTTAACTAAGTGGAAGAGTGACTAATCTACTTTAGCTTGTATACTTTGGTAGGAGATGCCCACCAATGTTCAGCACATCTGACATGTTTGCATGGCTTAACACTAGTAACATTGCGGGGCAGCAGTGTAGCATAGTGGTTAAGGAGAAGGACTCGTAACCAAAAGGTTGCCGGTCTGATTCCCCATGGGGGCACTGCTGCTGTATCCTTGGGCAAGGTACTTAACCCACAATTGCCTCAGTAAATATCCAGCTGTATGAATGGATAATGTAAAAACCTGTAATTGATATAAATTGCTCTGGATAAGAGTGTCTGCTAAATGCCAGCACTGTACCCCAATACTACATTACTGCAGTTACAGAGAAACAGGAAATATAAACAGGTTCATCTGCCTGTCTTTTTTTCAATTCTGACTTGTTTCGCTTTGGTCCACAGATAAAAATGTGTTTGTATTTTTTTTAATTGATTGGGTGTAAATAAGCAGATGTATTTGTAATGGAATGCATGAGTCTATTTTACATTGCATTCTGTATCGTTACAGACATTCTACACTTGAAAAGTTGAAGGGCATCCAAGAAAGGCAAGCTGAACCAAAGTCTTATTAATAAACAGGAACTTGCATCAGAATTAGATCATTTATTTCTGTTTTGCTTACTAAATAACATTTATTCACTAAAAAACATTTATTTAGATTGAATATTTTTATTAGCTTAGAAACATCCTCAATTAAAGTGGAATGATAGTTGTTTAACATTGTGATAAAAATGGTCACATTAAAATCGTTTTAAGATCCATCAATTTGTGTGTGTGTGTGTGTGTGTGAGTGTTAGTTATCTAAATACACAAGCATTTCTTCAACAAAGCAGCATGGCGTAGAAGAATTTCGTTCACAGCTTCCAGTCTCACTCATTTATCTGTATGAGCATACTTGTGCTCATGGTTGTCTCTTAAGTAGCCCATGTATTTGAAAAAAAATGCACTGACTATAGCCTATTTAGTAAGCTGCTGTATATAACTACAGAATAGCCTAGTGTGTGGATGTGTTGACCAATGACTGCTGACTAAAAATCTCCATCATCTCTCTCAAATGTACAAGCCATCTACATGTCAGGCTGATCCTTTCAAAAAGAAAAATCAACTACTCCATAAGCAACAATGCTAGCTAGTTAAGTATCAGAGAATGATGTTGCTGTTACCTGCTACCCTACCAGCTTTATGCAGGACTCACACAAGCTGCTAATTAGTTATGCTTCATTTGCACAAATAATAATGAAAAAGAAATGTAAAGCTTGAATATGTTAGCTTTAATTATTAATGCTAAGGATACTAAGAATACCTCATTAGGTGTAATAGGCTAGGACTTAAGGCAGAGGAACTGATGTCACATTAATGATGCTCAGCTTATCTGATTTATACATTATGTAACAATCTTTTAATTCTTTTGTTCGTAATGTTATGTTAATTCCTAATATTATTTTTAATTTAAAAGAACTATCACATGATTGAGAGCAATTAAGCAATTTGGTCAAAATTCTCAAACTGTATTTAGTCTTTTTAAAGCAGCTTGCTATCACCTAAACATTTTTGACATTCAGTTACAATATCCCTCAAGTTCTACTATAGCACAGACAAAGATAACTCTAAACACCTAAATGGTTGATTCCTCTATGATATGTCACCTTGTAGTGCTGGTAAAGCCCCACCCAAACTTGGACCAAGCCACATACATGCCAAACCCTCTGTCCTCCAACGCCTTCCAAACCACAGGCCAAACAACTCAGAGAGGCCTGACTGCATGTTCAAGATCCTAATAAACAACAGATGTTTCTGGTGGAAATGTATACACAGGCCATACACATTGACTGCATTCCAAAAAAGTAAAAAAAAAAAACTAAAATAACTGAAAAGTAATGACAAAGTAAAATATTGTAACTCAACCTTCTGAATCAGAATGTGTGCATCATCATTATTCTCATCATTATTTAGGGTGACTGGTAGTGCACAGGATCATAATTACAGTAAGAGACAGAATACCAATGAACACAACTCTAAACATGGGCATGCAATCAATATGTAGGCAGGTCAAAACAGGATAATTGAGGGGTCTATTCAATTTAACCATAATGTGGCTTTGCATACTGAAAGTAAGCAAGTGTGACTTTATTGTGACTTACATAAAATGTTTTGTAAAATTCATGGACTGCAATGCATCAGGAACTCATTCTGTAGTGCAAAAAAATAAAAAAGTAATAAGCAATGTTAAGGACAGCATGCTCCCTTTTTGGATTGTATAAGTGCTAGACATCTCAGTTCACTGGAAAAATAAGGTAGCTACATTATTTGCATTACTATATAACCAATATGTTGTCTTTTGAGCACTCTCATAAGCATTATAATGGTGCTCTCCCCTTAGTAGCTATAGGAAGAAGTAGCTACTATTCTCTAGCCTGTCACTGTGTGAAAGTTTAACCACAAATGCTAAGTCACACAAGGAGTGTAGGAAAAAAAAGAACTTTCCATCTGCTTCACAAGCCTCTTGCCTACCATCAAGAGATAAACCAGCAATTCGAAATTCTTTTAAAAGAGCTGCAGACTGGCCAATCACATTTTCTGTGGCCTTTATCTGTGGCAGACTCCGAGAAATTGATAGGACTGGCTTCTGGTTTCCTTTAGCCAGCACACTTATGAAGTTATCTTAATGTTCCTGCTCATGCCATTCTGGAAAACTGTGCCAGAGATAGCACTCAACAGTCTCTTCCCCAATAGCATCCCTACAAATATAATGATCAGATGAAAGGCAATATTGTACTGCCTGTGACCTGTAGTGTCGACCTGTTTAAAAACCCCTCTGACTGCACAAAACTGCAAGGTCAGGACAGTCCACTGCAAAAAGCAGCAGCACAAATCAAATATGCAGTAACGCTATGGTTCAGGCAGGAAGATATAATGTTTCAGAGTAACAGTATCCTGTCATGCAATAACCTAAGCAGCTAAGTGACCCACCCACTTCAGCAATGGTATTTTTTCCAACCAGTGGTTATAAGTGGAGGTAGATTTCATTACCATGTATTGCATGCCACTTTGATCATTAAATCCTTCTCAGGTGGCTTGCTGAATTGCTCATGAAAGTCTTCTTTAATAGTTTGTTACCATGCAAGTCCATTCCTTCACCTCAGCCCCACCTGCTTTTTGGATTTACCTGTTTCAGAGACAGTAAAAACTCTACTTCTATCCTTTACACTTACCTGCTGACTGGACTTAGGATTCCAGGAAGGTAGGACCACTGTCCCAAACTAATATCTTTCTACATTTGTGTTATTAATAAAAATGTGATAAAGTTGAAAAAGTGAAAAAGTGAAAAAGTATGAAAATACAGACTCTAAAGGGTGAAATTTATGCCAATGTCTGAATGACAAAGCTAAATCAACATTATAAAATTCTAATTTATTTTGATGTAAACAGGTGCCATTTGTGTAAATCTATCCCATGGCAGAGCTGAACAGCACCAGCCTGGATAACTCCCCAAGCACAAGAGCATTCCACTGAGGTCAGCTTCTGGCCTTGCTGTTATTTGTTTGCTGCCAGAGGCGTATAAGATGTTTATTGCTTACGCTGATTCAAAGCTCAAGCACACAGATCAAGTTTAAAAGCATTTTTCAGGCTCTGGTTTCCCTTTTTTCATGAAGTAAGTGCATTGGCTTGCGGAGGCAGTGCCATTGCGGGCTGCATTTCTCTGGTGTTGCCTGACATTACAAGGCAGCCCTTTAGGGGTGGGCTGCTTTCCCAGTGTGCCCATGAGACAGATCTGAGACCTCCGAAACCACTTGTGGTGTTGAAGGTGGGAAGGTGGAGTGTAGCTCGATGGGAAACAAAGGTGTTACTCACGAGGCATGATGCCCTGGTCTGCAAGCTGCTCCCGTGTCCTCCTCTGCTGTAGTCTTAACTGCAGGACTGGGGGGGGGGGTTGCAAGGGAAAGAGGAAGAGACAAATTGACTCTTGACTCATTCCTTTAAACATGCATAAAACCAAGCCTGCTATCTCTAAAAAAGGTCATGGCTATGCAGGCTATGCAGCATTTTGGTCTTATTTAGAATACAGTTTCATTTCTGGACAGATTGAAGGACTGATTAATTATAGTAAACACTAAAGCCATTGGCAAGCCATGTGGTATCTTTGACATGACTGACATTTGACAGTGAAATGTAAATAGGCCCAATGATATATGGGTATATATGAATCACAGCAGGCCAAGCATGATAACCCTTAGATAATCCCTATGATCCATCTATTGAACATGTTTAGTCTTTGATGTCTTACATATTGATGTTATTATGATGCTATTTAACACATAATGCATCTGGTGTTGATGGTTTTGAGCTGAGTAACACGCCGGGGTGAATTTACAAAGGGAAGTGAAAGCCAGCAATAAAACAAGAGTTCTGGCTGATGGCGTGCACATGCTAGTTCCCATTTGCGGCACATTTACTAGAATGCAGCATGTGGATACGTCAAGTTGTGATTAACTTATGTAAACATATAACAACAATCTCTTAGCGTGCTAACACATTTCTTACATGTGGATGGGAGACTGAGACTTGCATAACTGGATATGCACCCTCTTTGCAGTTTCTGCGAGGTTAATCCCCCTGCTGTTCCCAAATGGTAATTCATTCCATCACAACATAAGCAAACTATTTTCTATTTTTCATCCGGTCTAAGTTTCTTCTGTAGTTTCACCTTCTTCTACATGTGGTAATGCATAAAAACAAGGGTGCATTTGTACCTTTTCTGAAGTTCCAGCATGTAACTTTGCATAGCTGAAGATAGCACATAACACCCACTTTTCTTCAAAAATATCTCATCTTTTTTTTCTCAAATCGAGAGCACACCTGTATAGAGTTTGTCGACTCTCTTTCCCATGTTTTTTGCGAGTCCACAATGGACATAATTAACATATGAAAACTTCAGAATTATATTTTGGTTAACCAACAATGAGGTAAACCCCCTTTCTGTAATATTTATTGCACACAAAATGCAATTTAATGCTGACCTCCGGTGTTACTCTGCTGAGAAAATGTTTTGTGATTATTAGCCACCTGCCTTCACAGCACATCATGAAAAGTATTATTTTGCAAAGAGAGGCTTTCCCTTGTAATGAATATCATGAAAACACAGGGCTGAATCTGAGAGAAGCCTGCTTATTGCAGGATTCCCTGTTTAACTTTATCACTAGGTCACCTGAAAAAGGCTGTTCTATGAAAACATGCAAAAGCAAAAACAAAACAAAACACAAAAAAAGCAGAGGACCGACAAATATTTCTTAAAACAGGATGTACAACTATGATAAACACAGCTCCTGGCCTTTAAACAAACCTCCAGTGTGTGGTCTCCATGGGTGTAGAGGGCCAAGCACTATGTGATTAGTCAGCCCAATGGAAGTCTAAGTGGAGCTCTGCACATGTGCTGCACACTCTCTTGCTCTTTGCTTTAAACTAGGCAAACCTATGTGGAAGTCGTATTGTCAGGGTGATGTCTTGTGTTTCAACTGGACTGCCAACTTCTTTATTGCTGATTTCATATTGTGTACACTGTTCATTAACAGCACAAGTGACCACTTGATGTTTAATCATCTCTGAAGTCATCAAGAAAAAAAGTTTGGTTGCCAGTGGTCCACCCTGTTTATTGAAGCTTTTAAGGTGACAGGCCATGCATAATTATATCCCTTTAATGTCTGGAAAAGGCATTTTTGGCTGCATGAATAGATGCTCTTATCATTTAAGTACATTGATGACATTTCCATTAAACTAAATTAGTGGGATTTCCAGACAGGCACAATTTCTCAAACCCTAACTGAGGCAAAAGGCAAATGTTGCTGTCTTTCTCTCACAGCTGAACTCCAATAGATTAATGTTATGTAGAGGACAGTGACAACATCCACAGACCAAAGCAACAAGACTAGAATTGCTCATGGACACCAATCCTTCCAGCTGGTATGTTGAATTTCTTTTGTTATGGCTGGTATTTTATTTTCAGGGGGTTAAAACATTTGAAATCTGGTAAATAACACTCACAATCACATGATCAATCTTTTCATCAGTTGCTTTCAATGAACATGCTGCATTGTGGTGTTAATAAGGTGTCACTGTGCAAGTGAGGCCATGGTTCTAAAAAATGTGCATATAATTTGATGCCATACATAAAAACAAAGACATAAAACGTTTTGGAAAGAATGTATGAAAATTTATGAAAACATGCATTGTACAGGACATCCGTTTTTGCTTTGAGTACATCGAATGAAAAACCTTTGACCTTTCTGCATCTGGCATCAAGTGGTATCACTGTGGGAAAGGCACAGGAATCCACTGGGCACTCAACCATACAGGGCAGAGACTTGCAGCTGTATAGAGTCCCCTGCTAAACACATTACCAATGAAAATGAGAGAGAAAACCTCTGTGTACTTAAAATTATTCCATCCAATCCAAAAATGTTGCCAGTTGACTATGTTTTTGTGTACATTAGTGTTTTTTTTTCCAATGAACTCACTATTTACATGGCTGGTGAGCTTTCAATGTTACACTGCCCAGACCTCACTCAAGATGCTTCTCAAAGCAGCACACACACTTTGATTTGAAGTACATGAAGGTAAAAACATGTTATCTTTTGTTAGTGCGTGTCTGGACTGCAGTTTTAGAGAATGATTTGGTTGCCAGTTTCCTGGTGGCTCGACAGTGAAGCCTATATTTTCTGAAGAATTCCATAAAAAGCTCAGTTTGTAAAGGTGTACTGCTGCTATTTAGTGTCCATGTCACTGGTATCAAAGACAGGTTACGACCATATAATTCTCAAATTCGAAACTGAAACATTTTTTGTTTACATTTACATTCTGTTATTCAACCAAAGCTCTTAACCGAAGCCTTAAAATGGTTCTTAAAAAGATTCATAAAAAAAGGCTAGGCTAAGAGCAGAGATGATAACAAATCAGTGTTGCAACTGATAGAAGGAGTTACATAAGATTCTCAAACATAGCATTCTACAAAGTGCCATAATGGGTGCAAGAGTTTTCTTAGTTTACAAACACATGCACAATTTATTTTTGAATACAGTCATGTGCCACTTAATGTCCATTCGGACAACGTCCGTTCGCATATACGTCCATAGTCCCATAAGGTTATAATAAAGTTTAAAAATCCTGATCGCAGAACGGGACGTAGCGGACGTAACCGGACGTAGTGAAGGCAGCATTTCCCGCACGCAACACATGTATCTCATGTCTCAGGGAAATAAAGTGATTGCGTTGCCAGGCGTATAATGGTACAGTACATAGTATATCATATACTGTATATAGTATGATAACCAAATAATTAACACTAATGAAATATGAATAGCAACAGCAGTCGTCTGTAGTGTGTATATCTGCCTTGTACTCGGGAACAGGGATACAAACCAGGTGAAAGTCAACTACGGTGAATTCATTGTACATGCTATTATGGACATTGGATTTCACATACGGTGTAAGATTTGAATGTTATACTGTGGCTCTGCTGCAGTTTTAACTGTGTGAAACAAAAAAAAACCTGAACCATACAGACTAATTAGATTGCAACAATGATTAAAACATTAGCATCATAACTACTCTCAATGTACAATTCAAAGGAATGGTACCCCTAAAGTGCCATCCAAAAATTAGATTTATGTGCTACAATAATTTGATCATTTTCATAGGAATAAAACATGAATGGCATTACTCTTTTGTCCCAAATATAAAGTGTAGTTTTTCCCCAGAATATATGTTTTCTAAATGCAGCACTAACGCTAATCAGTGAATGGTGCTATTTAAAAGCGACAGAACTGGAGAGAGCATGCATTCTGCGATAGCTAGCTAGCTAGTTGTTTACCTAGCATAATGATGAGAGATGCAGTAACCATGTCTAAAAAAGTGAAGTAACTCAAGCAAGAATCCATGGGATTGAGAAGTTATGAAGATACCACAGTATCACTTGGTACCAGCTAATAATAATAATAATAATAATAATAATTGTATAATAATTGATCCCCATGGGGAAATTCGTCCTCTGCATTTAACCCATCCTACACACAGTGAGCAGCGAGCACACACACCAGGAGCAGTGAGCACACACACACCAGGAGCTAGGAGCAGTGGGCAGCCGCAGTGCAGCGCCGGGGGACCAACTCCAGTTCTTTTGACAGTGCCTTGGTCAAGGGCACTGACAGGAGTATTAACCCTAACATACACTATATGGCTAAAAGTATGTGGACACCTGACCATCACACCTATACGAGCTTATTGGACATCCCATTCCAAAACCATGGGCATTAATATGGAGTTGCCCCTTTGCAGCTATAACAGCCTCCACTCTCCTGGGAAGGCTTTCCACAAGATTTTGGAGTGTGTCTGTGGGAAGTCAGCCAAAAGAGCATTTGTGAGGTCAGGCACTGATGTTGGATGAGAAGGCCTGGCTCGCAATCAGCGTTATAATTCATCCCAAAGGTGTTCAATGGGGTTGAGGTCAGGGCTCTGTGCAGGCCACTGGAGTTCCTCCACACTAAACTCGTTAAACCATGTCTTTATGGACGTTGCTTTGTGCACAGGGGCACAGTCATGCTGGAACAGGAAAGGGCTTTCCCCAAACTGTTGCCCCAAAGTCGGAAGCATACAATTGTCTAAAATGTCTTTGTATGCCGTAGCATTAATGTTACCCTTCACTGGAACTAAGAGGCCTAGCCCAAACCCTGAAAACCAGCCCTAGACCATTATCCCTCCTCCACCAAACTTTACAGTAGGCACTGTGCATTCCGGTAGGTAGCGCTCTCCTGGCATCCGCCAAACACAGATTTGTCCACCAGACTTCCAGATAGTGAAGTGTGATTCATCACTCCAGAGAACGCATTTCCACTGCTCCAGAGTCCAGTAGTGGTGTGCTTTGCACCACTCCAGCCGTCACTTCGCATTGCGCATAGTGATGCTGGGCTTGTGTGCAGCTGCTCGGCCATGGAAGCCCATTTCATGAAGCTCCCTACGCACAGTTCTTGTGCTGATGCTGCAGCCAGAGACAGTTTGGAACTCTGTAGTGAGTGATTCAACAGAGGATAAGCGGTTTATATGTGCTACGGCTTTAGCACTCGGCGGCCCTGCTCTGTAAGTTTGCGTGGTGTACCGCTTCGTGGCTGAGCTGTCGTTGCTCCTAGACGCTTCCACTTGACAATAACAGTACTTAAAGTTGACCGGGGCAGATCTAGCAGGGCAGAAATTTTGCAAACTGACATCCTATGACAGTGCCACGTTTAAAGTCACTGAGCTCTCCAGTATGACCCATTCTACTTCCAAGGTTTGTCTATGGAGATCGCATGGCTATGTGCTCAATTTTATGCACCTATTAACAATCAGTGTGTCTGAAACACCTGAACTCAATAATTAGGAGGGGTGTCCTCATACATTTAGCTATATAATGTACATGTCTTTTGATGGTGGGAGGAAACCGGAGCGCCCCGCAGAAACCCACGCAAACACCAGGAGAACATGCAGAAAGGACTCCACACAGAAAAGACAGCTGGGATTTGAACCCAAGACCTTCGTGCTGTGAGGCAACACTGCTAACCACTGAGCTAACCAATAACAGGCAATTATAGCTACCTATTTCAAGGAAAATCATTTGCTCTAATTTGTGATATATTGTGCCTAAGGAGTTAAAAATGACTATAATCCTTTCAGATTATAACTGTGTAATTCTAGGAGGGAGACAAAAGGCAGTCACATGTAAACAGAATTCAATGTCCTTTAGCTCATGCTACTGCATCTCCTTTCTTAAACATATTTAAAATCCTTAAAGTCCTCCTGTTATGACTATAGAACTGGGCTGCCAGATCCTAAAGATCCTATAAAGATTATTTATTTATTTTTAAATGAGCCCCTCCTTTAGGTGAGCTGCTACAATCTATGGAAAAGTTCCAGGGATCATTGGACACTTCCAGAAAAGTGCTTTACACAGATATACCTAAAAGATTGTTGAAATGTGAAAATTATTCATATTTATTATCTTTAAGCAGAGGGCACCTTTCAAAACTCTCATATCTTTACCACACAACACCATCAGCTGCAAATTTCACAGGTTTTTTTCCAGGCAACCAGGGACACAATGAAATAACACTGTTAAGAGATTTATTTCCATTTACTCTAGCAAACTGCAGGTTCACCTACATTTTCTGAATCTGAATTTTATAATATGGTGTCATGTATCTTCATGTTTGTCATGCCACTCGTGTAGTTTTCCTTCTGAATTAAAATTATTTCTCCATAATTCTATTTTTGTGACATGGTTATTCATTGTGAATGGTAGTGTGGTGTTTTGGGGAGACACTTGGAGCAGGAAGGTTGTATTAATGTGACCAGGCTTGAGCACTACACTTGTACAACTGAGCCAGTCACTGAATTACTTCAGAAAATACTCAGTTTGTATAAATGTGTGTTAAGATATGAGAGTGGTCTGAAAAATCTGTGGCCCCTCCCAAATGGTCTTCAACAGCCATAACTGTTTATACATTGCAATGCAATCCTCAGTATCAACACACTTATTCTAAGGATGTTTCAGAATTCACATCCCCCCTATTGTGGCACTTTCCATTTTGCTTCCCTTCTCCCCTAAATTGCACCAATCACTTCATTACCATAGACAAAATCTCTTTCATGTAAGGTCATGAATACACTGTATGATTTTAGAATCATTTTGCCATAATTCACTTGTTAGCTAATCGTTTTTCATGATTATCTGGCATGTCAGAATTTTTTGTCATCACTTGTGCATGTGTAAACAGTGCAACAATGAGATTTATGAGTGACACTGTCAATGTCCACTAGAAACATGGCACATTAATCATAATGAACAATGGTGAAGACAATCTGCTATCCACCTGGACCCAGAAAAAGCTACTGTGACAGAGGAAAAAAAAACACTGTTTCTCCCTGCTGGAGAGAGATATTGTCAGCACTTCATCAACCTGGAACATAAATACTAAATAGCAAGCTAGCTAAAAGCTTACAATAACAATGACATTTCAAGCCAGATAAACAAGGCAGTGGGATCAGCATACAAATCTGTCCATTTGCATAGATGTGCATGGGAGTGTGAGTAAGTGTATGAGTGAGAGTACAGTCGCTACTTAGCCACTCTGAGTGTACAAATGCACCAAGTGCACTGGCGGATCCAAACTCTTCCTTTTCTGCTTTATCTTTTTGTATTGAGATATTAGTGGTCATAGAGTGTATTCCTTGCCAAAAACTTCAGTTTTGGGAATAGGTAAAAGTTTTAAGGCATGACATCATGACAGTCTTGACAATCATGACACCTCCCATGAGGAGGACATTCCTTTTTTCACCTTTGGAATCCTATCAGCTCATAACAACTTTCTGACCACGAAACTGGTCCTTAATCAAATTCTGAATTGCCAAGCATAAACTGTACTCTACTGTCTTTATGGTTGTTTTCTTCAAAAAATGATTTTCCTTTTACACTAGCTGTGCCCTGTGTTACTTAGAATACCTGACAAGACTGTGAGTAATGTCACATATTGATTTATGAGCCATGTTATACCCCCCCAATCTTGCTCTTGGCACCCACCACACTATTCAATGTCAACAGCTTTCTGATGGCAGCTCACCGCCTGCATGGCCACAATCATTCCCAGACAGCCACTGCTTTGAAAACACAAGAATATGATCAAACTCACAGGCATTCAGGGCCTAATAATAAATGCTCATATGTGTGTGAGTGCATTTTGTGTGCATGTGTGTGTTTGGGAGGGTGGTGGGTGAATATACAGTGGCAGAGTGCAATGTATTTGAGCATTGAGAAACATGTCCTTCATTTGCACCCATTTACACAGAGGTCCCTGAGAAGCAGCTGGAAACAATGTTATGTCATCTCAGCACACAGAACATTAAGTAATGGGCTGTCTTGTCCTCCCCCTCCCAACCCCCACCCATCACCGACCCCCAACCAATAATGCATCAGGACATGTCTGCAGGGGCACTGGGAATAGATCTTTATCTGCTCTTGTTGGACCAGCCCTACTGACGCTGAGTTACAGCACTGTCAGTCCAAGTGAACACAAAGATCCCTGCTATCACAAAGAAAGTTTTTGGTGAGAGAAATCTCTTCACTGACTGAACCTGCATGCACATCAAGAGTCCAACATCTGCAGCATATTAGTAGTTAAATGTATGCGGGTAAAGACATTATAAATGCCTCTTGCCATGCCACATTTCAGACTGCAAGTTTTCCGTTTTCACTTCCTCTGTGCACGGTGTAATTTCCCCCAGTATTAGCTACTCTAAACAACCTGAAGGAAATGCTCAATTTTGAATCAAACTGCTGGTGGCCAGTTACCATGTTGAAAATAAATTGATGCACATTTTACCAGGAATCTTAACATTCATGTTGGTTTAAAGGGCAACAAGTGGTATTTTTTCATTTCAACAAAAATAAATTACTGGTGTACAGATTATCACGGTAATTTGTCACTTGTTAAAAAGGGGCACTAGCTTACAGAAAGGGAATGCTGTTATCCCTCCATAAAGTCACACTATATGATCTCAAGTATTCCGAATTTTAGAGAAGGAATGAGGTCAGTATAAGTCAATAACACTTTCATCAGAGAGGTGGCAGTATTGACCACGTTTTACATGTACACACACATACATACATATATATATACACACACACACATATATATATAGAGGGCATCAAAAGGGAGGCTACAAATTCTTCTTCAAGTCTAGTAACTTAGTACTTAGAATACATTAATACATATATGGAGGTCATTTATATATATATATATAAGTACAACATTTTCTCTCAGTGAAAACTCTGATTTCCAGACAGAAAGTAACAAGCAAAACTGTCAACTGTTGACAAGAATACAAAATCATTTTATGTAAAAATGAATGGATTACATTTCTGTTAAAAGAAAGAAGCAAATGACATACCAGCAAACTAAATGAATATGACAAGCAGACAAACTTACCTGATCTGAACTTGCTTCGAATCAATAAAGAATGCTCAGAACCCAGAAGTGTCATGGTGTTCTGTATAAAATTCCAACATCAGTTGAACAACATAAATAAAACACACCCCTCACTTCAAACCAACAGCTGGCTCCAAGTAGAAAGACACCAAATCTAGCAAAAAACACTTCATTAAAAAGAATATGACGAGAAAAAACTCTAACAAAACAAAAACCAAAAAATGAGAAGCGTGACAAAATAGTAGTGTATCTCTTTAAGATACACTACACTAGTGTCTAGACTTTCCCTTGGGATTGTTGCTTAGAGTCAGTCAGTCAGCAGAACTTGTGAAAGGTTTTGGTCCCATCTAGCCCTGATCCTCCACCAGAGAGCGAATGATATCCTCCCTTGCTGGGAGGGTCTAAAAACCAAAAGGCTCAGCAGACCCTCCTCCAACTCTGAGTTTACTATCAGAGCTGGAGGCTCCCCTCTAAAATGCCTTCCCCCGGGATCGCCACCACATAGGGATCCCAGTCTGCCCTCCAAATATAAACCACTCCTAAGACCAGTCTAGGGACAGGGAGCACTCTGGAGTGAAAGTAAACAGCAAAACGTAAGAATAAGAGCCTCAATCCTTTACTGAGACGCTCACATATGAAGGAAGCGAGGGGACACAAACTTCATCATTCTCTGCCCCAAAGAAAGATTTATTCTGATTAACAAATGGCCTCAGAAACCAAGCTGCCTGTGGGCAACAATTAAATATACTTTTAAAAAACAAACAAACGAGAGAGCAATGCCATTTTCCCTAGAGGTTATCTGTTGAAACATAGAGTTTTAATTTGGTTTACTCAAGTGACCTCTAAACATTTATATAATTAAGGCTTAATTTTATTTTAGATGACCAATACGGTTATTTAATCCTGACTTTAGACTTTCTCCAGAGAAAATGAAGATGGCAGCTCTTCCTCCAGCTCCTACATGCAATCATAACATTTGTGTCTCTTTTCCACAGAATCTGTCACATGTGTGCAATACCTCTGCAGAGACATTACACACTCCATGCCAACTGTCCCTAAGATCTCCAACATTTATTCTTGCTAATCTCCTCTAACATGACAGATTTATAGAATTAGTCTTAGCACCACTTGGCCCCCGGTATACTTATTTGTCTGATTATATTCTTCACACTACCTGATAAAACATGCGTTGGAGGATCATTATAACTTCTCAGTTGTCACATTACAAGTTTAATGGAAAATGGATGTCACTTTCAAGATGCAATTTAACAGCAGTGCTACGAACAAAACAAGCCAAACGATCTTAAGAAACTCTCAGTATATACTGTAATAAATGGCAAAGTACTGACTGCACAGCCACTCAATGCAGTTTCTCAATGACCTTGCCTATTCAACTGCAGTTGTTTCCGAGTATTTTCTTTTTTAAAGGACTCATACTCCTCCCAGCTGAAGTGGTCTTGTGGGTACAGCTGAGAATGTAACTACCAAGCATGTGTGACACGTATAATGTCACCATGCCTGCCCTCCTGTCAGAAATGGGTCACGCACTGTTGACAGAGCCCCAGTAACAACCCCCAAAACGAAGGCCACTCGCCTCTCTGACCCCTCCCTTCGTACCGCAACAACGAACAGCAGTCACCTCTCCCTTTTGCCAAACCTTATCCACAGCTAAGAACACTTGGCTCATGTCACTGAAAATGCAGAGGTGTTTAACATTTGAAAAAGTTGTACAGCTCAATGTACACTTTCAAATAGTCCTCATAACAGAATTTCTGTCTGCAAGCCATGCAGTCTAGATCTCACAATAAGCAACTGACCAGGACACGTGCTGGATTTGATTCTATTATACAATCAAAGTAAACAGTTTATATTAAAACATCTTGTGTTACAAAATCATTTGTTCTCTTTTGGAGAGCCCCAAACCCACATACTTTACTGATTCAGTGCTGGACAGCTTAATTAGCAGGTGAAAGTACTTAAAGCAAGGTTTCACCAGTGGCTTTGACAACGAACACACAGCATCCTTGTAAAATTCCAGTCGAGGTCACAGAGCCCTGTCTTAATCCCCGCCTTAATTGGGCCTGGTGTCAATGGAGATGACATGTTTCATCTGAATAGACCTACTGGAGCTTCTCTGCGTAATACTGCCAGTCATTAATCATTCGTCTGGATTTATGGTGCATGTTTGTATACAGTAGTGCACACAGAACTGGCCACTAATGTTCTTAAGAAAAATACTCAATTTAAAAGCACGCTATATCAGTGACTGCACCCATTTCCAGCAGATTTAGGCCATACTGAATTCATCAGCAAGTTTAAATTCTGTTTATGTCAAGATGTGTTTATTGGCACACATTTCTGGGATTTATTAAGTATACTGTGAAATTTTGTAAGCAGGCACACTTGATTTCTAGTGTTATTGATAATGTTGGGTATGAATAAATTAAGACAAGTGTTGAGTCTACAATGAATATTAATATTTCAAAGTGGTAAAATGTGCACTTCAACCCAAGCATGCATCTTTTGTTGACCTTTGTCATTTTTGCTGATTTGTAGCATCTCACAGCAACAGAACAAATTCAAAAAAGCAGAAAAAGTAAGTACAAAAGAGTCTCATCTAATATTGATTTTTAGAAGGGGAAAAAGAAATTTAGTTTCTAACAATACTATCACTGATGTTTTACAGAACACAAAACATAAGGCAATCTGTTGTCTGCATTTTTAATTTGTCTCTGTAACTGGATCTAAGTCCAATGGCACATAATTACTGAAAATTAGATTTGGCATGCTCTAGATGCTTCACATGTCTTAGTTCATATGGAATCCAGGGAATTCATTTGTTGCTGAGGCCATTGGCATGTCTTTGATAGGTGATATTATGAAAATTCTATGCGTCCTGGCATTAACTGTATCCACAGGGAAAATACTGAAGAAGTTATTGAATGGCTTTCAATTCATACATACAGAAATAATGCACAATTTAGACTTGGGCCAAATAATCTGAATCAGAGATATAGGCCTCATTATGATGTTTACAGTCAGATGGATTAGTTAGCTCTGTGTGTTGTCAATTCAGTCCCAGTGGCAGTGCAGCCAAAATTAGCTTTCTTGATGTGACAAGACTAGTATTTCCATAACATCGGCTGTTATGTATAATACACTCCCCTCTTTAATTATCTTAAATGGTTCTCATCCATCAGTTTGTTATAATGAATATGATCAGAAATTAGTAAGAGCCATTATTATAGGTTGTGCAATTGCCGATTTTTCTTTTCGGAGGGAACGGGGGCGGTTTGTTGGCTTTCCTCTGTCATGGGTTTGGCTCCACCTCAAACGCCGTCAGACTGGGTCTCCCTGTGCAGACAGTCAGAGAATGGATGTTGCCTGCCGCACTCCGTCTGGAGCCAGAGAGGCCAGCAATGACTACAGTCCCCCCAAAAAAGTGGAAGTAACAAACAGTGAACAATTGGTTTTTCAGGGCAAGAAGGGCCTGGGGCAGAGGCAGCAGCTGGTTCTTATCTGTCTGAAGCCCATTGGTCTCAGTTACAATGTTGCTTTAATTATAGTTCTCTGCTTACTGTCGTTGTTCAGACTGGCCTGAAGAGATGGCCACATCCACAGGTAAACATTCACAAAGGGTGCACTTAAGTCATTCATCAGGAATGGAAAGACAGGACTATCTGCAGCCTTTTTTTCTTGTATGTACATATTTTTAAACAATTTTTTGTAACACGTCTGCATATAAAGATGTGGTGCAGTCTGTGCTTTTACCACCAGTGATGGAATTTGATTAAATCACTGTCGTTACATCATCCTTTACACAGATTGTGTAAGCATGCTGAAAATAAATACCGGTTCACATTCTCACAAAAATTAAGAGTTTTTTGAAATCACTTCTGACCATGAAAGGGTTGATATCCAAAAGGCTTCCAGAACACAGATATGGTTGTGTATGATTCATCCCTGTCCTAACCTGGCCCATCATTGTAATCAGACAGCTGAATACCTTCACACACATACAACCTTTTGTGTTTCTGAATTTGGGGACACACAGAATGAAGGCAATCAGGCACCATGTGAGCAGTTGTCTCATTCATGTCTCATCAGCCAAACAAGGGACTTCATTAAGAGGCGCTTCAGAAGAAAAAAAAAAGACAAGGAAAAAAACAACATGACCAAATAAAAAGTGACAGCAGAGCTTGGGGCCCAGGGTCTCCTGTGACCAGGAATATTTGGTGTGAAAGTTTGGGCTAGCGAAGGAAATCTGAATGGAATCCAAAGCAAAACAAGGACACACTCATGTTGGTTAGCTCACACAAAATCTGAACTGCACAAAGAAAAGCACCCTCATATTATTTTGTGCCTCTGAGATGTTTATATTTCAGTAATTGATTTCACCTCTGCTTGCGTTCTAGGAGACTGGCTTCATGCCACTTGAGAGATGCTTCAATAATTTCACATTAAAGCAGAGGAGTCGAGTGGGCTCTGTATCACCAAAGCTTAGTATTAACTCCTGGATATTATCTGGGGTTATGGAAGGCTTTCTATGGTATTCCTGAAACCTCACTGTACTTTAAATTTCTTAAGAAATTGCTGAATTTCTTATCCTTAAGGTGTCAATCAAATATATACATAAATGATGAAAAGTCAAAGCAAATGTTGTATGTTCAAATGAGGTATGAGGATAAATGGTACTTAAGGAACCTATGGGAGCTATGGGACATCCCAAAAAGGGCATTTGTCATACTGCTGTAAGCCGTACTAACCCGCAACTCGGTGGTTGTTTACCTGCCAGTCTGGTGGGCTAGGCCTAAGTGAGTATCACCTACCTTCTATGTATTCTGTATTTATTGCTTATTTTTTAAGCATATACTCATATGTAGAGGGACTGACAGACAATTGAAAAAAATAAATGCAAAGGAATTCATCAATGTTGCAAGGACCTCTCACAGTGGACAACTATCAAATCAACAATCTTATATTCATAAATCAGAAAATCCCAAGTGGAACATTTCCAGTATCAATCAGAATTACTGATTAGTTACTGGCAATCAGTATAACTTAGAAACAACTATCAAATAGGCAATCTTATATTCATAAATCAGAAAATACCAAGTGGAACATTTCCAGTATCAATCAGAATTACTGATTAGTTACTGGCAATCAGTATAACTTAGAAACAGCACCAGGTCTGCTTCATAGCCATTGAGAAGGCTACCAGAGACATGGCATCTGGGAATTGTCTTCTCTTGGTGGCACTGACATGGAGGGTATGTCAGACAGCCAGGTGATCTGTGCTTATCAGAGCTCCCAGGGAAAAGCCTCTAAACCTCTGCAAAATGCTGAGATAAGCGAAGGCAATATAGACAGAACTGTTACCTTCATGGTTGCTTTTACCTATTTAGTTATTTTTCAAAATTTGTATGAACGAAAAGCGAAGAGCTAATCAAAAATCAAGCTGAAAATGACTTATTTGCCAAGTTCTTGACTTCAGCTGTTGTTACCGGCTTCCTCTGTTCACTATGCAACCAATGCATTCAGGATCTTTGTCTTTTTAAGGAAAGTTTTTTTTTATTATTCAGGAATACTTAAAGCGCTGTTTTATAATTTTAATGTATTTTCATGCACAAGCTAACTTTCAAGAGTCATCCTAAAACTTACAGCAGTCAATTCTCACATAAAATATTATTTTGGCACAGTGACAATGTTTTATATTTGATTTACGATGAAACTAGAAGCAATCACAAATGTTGTTGTTGATGACTCAATCTTCTCCGAGATAAAACTGGTAGTGTATTGCCAGATCTCTATAAAGTTTACACTGATGTTCAATGAAGACTGTAAATATTATATCAAAAGTTAATTTGGCAATACATACAGTTGTGTTATCTACATTGTAAATAGTGTGCAGATTTTTTGCTGGTTGTTGAGTGGAAACAAAATCCTGAGCCAAGAACAAAACAAGTCATGTTCTTATTGCTGTTTCTATTGCCATTGAACCAAAATGACCAAAATAGGTTGACAATAGAACAGAAACCATGATGTCCAAGTCTTGCCTTGGTCAGCTATTACTTTTGAATCTAAATGAGCATGTATGGGACCGAATCACTGTTGCCAGTGTCGAATCTTCACTGGCTGATTGAAGCTGCCCAGGTAGGATGGAGAAACACCCCATCCCAACATTCTATGCAGAACAGTTAAATCTCACTCTCATCTGGAACATATTTCATTCTTTACCCGTGCCACATTTCATACAGAAAACTTATTACAACTCTTTGTTCTTATTTTTATTTATATTCATTGCGATTTTGTTTGATATCTACAGTATACTCAAATAAAGTATGCAATCCATAACACCTAAGTGTTGTATTTTCAGTTTGCATATATAGGATTGACAAGGTTGTCAGAGATTGTTAAAAGCATATCTATCATACATCACACCCATATCCTGTGTCTAATACACAGTTATTTATTTGCCTGTGGTCAGTGAGTGAAATCCACTGCCCAGTCCTTAGGACACAATTTAATGAACCAAGCATCACAATTTCACTGCAAGCAAAATAATGTCAACTATATAATTTTCAATTTTCCAATTTTCTTGGTCATGTTCATTTGATACAACGTGTAACCTTTGCTAAATTATTCATGTGAAAAGGTAAAGCAGAAGAAATCAATACCACATGTTGCCCATAAATATTTTTCCAGACCATTGTTGGGTGAAACAGATGCCAATATTTACCAATGGCATTTAAAATGGCATTCTGATGACCAAAAACATCCTGGCCTCTTGGGTTTACAGGCAAAAAAGCCTTAATACACTGTGTACTGGAGGGAGGAGTGGTGTCACCTCCTCCCTGTTTTTTAAGATGCAGCACACAGTCAAAGGGAATAGGTGTACAGTGCAGGGCTTGAACTGTGAGTGCTGATGAGCTGAGGAGAAGCAAATTTACCCTGGAACTCATATGAGCACTGAGTGACTGAGGTTTTGGACTGCCACTGTGCCAAACTGTTTCAGGAACTGTCTTCGAATCTTACTATGACTCATTTTCAAAGTAATCTAGTCTGGCTTTCCTAGCCATCTGATTTTATGTCATTGATCATGTCTACTGTTTTGTTTGTTTGGGGATGACAGTGGATACAGGCATATAGTATGAATGAATTATAGTGCTATATTGTGTATTTTTAATGGGTGGCATTCAAATTAACCTGTTGGTGAGACCTAAAACCTCCTCTTGATATAAGCACTCCAGATACCCAAAATGAGTTGTGTTTTCCACACCAGCAGTCACCTTAAGCTGCCATTGCTGAGAGTCAAATTAAAACCACCTCTTGCAAGTGAACTTTAAAATCCAAGCTTAATATCATATTTTTCAGCTCTTGGCTGGATCATTTCTCATTTGCTCATATTTTGTGTGCTTACATTGGTTGGAAAAAGAGGTGAAGTAAAAATACACAACATTTTGAGGGAGGATTTTACATAAATCAGTCCTGTGGTACAACATCACAATACAGCGTTCAATGTATTCTGCACAGATTCCAAACTTGTTTACTTGAAAATTCAATTATTGTTTATTATATTATTGGGTACTGACATAACCATTGCTCTCTACACAGTTATTTTGGCAAACCTTAGTTGAAACAACATTACATCTCTTGTGCTGTTGTTTTTTTCACATGCATATTGTTCTTCAGAAGTCTGATAATATTGTATTCTTTCAAGCTCTGTATAAAAAACTGCAATTTGTAAATGTAAAACAAAATGCATATATACAACAGATGAACATGTTCTTACTCACTCTTGGTTAGCATATTGAAATTCTCCCATCCTCTCCGCAATCACAGAATGTGTAACTTTAGTAATCAGTTTATGACACATAAACAATGATTCTGGACTGAAGGAACAAGAAAATAAATATATTGAATTTAATATTGAACTAGTTTTGATCTTTAACATTAAATACAGGTTGCACTGTGAAAAATATACATGAATTATAGGCTTTTGGCAAAGCCTGGGCTGTGGAATCTTTATTTCTATGGTGAAAAAGCAACTTTATAACTGCACAGTAAACCAGCTATTGCCAGTCTGTTAATCTACCCTGTTGGGGCATCTTCGTCACCATTATCCTGCTGCAAGAACCAAAGCAGTTGTCACCCTTGGGGACAACGCAAACAGTCTATGATATCATAGCTGTCTGATAAAGCCACAAGACACTGTAGTTAAAAGACAGGCAGCCGTGGAAATCTACAGCTGCTCTGGCTCTGGCCCTTCCTCAGCAGGGAGTCATCACAGAAATGTCGTCCGAAACAGCCTTACTCTACTCCAATATCTCTGTGACATTTGTCTCGCCTTGACTGCTTGTATCCACAGCAGCTATGTGAGGCTAGCTGAAAAATCATCTGTTCCAAATAATTTGGACCAGGAATAAAAAAAGCCGCCAGTGCATCAAAAAGGAGGGATATTGAATAGTGCAAATATTTATCTTTCACGTCTCTGACCGAACCCAACACTTCTAAACTGCCTGGCTGAAACGTGCTGTCATGTAGCACATTTTTTAAGGCAACGGAGAAAGACCAAGAAAGAGAAAGCTATGTTTTTGTTGGTATGGCCCAATCCCCTTCAGACTCCATGTTACAAAGTGCATGACATTTGTTTGACAGAGACAAACTGGGCGAATGGCCACCATGGTCTTGGTCTCCACCTCAGATAAATGTGAGTTATCTGAACTAGCTGATTCCACTTGACCCCATGATTACAAATTATAAATAGTCCTGGAAGCAGGGCTCTATCTGAACCATGATGCATTCATCGGAAATGTCAGATTCTGCCATTTTGTGTTCAAACTTAACAGGCATTCGCTATCACCATTCAAGGATGTTGAGTAAACCCTTGACTTGTATTACTTGTAAGTGTGAAATTACATTTGTCACACTGCCTGGCTGTTTCAGAACATTACACTCATATTATTTGACTGTGAGAGGTAATTTGGTCGCTCAAAACATGCTGTCTTTTCAGATTTAAAACCTGCAAAAAGAAACATTGAGAAGTAATGTCTACAGATTCTTGCTTGCCCATGGACACCCTTAGGGTATTGGTATGCGAAGAAAGTTGTCCTTAGATAAATAAATGATCTTGTACCAAGCAATGTGTATAACCTTGTTATAACTTTACTGCTCTGTTTTGTATAACTTCACTCACTCAGGGAATCTATTTCCTCTTTTCTTTTTAATGCATATTACAAAATGGGACTTAAGGTAATTGGAAAAGACTGCTATGTGTACTCTACTAATAAGATTATAAACTTGCGAATAAATGTTGGTTTTACCACATGGAAAATATTCAAAAACTTAAGGCATGTTTCCTGTTGAGGAGATTGACCACATGTAGGGCTAGGAATACCAACACTGTTTCCAGTACATAACAGACAATTTGCACATAACCAAGCACAAAAATGTATCTAATATAATGTAATTGCTAATGTAACAAACGATAAAATACAGGAATAAATATTTCTTTCATTTATATATTTTTAAACAAACGCGTGTTTTCAGCCACAGCCTTTGCAATAAATCAACACATGACTGGATGTATGATTAAAGCTATCTGCTATGTGATTGATTGTTCAGGGTAACCAGCAACAACCAGCAACATGGGCCAGACAATGTAGTGCCAAAGACCTCATGTCCCTCTAATGCACTCTCCCTGTGCAGGTCAGATACATTCTCATACACTAACTCACCTCTGAATCACTGCACATTCTGTTCTTAGACACAGTATGTCACACCAGGCTGGGGTTTCTTATCCTGTAGCAGCTTCAATATGCCATGTGGGATTTGTGTCACCTGCTGCCTGTAAGCTGTGTCAGCCAAGCCACACATCACTGCAGTAATCAGGGAATGCAGACTGTTCCATCTGGGAAAGAGGTCCAAAAGCAAATGTGCTCTGCATTCTGGTGAGCACCAACACTTATACTCATCTGTGTGGCTATACTGTAACTTACAAAGGGGGGAATTATCTAGGAAATTGTGAAATCAAAAATGTTAATAATACATTATTGTTGTTGCTAAGCATGAGGTGTAAGGAAGCCAGAAAACACAGTGTTTTGTGCCTGTGTTAAGCCTCCTATATCTGATAGCACAGGTGGCACCTGTCTAAGGACATGTCATTCAGGGTCTAACATTGGGATCATTTGCCTGGTCTTCTATTTCCTTCAGAGTGTGATGACAAGGAGAGCTATTACTTGTTCCACTTTTATCAGAAGCATTATCTATCTTAACTATCCCATAGGAACCACTGCACATGCCTAGACGCTAAAAATAGAGCCATTTTATACTACGTAGTGTTTGTTGCCTACTACAAGGCCAGTGTATTTAATTTTTATCTATACTGCAATTCATCTGATCCAATAAATATGTGCAGAAATTGCAACAGCCTGTCTATAGTGAAAGCACATATTTACACATTAAAAAGCAGCAACACGAATATTTCAAGACTTCTGTTTTAGTAATGCCCTATTAGCAGAGAAGATAAGATAAGATAGCATTTTACCAAGGATTTTTGTAGGTCCTCTGCTATTCACTGCTTGGTTCCATATTAAGCTCAATGTTAGACGCACATGTCAGTAATGAGGCTCTCTGCTGCACAGTAAGACATTGTATTTATCTGTAAACTAAAACTACAAAACACCTGCCAACTCTTTCTTACTGTTGGTTGAGTCAGATCAACAACCTGGTCCATAAAGGCACCATACTTTAAGTCACATCCAAAAGAGAAGTTATCACACCGTTTACGTTCCAGATGTTCTGATTTGCCAGTCCTCATTTACATGCACTTATACTGCTTCATTCTTTCAGATGATTGTCAAACTTGATTTCCAAGCTATTTTTTCCATGTTGTTATGATCATTTTAGTAATTGGCCTCAATCTATGACTAACATAAGAAGTGGTTCCCGTGGCTTGGATCCTCAACATTATTCTAGTATATAATAAAGCTGGCCAGATACCCTCTCTTTTTTGTTTCTCTGTGGGATTCATTTAACAATCAAACCACAGGGAATGTTTTAAATACAATCTTTTTCAAGTCCTAGCAAATGTGGATTTTATGCAGCACTGTTATCAAGCTCCCGAGCCTGCTATTTGATGTCAATAAAAAATGAGACTGCAAAGAAATCAAGTCAAAACATCAGTTGTTTGATATGTAGCTGAAGGCACATGCTTAGACACAATACAGCAGGTGAGACAAATGCAAACTGATGCTGTAGGTATTTACTTAATGGCTAGGCAGAACACACAGAAATGGAGCACTGGGAGAGCACATAACTGACTCCAATGGATCCTAGCTTAGAATGCTTATTTAATTTGTTTTGTTTTTTCAGAATAAAATGGATGCATGCGGAAAGAAACTTTAGGGTCAGTGATCTGAATTCCTTGCTTGCAATCAAACATCATTGAGTCAGGGGATGCAAACAAGTTCAATATAAAAACAATTTTAAAAAGATCCCGCACTGTATACTTGGACAAGATCCGCACTACCAAGGCCATGACCTGATTCAGTTAACATGTCGCTGGTGAGAAAATGACACCTTCACTTCAGTTCTCAGATATCCTTTTTTATTGTTGTCTTTTTCCTTTGACAGACACTTCTAATCAAGTACATAATATATCAACATAAATAATATTTATGTTGATATATTATGTACTTGATTATATCCACAGAGTATCCTGGAAGTATAGATCTTACAGTGCAATCTTTTAACCAGTGATATATAGAATATACTGTCTTTGTTAGCATTATGGCATCATTGGGTCAAGCTAGAATTCAATATAAAAAGTGGTATTATGTTGTTTTGTTGTTAAAGGACTCTCATAGCTTCTGGTATATCAGTTGAAACCTTTAAAATATGATTCCATTAGCTCTGTTTTGCTTGGCCTTTCAGACGGGTAACCTTCAAAGACATTTAAAACATTATTTGGTCAATTCCCAGATTTACAGACTTTAGTGAATACTGCAGGCTACTAAGAAACCTTAGCCTGTGCATCTTATTGAATGCAGTGTTCAATTACAGTTACTGGCAAGCAGACGGCTGCTTTGATATCTTCTTCCAATGCCTGCAAATCATCCATCCCTGCAGAGCAAATTTGCTGGTGTCAGAGCACCATTCACAAACATCACATATGAGTGGTAAAAATATTGTAAGATTTTCACATGGAAAATAAATGAAATAAACTGTAAAAAAAAACTGTAAGCTTCAAATGTTACTTTTATGTACACAAAACCCATACATACGATTGCACAAGCATCTTTCATGTGCAAAAATGCACAACAGAATCTTACGGTACATAAGTAAGCTGTGGGAGGCCATCATGGCATAGGATTGTTGTGAAAACCTAGCGTGATGTGCCTGTCTTGAAACACAGAGAGGATTATTTTAGTGAGCTGACCAAGAATAAGCATGGGAGGATCACCAGTGGCGTAAAAGTAGAAGTATTTGCATGTATTTGTTCCATCCAGGCACTGAACCAGCTGTTATTAATTAGTGTCCCTTCTCGTAGAGGAGTTATTGGAAGATCCAAGTGATTGGAACAAACACCTCGAGTATGTCTACTTTCTACAACTGGACCTCTGGACCTAACAAACACATATTCACCCCCACAGCCAGTCTATGGCCTGAGGCTGAACATGCAGACCTGACAAGGTTCCAGGTCAACTATCAGTTTTCACATGTCCTGAGACTCGAGTTTGACTGTGCAGGTCACAGACAGTGAGTCT
This sequence comes from Megalops atlanticus, assembly GCA_019176425.1. Taxonomy (NCBI): domain Eukaryota; kingdom Metazoa; phylum Chordata; class Actinopteri; order Elopiformes; family Megalopidae; genus Megalops; species Megalops atlanticus. The sequence goes on along the minus strand of CM032875.1, from coordinate 25,543,702 downwards.
CCCTGGGACTACAGGTGATCACTTCATCCACTTTGTCCTCAATCTGTCTATCAAAACACCAATACTAGTAATAATAGTAAAATACTAGTAATAAAACACCAATACTAGTAATAAAAGTAAAATAACATTTTACAGATATCAGATCCCCAAATTGGAACAGCAGATTGAAAATATAGAAAACTGAAGCTGAGAACCAATTGGCAGCTAGTATAAGGAATCTCACACTGTCACCTCTGTATTTTTTCCAATGAAAAATGGCACTAATGGAGTAAAACATGAACATGTTTAAGCACATACTGTATAATAATGACCTTGTTTTGTCTTGATCGGAAAGAGAAATGAATTAGATATGTATGTGTCTGTGTGCTGTAGGAGTCATCACTTGATAAACACAACATTGCTTTGATGAAAAGATGCAACTTTAGAAAGCACAAGAAATTAAAGAATTCAGCTAAGGGGATAAAATACTGATAGAGTAAAATACATGTCTTTACAATGTCTTTTTAAATACTCATGGTAATGAACTATTACTAGTCCCTTGTCAGCCTGAGATGGTGTTTAACATTTGTTAACAGACAGATGTCCCCTGCTATTTTGTGGAAGCTTATACACTCCATTCTAAACACAAACATGAAATACAATGCACATGTGAAGAAAAATACAAACAAACATTATTTGCTTTTCACCATTGGTAATTTTGCTTATTCATTCCAGGTGATTTGTGTTTATCCATTGGAGTATTGCATTTAATTATGTCACATAATGCTCCCTACTACAGACCCAACATAATATTAAATGTTAAATAGCAACACGCATGTGAAAACTTAAGGCCAAGTCAAAACCAACAATTACATGTGGTTCAGGTAAAGTGTGTACTTTCTGTACAAAGGGTAACATTCTATTAACTAGAGAATGTAATTCCAGGGAATTACGAGTGCATGAAAATGCAAACAGTCTAATTTTACATAGATAAAAGTATATAGGCCTACATCAAACAGATGTAGGTGGTCAGAACAGCTGCCACAAGATTCCAATTGCTTAATGGCTCTATTGTGATGTCATAAAGGCCAATGTTAAGTCTATGGGGAAAATTTTGATAGTTTTTAATTAATAGTTTAAAAAGTATAAATGTTACAAAAATAAAAAATACATAGCATAAGTGTCCTTTGTAAGACCTACGCAACACAGTTTGAATGAAGTTTCTACGTTAAATGGTTGAAGCTGTATTAAACGCACAAAATTGGTTAGAAGAAGAAAAAGAAGAATAAGAAAAATTCGGATAACAATAGAGTGCATTTTCATGCACTCTAACAAGCAGTTCTACTACTAAAACTGTGTCCGTACAGCAAGCAATACGCGTTGTTTAACACTCCTATATGATGATGTTAATAGTTGAAAAGCGAAAGTAAAATAACCTGAAGCCAGGTATAACAGTATTTGGGGCGGCGGTGTAGCATACTGGTGAGGAGCAGGGCTTGTAACCAAAACGTTACTGGTTGAATTCCATGCTGAGACCCTGAGGCAAGGTTCTTAATGTAAAGTTCCCTCAGTTAATGTCCAGCTGTATAAATGGATCACATTTAAAAGTGTAACCTATACAAGTTGCTCTGGATAAGAGTGTTTGCTAAATGGTAATGATGTAATGTAATGTTTTAATGTAATGTTTTCATTGTGTTATCAACTTAAGATGTCCTGATGTACATGTACTACATACACATGTTTTTAATGTTGCAAGTCTGTCAGGTTATCAGACTAATTGTTTGGAGACTTGACTAAGCTGTTGCCCATGTGAAGCTTTGAATGGAAACTTTACACAGTGAAGTTTAGTGAAAACATGAAGTGCAGTGCAGTGCACACCTAATGCAAATTAAATTATGCAACATGGATATCTGCAGTGAATCACTGAAAATTTTAGCAATAGACTGATATAACATCCCCTTAAAAAGTTCAATTTTGTTGTCCTGACTACTTTTTACTGTAAAGCCCATGTTCATTGTGTTCCTATCATCAACTGTCTGTAATCATGGCCACATGCTTCCAATTGAAATTAACATATGGTTTTAACTTTCCCTGCTTTTCCCCCTCTAATACATACCTTAATTAATTCTATTTTTTATTATTTGCAACATATGAAATTGGTTGGAAATGCAGGTCTGGAATTTTACTGAAAATGATTTAACCTTGCATGCAATGCCTTTTCCCTCTCTTTTAGAAATGGCCTGCTGGCTTACACTCACATTAGTTTGGGTACAACTGTACTAGACTAATTTCTCTTTTGTTACATATACTAATTCATCTCGGTGGAGTGCACATCCACTATTCCTACTTTCAACAATCTTTAGCTGATAACTTCTTCTTTCCACTGGTTATTGAGTACATTATAACTTTTCAAAGGTCCATGTACCGTGCATGATGTGTAATAAAGTTGGTTATGGCCACCATATTGATTTCAAAAAGAATATATGTGTTTTTATGTTTATTTCAATATTATATGTCATTCTTTAAAATTCTATTGATAAGTTATCATAAGTGAGTCCAACCAACTTTCTTTCAGTGCCTTTCTACCCCTGTGCAAAAGTAATTTTTTGCAATCAATAAGAGCAGATAATAACTGATGTATTTTTAATGTGTGGCATTTTGATATATTGTGATGTATTATTTTCTAGTTTGCATCTTAACACACATGCATTAGGTTTATGTGCAGGTATTTAAGAATGCATGACTCTTTCATGTCTATAGTGCACCTAAAAGTATTTGACTTGCTCTAAATCACTTTTTAAGTTGGACCAAGAACTTCTTCATTTTATTTCTCTGTTGAGCTGGATCAGAGCTGCATATTGTGTTACTGTTTTCATTTCCAGGGAGAGGATTTTTCCCTTGGTAAAATGCACAACCCAAATCTCTTGTATCCACAATACAACACCTGGAAAAAGAAACCGTTCATTAATCTTTGCTGCTGTAAAATCCAAGGTTTAAGTATTCTTCTCAAACCACATGTGATCAAGTACCGTGCATGCTGCAGACCTTTGTTTTAGAATAACTTGGTGGATTGTTTTCAGGTCATTGTGGCCCAGTGGTTTCTTAATTGAATTTTTGAACATTTTGTTTAATATGCAGTTGTTAAATGTCTATAAATAGACTACTGAATGAAATGACCTAATCTTTTCCAGTCACACTGTACTGTTTCGGAAAGATGTTTAATGTTCGACAGCCATAACACCCTTTGTACTGATGAAGAAATAACTATGCACTACTGTAGATCTGATTATTGCTTCCAAATAGCTTTTCATATGTGAGCATTATATTATCCCGTATAACATATATTAAGTAATCTCTGATGAATTCTGATATGTTACTGATAAACCACAAGGGATTTTGTTCTAGTTTGTGTGTGCATGCAGATTCTAATTTCTTCAAGTCTATTTTTCAGCCTTTTTTCTAAAGCATCAGATTTCATATCAGCACACTAGATCACTGAACACAAGCATTCTACAATCTTGTAAATTGGAGATTTGTTCTGGGTGATTTGTTACCTTGTAACTGAATAAAAAAGAATTTACTCAAAGCAAATAATGCAAATAAGTTTATTTTATTAAGCAAATTGTTGATAATACTAAGTAAATAACTGTACTGTTAATTCAACAGCTTAGCCTCAAACACCAGCTATGAAGTCATATATTAAATCATGTGCACACACACCCACATGCTCACTTTATGGCTATTTGCCTTGCTGTAATGCCACTTGATTACTAAGCTTCAAATAGACAGCATTGGTGCCATCTCCTGGTTTGTAAAACTGGTTTGTAGGATTTCCTCTTGCTCAACAGAATTAACTGGTCAAGTCTCATTATTAAATACCTTTTGATGTATACCAGTAAGAATCTTACTATGGCCCTGAGTCACTCTCCCTGGTTTCATGCAATGGGTTTAGACATCTCACATTACCCCCAAATATGCCCATTAACATGTATGAACAATAATCTAAAGTCTTTTCTTTAGAGATCTATGTTACACTACAACACTTTAAACACTTTAAATTACAGTATAAGGAGACCACCATCACTTCACAGTATAGCATCATTGCTCTTATTTATATTAGCCGCAAACCAACTTCAACTGTACATTCCTAATAGGTGAACAATTCTTGGCTGAGTGTTTGAATTTTTTAAAGCTTACAACAAAATTAAGCATCAATGTCCAGACCGCTGAACGCTTGCCATATGTGAATAACATTTTTGCAACAAAAGTAATGATTCTTTATTTATGTGGCTGAGATCAGACCCCAATTGATTTTTTTCAATAATGTTTTACTATGATATTAGTAATTGTGATACTAACAACACTGGCACTGTGTGCAAAGCAGGCATTCTATTCCTCAGTTTCTACCACCTCACCAATTCATTTTATTATTATTTTATTTATTAACTTGTTTTAACTGACCTTTTGGACTGTGGTTCTATTTGATTAAACTCACACTCTTATAAAGCCCCAAGAAACAATATCAATCAAGCAATCTTCATTAATGGCTTTTATCAAAGCCAGAATTGGGATCAAATGATGAATAAACATGCAAGTAATTTCACGGATGAATTAGGCGCATAAAAACAACAGGAAAACTTGTGCAGGCACAAAATCCATTTGTTACTTAATGAGAGAATGCTAGAACTATTATTTTGTTTACGTTTTTTTCTGAAATGTCAGCAATATGTTTCAGATCATTTTAAAATATTGCATATTTATGATATCAGAAACATGCATGTAATTATAATTATGATGCTTCAGGACACTATAGCATAAATTACCTCACTAAGAGTTACCTCACTAAGAGTGGTCTTAAATGCACTAACCGTTAACAAGGTTTAATGAAGAATAAAACTGTTTTTTATTGTCACTATACAATAGCCCTTGTGGTTCATTTATACATAATGAGATTGTTTATATTTAATCTCATTGTGTATGAATGGACACATTCTATTAGATTTGATATTACAGATGACTTCTTTGTTCATGCTTACTGTATTTTAAACTGCCATACTGAAACTACTGATAACCTGAGAAATCTTTTCTTTGCGGCTGCTTCTCTGAGCCCTCCAAGGGGGGTGGAATTATATCCATATGGGTGTAATCTCTCAGCCACAGTCACCACAAAATCAGCATGGAATTCACTTGAAAGCACCTTCGGGAAGCAACATGCAGACCACATATTGTAACAATAAGCTTTTTACTGCAGGTGTTGGTCGGCACATTGATGCCAATATCAAACACAAAAATCTGCCCCTCAACTTCCCCTCTCATTTAAGAAATCCTTAAATAAAGCCCACTTAATTATGTATAGCACAACATTTCTTTTGTGTATTTTTTATCTGACAAAGCTGTGCTTAGCATCAAGGAACCACTGTGAAAATGGGTGTATGTAGGCCTAATACATTAAAGCCTGACATAATAATCAAAATATCTTTCAAGTCAAGCCAAAAATATTGACCACATGTTTACCATTTCCAATTCCTTATTATTTTAGTACATTGTTAGTCTCTTCCACTAATAGACGTAACATGTGTGACATTAGAGGAGGTCTGACAAACAGATTACTGAGTGAACCTGACCTCTCCCTTACTTGATGCCTGGTATGTTTACAGTAGGTAGTGCAGTGGAGGGGATTGCTGGGTTTCTGTTCAGGGGTAAACCTATGCTTGTTGTGACTTGGCAGATATGAGATGTGGACAATGAAGTTTTCTGGGGTCAGGACAACTGAAATACACTAATTGCACACCACCCTCAGGCTGCTACTGTCCTCATCCAAAGAGCCTTGTATAAAATGCTACATTATGACTTGGTCACCACTGTGCTGCACCAACATCTGTGTATTGCTTCTTTTGATATTATGTATGACCACAACAATATATTAGACATCGCTACACCACTGACAGAGAATTTCCAAAAACATTTTGTAAACAAAAAAAGGACAAACTTTCAGCTTTACCTCAGCCATCTTGGTATCCCTCCAGAGCATTGGATAGCTACCTTGTTGCATAACTTGAGAAATTAAGATGATGAAGGATGCTCACTTAATGTGCAGACTAGCTGCTGAATTCATAATAAAGTAGAATGAGGAAAGTCACACACTCCAAAACAGTTATTTGACGGCCATTTGAGTAAGTTTCTTACAAAAAATATACTCCTAATGTATACAATGTATAGCTAAACTTTGTCAAATGTTTGCAAAGTTCATTATTCACTGCACAGGTGATGTATTGAAAATGTTTATGTGAGATAGGTCCAATTTTTCAACCACTTTCAACCAATGTGGTTTTGTTTGCCCAAGTAAAAACATTTACTTGGAAGCAATTTGTTTTTTATTGAATATGATGCTTAAAAGGTAGACCAATCTAAACAATGGACATGACAACTAAAGATATGCCATTTGGCTGGATTTTCTCAGGTTAAGTAGACTTTCTTGGAGCACAATTTTAAATTAAGATTTTCATTCTCACCTAAACAACTTTTTTTTGCCATTTTTCAATTAAACAACGTCTTTAAACATTCAGACAAACAGCAAGTTGCTTTCCATTTAGGGTCATATTCTTATTTATAGGTTCTATATCTTTATTGATAGATGGTCTTTAATTAAAAAACAGATTCCAGTTGTTCATTTGTCAAGTTGTACTAATGAATTCCTCAGGTGTTATTGTATGATTTTAGCAAAATGCTAATAGGAAGTATGCTTTTTTATTTTACTGTTTTGTACATACCTATATTTTATTCTTTGTCATTTGTGTGTGGAGACCATGTTGTAATAACCCCTAAATGACATGTTAAAATCCCTTCAGCTGGCTCAAGAGAGGGTATTAGTCCACATGACAGGACAGTAACACTCTTCAGTGTCTTTTGGCTGAAATCCAGGGTTGAAACACTGTTGGCTTCTGCAAAACATGCTGACATTCAGGCCCCTCTCACTGCAATATCATTCTCTTTGGATTTCATGCCATGTCACATTATTTATGCATAATCTGCACCCATTCCTGTACACACAAAAGGACCCCCAAATTGTGAATACTAAGTTGTGGTTGTTTCCTACTTGACAATACACATCTATGTTATTACATGCATTACTAAGAATGTAAATGTTTTATCTTTTTTTACATTTCTATTCTGCTTTCACTCCTTGATCAGAAGGAAAGTTGGAGAAAATAGTACAGCGTGACATCTAACAACCATGCTTTCACCCCCAACACAAGGCCACCTTCCCATTGGACACTACAATTTGAAATTACAGCATGAAGTATATAGGTCTTCTACCTGCATAGTGCAACAGCTTGAAAGTGTTTTTTTTCTCTTGTGTTTGTCTTGTGGGGGGCGGGGTGGTTAGGGGCTGGAGTGAGGGTTATTCTGTCACTACATGTTATTTTGGGTAGTTTTTAAGTGTGTGTGTGTGTGTGTGTGTGTGTGTGTGTGTGTGTGTGCGTGCATGTACTTACAGAAACCACAGGAATCTCGTTATTTTTTAGCCCACAGACATCAAACCTATCCACTAAGACATGTTATATCCTAACATTTCTGTAAAGTAAATACTGACCGAGTAACCACCTGTGTCCGTGAACTGAAAGAAAGAAACCATAATAACTGTAATGACTTGTGCAGCAGGCTGTGTTAACCCTATTTATCGACTAATTCTTTAAAATTCTGGCAGTGCTACACGAATGCATGTCCATATTGCCCTGAAACTGGTTTACATAAATAAATAATGACTGAACTGTTGAACCTGAAGAGACTGAAGTTTAGGTTTAGCCATTTCTTTCATTTGCTTTCACCCTACCACCACACATGACATCATGGAAAAATTAGTGGACCCTAAAAGTGAAGTAGGAAATGCTGCACTTCTCTCACTGTGAGCAGTGAGTCCAAGGATACATCATTCTAAAAATAAAATTTATATCATAGGATTCCTCAAATACTTTCATCTCAAACCTTGTGATTCAAGTGGCATTTAAGCTGGTTTGATTAGGCTATGAAGTTGAAAAGCAGAGCGTACTGATATTTCAGCATGGATTAATCATCAGCTGGTTTTAATAAAATGTTCAAACAATCTTGTTTTATCTGGCCAGAGGAGTTACTTGGCAAAGCTTTGCCTTGCATACTTACCTATTTACCTGGTATGTATGTTGGCAAAAATACATGCTTTTCTTAAAGAGGACTATTCATATTTTTTACATACAAAACCAACCACAAAACCTTTTCTTTACCCCAGGAAACTCACATACTAACTTTTGTTGCTTACTGATTCAACCTATAAACTAATCTACTTGAGAAGAAAAAGAAGTATACCAACTGTACAGAAAAATGATGAAGATCAACATATCAAATTATCAATTTTTATTGGAGTCCTCCTTTAAGTGCTTAGCATGAATACTCAAATATCAAACTGGATGACTATAAAATAACTAAAATTTTGTAAATTATGTTCATAGTTGAAAATGGGATCAGGATTTTTTACCAAGTCAATAAAGTTTTAAGCCTCCATATGATGCACTGGAATTGGTGTCTTTTGAAGTAATGCCCAGGTAGGTTGCAAGCTGAAAAAACTGAAAAGTGATCTCAAATTCTGGTGGAGAATTCCATCATAGGCTGCAAGGTGAGCTATGCATACGCTGCAAGGCTTGAAAACCTTATAGAAAAGCCAGACTACTTCCAGCAAATGTCCATCAGCTCACAGGGGCAATGCAACATAGATAGGTTTAAGTCAGGCACAAAGGCTCCAGAAGCAAATTCGCTTCACACAAAAGAATACAACAAACCTGGGGGCAATGCACAAATTGTAATAATCAGCAGTTCCCAAATGGAAACGCATATGTTGGAAATTGTCAGTTGCATGTGGGAGATAAGAAACAGGGTCAAAGTGCTCACCATTCTTCCGCTCAGTCAGTGGGGGCAGCTGAGTGCTGGCCTGTAGGCACAGCTCCTTCATGTTGTCAGAGACCCGCTCTGCCTTGGCGCGGCCGTGGGCAGGACCCTGCCCGGTGTTCTCATCCTGCGCAGGTGGCTCGGCGGCCACGACTCCATTCATTGCCCTGAACGTGTTCCAGATCACCTCTCACACAGGTCTGCCACAGTCAGTCCTGCTGTTAACACACACACAGCAAAACATGTCAAATCATAAAGGATAGGAAATCTGCATAAATACAGGGGACCATCTGAAATTGAACACAATGAAAATAAATGGAATGAAAATTAAATTCTGCACTCTTCAGACAAGCTGAGGATTTGGGGCTCTTAGGAAATGTGTGGGATACACCTGGATTTAGCAGGAATTGAAAACTGTCAACACAAAACTGACATTTTAGTTGGATGCAACCAAGAAAAATAAATATAAAACAGAAATTTGCAAAGATCTGTTAAAAATTGCCCAGATTAATGCACCAGTATAAAGTGTGTTTGCTTGTAGATTTAAGAAATAAGCCTGTTCTTTTTTTGATTAGTTTTCATCATGACAGTTCAGCCCTTCATGTAGTTCCAGCACAGAAAAGCCCTTTGTTTTCCTTTACTTCGAATCAGTTTGTAGCCTGAAGACATTCTGCAGTTCCCAGAATGCGCAGCTTAATCAGATTTTATTTACAAAGCATAAGCACACTTTTTGAGCCTACAAACGTGTCTCCCGTCAAGAAAGTCAGCCAACTTATTAATTTACTGAATGTACAAAGAGCAGGCCTTTGCGTGGCCTCCACCTGTCAGTAAATATTAAACACACAAGTTCAGAATTCAGTAGCTTTGAGAGCCCCCACAGTGTGTCTGTGTGAAATATGATGAGGTCTTCATCTTCTGCTGGACAAGCCAAGCCTTTTTCTATTGCCTGCCTGGGTACAGTACATCATCTGCAGAAACAAACCCCATAGGGCACTACAAACACACATGTCTGTTTTCTTTAATAAGCTGTGTTTGGAAAGCCACTCACGTTCGTAAAGGTCAATAATTCATTCAGCAGCTAAATGTAATAAAAATAGCTGCATTGTCCTGTGAGCAGTTTATTACACGTTTGGGTGGCCAAAATCTGACGGGAAATTGATGACATCTTAGAAATGGTGACATTACTATTTGAAACACTGAGAAAATATTCTGCTTCATCTACTCTGCTTCAGAAATCAATTGCATTATCTATACAATTGTAAAAATTAAGGATTCTGACCTGAGCCTTCTGTAAACAATATAACACATGGGCAACAGCATACAGAGGAATTTTTCATTTGGCTTTTTAATTTGATGTCATTATGCAATTCTTGCAGTATTGCCATCTTTTAGTCCATCCAAATATGGAGACATATGTTGTTTTTGTATGGCTAACCATTTCTATGTTGCTTTTGTATGGCTGACAATTTATTCAGAATAAAACATGACATATCCATACTCAGCTTTGTTACATTAACAAACAAAAAAAGTAAAAATTGTTAACATTACTTTAAAATTCATAAAAACCGGACCCAAGAAAACTGGTGGTGGAGATTGTCTATAAAGTCAGTCAAAGACAGTGTGGCTACCACTATTGCTACATCTGAACAATACCATAAACATCACCGTCTGCCTTTTTCATAAGGCCTGGTGACATGGTGACTTCCTCTATCTGATTCAAGCAATGCAATTCATTAAGAGGCCTATTCAGATCTGAGATAAGCACTTGTAAACCCTGATTAAAAATTTCCACAGAGAGTCACTTAAGCTCCTACATGGGCAATGCATATTCAGGTGGAGTTTGCCCAAAATCAGGGTATTTTTCTCAAAATGATGGCATGCCTCATTATATTCCATGAAATGTGCATTCTGACTCCACACTTAAGTTTGTTTTCTATCTGCAACTCTTATGTACACAAAAAGGTCAGAAAAGTTGTGCGATTCTGGGGAAAAAAAAAAAAAAATCTCTTGATTGTAGTGTGAGGGTGCGTCATCTTCAAAAGCCCCAGTGCCTGAAAATGGTGGAAATATTTTGTGTAGCTGGCTAGTGTAGCTTTTGTGTAGCTCCAGTGGCTTGGCAATACTTTCCTACTCATTTGTCAGTTCTCTTGTTATGCTGTACCAACTATGCTAAGTCCTGCAAGTGTCTTAATGTTTCCATCATTTTTAAAATATTCACAATGTGGTCCTATGACGTAGTTGGGAAGGGAGGATAGGATTTACCCTTCCTTGAATTAAGTCAGCTTATTTTATCTGAAAGATGCGGTAACTACCTAGCAACTACAAACACAAAATACACTCACTGGCCACTTTATTAGGTACACCTTGCTAGTACCGGGTTGGACCCCCTTTTGCCTTCAGAACTGCCTTAATCCTTCGTGGCATAGATTCAGCAAGGTACTGGAAACATTCCTCAGAGAGTTTGGTCCATATTGACATGATAGCATCACGCAGTTGCTGCAGATTTGTCGGCTGCACATCCATGATGCGAATCTCCCGTTCCACCACATCCCAAAGGTGCTCTATTGGATTGAGATCTGGTGACTGTGGAGGCCATTTGAGTACAGTGAACTCATTGTCATGTTCAAGAAACCAGTCTGAGATGATTCGAGCTTTATGACATGGCGCGTTATCCTGCTGGAAGTAGCCATCAGAAGATGGGTACACTGTGGTCATAAAGGGATGGACATGGTCAGCAACAATACTCAGGTAGGCTGTGGCGTTGCAACGATGCTCAATTGGTACTAAGGGGCCCAAAGAGTGCCAAGAAAATATCCCCCACACCATTACACCACCACCACCAGCCTGAACCGTTGATACAAGGCAGGATGGATCCATGCTTTCATGTTGTTGACGCCAAATTCTGACCCTACCATCCGAATGTCGCAGCAGAAATCGAGACTCATCAGACCAGGCAACGTTTTTCCAATCTTCTATTGTCCAATTTCGGTGAGTGGCACCCGGTGTGGTCTTCTGCTGCTGTAGCCCATCTGCCTCAAGGTTCAACGTGTTGTGCGTTCAGAGATGCTCTTCTGCATACCTTGGTTGTAACGAGTGGTTATTTGAGTTACTGTTGCCTTTCTATCAGCTCGAACCAGTCTGGCCATTCTCCTCTGACCTCTGGCATCAACAAGGCATTTTCGCCCACAGAACTGCCGCTCACTGGATATTTTCTCTTTTTCGGACCATTCTCTGTAAACCCTAGAGATGGTTGTGCGTGAAAATCCCAGTAGATCAGCAGTTTCTGAAATACTCAGACCAGCCCGTCTGGCACCAACAACCATGCCACGTTCAAAGTAACTTAAATCACCTTTCTTCCCCATTCTGATGCTCGGTTTGAACTGCAGCAGATCGTCCTGACCATGTCTACATGCCTAAATGCATTGAGTTGCTGCCATGTGATTGGCTGATTAGGAATTTGCGTTAACGAGCAGTTGGACAGGTGTGCCTAATAAAGTGGCCGGTGAGTGTATATTGATATCCTTATAATACATTACATTCTCATGCTGTCATGTCTGAAAGGGGCAAGCAACATGTCAATTCAGTCGAAGTAACATTCACTGTAATTGAAATGGTAACTATCTAGCCTGGCTACACTGAATACATTTTATAGGCCGATTCATACTGACAATCATAACAGGACCGTTGTATAAATACAAGTGGAACCAGAAAAAATACAGAGTGCCATGAGGCAGCTGACACAATTGCAGTTTGGACTCGTACCACCTTTTTGCAGAAGTATCGAAAAGACCTGTTTCAGTTCCTGAACTGTAATTTTCTTGGAAGTATCTGCACAGCAAAGTGAGTAGCTTATCACTGCATTCTGCAATAAAGAGTAATAACTCTGTAAGAAAATTGACTGGCTACCAGGGAAGTAAGTGTAGGGAAGTAAACAGTGATGTTAAGGCTAATGTTTATATTTAAACCATTGGTAAACTTTACTGCAAAAATAAGATTGCTCAACTGTTAGCAGTTAGAGTAAAGTGATATATTATTTTCTACTCACACACAAAAATTTTCAAAAAATTTCATGTCCTGTCCCAATTTCCTAGTTAAGAGAGGGATAATTAAGGTCACCCATTATTAATGACTCTTGTTCCTGACAAATATTATGGTCCTTCTCATTTTTTTGCAGTAATTTCACCAAAATATCTTCTGGGATTTAGAAGGTCAGTTTCTGCATATCCTTGCATATTCATGTTTTCCTGGAGGTAAAAAGGACTCTCCTTTTCCGATTTTGTAAGTTCTGTCCTTTCTGATCAAATAATACCCACCCATACTATACTCATCTCCATTCACTATCTTCTTTAGCCAAGTCTTTATAATGCCAGCTATATCATATTCTCCATTTATCACAAGAACCTCTGACTACAAAAATGTATTTTGTTTACCTCTACCATTCAAATGAATATTATGCCTATGAGATGCATATTTCTCTACCTTTAAGCCTTTTATGCTCAGTGCCCCACCCCCTAAAATCTGTTTTAGATTCTCCTCCTCAGGTCTTCAAAGCAGGTGGCTCGGCCCAATGTTGACCCAATGTGTTTGTGCCCCTCAAGTGTAACCAGCCATGTCTGTACAGGTCCCAAGAGTTATAAACAGAGAGAACATGCCTTATAAACCTAAGCTCCTCTTTCTTACTTTACCATATAATATTTCAGTGAGATAATATTTTTATATTGAGAAATTCAACTTTCAAGACCTTGTGGGTCCTCCCACTAATGCTGCATGTCTGCTGCATCCATGGCTGCATACCTCTGTTTTAGGATGTCAGCAGGTCTCCATTTCAAGAACTCCTCAGTCTAGTTTTTGGAATTTCAAGGGGGAAAAGTTGTAAGAGATCGATTTTAGTAGGGTTTTTTTCACTATTAGCAGCTTAAATTTTATGTGACTGAGGGAAGTTTAAACAAAGTTTAAAAGTACAAACATATTTTGAACGGTGTGTTTCATCTATTCACAAATAACAAAGTTGATGCTTGGAGTACACAGACTCAAGAATTACTGCTCACCGAAAAGAGCTAATTAAACATCTATCATTTGAAAAGTATGAGTGTAGTAACCTTTATTAAACAATGCAGTAATATAAACTCTTTCCATTGGAAAATTCCAGGTGAACTTGGTTTTAGATTGCACTGTTTAAAGTCATAATATTGCCAAGGTCTTGATCAAACCCAGAAACTGAGCAATTGAGCATAAACATATTTCTTTGATACACTTTATGCATCACAAGCTTTCACAATAGCGGACTCTGTGCTTCAGCAGACATTACGGTCTGTCAGAAATAAACATAAAGCCTAAGGCTGATTGAATACCATTTGATTCACTACTTGGGTGACAGATAAGTTGAATTATGAATAAAAAACTGAGAAAAAATTGAGGCTGTTGATAGAAAATAGTTTCTGTAGACAAAGATCTTTATAAAAACCAGTTACACAGATGAACAGTTCAAATTAGTTTTTAATTAGCTCAAGATGAGGAGGCCTTCACTTTATTTATTTTTGTCTTATTTTCAATATAATCTTGCTCCCTAGAATAAACCCCAGCTGAAGGTATTGCCAACATATATGGGTAATACTCTGGACCATGATACTAGAGCAACTAATTGTGTCAGACTTGAGAAAAGTCTCAGATAATACAATTATTGCTGCTATATGTTTTGGATGTAAAGGTAACTGAATGAGGCAAAACATCCTCTCATGTTTTCATAACAGTTGTGCCATATGACCAGTTCTAAGAGAAGTCAGAATGCAGTCAACCACTGGATTTTTTTGTTTAAATGAAATTAAGATGACTGTGTACATCTTAGTCCTTCTTAATTTCATTACATCACCATCCAATTGTAAGAATGTTTAATCTGAGCATTGTTTAATACAAAGTTCATGCCATCTGAGGTGAGATCATCCTGTGCAGACATGGGCTGAGTGAGTTTAAGGGAAGAAGTGGATGCATATGTAAACACAAGCAATGGAACAATAATAAACTGACCCTTGACTTAAGACACAAGACAACACTTGAATTATTTTCAGTAAATGAAGGGCAAAGAGCATCTCTCTTTCCAGCTCTAAGAGAATCACTTTAATGGACCTTAACTGATGGGCAAAACTTAAAAGTCCACCCCAAGATGGAATCCTGGCAATTTACAAGCGAGTGACAGCTGGTCCCGGGGAAGCTCTGATGGCAGAGCCGTCCGTGGCTTAAGGGACAGTTCTTCACTTAAGGCATGGGCTTGCTCCTTGATGAGGTGGGAGTCTCAGTAACTCCTGGTATAAGAAAACCCCAATCTGCGCAATAAAAATGAGGCCCATCCTCAAAGACCAATGTTACTGCTTGATAGCATCTGCACTCAGAGTACAGCATTAAAGCACAATTAGGAGCTGACACGTGTGTACGATTTGAGTACAATCAGGAGGAACCACATTGTAAAACCCCTGTAGTGATCAGTGCCAGCATTATCAATTTATTCAGTTCTCCCTAGCAGGAGCCCTGCTTTATAATTTCCTAGATGAATAAGACAAATAGATTTCTTAACACCATCTGCTTATACTGTAACATTCAGCAGGAGACAGTACTTTGTAAGTATGACAATACATATACTACATTTCACAAGTTTCACAGTGTCAGCAGACAACCTAAGCCATAGTTGGCTTATGTAAGACCATGGATATAGCTATAAATGTGATTGTTTAAGCTTCCCATTTCAATGAGGGACTTGCCTGTGCCACTTTCTGCCTCTGTGAACTCTGTGTATCTTATGGACAATACTGTAAAAACCTGTAACCGATGTAAGTCGCTCTGGATAAGAACATCTGCTA
Organism: Megalops atlanticus; assembly: GCA_019176425.1. Lineage (NCBI taxonomy): Eukaryota > Metazoa > Chordata > Actinopteri > Elopiformes > Megalopidae > Megalops > Megalops atlanticus. Next base: position 25,527,953 of record CM032875.1, on the reverse strand, counting down.
AATGCCAATAATGTAAAAAAAAAAACCATCAAGGCATAAGATAATTGTGACTTATATCAAACTTGAGAGACTTCACACAACTTCATAGGTTGCTATGCAGTGTGAACAGATGTGGAACAATGAGGTGTTAAAACTTGAGCATACAGAAGATGTGTAAATCCCCACTCCTTCAAGGTAGAACATATAGATGGAGCATGATGGACAAGTTTTAAGGGTAGAACACAAAATGCACAATCATTAAGTATTAATGGTGGAACATACAGCTCGTGCTACTGGACTGCAAGAGAAAGTTTGTTAACTGTGCAACTGATCCAATGTATTTGGTTAATTGGTCACCAATGAGACGTGTGCATGCTGACTCATTAATGAGAATACCAAAACATGAATCAACCACTGTTAGTCTAACAGTCACTGATGGTTGTCATGGTAGCTATAACATCTTGATAGGTCTGGGCACTCCGAAATAGGAAAGAAAAACAAAACAAAACAAAATAACAACACTCTTATCTAAGGGTTTATCTCATCAGACATACCACAAGAGTTATGTCAAAAAATAATGAACTACATTTATCACTGATATAAATAAGCTGAAACACTTTGAATTCGATGGAATCATTCCACAAACCATGGTTTTATTACAAAGATATCTATGGAGCTATTGATATGGCAAGATCCCAAAAAGGCATGACATTAAAAGGGCACTTAGCAGAAAGGGAAAAAAAAAGTTCTTTTCATTTGCCTGCAAATGAGCAGAGCATAAATCATTGACACTTTGAAGTACCTGTAGCACTGAGAAATCCCCCATCACCTATTGACAGAGTTGCTCTCTGTTCGTTGGCTTTCACAGTACAATATCCATGATTCAAACACACAGTAAACTAATAAGTATCACCTGAAATGTACAGAATGTACTATGTGTATGTGTCTTTAGTAAGCAAGAGAGAACATCAAAGAGTTGCAGTGGAGGTAGTTCCCTGCCTAATCACCAGTGCAAGTCAGAGCTGAGTTCAAGTTTCAGAACAGCTGATCCCTGAGTGTTCACTGCTCAGATACATTGAGATGGAGCTTTCAGATGGGTCGTCTTCTGGCCAATCATTTTGATCTTGACCAAGGCCAGATGCCCTCTCCATCAAGAGATTATTTCAATCCTGATGCTGTTTGATCCAGAATGTTTTGTTTCTTCTGTTTTTCTTTTTTTTTTCAGACCACCAGTTGCGCTGAACCTTTGCCAAAATTATGGGAGGTTTTCATTTTGTTCCTTATTAATGCTCCACAAAAGGAGGTTATCCTGGGACTTCCCGAAACTACTTGTTAATTAGCCATGAAATTAATGCACATGAGTCTTTCTCTGTGAGTAAAATATGACACTGGAGAAATGCATGATTCTTATTTTCAGAGGGGCAAAGAACAAAATGATATAGAGAAAATAACTTGCATGGTTTGGATAGTGCTTACTCTGAAAATAGACACAAGTATGCTTATTTTAGTTTTATTTAGTTGTGTTACTTGTTTGAGATGCAGAATATTTAGGAAAATGCTTGTGATACTTAAATACTTTTGAAGCATATTAAGAAATCCTAACATAGATTAGAGTGATTGGTGCCTCTTGGTCCGTCTCTACTATGAACACACCATAACATCATCATCTGTAGACTAAGAAGAAGCCAGCCCTTAAGTTCACCTCAATAGTTGTTTTTATTAATGTGTTACTTGTGGTAATGAGAGCCAGCCCCATACTTTCCTGCAAGTGGCACTGACACAATGAAGCTGTAGTCTGGCTTCACAAAAGGGTTCCAAGCCACACAACCCCATAAGGAATGGGAACATTGTGTGTAACTGAAGAGCAGTACATTCTAAAGAGCAACCTACAGCTAAGGATGAGGTGAATGAAGCAATAAGGCAGAATGTTTGATGTTTGTTATGATTTAATGTAAATTTCTTTTCTTGGGCTGTCATACCTGTCCTGTATGTGCCACTTTTGATGCATTTGAGAAATGCTTATTTTTTCAGATAAACTGTGGCAAAAACTGAATCCCTGTCTCAAAAACATGCAATATAGTCAGCATGACACATAACTCCCCATGAAGCCACACATGCATGTCACACTGAAAAACCTAGTGCAAAAAGATTTGTTTGAAAGTAAATAGACACATGAATAATAAAAAGATACAACCTTTACATACAGTCTGATGTTCAGGACAAGCTGTTATTAAATGACTTTTTAACAGAGCATTTGGCAAGATTTAGAGCTTTTGCCATTCTATAATAAACAATGGCATGGCTATATTGAAAATATTTACTTAATTCTCTAAAGTGACTTATGGCAACATTGGCTACTAAATAGAATGTCATGAGTGTTATGGCGTCAGGTGCCACAGCCTGTATAAATACTCTCTGTACACTTGTTTATAGGAAAACCCCATCTGGCTTTGGCTAACAGAGTCAGACATGCCAGTGACCTCAGGTTTTTCTAATGGAAAATATAACACAAGTGTTTGCTAAGCTGGGATAACTACAGCAGTCAACTGTCAAGTGACAGACAAGACAACCCTGTAAAAGACTCCAGGGCTCCAGATCTGAAACCCAGCCCTTTAAAAAACTGGTCATAAGAATGTTTGGATTTTGAACAACTATCCAGATAATTCCAGTCATGTGACTTTCCATTCTGTAGATTTACAAGTATGTATGCATTGTATGTAGAACATAAATATCCCTCAGTGAGGGTTAAAAGCAACATAAAATCACTGATGTGAAGGAGGAGATCCCTGGACAGTGCTGCTATTAATTTCATACTGTTTATCAACGTAGCTAGTCATATATCTATCCAAAACAGTCACTATCCTATTATTTCAACATCTGATGACTGAGTGAAAAAAAAACAAAACATTTTGCTGATTACAAGCTACGTGTTGTCTTTTTTGTCCCATATAAAACTAAGTTGATTGGTTTTAAGTTTAAGTACCTCTATTTCAGGGCATTGAATTATTTGCAGTAATTCAGCAAAAGTCTAGAAGGTTATTAATTTGAAAATACATTAAACAAACCATGGTTTTTGTTACTTCTAGCTTTTTTATGAACAATTTGGTTTAGTCTAGAAAGTGTACTAAAAGCTACGGGTGACAGCTGATGCATACAGACCTGTAGTATAACTTATGTGAGATTAGCTATGTAAACTGATGGATAATGTTGAATGGTTAAACGTTTAAATAAATACAGATAAGGACAAAAACCCTTCAGAACGTAGTTATACTATAGAGGAGACAACAGTATGTTTGCTGATGAGATTATTTTAAAGGGAATCCTTCCTTAAAGACACTAAAACTTTACGATCAATTAAGCTTTCATACAGTGAAAGATGCTCTCTCCTTCTAAAACAAGGGATTGTACAATGGCACGACTTACAAGTAAAAGAAGTGACATGAATAAGTACTTGAACTATCAGTCAAGAACATTTTCACATTAGTTAAGCAGTTTATTTCAGTTCATAAATTGATCTGTGCGTCAGTGTAGCATAGTTGTTAAGGAGCTGAACTCATAAACAAAAGGTTGCCGGTTTGATTCCCCGCTGGGGCATTGCTGCTGTACCCTTGGGTAAGGTGCTTAACCCACAATTGCCTCAGTAAATATCCAACTGTATAAATGGGTAACACTGTAAAAACACTGTGACCAATTTAAGTTGCTCTGAGTAAGAGTATCTGCTAAATGCCAATAATTACTCAGTTGTTTACAGTAGTTGTTATCTCACTAAAATTAGTCTGAAACTCAAGTTATTGTGCATGTACAGATCACCTTGAAGCAATATAAATGGTTAAAAGTTCTGACTTAATTTCCACACTTACTTAATTACCATAAAATGGTAGTGGGACACAGAATCTGAAAAAAAAACTCAGCAACACAAGAGCTTTAACAAGTAAATTATATATTTTTTCTTTTAACAGTTCAATCTTATCTCTAAATGGCAATAACAATGCATGTTTTGAAAGAAATGGTTATGATCTGGAAAGAGCAGAACAACAGTTGAGCTATTTGTATTTTCTTTTGTGATTAAACAGCATTAAAGAATGAACTTGGATTTGTCATCAACACCATAACTGTTAAATGGGAAGACATTCCAAGACCACTTAAATTCTGTAGAAAAACACTTATGCTTAAATTCAACAGAAAAAAAAACAGATTCCTCAAAGTGAAACCATGACAACTACTCTGAGCATACAAGCCAAGATATTACAGAAACAAGGATCTGTTACTGTCTCAGAGTTCACTAGATATGTTCCAACAGTCATGGAAACCACAACCATATTGTAAATCCTTCACCTGAAGCATCAGGCAGAAGAGAAAATGTACATGGTGGGGTGGTGTCAGCCCACCTTGTCATAAGAAAAAAAGTGAGCTAACACTCATTTTACCTAACAATCACACTTTTAGTTATTTTTCTGTTACTAAAAACCTGTTCAGTGTACTCTCAGCTTTGAGAAAATGTAGCTGGTACAATGTAAGTACAATGTTTTTGTTGTGTTAATTACACAGTTCATGTGTTAATTATGTCATTAATGCCATACTTCAGCACCAACTATGTCACTTGGAAATGCTTTTTACATTACCCTTAGCACGATCTCTGCCAGTTCCAAGGTGGAATATGCTCCCTTTTCATCTCTGTTTACTACTTGTTGTCAGATGTGTGTACTGAATGAAATTATTTGTTCATTTCAGCATCAGCCCAATACCAATTGTATTGTGATTGACTATATTTGATTTACTTAAATAATGTTGAAGCAAGTAAATATGTAATGCCTGGCAATATTTATAGTTTACCATTGTGAAAAGAAGGAATTATGTAGAGTGTGCCAATGAGCTGTTCCACTACACTGCCAAAGCATTTACTTTGAAGAGTGGTGATTGACAGTCCTCACACAGATACCTAGGGAGCTGAGGCTGCACTCTTGGAACAGAGCCCTGAGGAGTGTCTGCTGTTCAGATGATGTTACAGTGGTTTCAGGGTTAAGACTTTATCTCTGATACGGCTGTCTTCTAGTGAATCCTTTGCACATCGACTCCACTTAATATTGCCACCCGTTCACCTCGCCTTAAAAAATCTGTAATGTTTCAGCTGCTCTAGGAGGCAGAAGTGAGCACTAATTCAGCATTTCCAATCTTGGCTCAGGAGTTTGCTCCAACCAAGCTCTTATTTTGGTTTGAATGAGGAAGTAACTGGAGGCCCATTAGGGTTTTCACATCACTTGACAAGTATCTGCCATTATTCGTTTATGAAAGAAAAGGGTGGTGTTGTAAAAGTGAAGACTGTTTATTGTGATCTGTATCATTTAAAAAAAATATGTAAACTAGAAAGATATTCAAGTTAATTAATTAGCATTTACCAATTGCTCAATTGCAGAGGGTAAGGTTAGTGGCTATAGCATTTCGATTACACTAATTACACTTGTACATTACTAGGGATGTAACGATATATCGAATTTTGCGATATCCAGATAAAAAAAAATGTCTCGATACCATCGTGGGACTGTGACGAAATCTACCAGGATATTACATGGTTATTTCGCTAGTATAGCTGCGTTCTACTATCTCTCCTTGTCAAAAATTGTATTGTTTTTGTTTTGCAATTGTACCAGGGGTGGTTTATTCCTTAGGGTGGTCGGGTGATGCACCACCAAAGGGGGAAAGGGAAGGAATTTTTGCTTAGGTCTTGCTTAGGTCATGGCTGGCTACTTTTATTTTATTTTATTAAAGAAGGAAAGCAGAAGCACTTTAAGTTAAAAGGAAAAACAAATTTTATACGAATAAAAAATATTAAATTATTATTTAATAAAGGACATTTTTTCAAGTCATCATTTTTCTTCATTTTTTAATATCGCAATAAATATCGTATCATGGACTTTTTAGCGTGGTATTATCATACCGTGAGTTTTTGGTATAATTACATCCCTACATATTACACTTGTAGGATACATGCTAGCTACTGTACTGTTTACTGGCCATGTCACAATACTGAGTGTTGTAGGCAGGTAGCTACCTAGCTTCCTGGAGGGGCAATCAGACCACCTAAACCACACAGTTCACTCTCATTTCCAAATGAATAACAATCTCAACAACAATGTCGCATCCAGTTCACTCAATAAGCAATAGCTTGCTATAAAAACCTATGGCAAATGCATTAGTCTATTTATTTCTGTCCAGATGTTTTACAGCAGGAAGCAAAAGGCACAATTAGTACAATTACAAAATTACAAGGTGCTTTGTTGTCTCAAATGGTATTGAACATTAAAACCCCCAAAACTGTGAAGTGCTGGCTAAGTAGCCAAATATCCTTAAGCAAAGAACAATACTGGCTAAGACTGAGATGCTTTACATCCTCTCCAAGCCCTCCCTGTTTCAAGACCTCTCCCTCAGCCTGGACTCTAGAAGCTTTTTTTTACCAATAGCACTGCTACTGTCAAAAGCCTTGGGGTCCACCTCCATCCCCAACCCCTAACACCTGCTACTTGTATTACTACATGTAAAATAAACAGCAAGTATTGCAATGCGTTATGGATTCTGAGATATAGCCACTGTGATGTATGGTAGTGTGTGTACTTGGCTTCGCTTCTAGGCGATCTAATCAGGTTAGCACAAGTTAACTTGTGATAGGGCTTGAATAGTGTTATGCTCACACTCACTGGTCTGGGATTGTTGTTAGCCTGGTCTGACACTGTTGCTTGTTGAACTTGAATGGATGCACTTCTATTTTTTTTGCTGGACGTCACTCTGGGTAAGAGTGTCTGCTAAATGACTGTGATGTAATGTACAGTATTACAATTTCACAGATGTGTGACCAGCCATGCTTTGTCTTCATTATAGCCTCAACTTATAATATGCCCATGGAGGCATGCAACACTGATTTTCTTATACTTACATGCTTACCACCTGTCTGCAAAGTGCATTGAAGAACTGCACTTACCAGTGCAGAGCAGCATGTTGCTGTAGCAACATGTTACCAAGAGCAGTAATGCATATCTGAATTCCCATTGTTTTGGTCTATATGTTCTGTAGTCTTGTACTGTAACATAATATGCATATCTTAACTGGAAATCATCTGTTTACACATCATCTGGTAAATCAACCGTTTAAGTGAGAGTCTCATTTTCTTCTGCTCAAATCCACACAAAATACAAATGATTATATGCACATAGACACATACAACTGCATACCCCTGGTCAGGAATTTATTGCTGTCTCTTTAATTTCCAGTTCCTCACTCTTATTTAAATGAATCCAATCACTGTCTATGGATATGATTTTATTTCAATCGAACACTTCTTCCTGTTATAATTGACTGTTCAGTTTGCCTTTAGCCCTTCCCACCTTTCACTTGATTATTACCCCACATCTACCATGACTTTAGGCATTGACTGATTTTTGCCCTAAGCTGTTGCCAGGCAGATATGTAGTTCAGATATGATGCTGACTTGCAGGGACCACACCAGGGCTAATGCCACACAGCTGCATACAACCATTATGATCCAATTTAATACAAGCTTCATCAAATTTACAGACTGTAAGCAAAGTCAGTAGTTTGTCAACTCAGATGAAGCTCACGTGAATTGTACAGATATGGAAGTAGATCAGCTGTGGTTTACCTTCTAAGTTCACACCTCATTCATTAAGTTGACATAGCTGCAAAATGTCCACACACATATTAGCTGTTGACATGCTTACAGATCTGACATAAAAAAAAAATTATTAAGGCTTGTGTTTCAGCGAAGCAAATGGATTAATTTTATGTGCTTCAAACAATATGCGGGCATTTGAGTGGAAGAAACTGTTACTCTGTAGTAACAATATGAGATATGACTGAACAAATGAATGATTTCTTCTCCTTGGAGGCCTCTGGTGAATACTTGTCTAATGAGACAGTTATCACATCACAGGAGCCCTGCCAGCTCTGCAATAAAACTTACATTTTCCTGTCAGTACCTTAGTCTGCTTGAGGTACATCATGTCTTCTTTAAGATGATCTCTTTATGATAAACAGTGCTGAATGAGACCAAGTGAAGGCAACAGCGTGTAAGGCCTGGTGACCGTGTGCTGCACACCACGTATCAAAAGTTGTCCTGATGAGAACCTTTGATTTATATGAGTTCTACGTGCAGCTTGAAGCATTTTATTACAATTATTCTGAAAATAAGTGATTAAAATTCATTACATTGTTTTTTATTTGCCTGTCTTTAAACCACCATAGACAAGCAGGTCTTGTCAGAGTCTAGTTATTGTCTACAATGACCGTGACCTGGAAGGCTAAGCAAACTCCTAGTACACAAAGATCTTTTGGAAAAGTTTATGTTTTTCTTCTTCCATTCAGTATTGAACTTTTGAACACTTGTGTACAATTGAAATTATTAATGTTACTTGGCCCATGGGCCAATACATTTTCAAGGTAAAATGGCTAACAGACTGAACACACTTACAGGAATTTCAGGCAGAAAACATCCTATGACTGAAATGCATATACAAACTGGCCAAGGGGTTGAGGGGCGACACATTCATTTGTGTTTTTGGTGGGAGAAGGCTCCTAATGCCACAGCAATTTTATGTATGTTTATAGAATTTTACAATTTACAGACATTTTCCATATGAGCCACCGTTACATAATACAAGTCATTGTAAGAAATTAGTCTCAAGCTTGAATATTTCATGAAGTATGGCCTTCCATCCATTTAACATTGCCAGGGTAAGTGACACTATTCAGTACCTTCCTTAGAGTACTTTAATTGTTTTTACAGTGCAATTTTCCACCATGAGAGAGCACTCTGCTATAGTGGTTTGTCCTGTGCTAACCTTTAGCTGCAGTGATTTGGTCAGTGGTGGTTCAGTACAATTCCCAAGCGCCAACCCATCACCCCAGTATGCCATAAGCCTCCAGATGGCATGATGAATAATGCTTGGTGTGTTTAACTTGCTAAATACAAAGAAGCCGTGTTATCTAAATACATAAGGTAATATAAATACAAAGAAACCATATAATCTCTTCCAAGGCTTGCAAACTCTTTGTGTGTGACATTTCTCCTGAGTCTCCCCGTTTCAGCCCTGACACTGTGCGCTGGCACTGGCAATGTTTAAAAAGCTCCCGGAAAGTTTACAGTAGGTGTACTTCTCTTCAGTTTTTGTGTGACAACCTTTAGCGCACCATACCCATCATCAGGAAAACAGAAGGGACCTCCCTGGAATCCTTTCCCCGAGTTTCCATTCATACATTCGCACACAATACCCTTCAGCTTCCTTTCCCCATGGAACGCTCTCTGTTTACAATTAATACAGCTTGTTTGTCAGGCTGCAAGTTGTGAGACTACTGTGTATTCAAACATACGGCTTCTTTGCTGTTCTGTCCGCTGTCACAATTTAGAATTTGGATCATGTCACCCCTGCAGTGTTTCTGCACATGAAAATGTTTTTGCAAGGGCAGGGTGGGGTGGGTTAATCTGCAATCAACATACTAGCACACACTTGAAAATACGTATTAAAGTAAACACTCCTAGCATCCTAACCCTCAACATAACAAAGGACTCCAATGTATTTAACTTAGCTTCAAAGAATTCAGTTAAAATCATATGTATTTTTACACTTAAGAGAACATTTTCATACTTAATCGGTTGTAGAACTGCAGTAGTACTGCAATACTATCCAGTGACAGGGAAAATGATGCCCGCTGTGTGTGTGCGCATGTGTGCGTGCGCACATGTGTGTGCTTGTATGTGTGTGTGCATGCATGTGTGTGTGTGCGTGTGCTGTCTGTGTTTGTGTGTGTGTGTGTGTGTCTGCCTGTCTGTCTGTATGTCTCTGTGTAGTCAAGAGAGAATGTTAGCAAGACAGTTGTTCTTTTGAGGTATGAAGATGAGGTTGTGTCCACAACTTTGTCAAAGGACACTACATATATATATAACCTCATTTTCATATCTCAAAGGATCAACTGCCTTGCTAGCACTCTCTCTTGGCTACATATATAATCTTATCACAGGAAACCAAGTGTCTGCTTCCACTTTTCAAGCCTTGGCTGCTCTGGAATACTGCTTGATACAGCACACCTGCAGCAGTCTATGACAAATCTAAACAACCTGTTTAAACATTTCAAAATAGTGAAGGTCAAACACACATTCCACCGACATGATATTTTATAGTATTTACTGGAAATAAAAAAAATTTTATTTTTGGTTTGAAAAAAAAAACAAAACAAACACACAACCCCTGAGTATACTTCCTTGAAGACTGCCTTATTAAATATTGTAAACATGCTATGATTTTCTATAAGAATATTATGTACTCTTCCTTAAATGTAGAGCTTTAGTCATGACTTAATCATAATTGTATGTGTTTGAATGAATTGAGTTCATTTAACTGAATTGTAATGTGAATAAAATGTCTTGGGAGCAGCCTGTAAAATGTATACATGACATCATTGTAATGGCTCAGAGCTTGTAGTGAAGCATTCTTTTGAGTGGTAGTATGGATACGAGGAAAAGAATGGTGTACGTCATCACCTGTGACTCTCTGTTCTGATGACTGCTATGTTCAGCCTTGTTTTGACTCATCACAGAAATTATATTCATGAAATGACTGCATGATGTGAGTCATGAAGGTAAATACATCCTTAAGAAGCAACATTTAAAAATATGATGTAGTCAGAACAGACTCTCGGTGAACTTGCTGGTATACTGTATGACACCTCACAAACAAAAGTTTTGAGAGAGCATTTCAATTCATTTAAATTAATCCTTAGTTTATACCTAAAATATTGATATTACTTGCAATAAACATGTTATATTAGCACATTAAATGTGGTAATCTGTCCATTGTTTAATATGTGTGGACATAAACATTACTTGATTTTTATTCAGCTTGATGGGGGCAGGTGAAGTTACCTTTAACAATGTGCTTTGAGAAGCCTCTACAGCATACACTCTATTAAGGTACACTCAGCTCTTCTTCTATGACATAGGGCCCTAAATCAAATTGCTCTTGCTTCCAAAGCTGTTTGCTCTTTGAGTAAAACTTCAACCGGCCTCAGACTACTCGATTTTGATAATTGTTCTGTGTCTAAAGTTAAATACGTACAGATCTAACACGTGCTGGATTCTGTGATCATAAGCAATCCTTATAGCGGTCCTTTGGCTGTGCACTGCAACAAACATTCATGTGATTCCTCCAGAAAAACATTAATCTATCGATATATCTATCTGAACATATTTCTTGTGTGTGCACTGGACTTTATTCATCATGGTACTTTGTAATATAAATGTAGTTTACTCTCATTTCCAACCCCAGCAGATCCATTTGGCCCTGGACCAGCATGTGTTCTTGCATTTGCTGTAATCCTGTCATATTTCCCCCATGGCTCCTTTTGATGAACTTAAACAAAACTACCCATCTTTCACCTACATGAACAAAACACAGATCTTATTTTGACCCCAGCACCTTTCAATAAAATGTGTACTTAATATCCCAAGCCCAAATACATATATAACACAGCTGTGCCAAAGTCGTCCAACTCTGCACTACTGTTAACCCGTTCTTATGTACCTTGTTAATTTTGCTGAAATGTATGCAAAAGACAAAGGCATTTTTCATCAGGCTTCACTCATGCAGTGACATCATTTTGTGTAATCATTTTATTTTGTACAGTGTGATTCTCCTGCAGGGAGATAGAGTGCAAGAGTGTAACTCTATCGGGCTGAACTGCCCAATGGGATAACTGGGTCAAAATTTGTTTTCTTTTCTTTAACTTGTGATGTAATAGTCTTTAAATACAAATTTACTCAAAAAATGGCAACCAGAGCAGGAAACAGCTACGGTGTGATGGTAATTGTGAGTGGCAGAGAACACATTTTCTCTCTGCTCTGTGGTTTTAAAGCTGTGATTCTTATGGAAATTGGCAGCCTTACACATCCCACAGAAACTCCTCTGGCATTACCTCACTACTTAAGTCTTAAAGTGATTCAAATAATGAAATAATTATATTTTCTACTGTAATAATGTCACGATTATAGTGGGAGATTTCACTTTTTCTTTCCTGTCATTTATTTCACTGACATATGAGCAACACACGTAGAGCCACTTACTGATAACCTGGTAATAGTCTGTACAGCTGCTTTGACAGATAACTCAAATGAATTTCACAGAAAATTTCATTTGCAGTGATTTTTATAATGTAAAGGCACATTGTTATAGATAATTTCCTGTAGTGAATATGAAGAGAAATACAGCAAGTCCCATTTATGGATGAATGTTCTTCCTTTGGACAGCCACTCTTCTCTTTCCACACTCTGAAGACCTGAAATAATGCACTGCACAGGCCATATTTTTGATATCCTATCTTGTACATTTTTTCAGTTTAGTAAAAATATGGAATATTAAGAAAAGTACACAAAATAACTTAAGTCTAAGATAACACACACACACACACACACACTTAAAAATCAGCAGTGTTGATACAGTTGAGAAAATCATGGGGTATAAGTGGGTATAAAATTTGTGAACCTCCTAACATCCCTGGATTACAAGGAATGCTGTTTTTTTCCCTGACTTCATATGTACAGTAATCACACACCAAATCTTGTGATTTAGCCAATTCGGGGATTGTATGTAACCTCTCTCTCTCTTTCTTTCTCTCTCTCATATATATATATATATATGTATGTACAGTAGTTTAGACCGCAGACAAATTAGGCTAGTGAACACATGTCCAGAGATCAGCTTCACTCTCAGATACAAACACTAAACACCTCAGAAGAACAGGGTTCAGCGAAGACCCCAGTTTCCAAAGAGGCATTTAAGTGAGTGTTCCTGACTGCTATCAGATGTGGTGTCCTGAAGTGAGGAGAGAGGGAGACTGTCAGGAACAAATGAGCACCACTGGGCATCTCAGCTGGAGGTAGTCTGCTCTGGAGCTTTCCCAGCTCAGCACGATTAGCTTGATTAAATGACTGCCCGCTAATGACAAAGTGCACGCTCCATTCGACCTTTTACTCTTGCAGCTAACAATAAAAATGGAAAGCTGAAGTAATACGCTGATGCACACCAGTGCATTCCTTTAGACAAACAGTTATGTGACAAATTACAGAGGTGCTCTGCGAAAGCCTTCATGTAGCAATTTGACAAGGACCATGTGTGGAAATTTTCGTTAAATTTTACTATCCAGGGTTATGAATATCTCCGACTGTGCAAGTCAACCCGCTGCCAAGACTGAGAGCACCACAATGTTCAGCCCCTGTCAACTGAAGACCAGCTTTGTTAGTCCAGAGTCGCGATGAAAGAATTCTGTCTAGGTGCCTGTCCCGTTAAGTGAATGTTAAAACGTCCTCTGCATATTACTGCCGTCCTTTTGCAAACAAATGGCACAAATAGCACACTTACTTTAAATATTTTCCACATGTTTTTGAGGCATAACTCTTGTTACCATTTAAAATACAAGGATTCAGCCGATGGAATATGTTGTGAAGTTCTGTTTGAGTTTCTGTTTCTGTTTAAGATTCGTAAATGCCATCCTCATACCGTCTTTGAGGAACCAGGTTTTCCGTTTAGAAAAAAAAAAAAACTATTGATAGTCTCAGAAGTTTGAGTGTATGAAGTCATTACAATCAAATCCTGTGGTTTCCAGTGCTTGTTCATTGTAGAACAAATAGTTCTTTTTCAAAGACAGAAATAAAAAAAGTAAGTCTGAGGCAAGCAGAGAAGCCCTCATACTAATATGGTGATTACGTTAGTGTAGTTGGCACGTGGCAGTGATTAGTAAATGGTGAAAAATGTGGCTGTTTCTGAGGGAAAACTTGCAAAAATGTTAGCATGTTTCATACTCATGGACATCCAGGCTTGTGTCATGTGTCAGGACATTTTGTTCATGATGAAAAGCTGTGCACTAAGATTGTCCCAGCTTCTTCCTGTGGAGCAGGTCATTCACATGCCCATACTATCTTCACACTAACCCACTGATACTGATTTAGATTTTCGTGGGTCAGACAAAGCGGTCTTGGAGAGCGGATACCTAATCAGCATAGCTCTTTTACATACTCCAGAGATTAAAAAAAAAAAAACACTGATGCATGGTATTTCTGAGGAAACACAATCTGAGTGGTATTTCTTGAGAAATAACACATGTAGGCCAACAGAGAACTCAAGAGCTGCTATCACGCATATTTAATGGACTATAGCTGCAAGGAAATAGAAGAACATTCTGACGCGTGTAGGGCAATCTTATCTTTCCTGCTCTTTTCTGTTGATTTGTGTTCAATTTCCAACACAAGCAAAGGCTCGCCAGTGGAATTTAGAGACTTGGATTCACTTAGGGACTAGCACCTAAGCGGACTCCTTCAGCCTCAGTTTTGAAGGTGACTTTGCCCGCGGTCATGGTTTGCCATGACACAGAGGAAATGAGATAGACAGACAGATAGACAGATAAATAGATAGAAAGGTGCTACAGTATTTTTAATTTATTCTAGTTGGAATGACTTAAATTATGCTAGCAAAATGTCACTGCCTTGAAGTTCACAGTGAACTCCTGGACTAGTAAAAGCCACCAATTTATAGTACATAATGCATTGTAAACTACATGCAACACTGCCCCCATGTGGATTAGATCCTGTTGTTCTTGTCCTGACACATGACGCAAACCACAGCTGCTATGTTAACCAAATTTTTAAAAATGATATGCTTTAATCTTAATAGTGCAGCACAGAGTTAATTCAGATTGTTCACAAATACTTCATTTTAATCCACTTAATCCTTCAAGTCCCCTCATGGAGTGCGCAGTGAGGAATGCATGACTGTCTGTGCGTCAGTGCTTTATGGAGTCACCCAGTGGCTCAGCGTGTCACGTGAAGCTCTGCTGGGTTTACAGGGTCAACAGGCTACGTCCAGCCTCTTATACAAACACACAGCACCCCAATAGAGGTGGGTCCCCAGTATAAGCAAACCAGGCAGTAAATAGTCCAGAAGTGGGGCCTTCTTAAATGCCAATATTAATAGACATGTAAAAACCTGCTTTCCCAAGGATATTTCAGTTTGACACAGACCCATCTCTATCACACACTCCCATTCATTAGAGTAATACTTAGGTATTCTTTCTTGAAAGTTCTTACTTGATCTTTAAAAAGACTCAGTCAATTCTTAAGGTAATGTCAAAGTAGCCACGCATTGCTGGGCTTTTATTACATAAAGAAGCTAACATTTAAAACTGAAATATGAAATCAATGTAAAGCACAGTCAGTTACAACTAAATTGGAGGACTGAGGTAAGCATGCACTTTATGGCCACCAGGCAAGGTTTTGCAAATTAACAAAGGGGATTTCTGTTTCATTGCTTTTCTGGAGGATGCTTGTAAAGTCAAATATGATGCTTTCACAGAATTTCTAAAGGAAGAGTTGTGTATCTCTGAAGCAAGCCGATTTATTTTATGATTTTGTGTTGAACAAACACAGGAGGTGACAGATGACCTTTAATGTCATGCTGACAGTTTAAATAAAAGTTTATTTTTATTAAAAGTAGCAATAATTTTTAAACACCATTTTACATTATGATTTTAAGAGTTATACTACACAATGTAAACTGTTTACTTAAGATCATTTTTGGCTTTCTTTCAGTAAACTTACCATTGTTTTAAAGTGGCATACCAGGAAGATCTTCAGATTAGCTTCAAGCCAGACTCTGAATGACCTATTCAATTATCAGACTTGATTAATCATCACATTCATTAAATATGCCTTTAATTTTGTGTGTTTTCTCATGAATCAGTATTAAAAACACCTTTTTGATAAGTTGGTTTCTGAGGAACCTGACCCAGATGCACATATTAAAATGTATAAGTATCTTAAACTTTTAACTTTATTGATAACTTTGCTCACTAGCTTAACAATGTACCTGTGATGGTATGCTGACATATCAGGCTCTGTATTTGGACAGATCTGTGGTTAGTCCAGTTGATTCTTCGGAGACCATTAGGATGATAACTCTTCATTATTATACTGTTGACTCACTTAATCAACTACACCCAGTTCATGAACTTTTGTATTGCTAAAGGGGGGATACATTCAACCATATTGTCACTTTTCGGACATTCAAATTAATTGATTGCACTCTGTTATCAACAACATCTTGTTCAGTAAAACAGTAAAGTACTAAATCTCTTAGTCTACTACACCTTAATTGGTATGTAGTTTGTTTTAGGAATACATCTTTCCCTGGCAGTTGTATAATAGGTTAAGCATTATGTTTGATTTGTAAGGTATAAATAGACCAGATGATTACCATATTTATTTGTGATTATTTTGAGTGTTATTGTATGAATCTCAGCGTAATCTCACACTTGAAAACAATTGTAAGAGATTGATGGTGGGCTATGGGACAGTGATCATGGGATACAGCTGTTTTCCTTTGAGAAATGTACCATAAAGCTGTTTATTTTTTCTTATCCTGCATAACTGTGTATACATGTCAATTGTTCCTCTGCCTTTATTTTTGTTAGGAAAGTGAATATTTGACTGATATACAGATTTAATGACAATATCATGCTTAAAATCCCATATACATGCACATGTCATTCAGCATTCAACCTCTGCACATATGTAACTGACAAATCGTAAATTAGGTTCCTGGGAGTTCAGAAGATAGAGGAAATGGGGTCTAATGGAATATTCTCAACATGGTTTAAAATGTCAGCATCATTACTTGCTTCTGGTGCTTCCCCCTATTTTAGGAACTGTCAGAACAACCCTTCTGTCTGTCAATCAGATAAATTAATCCTTAAAATATGACTTTACAATAATAATAATAAGATTGCAATAATAATAGGGAAATATTAACGATTATTGAGTTTCATGTTCATAAAAGATCAGAAAAACAAAGTGTGTTTGTTCTGGAAAGGTCATGTGGTGCTAAGCAATGCATTCCACTGCAACATGTAATGAAACAATTCCCTCTTTGCTCCAACAATAACTCTCACCACTATTTTTACCTCTATCATTTAAGATATAAACACAGTAATCATGCGTAAATGTTTTTGACACAGTGCATCATAGGCAGTTGGAGATGCTTTTGGAGCTAAAGCATAACTCTGATTTTGTAGTTAAGTATAATGCCTAAAATCAATTCTTTTACTATATCATTTATATTTATATTTTATGAAGAGAGTATTATCTGCAGAATCTACAGTATATTCTTACCTATTTAAATATCTGTATCTATAACATTCATTCTGCTGCATTTTTTACACAGGGAATATAATCACCATTAAAATACTTCCATTTGGAATTAGAACACTGAGCCTGACTGGAATATCATTTAGTTACTACTGTAGATCAGCCATATATTAGAGGACCAGCAAGTCTTTATCAACACCAGGCAAAGAGTTTGTGACCCTTCAAGGATTTGTACAAGCAAAACTGGAAGAGCTATTTTATGACAATGTTGTTCAAACAACCCTAGCTACATCAAACATAAACCAATACTATAAATACATGTCACCAACATCTCCACATACATGCATATATCAGGCGTGTTCAACCACTTCCATCTCCACCTTCATCTTGCTGTTCTATGCCAAATCTGTCATCTCAACCTAGTTGCACCAAGAAAGTCAACAAACACCACCTCCTTCTATGAGCTAAACACTCAAGATTTACTTAATAGTCACTATCGCATTGCTAAGAACACCCTGTCAACAGGATACAACACTTCAGACAGGAAATGACATTTCACTACCTGTCCTCAACACTACACTATATTCCAAAACATAACATATCAAATGATATTGCCAGTTTAGTTGCTTAAAAAGCACTGTCAGTTGCAGGTAGTTTAAATAGATTTGAACATCATTAACTCATTAATATTGAAGTATAGTCAAGAAACATTGATGATATGGCCGGCTACCATCTCTACAACTCTTTAGCTACAGCTACTGGAAACATTAAATGTCTGTGAGATAAAACAAAAGACAGTGGAATCACATTGGTCCCAGTTGTTACCATAATTTATGCCTTCAATCTGGGACATATGCAGAGACAAATATGTACAGCTGGTTGCAAGGAAAGGAAAAATGTCAGCAGATTGAGCTGATAATACATTGATTCTCAATTCAGGGGTTCATGGTGGGGCCAAGTCTGGCATAAGAGCAAAGAGAAGATTAGGCTGCATAGCGTTTACAGTGCTGCTGGTTTATATGTGGATCCAAGGGAGTGATAGTGTGTTGTGAAAACCTGCCATGTTTTTGGAATCACAGAGGTAGCAAGAACTTGGCTCTTTTAAACACTTGCGTTTTTGTTTCATGTAGGACACTACAGTGGTTTACCTCTTTCTGACAAAGTAGGACATATTTGGGACCTCAACAATGAGTCTCAGCACGGTGACTCTCTCCTTGACCTCCCCAAAGCTGTTCCTCGGCACATAACTCGTGCAGCACATAAAGCCTACAGACGCCACAGGCAGAACTCAGAGTGTGCTCACACCATCACAGAGAGCAGAAGTGAGGTCTGGAAACAAGCCATTTTACCACATGCCCGACAGGCTAACAGAGGGAGGAGATTTCCACTGTTTAATGTTACAGGATCAACACTCTCCTGTAGTGCCAATGAGCTGGGTGTCTCTTGAACATACAATCGTCACAGTCAGGATATGCTGGTCTAATGTCTGCTGGCCTGTACACAAGTCTGTTATAAATCGAGGTAAATGGCAAGAACCCAAAACAAAGTGGAGCTCTTTCAGCCAAAGCTGGAAAGATGAACTTTTCACTTAATGAATTTTCCACTGAACTTATCAGACAAACTGCATGTAATCCTGTAATTATGATTCAGTTCATTTCACTGATGATAAGCTTGTCACTTTTTGAGATTCGCTTCACTGTAAAACTTTGTTTACCCTTTTTCCACATAAACCTTGAAATGAAGGTATCAGATCTATGAAGTGACAAACAAAAAAAGAACACCCCCTGCATCAAAGAAAATGGAAAAACAACTGCATGGACACAGAATTGAGCTGCACAACACAGGATCATTTTGGAAATGACTAAAACAAATTTCCATTGTACATGTATCATCTTCTCCTAAAACCATGTTTCATGTTTCTGTTTCTGTTCCCTAATTACAAACCATGGCTGGCGTGTTTTGATGACCGCAATAATGTTGGCTGTTGCCTCATAATCCCTGACTTCCTACATGAGACCCGCAGCTTTACAAAGGGCTTGACTAATAGCTTTCTTTTCAAATGACTGCTTTGGTACACGACTTCAGAGAGAAGTAACAAGCATGAAATTCAATTACGCAGCACACGCTCAGGAGCCTCATCCAGAGCTGTCTACTTTAATCCGCACCATACCCTGGAGGATTTTCAACAAGGCCACACTTTCTCTCTCTTTCTCTCGCACACTCTCTCTCCTTAATAAGCAAAGGGATTGATGGTACAACGTTTGACTTCTACGGGAAAACAGATGTTTTGTGTGTGTGTGTGTGTGTGTGTATGTGTTGTTTTTTTTTATTTTAGTGCAAACAAAAGTAACCACAAACGCAGTATCTTCTAAACCGATAACCGTTGTTTTAAAATGTGAAACACTGTAAAATGTGCTTGGAATTTTACATGAAGGTAAAACTTAAAAGCCAATGCCAGGGAATGTTACAGGAAAGTTCTTTTTTAAATGTGAAAAAAGTCAATAAATGTGTAAAAAACTGGATAGGTCATTCTTCACTGATTAATCAAAGATGTAACCTTGAAGAGAACAGGAGCTTTTTAGCATTGCAGATGGCTATACGTGCGCTCCAGGCACAGTTTGCTGAGGACCAACAGTGACAGATGAAACAGTCAGGGGAGAGAGTTCACTCTGCGGCCTGTTCTCAGTGTCAGTCATGAAGAGAGAAAGCACAAGCTTGGTCTGACCCTGACGACAAAGGCTGGACGTGTCTGCTACAGCACAGGAGCCCATGCCAGACGCAGAGCGCCGTGAACCGCCAAGAAATGCAGGGGAGGCTTCCTGCACTGATCCAGAGTGGGAACACACCATGTGTCCTCCTCTCATCCATACACCCAGCCGCCAGCAAGCAGTGATGAATTACGCAGTGTTCTGTACCCACATACCTCGGCTGGAGCCTCTTCTCCTCCTGTCCACTGCCATTGTGCACAATCCAGTGCATTCTACTCATTTCTGTGCTCTTTGTGGTCATATTCTGTGAAGCTGGCTGAGGTCTGGCACATTGTCAAAGACATCAGTTGGATTTTATGGTTTGCTCCGCGTAGGCTGGTGTGTGACAAGTCATTTATGAGTTTCATGTGGTTTTGTTGAAATGGAATACACATACATTGGGCAGCACATTGGGCAGTTTGAAAACTCAGGTGAAGCAACCTAACGCCTACTGAACAACTGCTTTCTGTCTGTCAGCATCATTTCAGAACTGGTTGTTATCTCCATCACTAGGGGTAAGAGGCTTAAAAGATACATGTAGTTCTTTCTTGTGCTCATTAAAAGTTTAATTCAATAAAACATTCCAGCACAGTCAAGTGTAGGAATATGTAGTAACATCTCATATGTGGTGCAATATTTTTTATGTTTGGATTTACATAGATATAAACCAACAAACATGGTCGAAACAAACAAATAGACAATAACTTTTCAGGCCAGATTCACAACAGTGATGTTGAAGTTTGGGAAAAATTGAACTGGGAACATCTGATGAGTAATAAATGCATATCCTCCTTATCTGATAATGAGCAAACCCCTGGACATCATGGCTCTCTGCTTTCTCTGCTCTCAATGTTAAGGAATTCCATCATGATTTAAGGGTCAAGAGACAAGGGAGTAACAAATCAGCACTAAATGACCCCTACTAAATTTGTATGAAAGACTATGCCCTTTCACACTGTTTGCTTCTTCTGCTTTTTTAAATGCAAGGGATAGCACATTGGCCAAAGAAAGCAAAACAAACAGGATCTGGGCTGAGTAACACACAAGGGACAAGGAGGACTGAAGTTTGAGGGGTATCCCTCAAGGTCCCAGAGAGTAATGTAGGACGGATTGGGGAGCTGGTGGAGTTTGTAGCAGGAAAAGGCTCCACTGCTTGAGCAGTGTGTGCGTGTGTGTATGTGTGCGTGTGTGTGTGTGTGCGTGTGTGTGTGCAGCCAGCGGCTGGGAAACAAGCCGGACTCGCGTTCTCTCATCATCCTGTGGGAGCAGAATGTCCAGACTGCCCCTTCTCACGGGTGTCTTGCCAGAATGCCCAACCTGGCACGGCTATGGCACATGGACAAGTGACCATAATATGGCAGCCAGAAAGATGTGACTAATAATGACTTATGAGTAATATGAATAATGAATTAAATTCAAATAATAATGCAAAGAGATGTACATTCCACACATTCAGGCAGAATAAATTATGATATCAATGAATCATCTCTTACTTTGTTTAGGGTCCTTAGACTCCCCCTCAAAAATATTAATGAGACATAATAAAGCATTGGATTTGTATTCTTTTCTTTTTGTTAATTAACACGCATTTGAATACTGATCCAAGGAACCAATATGTGAGCTAATAGTCAAATATTTGGAAAAATCCAACATTTGGTCTCATCCCATTGTCACAAACAAAAACATACAGCTACTGAGAGCTCCTGAGTGGTTCAGTTTGTAAGGCACTTATCTTGAGCACTGGCTGACTAGTATGGCCTGGGTTTAGTCCCAGCTTTGACATCAATGACTAGGAGCCCAGAGCAATGGAAAAAATGTTCATGCTCCCTCAGGCTAGAGGAATGTTTGTCAGCAGGATTTCTTTGTCTTTCTGCTCTCAGGTACCCTGATACTTGTTCGACGCCTATGAGTTGCTTAGATGGTGTCAATGGAGTGACACCTGTCCTCTGTTCTTCACTGTAGTGTGAACATGTGTGAAAAACAGTTGTTGGCTGCATGCTACAGTATCAGAGGATAGCATTCTTTCACTTCACTGCTCCTTTACGACTGTAGAGGGTTTCACAAAGAGATGAGCATAATGTGCTGCCTCCAATTCAAAGAAAGAGTTGCAAAAAGGGGAAAGGGCATAAAACAAGCAAACAAACCCACAAGCACCCAAAAGGGGAAAAAATGCACATTTTACATGATGAAGTACAATGACGATGATCCCCAACTCATATACCCATTTTGACTTGGCAAAGAATATGCAAACGCTTGAAATTATTTTTTTTGTACAATATGAATAGTAGCAGGCATGCAATATTATGAAACTAATTTGAGAATTAATAAATTAAATAAAATGTTGAATAAGGAAGCTTGTTTGAATTTATACTAATTTCAACTAGCTCAACAGCTGTAACAGCTGTACTGACCTTCTCAGCATGGTATATCATTCTGGAATAGTTTTGTAGTGCGGCCATCATTCCTCTGGCCTCAGGAGCACATTAAATGTGAATGGCATCTCTTTGACCAGGTCCAGAGAGTACAGGCCATTGGCACCATTTTAAGGAGCTGTTATATCTTGGAATTCGTTATTCCCATTGGGTACATTGCAAAATGTCAAATTGTGGGAACTGTGTGTTTGTTGTTTACTGTTGAATCATTTATTTCCATAGGAATTTCCACAAGAATTTATCCTTTCATTCTTTCTCATTTCGCAACATTATCATTATGGGAAAATTTTTCAAGAAGAATTTCCGTACAATGAAAACTATGAAGGTTATTACTGATGGGTATAGCAGTACTTCAAATTGCCCTGGAATTCAACAAAGGGAACGCACCCGGCCATGGGCCGATGTTGTTGACTAGCGTTACTTCAATTCGCCCTGGAGTCCAACAAAGGGAACGCACCTGGCCATGGGCCGATATTGTTGACTCTCCATTGGCACATCACAAACAGGGAAAAGAAAATGAGAATGACGTGAACAACTGATGCATAGGTGGAGTCATAAGTGGAATTTTTATAGTTGTGGCTGGGTTTATATGTCATAAATTTGGTTAATTGCCAAAGGATTGCCTGACAGTTATCCTCCCTAATCTTTGCTTGGAACTTCATTTCAGTTCAGCAGTAAAACAGCAGTCCCCACACTTGAAAATTGCAACCATCCCTTTAGCTGTCTTATGACAGCCTAATGTACAGCTTTTTAACCTATAATGACCACAAGGCCAATGCACTGTGACAACAGAAACACCTGCAGGAACAATAACTGCCATCATGTCAGGCTTATTTGTCTTCTTTTGGCATTTATTTGTGCTGTATTTCTTTAACTCACCAATAATTTACAATAATAAATCCTGACATAAGTAGTTCCATGTCTTTATTCATTGGTGTACTGATCAATTTATACATGTATTATTGTAAAAAGGAACAGGAAGTATCAAGTAATTAAATCTTAGCTGTAGTTGTACATATCATAATTCATGTATTTTATGAACTTATTTCAATAATCATCTTAATATGCAATGTTAAATTTGAAAGGTTTTTAGTATATGAGTTCATTTGTATACTATAATGTTTGGGGTTTCAGTATAATTCCAAACACAGTATGTCATTTGCAACTTTTAAAGTTTTAATAGCTGACCTTTACTAGACCATAAGTCATAACATCAGACAATCATAAATTTGAAAAGAGAAACCCCTGTCTAAAATGCTTGTAATACTAGACGAATTATACAACCACCCAAATGCATGTAGCACCCTCTTATATATAGCAGCCATTTAGACTTGGTCATTTCCCTCTGTGTGGGAAAGACAAAAAGGGGCAGTTAATGTCACATGGGTCGCCGAGCTCCCAGAGCTCCTCTCTTTCTCTCCTCCACATTTTACCATTCAAATGTCATAATATATTTTTATTAGCATGATTCGAATGAGTGAAAATGAAGATTTCTGCTTTATGGGAGACTGTTTGATCGAAAGATCCCACAACCCCCCACATACACACGAACACAGACTATTCTTACATCAGCTATGAGGTAATGCACCATCAATGCGAAGCTAGTGCATCAGAGGTTCTTAAAAACAAAGTCTCTGCCTGTGTTGTACATAGTGCTGGCCAGGTATTGAGGCCATAATATTGATGTACATTATAAAGCTTATTTTTGAGTGGGATATATACACTGAGCCTTAAAATGCTTAATAACTTGCTTTCATTTTACAATAAAATATGGCTCTTTGGTACTGTATTTTGGATGACCTTGTGTGAGGCCTCAACTTTTTTAATCCAAAGATTTATTCTTGAAATAATGTCCATGACTGATTGGAAATCAATAAAGATATTACAAGTTTCTTTGATCCATAACTCATTTACCACTAACTTACTTTTTTATTTAAGTAACTTTCAGAGGAATTTAGGCAACAGTGTGTTAAAATAAATGACCATGAACATGTGATTGCATTTACCCCTGAAACCAAATACACTGGCAAGTGAGCTGTTGCAATTGTTATGTGTTACAAAAATCACCTAATGATTTACAACTGCTGTCAATATAGTTTAACAGGCTGAATGTAATTGTGTAATTTAATACAAGACCTAAAAAAATAAGGCTGTAATGGGCTGAGTAAAAATCACTCAGTATAAGTTACCTCAGATGTTGTCATTGTGGAGTTTGCCACTAGGGACTGCAAGATGAGTAACATTTTTTTGTGAACGAATTTGTTGCAACCCAAAGTCACAAAGAATAATAGCAGTGCACACAAAGTGCAAAATGTTTCCATCACAATATTGCAATATGGTCAAAAACTTTGCAGATTTAAATCACCACTTGATTGAATATATTTCTCCTATATTACAGTGGGGGCTGATGCACTGCACAAATGAACCACAGAGGACAATCAATCAATCAATGTCAAAGATTTTTTTTTTTTTTTTAACACAAGGAGACCAACCTGGCTATAGCTGCAACCAAACAAACAGCTCAAAAGGTGCCCCCTGTGCTCTCCCCATACATCTGTATTAAATGAGTCTTCATTACAAAGATGAGGCTTGTTAGCCAATGGTTGGCTACCTTGCACACAGTCACAGACACACAATTATCCAATTTTAAATTCATTTGATGGAATACAGAGCTGTTGTTTAAGAAGATAGTAAATACAAGTTAAGAGAAGATTTCAGTCAATAAAATTATACATACTTAGTCTAAAATACAGTTACCCCATCATTCGCAAATATTTAATTTCACAAGTGTTATTTTCTTCTTTTCTGGTGGGGGGCACACAGGTAAAGATTCTCCTTCACACTGCTGTAAGATTCTTTAATTTATGCCATTTAGAAGTATTTGGTCACTGTTGTCATGCATATATTTGCATTAGCATGATAGCAATTAGTCATTAAGATTTCAAAAATATAAAATATTTGCAACACAATGTGCCTGTAATTTCAAAATAAGGTTTGCTATGGGAGAAATTCAAATATGTGCTTTTACTTGCAAGTCATGTAAAAACATTTATGTGGTATACTTATGATATTTACCTACATTATTATAGTGTAAACAATCTTTAGAATCTTTAGAATGAACACTTTATCCATGCATAATTCACCCAAACCTCAAAAAGCTTGCAAAGATGAAGAACAGAGTATCTGTTGGAAGCTAACTATAGATTCTATCAAGTGCTGCCTAGTGTTAAGTATATGCCATAATATTTAATTTACTGCAAAGTCACACAAACACCTGCACACAGTGAAAAACTGTGCGAAGATGCTTAGATACAAAATATGTTGAAAGTGCCACTGTAAATAATGTAAATCAATATTTGTGTCTGAATGGCAGCTCTGCACACAGCAGATATCCACAGTGTAAACAGAGTGGAATCCATGGAAAGCATCACACATGAGGGACAACTCGCCAACAGCACATGCGTGTTTTTTTTTTTTCCTTAGGCTCAGTCAACTGTGTTTACAGTTCATGCACAACCAAGTGACTGCTCTCTCAAGGGCCACTGCACTTGTCTATGATTGCTTTGTGCTGTAGTTAAAAATCAGTGATGACTGCCCTTTATTTTTGTAACAGCTGACAGATAAGGTATGATTTTATGTGCACTTACAAAGATTATTGCATACTCTTAAGCACCAAGTTCCTTGAAGCTGTGCCAGAACAACACGCTAAACAACTAAAAGCAGATTAATCTAATGAATTATTGTGAAAAAGAAACTAAATTTCTACAGAAGGGGACTTTAACTTATATTTACTTAGAAGGGAACTTTAACTTGAATTTACTTAGAAGGGAACCTTAACTTGAATTTATTTTCAACCAAATAGCTATTTCTGAATTCTGTTTATATGAACCATACTGTTTATTCAATGGGCTATTTTGAGCTCATTGTGACATTGCACCTGCTAATATACCATTGGCATCATTTTCTAAGCTTGCGAGGAAGAAATGCAAAAATAGCTTTCCCATGAGTTTAGAGTTTAAAATAAAAGACTGGGGCAGAACACGCCCCAATGCCTGAAATGACTCTGTCATGGGAACTTTTTAGAGACTGATGTCGTTATCAGATCTTAAAACAATCACAATGCAGATGAATGTAAACTGATGTATTTGTTTTTTTAAATACAAATGGAGACCTAGCCAATACTGGGACCTGGTGAAGATGCAACAATGAAAACCACCTGCAACAGAGGAGACAAAACAGGTGGTTTTGGTGAAGGTCCTCAGTAACAATGAATAGTACAACCGGGGGAGTAAATCAGAGTCCAAACAGATCGTGAGCGAGCAGACGCATAGTACACATTCCCTCTGGAACCAGCGACACAACACCAGAAATGAAAACAGCTGCAAAACATGTAAACTTCTCTTAGATTCCAGCAAATGTGCCTGCATCAAAGTCAAGAGCTAACTAGGGTGATCTGATGAACAGGAAACTTCATTCTCACCCCTGTCACTATAATGTTGAAGGATTTGCATAGATTTTCCTAAAAAGAGATAAAACTGAGGTTGAGGACAGAGGTGTGATTACCGTGGGTATTGATTAACAGCCAGGGCATCTGTTACACAAAACAATGCAGATGTGCACACCTTTTTTATTGCCTTCTGAAGTTGGTTTCTATTTCAGGAAGGAATCAGGTCTGGCCATGATTCTCTTTTTCCACTGCAGAAAACTGTGATTCATAATCATCCCATAATTTATTGTTGTGCACCACATTCAGGATCTAAATTTGTGGTTTGAGAAGCTAATGGTTTTGTCATCTGGAGGTATGATCACTTTTTCCATATTGCTCAGAGAGGGAGCATATTTTTTTGTGGGTGTTCCGGTGCAGTAGGAATGACATGAGTCCCAGACTGTCCCTTTCCATGGAAGGCAACATGGGTGGGCGCATCCCACTTTACTTCAGAGAGCTCATCCAGATAGAAACTAGATGAAATAAGGGACTTGACAGATTTTGTGCCAAACTGTTTCAGGCTGTAATGCTATAATGACGAAATCCGCCCCTTTTAAGTAAGCTATCAGCAGTCAAGTCTCTTACACTGGAAAAACAACAGGGAGAGAGGATAAGCAATGCTGATAGCTTTGATTTTTGTTTTATGACAGCCTTGTGAGTAAATATTGCACCATGACTAGAATAAATGTAAAACCTACTCATTAATATATTGTATCATTTTTAACAGATGGCCTCATAAATACTCTTTCTTAAACACAATTAACAAAAGAAATACTTTCAGCACATCCTAAATAACTGAGATTTTTAAATATTTTCCATCCAATGCTCAACAAAAAAAAGAACCTATACTTTTTGTGGGATCCTGACCCTTGTCATCATTCCACAGTGCAATATGGCATAACGTTGTGTTTCACCATATAAAGTCACCATAAAATGTGTGGTTGTAAATATTGAGAGGTTGAGAGGACTCTGGGATGCAGAGGTAGACAAATCCAGTCTTTAAGGCCTGAGTTCCTTCAAGGAAGTGCTTCAAAGATCAGGTGATCTAACTGGAATAACAGCTGAGTCAATTTATGATTCCAATATTACTTAAATCAGGCATTAAAGAAATAAAGAGCAGAACCTCCGACTCCACTTGAGAAATAAAGTTACAAACCCTGCTGTGGAACGTATGTCATTAATGACCTGTGTAAAGAACAATTTGTTTAACAGCGAAAAAGCATTTCTTCATTTTAATATTGTATACAACCTACACTTATACAACCTACATGTATACACCTACAAATACTGAACAAATATTTTTTTCAATTAAATATGTCTGGGACATACAGTACAGACATACAATCTGTACAACACAGTAACACAGTACAGATTAAATCATTTCTCTACCACAACATTCATTTATCTATCATCCAGAAGGCAGCTCTCACAAGATATTCTGTTTATTGCTGTCTCTGTGTTGATGAAGCTACTTTTTCCCACCGTAAAGCCACTACTATGGTTATTAGCATATTCTGAAGTCTGTCCACAATCCTCCTTCCAAACTAATAAAGTATAGGGGATTCCCATTATTGCTAAAAGCATTGTTTTTATGTCATGTCTCTTCAGGGTAGCTGTACTAAGTCTGCCTTAACATCTGGCATTAACATAAAGTTCACATCTTCATTTACTTGCTTCAATAAACACTTCATGTGACACCGCTCTATGAACTGCATCCAGACATGTCACCTAACTATGACCCCTCCAGACCCACTGGAACACTTGTGGACTGCACTCAGAATGCTGCGATTAACACACTGACATAGAGGAAACAGCATATTCCTTTGATCTCTTTTCATTACAACACATGTATCTCACAAGGCCTGTGGAAATAAATGGCAGAGATGGACACACTGATAAAGCCTTATGCAGGTTGTCCTCTTCAAATAATGTGGACGTCACTAGAACAACATTGGGACAGCTTAACATGTTTTCTTTATCTGTGTGTAGTCTGTTGTTAATTGCAAAGGAGTCATCATTCCAGTTAAGGGAATTCAAGAAATGCAAACAAAAACATACACATACAAAACCCAGAAGGATGTTTTACTGGAACTAGTAAGATGTTATAGGTCTCCTGACGCCATGCAGTTTAAAAACAAGACTGCTGCTGCTGGACCCATCTGTAGTAAAGACCATCTGTGCTTCTCTGTAACATGTCTGTGCTATCACAGCTCTCGACTTTATATCCTGCTGACCACAGAAAAGAACATGCTCAGACTTCGACAGTGTGTCATAGGATAAAATCAGCAGAAAGGATTATAGGTTGTTCAGAAGTCATCTTTATTGATTTTTGTGATTTTTCTAGTTTTTATTTAAATCAATTTCCTGTGTAAATCAAAGCATTGGAAAAAAAATATTTGTCAAGTTTGCAGTTAAGACTAACTAATTGTGCACAAATCTTTGGCCAACACAGCAGTGCTAAAGAAGAAAGAACAAATGAGAAAATTATGTTTTTTGTGTATATGTATAAACCTGTCTTAAGTGGGGTTCCTAGCACAGTTCCACAGCCACTATGAAATTTCTGATACTTGTGGAAAATTTCACCTGATTTATTGCCAAGATACCTACAATCTGACCTAATACTTAAGTTTTTTTTTTCTCTGCAACTCTTGCACTCAAGAACATGGTGTAACATCAGTATCGTTTGTCATTATATAGGCTGTTCATTTTTAAAATAAAAATAGATATGAATAGAAATAGAATGCTGTGTTTCTATAACTCTGCATTTTATCACATTGAATAGCCCAGTTAACTATCAATACAATTTTGAATATTTACTTTATTTAAACATGATGACACATTCTCTCTGAGGTCTGAAATGAGTAGGCAGAGACAGCAGATAAAATGCATGAAAAATAACTCACCAGTATGATCAGGCTACCATAACATGTGATCCTCACTGATCATATGTCCTTCCACACGTGTATACAAAATCTCAAATAATGTCATTTGTCATGTAGCAGTATAAAAGAACAAATTGTCATGTGTCCTGTACTCCACAATCTTTTGCTGCAGATGGAATGGCAAAGGCAACACTTCACTTGCAGAGGGACAAGGCCCAAGTAAATCCCAAGGCCTTGGATAGATGTTATGGGGTCAATGGACAGAGAATGTGTCCACTACATTTGGCTGGACATAGAAGAAGACCTATAAAGCTATGTAAATCAACCCATTTAATCCTGATTATTCTGAAGTTAACCTGTTCACTCTTTTAGTGATTACTGGAGGACATCTTACTACCAAAAGTACTGAAGTGGCATTAACATTTTGTTGTCCATTAGATAGCTACCAAGGTCTGACACACTTTCCCAATGTGTCAGCTGACACACCGTGCTGTAGGTGCTACGCTATGTCCTGCAAGCTTTTTAACATTGCTCATTTGCACATTTTATAAAATCTTCATGATGTGATCTTATGACACATAGCTGGAAAGTGAGTAAGATTTAACCCTCACTTTCCAACATTATGCTATCTACCATGACTGCTTGCTTTAAGAGGGTGAAGTAAATAATAAATCATTGTTTGTTTTTTTCGATTTAATAAGTTAAATAACCTGATTAAAGACTAAAGATGCCATCACCCAAACTGATGAAAAAAATGTCTCTACATAAGCTGTTATCTTTTATCGGTAAATACTGTGATACCAGTAGCTGACTTAAATTTTCCATTTTACAGCCAAAGCCACATTGGAAGGACTGAACGCATCACTCAATCTTTTTCACTACCAGAAAAGACTCCCCATAAGTCTTGTATCACAAAGACTAGAATGATTAGAATGACTAGAATGATGTTCCATATTTTCTGTTTAAGTCATGAAGCCCTTACCTGTCCACAGATGATTCCTCAAGGAGCTTCACATCTCGTCCTCCACCCCAGAAGACACACACCACAGTTTGGTGTTTAGCATCTACAAGACATCCACAGCAACAAACACAATACAAACAGACACATTATGTAGCTACCAACAGCTCCGCAAATAAATCTGAATCCTAGAGCCAATAACTAAGGTATGGGAACTTATAATTTTTAATTTATCCATTTGCACAGCAGTATTCTGACTACAAACTTAGGTAATGTACCACTCTCATGCATAAAACAGTAGTGCCCCACATGGGATTTGCAAGTGTAACCTTCTGGTGACTGCTTTAGTTCCCTTACCACTCACTTCAAAAAATGACAAACAAGCCATTACATCCATTTGGAAAAGAAGTAGTAACGGAAGTAAAACTTCATGAACGAAATTTCAACACATTCGAGAAAATATTTTCATTTGGGAAAATAATGAAAATAAGCATTACAATAATATTATTAATATTATTATTTTGTTTAAAAACACAATTTTGAAATGCACATTCCAATAAAATTCCATAGTATTGGTTTATATACCAGACATGTTTTCATTTTCCTCTATTTGTCGAGTGAGTGCTTCTGAGACTTGAAGGATCGAATAACAAAGTCAGACTCCCACAATGTCACTTCAATTGTACTTGTAAATGATTAATTCAATTGTCACTGTTTTATTTGGCACAGAGAACCACCTTGACATCCCCTGATGATTGCTATCAGCGACTCTCTCTCTCCCAAAGTGTGAGAGACTTTTACAAAATCTCACTTCTTAATGAATACTTTACAGTTAAATAATACTGGCTATATTCTTTATTATCATAAGAAATACTGTACATTAAGGAATATAAAAAGGCATACTTCAGGAAACAGAAATAATAGTGGGGAAATACAGTGTGAAACCTTTGAAAGCCTTGTTCAATCATGAAGTAATCCTTGTGCATTATATTTGCCAAAAAACAACAAATCAAAAAAGCCAGTCATTTGACAGTTCAGGCAAAGGTGAAAAAAGGCATGGGCACTCATCTAATACATTTGTTCTTGATGTCCAGAGGAAATGAATCTCTCACTGACAACAACCCATTAACTTGAAGGCACCCAATAAGTCCAATGGAAGCACTGATATGGTACTGACCAGAGGAACAATGACCAAAGCAAGACCAGCCAACCCCAGTGAGATGATGTATCAAGGGTTCATTTTGGCATCCTAAACGTAACTCAAACCAAGGTGTCTAAGCTGTACCCCATCTATAGTACAACCCCTCAAACTGTAGAAAAGCTATATGGGTGTTTCTTAAAAAAAAGATTAGTCAATGGGATATGGGGTTATCGTAAATCAGTATTCCTCTCTCATACTGTAACCCAGTTTAAGATATACTTAATGCATATGAGGGAGAGCCCTATACATACAATAAATGTAGCATGCAGGAACAATACTATTTATCACATGCAAGAACAACACAAATGATGACTAAGTAAAGACATATTTCATGTTCCAAAAATATGATAGTCACATATAATTGGCCATTCACAAATGATCCATTCACATCAATGTACAGCTTTCTTACCTCCACTTTTAAGCAGTAATGTCTAATATTGCACATTATTCCAAATTCAGTACTCTTCTCAGAAAATAAACTATATTAATTCTAATCCATTACATAAACTATTATTCATTTCTTTTGTGGATTATTAGGGAGTCCAGGAAGATAACAATGTTCATAGCTTTGCCACTGTGTTTCCATCTGACTAAAAACACAGGAATTTGCTCAACATTACTCTTGTATCTAAAGTGCTTTATGCACAGATGAACATACTATACTGTACAGGGGATTTCAATATTATTTTTACATACAAGTTTTGAGAGTATCTGTTATAAACAATTTGTACATTTTATAAATGTGTAGTCTTGGTCACCTTCTTCTAATAATGACAACAGCAAAATGGGATTCATATAAGTAATAATAGCATCAGATTTTCACTGTGAGAATTGGATATGTTTTAATAAAAGTAACATAAAACATAACTGGAAACAAACATGATAATCATTTCAGCAGCTCATAGCTTCCCAGTGGAGATGTTAATTTAATTTTTTGCTAATTCTATCTTACTCAGTAAAAAATAAAATGCTATTGGGCTTAGCTCAACTATTAATTCAATCAAATATGGGAGGGAAATCAAACAGATTTAGAAAGCTAAAAATATAAAGAACATTTTTCTTTTTTAAATTTTGGGGTCAGCAAAATCCTATGTGAATAACTATCATAGAAGGATAGCTTTTCTCTTAGTTTTTCTTGCATTTGCAGTTCTTTTACAGGCAACTTTGCCCCCTTCTAAAAGTTCCATCTATGTATGTGTGTTTATCGCTGTAACCTGTTATTATGCCAAAGCTTGTTTTCTGAAAGAAGAAACAACTAAGAGTTAATATCCTCCAATGTTTATTGCTGTAAGTTATCTGGTGACCTTCATCGAGAAACATTTTTCTTTCCGAAGAAATAAAAAACAAACTGCAAAGTAAATATGCACGTAATCACTAAGACTATAAACATGCTAAATTCAGATGATAAGAATGTTCGCACAATTAATGTCAATCACAGTGTATGCCAACAGAAATGTTTCACCCCAGTCTCGCTCATGGGAGGGAGAGCAGAGAGCTGGCAAGCCTCCACCATGGAAATGACAAAGACAGAAACACCATAATAATGCTGATATAAATTAATACTCATAGATTTGGGCTCAATAAGCTTTGGAAAACTTTGCATGGTTTCATTTATGGTTTTCTTGGGCAAAGACAACGCCACCATTCAAAAAAAAACAAAAAAAACAAAATTAGAAATCAGAAAATCTTTCCATTCAAGGGAACTTGCCAAAATAAAAAATTACACCCCATACAGCAAGTGTCATTGCAGGAGGCTACATTCACCCCAGTTCAGAACAAAGCTCTTTAACTCAGAGGGAGTGTACTGAAATGTAGATTGGATCACATGAGATGCCAGAGCATATAATCCCCTTCTGTCTCAGAAATACTTGTACTTTTACCATGGACAGTGGTTTCTTTTAAAAACAGGGTCCAAAGGGCTCCTGAGCAAGACAGTCATCTCTGGCATAGTCTCAACCAGAAGCCCATGGTGTCAGGGACAAAGTGGGTTTGCTCCACCAAGGATAGGAGTGGGTAGGTCAGCCACGGTTTCCTCGTCTCACCAGTCTCAGGCACCCTGTGAGTTGTCAGACACTTGTGAGTTGCTTGGACGGTGTCAGTAGAGCAGCAGTTATCCTCTGATTGGCACCCAATTAACTATGGTGCACTGTGCTCCTGCATGACTGCAGAGGTTCCTGTAGTGAGACTAGCCTAATATGCAATTCATTTGATATGAATGTCCATATACTGAAAGCATGAATGTTGTGTTTGTGGAACGTTGTGGTTATATTGGTACTTTTATTTATCTTAGAATCTGACATGGGGATCACAGGATTTTGAGACCCTGTTTTGGCATTATAAGGGGAAAAAAGATGGGATGGAGATGGGATGGGATGGCGTAAACAGCTGACACAGAAAGGAACTGGTAAGTGCTCACCCCCAAACATTGCCATGAGATGGCTAGCTACGTAATATAATATCTCTATAGATTATCTCTATATTATCTCAGATTTTTCTGAAATAAAGATAAACAGAAGGAAATTGGATGCCCAAGATAGCTGGGTGAAATATGCAAATATGCACATTTCCATACCACCATATTTGTCCATCCTGGCTACTACAAACTTTGCCAAAGGGTGAGAGCTTCACTTTCAATGATTACAATTAACATTTGCATTTTTTAAGTAAAGCACATGCTCACCAGCTGTCAACAGAGGACTGCAATCAATGGGTCCTATAGACTTCTTTTTAGTTTCATTCTTTCCATGTATTTTTTCTTTATTTTTGGAAGCTCAAGAAGGCCTAAACATAAATATATTATCTGTAAATCTACTCTTCCCAGTTTAAGAGGAAGTTGCACAGTAGTCCAGATTTTGCCCAGCATACTAAAAACTTTCTTGGCACCACATACGTAACAATTGCCAATAGCCTACTTACATCACATCAGTAGCCACTAATTCACTTTTCAATAAAATAACTAAATGTTCTTGTCACAGTTGGTACATAAATAGATAGCATCCACTTTGCACTACTGATAGGCTTTGTTATTCACTAAGCTAATAAAGTATATATATATATATATATATATATATTTTCCATAACCTGCAAATAAACTGTTTAAAATAATGTGAAAACAGTGGAGCAGTTGACTTCAGCAAATTACATTTTTTAAGATCCTTAAATCAACTAGGAGACGTACAGACAGCATTGTGAACGAGTGAACCACTGGAGTAAAAGCAGGTAATTTTGCCCTTGTCCCCCAACCCTGCTCAGCTGCTCCAACCCTAATCTTAACCTCAGTTTTTATGTTTAAATAAAAAACAGACAGGAGGCCCAGAGATTTCAAATGTACCCTGATCAGAGCAATTTCAGAAAGCCCACCACTGTCAGCTATACTCCACTACCCTTTGTCAAGAATATGGCACCAGAGGATTTGATGCAACCTACTTGTTATTTTTAAATTTTGGAAATACATTCACAAAACAAAAGGCAACAAGAAGGCATAATCATGTCAGTTTCCAACTCCCAGGGGACACATAAAATCTGAATTGCTTATGCTCTCAAGTTTTAGGTACAAACACATCCATTATCCAAGCAATATCATTTTAAAGGAGTTTGTTCAGACAAAACATCTGATCCAACATACCAACTCTGTACACAAATGTTTCCAAGGGGAGGTTTTTATCACAGCCAGTGACAGATAAGAAGCTATCATTCTAGGCCTTGTTCACTTGGGGATGAAATCATCACAGCCAAGAGGATAGCACACATCATTTGTGCAAAAAAGGAAAGTAAAGACATTTAAGTTGTGGTTTTGTATGACACCATTAAGAGATTTTTTCTTAGGTCATACTTCAGAACTGGACTAATTTGCTTGTTCCAGTGAACACTGTGGATTTGGTGGCCTGATGCCACTGAAAATGATGCATTAATAAAGGAACTACTGAAGGACTTGGAGAAGACCCCTTTTACTGTTCAAAACACGTCAACTCAGTTTAGCATCATTGTGTCTGATGCAATAAGGAATGTTCCCACCTTTAAAAAGATCAAAGATAAACATCAACTAATTCCCTGAGGCACATTAGAAAATGCCACATTGTAAAATAAACTTGTACACCATCAGTAGGCTGATCATCAAGTATGCTAAATATAAATAAATAAATAATTATTTCTCACTGATAAGAAATCTTTTTGTCCATATAGTGGGAAATGACTGCAAAGTGGATAAACAACATTTTTCTAAGGAAGAGACTTATTTGGAAAAGTGCATTAAGGCAATGTCAAAAGAAATGCTTATGCG
Source organism: Megalops atlanticus (assembly GCA_019176425.1). Lineage (NCBI taxonomy): Eukaryota > Metazoa > Chordata > Actinopteri > Elopiformes > Megalopidae > Megalops > Megalops atlanticus. The sequence continues at coordinate 25,491,795 of CM032875.1, read as the reverse complement.
TTTTTATTTTTTTCATAATATGTCTTCTGAGAATCTTCTGGGAAATATGGCATTGTACCTTATGTAGTATCCAAAGTGGTGACATGAAGCAGTGTTGTGACTGACATAAATTACCATCATACCAGACATTGGGGTAATTTTCCCCAAAACCCCAAAACTTCACGACACTGAAACAATGTTGGGACAAACAAGTTCTGGAGATAATGTTGCCAATTATCATTCCCACAAATGTGTGACTGATGCAGAACACATAACTGTTATATCCAGGCACGGTTCCCATAAAAATAAAATCAGAGCATTTGATAAATAAAGGTGAATTAAAAGAGCACATTTTCGGCTGTGCTGTTGTGTTCTGCTGCATATTGGCCATTTTACTGATCCCTTCATCACCAAACAGATATACAGTTTGAATATGCAGCACTGTTAACCTTCCAGAAAATACAACAGCAAAGGATCTAAAATATCCAGTTTCTGTACTATGGAGGCTGACTCACATGGGCAAATAGTTTTGAAGACCTCATTTAGCCTGCTAGACAACCATTTGCCATAGGCGGAGTTTGCAGGGAGGCGGGGGTGGGGGGCATTGCCCCCCCCTAGCGGCTGAAAAATGTCACTACATTGAGTCTAAAATAGGTCCAATAAAAATATTTCTTGTATATATATATATATTAAGTAATGCAATAAAATAAAATGATTGCAAGAAATAAATCTGAATTCTATTATGTTTGGTTTTGTAATATATTCATTTTTGAGCCTTCACATTGAGGACGACATAACAGCAAACCTATCACCTGAGAAGACAGTGGATATATATGCGGGACGCAAACAAAAGCGTTTGCTTCTACACTAGGTAGTACACTGGTTATTTCATATATATATATATTTTTACAAGCCTACTGTAACAACAGGCGTCACTGGTGCTGAGCATTTTCTAATTGTGTGTGTGTGTGTGTGTGTGCCATAAGTTGGATATGAGTGAGTATGCATATTTCATAGTTTTCAATTTAACACAAATTTAGTTCATGTGTACACTAAATGTTTTAAAAGGGTACATGGAAAATGAAAGCCTAACAAATCGATATTTCACTTTTAACAGACTTTAACTTTATGGTTGCCAGTGCACTTCAGTTATGTGTGCTCGTGTGAAAGACAAATACCCCACGTAAGCCTATGTGTGATATAGTACAAAGTAGTCAGAAACTGATTTGATGCGCTGTGTTGTTTGGCTTTATGGCAAGCTTGGCACTATTGTCTTCTGTTACTGTATGCATATGTGTAACACGCCACACAATAGTTGGACTGTGTACTGACGTCAGTTAAAAAATGTTTGCCCCCCCCCAGCGCAAATGTCAAACTCCGCCTATGCCATTTGCTATGCACATATTTTCGCTGGTTAGTTATTTAGTAAGTTATTTTTGCTTGCTTGCTTGAATAGTTAGTAAATGCATCTGAGTATTATTAAGGACCTCTAGTGAGTTTCACAAATGAGCTACGTTAATTAGCCATGGAATAGCAATTGTCAAAACAGTTTGCTTATGACAAGTTATGCCAATACATTGTAATATTTCAATGTAATTGTATGGAAATTTTTCAAAATACAGTTGTCAGTATTGCTGCAACCTTATAGTTGGAATTTCTTCAGATGACAGTTGAACTAATAGAGCTTTACACTCACGCAGCATGCTTTTCCCAGCGTTGCTAACTATTCAAAGCAAAAAGCTGCCAAATTGCCTTCCAGAAGTACTTTTTGTCTCTGGTGACATATCACCAAATTGTCAGCACTTTTTCAGCAGTCCTGCATAGTCCACATGTTGTGTTCAAGTACCAGAGGAATTCCGCATCCTGCTGATGATCAGCTAATTCGCCACTCAAGTTTCCGAAATTAAAAATAACTACCATTTTGTTTACTTCAAATGACAGTGATTAAAAAAAAAACTGTTGAACTGTATAAAACACAATAAATAAGAAAAAAATGGCCAACTCCAGAGGACTATTTAAGCAGGCATTGTCCAATCAAACCCCACCATGGTGCCAAGCTTGGTTGTAACTATAGTATTTAATAGTGTTTTATGGCCCTGCAACACAAATGAAAACTATTACAGAAATATATATTTTCAGTAACAAAATAATAACAGTTTAGCAATATGGATCGATACAAGATAAAATACTATGGGGTCTTACTGCAAAGTATACCTTGTTATTTTCAGTTATTTTACAAGTGACTATACATAAAAATAATTAGCCTGCAGACAAAAGAAAGATCAACATAATGGGACAACTTACTGTTATTTCTCTGTCTTATTCCATTCAATTTTTGCACGCTATTCCCTCTACAGCTTTTTCAGCAACACGTGGCCAATACCTTCAATTATTATGGAATTGCATTTCTTTTTGTGGAAATACATACAATATTTTTTGAGCTATGTATGATTTTATTTAGGAAAATATCCTATTGAGTAACATGGATAGGATGTTCTGAACATTCTATCACTTGCTAATACCACAGTCAGGCTGCTACAGCCGCCACAGACGGTCGCTTGTGCAAAGTTTGCCTGCTAAGGTGGCCACAGCTACAGACACAGACCACTCTCATGTTTTCAGCCTCAACAGCACGTTCTCATGCTCCCTTACAAAATCTCATGCCAAATCTGTTCACAGATCTTTTGTTATAGTAGAACTGGAGTAGCAAGTCTGCCAAAAGCTTTTAAGTTATGCTTACAATAATCTGTTAATATATTCATCTGATATGGGACTGTATTGCTTGTGCTTTTTGTGTCAATACCTAAAATATGTTTTATATATTTATGATTTCATTAAAAAAAATTTTATCACTAACATGGATAGAATGTTCAGAATCTTAACATTCTATCGCAGGCAGATGACATGACAGGAGGCATGTTTCAGCAGCCACACATAGACCATCTCTCAGTCAAAGCTTGCCTGCTAGAGTAGCCGCAGATACAGATTGTAGCTCAAGGTTAACAATTGTCACTCATCTGACGTGACTCTCATGCTTTCAACCTTAATCTCTCACGCTCCCTTGCAAAATCTCATGCCAGATCTGTTCGCACAACTGGACTCGCAAGCAAGATAACTGACTGAAAATGGAATTTGCTAGCTGGGCAGTGCATTACTGATTCAACTAGCTACCTAGATAAAATTATTCCCTAGCTAGCTAGCACTTTAGGTGGCTAACGTGTAAGCTGGCTTTAAGTAGCTAGCTAATGACTTAGCTAGTGACATGAAAAGCTAAAAAAGGATTGATCAGCTGGCTAAGCCTGCTAGTTGGCTAAATACTTAGCATGTTAATGTGCTGTGGTAACACGTTATTTTTTTTACTTTTTTCAATAATCAGTTTTTCTTTAGTCTCCACCTGCTAAAGGCCAGACATGGCCAGGTGTTAAATTAAAGGCAACATCAGTTTTGGTGATGTCCTTCTCTTACATTACATTACATTCATTTAGCAGGCATTCCTTGTCCAGGCTCTTTTCATCTCAAGACCGGACTACTGCAATGCTCTCTGGGCTGGCCTTCCTGCACGCACCATTAAGCCTCAGCAGTTAATACGAAATGCAGCTACGTGGGCTGAAGAGGGCCCAGGTTACACCTCTCTTTGTCTTGCTGCACAGGCTCCCTGCCTGCATCAGGTACATGGCCTTGTTGCTTGTGTTCAAAACAGCCAACAAAGCAGCATCTACCGACCTGAACGCTCTACTACAAGCGTATGTTCCCTCTCGACCACTAAGCTCTGCTACCGAACAGTGTCTGGTGGTCCCATCACATCGTGGCACAATATCACCATCCAGAACTTTCTCTGCCATTGTCCCCTGACGGTGGACTGACCTTCCACACTTCATCCATTCTGCTGAATCCCTCACTATTTTTAAGAAATATCTGAACACACAGCTCATCCACACTCACCTGATCACCGGAACCACCTAAAGCAATTTCTTATGTCCTAAACTCCTGTTTTCCTTTTAAAAAATAAATAATGGTTTAATGCACTTGTGTTTCTACCAGCTAGCTTGTACCTTGACTGGCCAACTGTTGAAACTTCATGCAGCACTTCTAATATTGCGACTCCATGTATGGCTTTCGCTCGTGTTGTATTCTGCCTCACTTATAAGTATCTTTGGATGAAAGCATCTGCCAAATGAATAAATGTAAATATAATGTAAGTGTATCCAGGGCCACATTTTATCACATCACTTTAAAAAAATATATACAAGAAAAAGGGATGCTTTTGGCATCATAGCAAATGCCCAAAAGGTTAGATTGACAGACTATACCAACAGAACTTGTATTCATAACATACAACATATCATTGAGCCCCAAATATAAATAATTTTTGGAGTGGGTACTCTCTGTACACTTCTTAATAGGTGAAACACACGCTTTATGGTTGATCGACAGATTTAAAACAATTTCTCACATTCTAACACCAAATCCAAGACATACAGATTTACTAAGCTCATTGTCACTGTTACTGTTACTCATTATCACTAGTGACCTTGAGGACAGAGGAAAAGTGCACAATTAAACAAAAATGTATGAATCCCACATATTCACAACAGCAGATGGCTCTCAGGATGCTTTTGGCATGAATCTACAAGCTAACCTCCTGAAAATGTGGCAGATCACACTGGGCAGCAGGCTTTACTGTTTCTGAAACAACCACACAAAGCTCTGTGCCAAGTCCTGCCTCAACTGCTTCACAGACCACTGCACCTGACTAATACACATCCCACATCGCTGCCCATAACACATTTCTGCTAACAATATCTTAATTAATGCAATCACAGCGTAAATGGTGCATCAAGCTGTGACACTTCACCCCTGGCAAAGAATTCCACGTCTGTAACCTCACACCAGCAAGTTTCTCCTCAGGGGAAGAACAGCAGAGGAAAGTAATGCTGTCGCTTAAAATAATCTTTTCTCAACATAGTCAGATCTAATTGAAACTTGGGTTAAAAAATTGATAAAATGAAAACTGAAATGGTTTATCGTGTCAACAGAGGCTATAACAAAATCGTAAAAGCTAAAAGAGTATCTTATGCCATGAAAATGTAACAACATTTACAACTGGTTCAAAGGCCTTAGTCCTACCATATTCCTGAGAAAACAAATGTTAATCTTAAAGAATTTTTAAGACTATGTACAGAAAGTTTAAAATAGAAAAAAAAATCACCCTGATTCACTGTAATCACCGACCACTGAATCTTAAATCTCAAACTGAAACTCACACACTCTAACTCTAACTCTGCTGGTAATAATTTGATATTCAATACATGAGTACAATTACACATTTACAGAACTATCAAGTTTAATCATATTCTGCTGACATTGCAGCAGCGGCTTAATGTACCTCTACTGGGTGCTCACTCAAAGTGAAGTTCATTACTTTGCTAGTAAAAAAGTGAAATTCGAGCTTCCAACACACATTGCAAGGAGGCCATGTTAAACTTAAATCTTCTCTACCATACATCCCTGAGTGACTTACTTCATCAAATATAAAGTGAACCTTCTCCACCTCTTGTTAATGTTGTGAAATGACAGTAATCAAAAACAAAAAGCTTCTTTAAAGTTATTCATGTCCAGTGTCACACAAGTGCTGTTCAATTATCTTCCTCAACGCCAGCGAATCATCCAGCCACAACCTGGCCACAAAGGAACAAAGCAGCATTCCACAGGATATATCATTGTAGCCAATTAACCATGAGATCACCTGTTGCCAAAACAACTATTAAACCTAGTGATCTGGAGATGGTCATTGTATTTAAGCCCTGAAGACTGTCAGAGACATAGGGGTGATATGAGTAGGAGACAATGTAATAAAATTTAGTCAGAACAATTCATTTATGTCTTCAAACAAAGACGATCCACGCTTGAACTCCTTTTCGTATGTAGATCTGGAGAGACTGTAAAATGCACTTGAGCTATTACACTGAGTCATTGTGTATTCCAGGTCTCCTAAGCACAAACTGTAGAGACTCATGCTGCACTTTGGATTTTGGTCTAAACAAGGGCAATTCTCTCTGGGTAATCCTCAGTGTTATGTAGATTGAGTTTCTTCAGATTTTCAGTTCATACAGGGAAATACCGAAACATTAAATAAGATATTGACATACATCAGATATTGTCTGTTGTATCACTGAGACACACACACATACACACAAATTGCATAATGCTCTTATTCTTCTTCTTCTTATTATTATTATTATACAATTTTAATACATGCATTACACTAGCAAGCAACCAAAAAGCACAAAGAACTCCTATATATTTCTATAGCTACCATGTGATGACATGTTAAAATGTGTTTCAAAGTCCTTTGAGCCCCTGGACTTTAAAAGCATTTAAACATTAGTCAGTATCATCTACAAATGTTTTGCATTTACCAATGAATAACTGAATGGTAATTACAAGCTCTAGCAAAGTGCAAGTACAAACACAACAATCACATGTTAGTGATTACAAAATGGAAACAAAATTTTCTTCTGCAATAATTTCAAAATAACTACATCCCTTTGTTTATATTATGTAAACCTAAAAACATCCAGAATGTAAATATAAATGTTTCAAGCTGCAACTAAACCTTCTTCATTTGGTTTGTATGCAAACATGCTTTAATGCCAAATCTTGGTAACTATCACATTGTAAATTACCAATGCAAATGTAATTTTTTTTAAGAAATGAGTACTGCCTCTTTTCCACAATGCAGTAATCTGACGATAAGTTCACATCAGTAAATGTGGACAACAAGCAATCTCTACCATCTAGGTACAACAGTGCAACAGAAAAAGTAGGATGCGGAGCAGGTTCCTTAAAGGCCCTCTCTCAATAACGCAGTGGGGAACAGCATGAGGAACAAAAGGACTTGGCATTAATCCTGCTGTATTTTCAATTTGATGTTAATTTTGCTCTATATACTCTTATTATTTTTCCAGCAACATAAAATCCATATCCACAATACAGCACAGCATTTAAGCATATTATCTCACCTCACATTAAATTCCTTCACCTTCAGCACACTCATATTTAGAGGTCTTCTGTAAATATTGGGTTGTGCTGTTTTTGGAGAGTTCTTAGAGCAAAATATTTACAATATACCTGATAGTAGTGATCCTGTCCATTTCCCTGTGAGCAGATGTTTAGGTGCAGACTAAGGCCAATGATTTTAAACCAAGGTAAACGAAAATCTAACGAAAGGAAAGGCTAATTAAATGTCTTGTTTGTAAGAGGTACAAAGGAAATGTCACATGTAAAACTGCACAGGGGTAGTCTGCTCAAGGTGTTTAAACCTGGAGTGAACAAGGGCTTTTTAAATCACAGTGCCAAATTTGCTTTTAGGCTCTCCCAAAAGAGCTCTTTTGTTTGTTTAATTAAATGTAGTTTATGGGGTAAAAATCCATCTTTAAAAAAAGAAATATGCCTCATTGTTAGATATTTAAAGGTACAGCCATTAAAACAATCTCCAGAATGATTTTGAAAAAGTTGTCCTAAATGTTTTATAAGCTAATAGCAAATTATTACTTGGAGGTGCTGCTGTGCTTAAAGGTGAAATTTATAAGGCTAAACAACTTCATATGGATTTATTATCTAACCTAGAGTACAGTACGATTATGCACATAAATGGAGTATGAAAGTCACTATAACAGGATGTAGTAAGTCTCTGTTTGCTACATTGTAAGAAAACTTCATTATACCTTTATTATTTTTATTTAAAATGACTTCTGAATAAAAATGATTTGATCTCAACAGTCACTTTATTTTGCTTTGATGTCATTCTTATCTAGTGCGTTATGAATCCAATATGAACACGTCATTCATCGACAGCATTAACCCGAATGGATAAAGACCACTGCAAGCAACATTTTGCGCAGATTTTCAAAATACTAAGAGGACACCTCCTGTAAGCATTTGTGTGGTTCAGGTACTTCTTAGACTTTTATCAGTTATTCCAAGCTAAATACAGTACCTCCTTCAGAGTTAGTTGTTTACACTTGCTTTGTTGAGTTTGAACCACAAACGCTCTCTTGGACTGAGGATTTCATTTGCCGTTCAACTGATTTTGTCAGAATTTAGAAATTTTTTGTAGGATTTGGTGCTGCGAGTAATTATACTACTACTGCTACTCAGACCATTTCTGATGAAGGTCAAGAAATTAGAAAAGAGAACTTGAGTGTTAGCCAATGTGCCCTGGTAACCATGTCAAAAGAATGGAGTGCTGTTTTTAAAAATAACTGTATAAAATGAAACAAGTTTGAAAAGGGCTGTCATAAAAGGGCTTTTTCAAGTAACTCGGTCGTTAAGGTGTTTGCTTTGAGCGCAAGCTGAGCTCTGTGGACCAGGTTCAATCCCAGCCGTGTTGTCTGCTGACAATGACCGAGAGCCCATATCAGTGGAACAAACTGGATTTGTTCCACCAGTCCTAGGGGTGGGTAGGTCAGCCAGGGAATGATTGACTCACCGTTCTCAGGCACTCTGTGGCTCATCAGGCACCTGTGTGTTGCTGAGATGACATCAGTAGAGTTATGCCTATCCTCCAATGACCACCCACTCAACTGCAGTGAACTGTGTGACTTGCAGTGCAAGAAATAGTTGCTGGCTGCATGAGAGTGTATCAAAGCATTGCATTCCTCTCACCTTAGTGTGAGAAAAAATGCAATCTTGCCACAAGTGTAGAGGTTGCTGAGGTGGGACAAGCCCTGTATACAATCGGTGTTTAAAGCATTCAGTCCATGTTAATGCGTTTAAAAAGCCTTATATAACATTTATTATTTGAAAGGAGAAATTCTACTATAACAACACATGGAACTCAAAGCTTCATTTTGCACAGCTCCTTTTAGTAAATTTTTGTGGCCTCCAGGAAAGGTAGAGACTATACCGGTAACCCTGAATTCCTAGAAATTACAGATGCTGCAGTGAGAAAGTTGCCACGCTTAGCTGATGTTATGCAATGGTATCCAGACTGGTGAAAGTCAATACCCCCCAAAAATTTCCCCCCAAAAATCTAACCAGTCCAATTGTGTTGCCACAACAGAATATTTTCCAGTTCAATATGATGACCCACACAGCACAAGATTGAATACTCATCCTCAGAATACAATACTGATATGAACACACATTTACACATTGTTTTGTTATCAGACACACTGAAGTGACTGCAAATTCTCTATATTACAAAGATTTCCCAGACAACATCAGTATGAGCGTTATAATAGGGCCAAGAACATTATTTTACAGTTGCTCAGTGCCTTTTATTAGTCAATTTGTTGAAAGTTTACATTTGCAGTTTTCATAAGATGTAATTAAAATCTTCACATTTCTTAGGTGCTATTCTTTGCTGGGATTTAGAAATGGATAGTGAGGTATAATAGTAGGTACTAAGTGAAACTAATTAAACCTACGAGTCTACAAATCTGCCAAGAGTATATTGGGGAGAATGCAATGCAATTCATGGGCAACAGAAAAGAACTTTGACCAAGGAGGAAGTACACCTCAACCCCACAAGAAGAGATTTATGATGTGCTTTAAAATCTGCACAGATAATGATTATTTAATGGTTCATAAACACATCCCACCTTGGTCTCACAAATGAACAGAGGTACTCTGCGTTCATGGGCACAGAGTTCTATGTCTGAGCAGCTGCTCAAACTGTACTCAGAGATTATCTTCCTAACTTTATGGGAGCACTCCTACTCCTTTCTTTTTATAGTTTAAGCATCAGTGGCATGATCACAGTAACCACAATATTACCTTTTACAATCGTTATCTTTCTCATCTGGAGTGGGTCAGTGCTCATAGCTTGGTAATTACATGAACGATGTCATTAATGCCCTTCAGTCAGCATCTGGGTTGCATTACAACAAATTGCAGCACCTCGTCACAGATTTCACAGATAGATGAATGTGATACTCATTTCATCTTTTTTGAGTATCTGTTTAATATGGACACTTGTGTATGATATGTTGACGTGTATGAAAATGTCATACTGTTGATGTTAGGGCATGTAGGAATTACAAGGAGGAACAATATTTCAAATACCCTTCCTGGATGTGTTATTCTATTCTCATAATATTTTTTTCCAATCTTTTTTGTTTTGTTTTTGTTCTTTTCATGTAATTACTGTACAGATAATGTTTTTTTTAAATAGTTGACACAATTTTGGAAAAAAGTAAGTTATCTCTGAATAAACACAAATTGCAAAGACACAGACAATGACATTTCCTGGTACTCACAGATTATTTTGGCAGTTATCACCTTCACCGTCCTCTTTATAGACAATCTTCAGATAAACCTAGGCCAAGAAGACATGTTCCACCATCAAGGAAGCCGAAAATGGGCTGAAAAAGCAACACAAAAGTCAAAATATTTCAGTTCAAAGGCTTTTTTTTACATTTTAATCTCCAAAATTGCCATGGGTCAAGTTATTCCACTGAAGGAGAGATTATATTGTACCGCAATATATAAAAAAGTTAGGTCAAGCTGAGGTAAGCTTCTCTACTTATTATGCACAATCCTTTTTTCATGTTTACATAAGAAGATTTCTGCTGCATGCACATCATTTCTCCAGTGGGCCCTGCTGCCTTTCAAAGCACTATCTCTCATCACACTCTTTATTTGTTTGCTCCCTTTCATTTATTCAGCATTTGTCTAGTGGTAAATTTGAATGAAAAAATGCTGAAAGGCAACGTCAAAGCGTGTGCAACTGCCATTTAAGTCCATCAAAGGATACGATTGGTTTATACCTATGATTTATCAGTTGTCTACCATGATTCAAATCCTTCTATCTACAACTGAGACACCAATTCCAAATTTTTTAAAAACCGGACCTGAATCTCCTTTTTCTTGACAGCTCATCTGGAATATCTGAAACTCAATGCATATACTGTTCTACGTTCTGGTTCCTCAGCAAAAGTAAAAAGTACTCCAGACATATTAAAATATGCAAAATATCTGTTGACGTACAGAGGAAACACCCTCAGGGATATCTGTCCATCTTCATATACTACAGATTGGATGGTCACCAATCTTGGGAAAGCTTATCTCCAGACTTTTTAAAAACCTGAACATTATGATCATACCATAACTACCACCTTGTTGAACATTCATTGTTAAACACTGTGCACAACAGAGGTAATTTTTACTACTCTGAAATACATTCTGGTCTCTATCACTACTTCAGTAATTTTATATAGAATTTATATCCATTTACAAATGCAAGGTGTGGGGTTTCTCTTGTGCAGATAGCTTGATAACATTATTGCTACATCCTTACATTTTTGGAAAGCCTTTTCACAATGCATCATGTTTGATGTAAAAAAAAAAAACCACTGACCGAAAACTGAAGGATAACATTGAATTAACTACGAAAGTGGAAAAAATCTCAAGCACATCTTTTCAAAAGTGGTGTATTTAGTACGAACTCTATCCTTTTATGCCTTGTCATAAAGCATCATCCAGATTATCCAGAAAAGATCCCAAAACACAACTTAAATCACAATGTGCAAAGTAGCAGAATAAACAAATTAAACACGCTTATTAGAAATAAAAAATGCAGAACCAGGATGAGTCTTATTTCTTCCTTCTAGTTTAAAATGCTTCGTGTATACAAGCTGTCTAGTTCCAAGATTATTCTCTTTGTGACCTCAAATGACCTCTATGGTACATTTCTACACATTTATTCAGCTGTTCCCCTACCTCTTAAGCCTGTTTTCATCTATTCTGAATGCTCTTAAGCCAAATACTCATAACAGCAACAAAGATGTAATCTTTCTTTAATGTTCACCTGGTGGACACAGGTACCAATCTCATAATATGAGTCACAAACATCAATATCATAAGAGTAGGGCCATTTTGTAATGCTCCTCATTCTGGAGATTTTAAACCATCGTCCTCACCATCTGTTAGACCCAATCAAATGAAACAAGGAATTTGCTAAGCTACAGCCCCAACTGCTTGGTTGACACATCATGTTGTACATAACTAACAAAAAATATACCTAAAATACTCATGCTAATCATGTTACTTAAATATCCTCCATGTCTACAAAGATGTCAACTGCTTAAAAAGGTTTGGGAAACTTGGGGAAATATTGCAAATTTGATTGCATCAACCAATTACTTTGTTAATGGTATGGAACACATCACTTCTAAACAACAGGAAAGAATGCCTGCAGCTAGAAAGCAAATTTGGTGATCATAAAGTGATCATAGAGGTGATCGTAATTTCTTCTGGTATACTTTTGTCCAACCGTAGTGTTATCAATGATTTACTCTTGCCTTAGCTCCTTTAATTGCATTGCAGACAAGTGCAAAATGAATGGCAGCTTAGCATAGAGTAGATACTGGCTATGGGGAAATGAGCTAGATAATTGGGCCCGAGAGGAAAATGGGTTGTGTTTTCAAAGTTAACTATCATCATTAACTATCGCCCAGAGTCCAAAATTAACTTTTTGGTCTATCTGCCAATGGCTGGTAAACTGAGAAAATTTACCAGCCAAAATATTTTTCATCCGGCCATAGAACTGCATAAGATACAATGTCAAACACATAAAAACAATGTAATTACTAATTACCCATCGACTGGCCTTTTTAAAGGGAACTATAATAATGAAAATTTCAGATGCTGTTGTAAGGAGACTCAACTTTTATTTTAAAATGTCAGTTGTTGAGTACCTGCGGCAAACGCTGCAACTCATTGTATTGGCGTTGCTGTCATAAAAAAGCCAATCTCTCCTCACCCCCTTATCTGAGAAACACCACTTCTTGTTAAATTTTCTTTTAGCGGTACTTTCACCGTGCTCTTCATTTTTCCTTTTTGGTTGCTCTACTCCGGCAACATACTAGGGATGGGCGATTAATCAAATTTTATTTTCAATTACGATTTTGGCTTCCAACGATTACAAAAACAAGATAATCGAAATTCGAAATTATATATATAATTATTTATTTTATTTATTTATCTCATTTTTGTACATTTTTTTAAAATTTGTTTTTCAGTTAAATTTATTTAAAGTTCAAGAAAATCCACTGGTAACCCTTTTGCACGTAACTTATTTTTACACTATGTAGCATGCGTGTTATGTTACATGGTTCATTGTTTTCATTAGCGTTATTAAGCTTCTCATAGTTTTCAGTTAGCATTTGCTCTATTTTTTAACATTAAATCGCTGTTTCCTCAAGGCTAAAATTAGCTAGACTTTTTCCAATCTAGTGTTCTATTCGCACCGGTTTTAGCATACGCTCTAAACACCAAATCACACCGGTGTGACCGTATGCGCGAAAGGGTTAAAAAGACAAGTTTTTTTTTTTAAGTTCAATAAATGCATGATGTTTCCAAAGTCAATGAGTAATTGTGTTAAATAATCATGATCTCAATATTGACCTAAATAATCGTGATTATGATTTTTGCTATAATCGAGCCGCCCTACACTGCCGCCACATACTTGCAGACTCTCTTAGCGGTTAGCGCTTACAGCTAGGTTTAGCTCGATGCAGTGTCCCCGGCGCCAAAAATGACATCATTACGTCTCTTGCGTCGAGCTATAGTGACAGTGGACAGCAAGGGAATGCAGTCTGCCAACATCAGAAGAGCAGTCTCCTATTCACTTTCATTGTTGCCTTACACAAACACACTTTTTAAACAATACCTCTACATATCTGCTGCTCTCTGCTTTTCATTCAGATTCATTCTTTAATCATCTCCTACTCCTAACTCATCTACTTTGCTCTTGTATCTTTAAAATAATCACTTTGATATATCATGATGTCCACCCTAGAAGTTAGTATTTCTCAGTTTATATTTAATCTGGATTGTTAAATGCCTTTGATATTAACCGTATGTCAATTTTAACATTAATACATTTAAATGTATGCTATAGAGTGAAGGTCTTATTATTACTTTCTGCAGCATATTATATAACTGTGGACTCTGACTGGATACAATTAAGTCCATAGTGTTTGGATTGAATATCATAGCTTTTATCCATTCCACACTGCATTTGTGCACAACAATTTAATTACAGCATTCAATAATCTTATCATTACTGTTGAAAAACTCAATTTGTGACTCAGTGTGCTCTGAAACTATTTCAGAAGCCAACAGACCACAGATGGAGCACTTCAAAAGTCTTGCCAGAGTGCAGATGGGCAATTACCAACTGCAGATGTATGCTAAGGGCGTTGGGTGGTCTTTTTTATATGACTAAACTTTGAGGGGATACATTCATTACCAGCAGATGGCAAATGTGTCCAAGAACACTTGACACATTGATTGTATATTGTGAGGTCAATATCTGCCTGCTTTTAATGACCAATAGAGCATGTATATGAATTTATATGGCAGCTGAGCATGACAATATTTTTATTCTGCTACAGCATACCTTTAAAATACAATAAAGCAGGATATTTAAGTACTGCAGTCAAAATCTTCTCAGGGACAGGTACAACACCACAAAATAGTAAATAAACAGCAGAAAGCTTTGACAAATAAGATATTTAGGTAATGTCAACTTGTCTGTTTATGTTTTGTCTTGCAGAAAACTGATTTACAGCTCATAATCACAACTCAAACATTGCTGCACAAAAGATGAAGCTTTCAAATATGACATAAATGTACAAATAATCTGATGTGGACAGGATCATCACTAACATTTCTTTCATGTTCAAAGGGAGATAAATGGAAGGGAAAATCAATCTTTTTGGAATGTGTGAATCCATCACATCTGTATTCTGAGCCACATAAAGCACATGTACAGTATGCTGATGCATCCAGGATTTGTACTTATGCCACTTACTAAATGCATGTGTGGAGGTTTGAAATGATGCATGTCAGCAGTTGACCCATGAAGGTCACTATTAATAGGGCATCTGAAACACAAAAATTCCCTAATAATATATTTTTTTCTGCAAAAAAAAAATTATTGAACACATACAATGTTGACTGGCTGCCTAGCTACTGTGGCTACACTCACTATGAGAGACTGATGCTGACTGTATGTTTAGCAAATAAATGGCTCTCTGCCTTTTAATGTAAATGGGTGGGTCATTGGTACACCAGTGTGTTCTGACGCATTCTCAACAGTGAGATGCATTAGGTAACTTAGGAGTACTGACATGTTCTATACTCAAAATATGAATTTACATTGTATGCATCTGTACACTACAATCGACAATAGCTGGTCAAAGCAGGGTCAAATGAACAAAGCATAGCTGGGCTGGTGGCTCTGTGACCTAGAGCTAACAAAACCAATTAATGCAAATTACATTTACATATATATATTTTGCCATTTGGCAGTAGATCTTACCCACATCACCTTACAACAATGAAAAGTGCATCCATGACAGTGCATTCCTCTATGTGGAGCAGAATGAGTGAGTGCTCCAAGAAGTTACGCATTTATGAAAAAAGTTTCTGGTGGCCATCTTGAGTGGAGTTTATGACATTTAACAGGTAAAGTGGTGGGATGTTTTGCTTTTCAAAGACATTAATCCTAGATGAATGTGGCTGAAAACAGAATGACGGTAAGCAGTTTGAAAACATGTTCAGTCCATGCCTGGTACTGTAGATGTCAAATGAGAGATGAGTAAGTAAATGCTGCAAAGGTTATTGATATGTATAAATGCATTTATCTGGCATATAGATTTTATTGCCTTATTTCAACAGAAGGCAGTTTATTTATCTAAGGACTACAAAGAAGAGCTGTGAAAAAATGTAAGCAAAACTGAACAATGCTGTCAAGAGTTATGTCTGAAACAAAAACAAAAAGAAAGGAAAAAAAGCACAGAAACAATAGGTCTTTGAATTCAGTTGTGGACTGAAACTGCAATCATCATATTTTCTGTGAATGTGAGCTGTAGGGAAGCAAGGAAGCTTTTCATGTTAACAGTACAACAAACAACAAAAGCAAAAAATATATACCACACAATTAATATTAATCATGATTACAATCAACGATGCTATAATCATGTAATCTTGAATCTGGAGGCTGGAAAGCTGCCTGCGTTCTTTTGGATGCAATCTTTCGGACATTACTGCTACACTGTAACAGTGCCATATTTGCTCTGAATTGTAAATCATTGCTGCATTGAAAATCAGATGAATGGTGTAACCATATAGTGTTTAAAAACAATTACATGGTCTCTTAAGGGTGTACTTTCTATATCCCCAACTAGGAGAATCAAAGAAGACTGAGGCACAGAAATTTAAAATCGGACTACTACACAGTAACACTATAGTTCCATATAAGTGTGGACAACCATCCAACCAACCATCTGTAGAAATCCAGTGTCAACGTCTTGTACAGGTTGTGTTATGACAGGGCATCCTACCCCTGAATATACTACCTCTTCCATTGTATTTGCTGTTCTAGCTCGTATTTTCATTATTCTCTCTGCCCTTAACCCTGAAAGACAATGGACATCTTCACGGATCTGCAAGGCTTCCCTCCACCTATCCCCTCCTTCCTCCACACACTTCATCCTCTTTATTGAAAGAAGGATTCATCAAGACTGGGTAACTTAAGACAGAAAAGTTTTGCATTGAAAGTCCTGGGCTCACATGAGGTCTCTACCACTTCCACCAAAATAATCCTACAAGGTGTGGGCCTTATTTTTTAATTTGTGTAGGGCTAGCCATAGGAATTATATACCCCACAAAAGCCTGAGTGAAATCCCACAATGATTACCCCTGACTCTAATGACTGTGAAAAATAATCATTGGAATTTAAATACTGCCCAAGATTCACCAAACACATACTCAAAGAACTGTACTCCTGTGTCCAAAATCTGATTTCTGTGGATGGTCCCTCACCTCCCTTAACTGCTCCTTGCTCTTTCTGCCGGTTATTATGCTAACCCCCCTGGCTGTTAACTACCTCCCAGCAAGTTAGGAACATTCACATATTGCTCTTATCAGTATGTTCCTTCACTAGGCTCTCTCTCCATCTCCAAGTCAAGGAATCCCCTGCTGGAACCCTTCACCTGACATTTTAATTTAACATAGTTATATTTCTTACAGATAAGAAAGACACAGTGAACCATTGTATGTTCCAAAATGGAGAAGGCAGAAATCAAATAGTTGTTTGATTAATAATTGTACAGTCCCATATTCTCTCCCAAGAGGCAACCACCAGCACCTGCTTCTTTGCCTTCTACAGATGTGTTGTTAATTTAGAGACAAGGATTCAGTCCAATGTATATTATTTGTAAAGATAATTATATTAGCGCTTAAAAGATCTATTCACAAAACAGAAACACCTTCTGAAATTAGCCAGGTTTGCACTGTTGCTAACCGGCCCATTCGCATCCCTATAAACAACATACCTGGGAAAATACACCTTTGAGTTGAAAACATTCAATTCCAGCCTGTAGGAGACTGAATTTAGTTGAAATCACTAAAGTAACTAGCCATCTTAAATATTTAACATATGTTTATAATTTAGAAATTAATTATAATTTATACTTATTGTATATTTGACCACAGAAAACAGTTGCTGATGTATTACTGCATATTCCTAAGCAAGAATATTATCAAGATATTCATCTCAAAATCATTTTGAGGATTTGTTTGGAGGTCCAATTTAGGAGTTCCTCATTGCTTCTTAAACTTAGTGGAAGATATACATGGTATTTTAAAATAAAGTTAATAAAGTTTATATTAGTGTTTTAAAATGACATCCACATTTATTATTTATTAAAATGACAAAGGAAATTTCAGGCTAACCCATGAATCCAGAAATATTGTTTTATTGCCTATCAGACATCTGCCAACAACAGCCAATTTAGCCAATGGATTTCTGGACCCACTAGAGAAACATACGTAGCTAGTGACCCATTTATGCGACTAAGAAACATTTTTTGAAGTAGCTAGCTGTGATTTGAACCTTCAGTATCAACTAATTAACCAACTACGTATCTCAGCATTTAATGGTTGTTATATTCTCAGGCTGGAATACTTGTGGTTTGCATCAAATAGATGGCAAATGGTAATGATACTGTGTGGTACTTAGCTGCTGTGAAGTTTTCCAGCTCACCATAGCAAGCTAACTAGCAAATTAAAGCCAACCACCAAATGTTAGCTATGCCTATTATCACTGAATATTCACTTGATTCAGTAACTGTCTGGGTCCCCTAAATTAAACAGTTATGTAACTATTGTGTAGCAATTTACTCCTCACCACTGTGGACTTACATAATGTATTATATCTGTGGATTACATAATGATTATATATTCTTGGCCCAACATATTACATGATTCTCATTATGCGTGAACTTGTGCAGACGATTACACCAACTATAAAGCGGCAGGAATGTTTAAATCTCATTCATGTTGTTGATGTATTATGATGGCAAATTACAGCATTGATGAAGACATTTTATGCGTTACAGCCCTGCACTACAAAGAAAGCAGTACTGAGAATTCATTTCAGATGTTAATATAGTCATGTTTGTTCTTTAACATCAATTGTTATTTTTACAAATCAAAACCTGTCCGATGTTACTGATCAGAAGTCATTCTACTACCAGAAATTGAATAAATGGGTTCAGGGGGTTGCAAAGATTGACCAGTATGGAAAATGAGGATGCCAATGTGATTATCTGGTCCTGCTTGTGTTCTGGCTCAACAAAAGTAATGGAAATATCAGTTATATGAATAAGACCTACATTTTTGTCATTTGGTTACTTGGTTAACATTTCAATCAATGCATTTCATAATTAATTTGCCTTATATATTATTATATCAGGTACATTCTGTTCAGATCAATACAAGCCTAACAATGCAAACAGCTGCAGAGCTTTATCTTTAACAGATGTTGGTGATGTTTTTCTTCAGTAATCTATTTTAATTTAAGATAATTAGATAATAAAAAAGAAAACCAAACACAAATACAAATGTCCCAGGCATGCAATGAAGCTTAATACTTTTTGACAGCCTGTCTCAATCATATCTACTGTACGTCGCCAAATGCAGCCCACCGAAATTTTGTGGATGACAGTGCACTACTATACCAGTTATTAGGACTGATGAATTATTCTAAACTCGTGCAAACTCAAAGCAATGGGTACAAAAATCAGCATTTGCCATGGTTTCTATTCAAGCAGGGCTAAGGAGTGAATTCCATGTGGCCACACCGACAGTATTAGAGCACTGCTATGTTAAGTCTGGATAGTTTCTGCATGGAATCAAACGTACCCACACTAACACTGAATGCTCACTGCTGAGCATATATCTAGTGCCTACAGCCTTAGAGCCTGGAACTGACAGGTGTACAGTGCAGCATATATGTTCATTGTTAATGCTAATTGTATCATGCAGTGTTTCCCATTTCAACCTTTGTCATGAAGACTGTAAAGGCCACCTCTTAGAACTTGTACAGTAAAATCAAGTTGTACCAACTTGAACAGCATCTAAATAAGTTCTACCAAAATTATGAATTTTTGTAAGATGAAAAAAATCTATGAATGCAAGAATTTTCATATTAAATCAGTTTGATTCTCACAATAATCCTAGTGCAGTTTTGCTTTTAGTAAGCCCCTGTATAATTCTGCACATTTCTGAGCAAGACACTTCAAATAAGAAATGACATGTCCCATACTGTATACTTTTGGTATTGAAATATATGAAAATATATGAAAATACTTCATCCGTTACGATCAAGGTAAATTTGAGCTGTCATAAATTTCCAACTGGGAAAGCAGATCATATGTAAAATTATCTACATAAATCATCCTGAATAAGGACCTTTCCTAAATAAATAAATATAATGTAGAGTGGCTAAAGAATAAATCAGTAACAGTACAGCTTTCACAATGCTATACTTTATGGACAGTGCACTTCATACTCCCTTCTAAACTGCATAGAGAATGTTTATGCGTGTTAAATGTTAACAATCAGCATAATATGTCAGACACTTCATTTAACAGAAAATGACAATACTGCATGCAAGATGGACTAGAGACACATGTTTCACATTAGGACTTGATGAGCTTTTTCTGTTCAGGATGTGCTTCTGCATAAGTTAAATGCTTCATTCTATGTTTATTGAGCTATTCATCGCAAACTTAATAGAATGTGATATGTCAGAAGATTTCAAATGAAAAAAAATGGACCAGGGAAATACACATTCCTGATAACCCAGATGAATACTATAATTCTAAGTGGAAAAATATGTGAAAGCATCGAGATCTTGTACAGGCATCCATGACACAGAGTTTGTGCCACAAACTAGATATGAAGTCAACATTTTTTGTAATGAAAATATCAATATGGCGTCTTGAGGTTAATATAAACCTCTATTTCTGGCCCACTGTAAGCCATTGTATGTAAGTTTGTGTGCTGAAAATAACACTGCTGTACTCTAGGGCATTAATGGCAGAGGTCAGACGCCTCTCATCCATCCCTGTGTGAGTTGAGACTGTCTGTGTGTTTGGGGGATTGGAGGAGAGGGGAAAGTGTCAACATTACAAGTTGGTTCAAGAATCAAAGAGCACATAGACCTAAGTGAAGTCTTATCTAAAGGTGGTAAAAGGACAATGTTCCTCTTTTGCAGGGGTGCCTCAGATCCCCATTATGGCTTTTGCTCTATCCTGATGGGCTGATGGAATCCACAATTTCATACCAAAATCATGGCAGACAGTTGAGAAAATGATTTTTATTCCCTCAGTACGTCTGGAAAGTTCAAAAAGACATTCAGCTGTTACCGAACTAGAGTGCTTGTTATGTGATGCCTCAACATATTCGGGCCACTACTCTTCTGATTTAAAAATGACTGATATTTATATCAGATATAAATCTACTGAAATTACAATTTAAATGTGATGACGATTATTCAACACATTAACATACATGCACTTCAAATAATATATGCACTTAAACAGGTAACAACAATTAACTTTACATTGCAGTCATTTAGCAAACTCTCTTATCCAGAGCAACTTACATAGGTCACAATTTTTATACATTTATATAGGTGGATCTTTACTGAGGCAATTGTGGATTAAGTACCTTGCCCAAGGGTACAACGGCAGCACCCCAGCTGGCATTTGAACCAACAACCTGGCGGTTCCAAGCACTGCACCTTACTACTACGCCACACTGCTGCCCACTTTTTTGCACTTTGTAGGAAACTGGGGGGGGGCAGAGACACCATCTCTCACCGCTGCCCAAGTGCTTCTTCTCAGATTGGTCAAGCTACAAGTCATTCAGAAAATTACAGTACATTTTAGCATGTATGCTTTCAAGCAAAAACACAAACTGCATCAAGCATAGACACATGTATGAGTTGTGGCTAATTAATTCATACTTCTAGCATACAGTAGCTAAATGTCCATACTTAACATAATGAGGGAAAT
This sequence comes from Megalops atlanticus, assembly GCA_019176425.1. Taxonomy (NCBI): domain Eukaryota; kingdom Metazoa; phylum Chordata; class Actinopteri; order Elopiformes; family Megalopidae; genus Megalops; species Megalops atlanticus. Next base: position 25,470,439 of record CM032875.1, on the reverse strand, counting down.
GGTCACTGATGGTGGGTATGTAAGGGTGAGATGGCTCAACCAGATAGCTCCATAAAGGTCTCTCAGGGCAAAATTTAACACAGGTAATGTAATTACTGAGACTGAGTCACCATTACACCCTCAAATTAAGAACCTCACACTTAGTATGCTGCTGTGTGAAATACCTATGAGGAATGTGCATTGAGACTTGTATTTGGTGAAGACCTGGGATAATGAGGGTTTTCAAACAGTGGAGTAAAAGTGAATACTCCATAACAGAGAAGCGTTTTTATTCTATTGTTTTAATAAAATACCAATGAATGAAGTTTGCCTGTTGCCCCATTGTACAGTTTCATGGTCAACCCCTGGTTATACAATAATATGTGAACTCCTTCCCTTTTATTTCACTGGTTCAACCATTTTGGAACATCTATTTAACTCATGTGAAACATATTCCCATGCTATTCATTGTGGGTAACTAGTTTGATATGAATTTGTTTCCATGTTGAAAAGCATCGCTCCATTCAAGAACATTTGTTAGAGATCCCACAATCATAGAGGAATATGGCCCTCTTAAATGTTTTCTTCTAGTCATTCACTGATCCATTTCAATGCATTCTGCATATCCTTCTAGACCAAAAATCACAAAAACAATTCATAAACAAAAATATATTCCAACCTGATTAAACTTCAAAAGTTGTATTTTGTGCAGTTTAACAGTGACAAAGCTTGTATTCGATTGTCTTTAAATATAATCAAAAAGGTCTCTTTTTATATCTTGTACTGAATGTACACATAAATTGAACCAACTGCTTAAAAACTAGTACTTATTCGTTTTCACGTTTGAAGTTTAGCAATGTAATGGGATATTCATGGTAACCATTTCCAAAGAAGAAATTTCCATTGATAAAACACTATATATTGAATGACCATATTTTTAATAACACACAATAATGCATTTACTGAACTTGTAACTAGTCCTACTACTGTCATGTATTGTAAATGGTTAAGATTACAGCACATAATATCAAAGTTCACATAATGCATTGCACAGAGTCTTTTACACACGTGTTTTACTAGCTGCCAAGGCACCCAATAGCTACCAGCGGAGATGTGAGGTAAAACAGTGAGTCAAGGCATTTCAGGCGTATTACTGAGCCAAACCTCACAGTCAGGTGTCCTGATAGACAAATGGAGGAAAACGAGACACCTGAAGAAACAAGTACCACAGACAGGATGAACGTTTCACTCAAACCAAAAACAAACACTAGACAGACTGGAAAAACACATAAGGGAAATTAAAAGGACAAGCTAATTGACTCGTGAGAGTCCATGGTTATTCAAAATGCATAAAAGGGTAGCAATTTCTCAAAAATATACATGAAGGTATGTAATTTATAGATAGTATAAACACTGATGTAACTGTCTGCTCTTGTAATGTAAATCTTGAAGAGAACTGACATATACAAGGAGTCAAACATAATGTGCCATCTCCCTCATTTATTTTATGTTGTGTGGGCAACAAGTTCTTCTTTTGTGAATTGTCTTATGGCTATCATTATGTATAATGAAATTCAGTATTTCATTTATGAACTGACAGGCTATGAAGGTAAATAAAAGTAGTCTGATTAACACATTTAGTCCTGTGGTAAAAATACCTGTATGCTCCTTTCATTCCAAATGATTGAGTGCTCTGTGGTCTCTTTTGCATAAATAGAGAATCAACATGTGTCAAAAATTGGTACATTTTTCACAAGGTTATGCTTTCATATGCTTCTATGTTCAAACTATGGTAATTTGACTGGGCCTGCCTGTGTAACATAGTCCAAAAAATAAATAAAGACAAAAGATGAATGCATGCTAAAAGCAAAATTTTCACTGCCATAGGTGAGAACATTGAATCCCAACAGGTCTACAATAACTGCTGTCATTAAAGTTCACATAAGATGTTCATTTTCTCTCTTACGAACCACCTCAGTGTTGGTCATGGAGAGGAAAACTCATGATAAAGTGACCTCAGTCTCAAGATGTCCATCAGAAAATAATTCAAATTCTAATGGCTTAGCTTCGAACAAAGCCCAAATCAAGCCATTCTTAGACTTGTGCTGGATTTTGGGAAAATATTGAGCACCAAACAATATTGTTACTTCAACTCAGAAGAATTTGTGGGCAAGAAATCAAAAGACAAAACCCTTGGGAGCAGAGACGATTGGTGTCTCCAAACAACATAACTAACAAACAATTATGCAACCAGCATCTGCATGCAGTCTGAATCTGCTGTTGCAGTAGCCACAAAAATATTTACTCACAATATTTACTCTAACACTACCTACTCTGTAACATTCCTAAGTGTCACAGTCTTAAAAGACTAGTTTTTCACATTTATATTTAGACAGTAGTTACTTATCTCACACAGGACACATTTCTTTCAGTTTCCTTTCCCCGTGGTGTGTGTGCTTATCATTTAGCCCTATGTACAGTTGGTTTTACTACCATGTGTAACAAAGGATATGGCACAGTGCTAATCATGTCAAGAAAAGACAGTTTCAATGCTAAAAATAAAAATGGGGGAAATGCTACAATTCTCATGAAGGTTGACAATCGTGACAAAATGAAACAAATGACATAAATGTTCAAAACACTGGACTTTGTCACACCTGCTCCCAGTCAGCCTGTTCAGCCACGCCCCGCTCAGCGTGCTCAGCCACGCCCCGCTCTGCAAGCTCAGCCACGCCCCGCTCAGCCTGGCCCCACCACACCTGTGATGCGTTCAAGCAATCAAGCCCTGCCTTTATAAGGACTCTGTTTTTGTTACCTCATTGTGAGGTATTGTCTCTTTGAGTCTGTACTGAGCCGTTTGTTATTCTCGCTATCTTATTGTTCCTGTGTTTTTTGACCCCTCGCCTGTTTTTGGACCTTGCTCTTGTGTTTTGGATTCTGGTTTGTTTGCTCCTCGGATTTTCCGTTTTCGACCTGTTTTGTCCCTGACTACGCCTTTTTGGATTCTGGAATTAAACTTGTGTTTCCGCACTTGGATCCCATTCTGTTTCATTACAGACTTTAGGAAGAAACCGAATATCTCTGTAATCAATTATATGTGACCAATGTTTAATTAACAATACAGTAAACTAAACAAAATCCATTAACTGTCTCATTCTCAAAACTAACAAATCATTTAGGTGTAATTTCATGCATGGACATAAACACAGTTTTGATAGCTTGCACATAATTTTACACTGTAAACAGAGACTGAAGGTGGTAGTCTTGATCTGAGACTGACAGGATATAATTATCTAAACTGAGGAAGAACCTCAGCTGTTGTACCCCATACAGAAGGATCACTGAGAAATTAACTGGTAATCCTCTACTATATTGTGAATATTTAAGTATGCTCTGCCCAAAATAGTAAATGAAATACTCTGTCAGGAAAAATAATTGAAAAATACTGACTATGCACACATTGCATGAAACATTTGCCTTCATTAACAGAATAAATCAGTTTCTTAGCATATGATAGCCCTTGATAATTAAAGGCAAATGTTATGAAATGAAAGTTTACCTAGTATAAATGACTGTAAGCTATTTTACAAATTAACCACATCAAGAATGCAAATAAACAAGGGTAAGGCATTGTTTCTAAATCACACTCTAAACACTCAGCTTGTACTTTGCAAATCTGATGTGGAAAGATACCTTATATCCCTGACTTCATCGTGTATTCATAGCTCATGAGTCAACACACAAACACACAGCAAAATTAAATGGAGGGCCATTTTCCCTGTGAACATCTAGAGTACAAGGTTTGACTGGGTTTCATCACTGTTCTGTCACTACATTAAACGCTTTCAATGTAAGTTTTAATGTAGATATCTCTTGTCTCATAATTCAAACACAAAATGCTGATTTCATTGACAGCAGTTAATGTTTTCACCACTATGTCATTCCATTGTTGAGACAGCATTTATTGAATGACTACAAAACGCATCCTTATGCACTGCATCTTTTTGTGCATGTGTTTCAGTTGCATGTTCCTAACAATTCTGCCCTACAGTCAAATATGGTTCAAGTAAAGCATCAATTCTGAGATTCCACCTGTAGACTAATAATCATAAAGCCATGTGAGTTGTGTCAGTATCCGTGACAATTTGCAAAAGAGTTCTTAAGCACCTACATTTATTCCTTTCTTAGGAATTTTGTGAAAATGTGTGCTATAAAATCATACTCAATCAGTATATTACTTGTGTATATGTAACTTGTCTGGCATACGTTTGAGGCGACCACACATGGACATGTTTCCATCTCAGTAATTTACTATTTCTTGTCTATGCAAACTGCACACATGACACAGTAAACTGTATCTTTTCTTCTAAGAATACAATTTTTGGTAGCGGGGATAACATAATTCACACAAATTCACCTGGTTCAGTCATATTTACCGCGTACTAATGTACAGCACATTTTTGTCACGTAGGTGAACTGACCTGTACAGTACAACTTCACAACTGACTGTAATGTACTCTATCGATTGTCGCTGCGCTGGACACTTGAACACTACAAGGTATGTAAGCCGTATGTGGTGACCCCCTTCAATGACGTAATTTATTTAGCATCAACCCTTTGGAAGGGTTTTTTTTTTTTTTTGCATTGACTCAGTTCCTTTGAGAAATATATTTTTTTCCTTTTCAAACCAAGTACATAATAACCCATCAGTACGTCATTAAATGTCAATAGCATGTACAATTCTAATAATGAAAGCAATTGCTCCGAAATAACTACTTGCTTTCTACAGAATACCTATGTTTCACAATAATAAGATTGTCTTTGCTGTTGCAACGTTTGTTTCTGATAACCGTCACTTTATGCTCCCCATTAACCAGTCTTCAACACTGAGTTCCACAAGGAGGGCAATTTGAAAAGTTTGTTGTTATTGTGTACTGTTCAACAGCCAGTCATCCAGTCTAATTTACCGTTAAGCAATATTTGGTTTAAAATACCGTAGAATGCACGTAGAATAAACTACAAGCACACTGCTTATTCACTGTAATGATTACGAAAATGAGACTTCGGAATACGTATAAAGCATACTGGTCTTTCCTGCGAAAAGTTAACATACATTGTGCACAGCAGGTAGTTCGGTATTTAGCTCGGAAAAAGCACTGCTTCGTTATAACTATGGCCAACTTTCAATTCGCACTGCTTTTTGCTAAGCCAAGAACAGAATGTAATAAAATACCTGCGTAAGTAGCTGTGGCGTAGGGTGTTTTTTCTCTCTGATGAAATTTACTGAAGCTGGTGGGGATGAAGCGTAGAAGGCTATGAATTTAACAGGCTGCCTCATATAGTGTTCTTCCACTCTGTAAAGTTCTGGTAATGCAACAAGAGACGAAATTTAAGTGCCTGTCGCCCTCGGCTCACGGAAAGAGCCGAGTCTCATCGACTGCGCCAACTTCGGTGACGAAAATATTTCGAGCTACTGTACTTTACCAAGTGCCGTGAGAACTTCCGAAAACGGCCTTTGACGTAATGGTATGCGTTAGTTAATAATGACGTATTCAGCGTTCTATTTCAGAATGATTAAATTAAGCTATTCATCTTTGCTGCCAACAGTGCTACCCAACTGTTACATTCATGTTACTTCTGACACTAGGTTTATTACAGGCCACTGCCGTTACGTGGACTTACATTATTACAGCATTAGTGTAATTTAATCTAGTGTTTATATTGCTGAAGACCATGATATTTTACATAAAAACAATATTTCCATATTAAGGCAGGTCTAGTTTTCAAAGAGGCTTTCTGCAGCCATTGCTGAATTCTTTAAACATGCATCACTACAAATAGTCTTACAAATCAGAACAAAATGTGACAAGTATGATCATACTTCTTGTCTGAGTTCCTTCCTAGATAATTGATTCGTTATTGGTGTTCTATTTCTGTTGAGTGTGGAGCTGACTCTTCTTTCTTTGAGTGCTCAGAGTGATCACAGATATGTGTTTGTGTAATGTGGTGCATTCAGTTGGAGGTTTTTCAAGCATTACTCAGTGTTCGTTTTATGGAACTATTACCTGATGGCTGGGGAATGAGGTAGTTTTCAGATTGGTCTGTTTTGTGAAGGCTGTGCAGATGGCAGAGAGAGCAGGCCTACACCTGCTGGAGGAGAATATGTGTAAACAAGACCAGACCTGGTTTGTGCCATGCCAAGGTGATCACACTTGATAAACCTTACAAGGGTGCAATGGGAGAATTTTATTACTATAATGCAAATGTACCCCCCACTGAATGAGATGCTAAGTTGTGTCTCAGAATGCAGAATTAACTACATTCGAAGGTCTCATGTGGAAGATCAATATAGTTGACCACCTCTCAACTACATTGCTGAAGATCTCAGAAAGTCATTGCTATGACACAGGAAGCTGCTACAAGAGGGCAGCGCCCCAAAAAGGTATCTGAGGGGATATTAAGCAATAATGATTAAAAGGTAAGGGGAGATTAAACAGTACATTAAAGCAGAGTACTTCGGCTCCCTCATAGGTCTGGAATTCTTATTAGATCTGCTCTGTATGTTTTAGTGTTAGCGCACATCTGTTTGTCATTTAAATTTCTTTGTTAGTTTCCCACTCCTCTCTCACAATAGCTATTAAAAGTCAGAAAAGAGCGTGGAGAAACAAAGTGTAATGGGGTATTTTAAAACATACAGTTGTAACAGACCAGGCCCAGGTGAATAAAAAAAACATGCAGTGATATAGGCGTACACTGACAGTTCCACTTTGCATGATTTCAGTCAACATTTGAGTTGTATGGATACATTCTTCTGAACATTACAATAGCTATAAACACATTGATTCCAGATGCAACCATTTATAGACGCATAAAAAGTCTTGTTTTTGTTACATTTGAATAAAATGCTTTTTTTTTACATCTCATATTATCAGGAATGCTTGACCATGAACATCTCTAGCCTAATTTTTCCCAGTGCTAAATTTGAGAAATAATCTCACTCTTGTATAAACAGTATATGTAAATGAACTGTTACGCTGATGGAAGGGATCATACCTTTTGCTTGAATTACCCTTTGGATAGAAATCAGAGTGTTTGTGGAAACAGGTCTGTAAATGAATTATCCACCTCATTGCATGATGATAATACCCTGAATAGCAAATTACCACAGTTACATAGCAAATAATATTGATAACCTCATCACCTCATTGCTTAATGTGAGCATTAGCCTGAGGGCACAGAAACACATGGGCTGCGTGACTTTATAGTATTGTAATTTAACATTGTGCATGTCATTTTCTCTGAAAAGAAACAGAAGAAGCAGACAAAAATAGAAAACCTATTTCTGTTTGGTGTTTGTATTGGAAGTGTTTCGCGTACTTTCTCTTGGGGTGTACATGCTGGTTGTGAACCTATTTTGTTTTGAATTCTTTCCTCGGAAAAGAAGAAAGGCAGGGTTGTTCTTACTCGTGCTAGACTCCACAAGGTTTTTAAAACAATTAAATCATCCTTTGTATTCCTGCATATTGTATTGTGATGCTGTTTCATATTTGGTTGAAATTCAGTTTCTTACTAAAAATTTTGACAAAATTAAAGCTCCAAAAAGGTTAAAATTTACAATGAAACAACTTTAATGTGTTAAACTTCTATATTAAAACTGATGCATAGGTAAAATATATTTTGACTAATATATCTTTATCTTCAACGAACATTGTGCCATGTTGATTTTCGTTCTTACGTTATACTCTTTATACCCATTTTAAGCAATACAATTCTTGAAAACCAATGAAATTCATTAGGTTGGCTGTGATTGGTCTAAACAATGGTTGTCATGATACACCAAATTTAAACCTCAATAGGCTTTTTTCACCCTTTCCTGACAGAATATTCACAGGCTATGGAGGTAACGCGACCTCACAGCATCTGCCAAATGGCAATAATGTGGTAGTGTCTTCTCCTTTTTTCTTTATGTCTTTTGATACAAGATGGTTTACAGCAACACTGCTCAGGGGGTGTTTATGCTGTTTCACTCTTGGGCTAAAACTATTTTAAAGTGCCTATTTTTGATTCTGACACAGACTTTGGAATGCATGGCCCAGAGCCAGAGTCTAAATTTGTCAGCAGGATATTACCAGTGTCTGACAGTAATTTAATATTTTGGTGACTGCATAAACGTGCTGCAAGGGCAGGGTATGTTGATGAATCAGATGAATACTGGGGTTCTGCCAGTGGTTTAACCCCTACTTAAATTTCGCTGAAATATCTAAGAAGTCATCTACATTACGTCAATGTCTAATCCATTCTAACACAAGTCAACAAATGTACGACAATTACATTGTGGTCTAACAGTGAGCCTGACTGCCCATTTTATGGCTGAAGTGAAATAAGCTTCTGTAACTCATAATTGAAGGTCTTCACTGCTCTATGTGAACTAGTCATTATTACATTAATGTTAATCTTTCTAAGAAACAACTAGATTCACCCAGATTTTGATTATTTAATCATCTACTACATTTTTTTTCAAATGGATTCCTTTGGGCTTAGTGTGCAAAGTCTGAAGAATATTTTCAATAGATACAATACCTTGCTGGAACCTTGTTAATAAGATCTTTACTTGTTTATTTAATATTTTATTTGCAAAATATTGACATGAAACTTCATCACTCAGTTCAAACACATTAGCAAAGGAATATAGATGTGCCAGAGCCAACAACAATACACACAGAAGGAAACTCTCTAAAGCAGACTTCATTAGGACCTGTCTTTTGAAATGAGATTTACTGGAAAGCTGAAGAATGGAAGGCTGATTTGATATTTTGTCAGTGCTGCCACAGAGGTCAGGCGTCTGACTATAGAGTAAGTAGGTTCAACAGGCTGCAGACTAAGGGCAATTATTGGGAATATTACAGAACTGGTACAATAATCTGCTCTTTAACCTCTATCCCTTAATGCACAAAACCTCTCCTGAAAGTTTAATAAATTGGCCATTATTCCATTCACTATCATGACCAATACAGTATACCATGGAAGGAGTAAATCTGAATCTATTTTCCGGAATGTTCCTAAGAGTACAGCTCCCAGTGTTGAAACTGACACAAAAAATTACAGTTTGAATTCACCTGTAATTAATGTTAAAGCAAAGTTAAAGTCATATACAATACAGTCATTTCAGCCCAATTCATGCAAAGTAGAACTTTTGGGTTTTTTAGAGGATCAGATGGCACCCACAGAGGGTTAAATAGCCTCTCATCACTTTTGTCTGAGAGCTAAAGCTATGTTTGGGAGCCAACAACTGATTAGGTGCCCTGTTAGAAAATACAAAATGAAAGCAATGTAATAATAAATGATATCATAAATTGCCAATGCATGATTGATTTCCGTTTTTGATTCAGATCACTGACTAAGAGTTGGAGAAAAAAAAACGAGAGAAAGAAAGTGGAAATACTTTCTTTTTGTTCCTCATGCTTGACCTGGCCCCCATGATGTAATGTTTATAGAGGGCATAGAGAAAGCACCAAACACTTGAAAGTGTACACAATTGAAAACAGATTCTCTGAGCCAACCCCCTGGTTTTATCACAGAGAAGGCAGTGTGCTTTTATTACGTTTTCAGGGACAGGTCTACTGTGTCGGCGTCAGGAGGCAGACTTCTCACTGTCTCTGAGTGCACATGAAATAAATACAAATGCAGTCAAGAGTCCAGCTACGGAGGGATGAGCCACTGAGTGTAGCTGACAAAAGCAAGCAATTTGCCAAGCTGCATAAAAAAGAGATTTCTGGAACTATTGAAGTGAATTTCAAACATTTGTTTCTAATTAGGCCTGGCTGCTGGGATCAGACCAGAAGATACGTTCCTTCTGAACATTTCAACTTCTATAAACAACCAATCTTCTTGTTACTAAGCTGACGGGTTTCAGGCACAGGCCAGTGTGGCCTTGCCAAGATGTCTACATGGTTTCAGTGTTACACTTTTGACTAATAATCTTATTTTGAATATTCATTTACATCACACAACAAAAATCCTGAAGTCTAGAACCGTGCCAAAAAACATCTAAACACCATGTGTCATTCTGATATCCCAAAAAGAACGCCCCAGGCTTGTAAGTGCAGTTAATCACGATTCCTGAGCAGCACACAAGTGTTCCCCTCCAGATATGCACTCAAAAAGCCCTGTTCAGTAACATTCAAATAATTACAAATGCCCATTTTTTCTCTGTCCCTCAAAAAGAAAGGAAAGGAATGATTACAAATGTATTCAGAAATACTCAACCAAAAGTAGTTTTGAACAAAGTACATATAGTTTTTCTATTAATATGAATTAAAATTCAAAAAACATACCTCATATATACAACAATAGATTTGTCTATAATATCAGTGGTATTTAGATGATCTAACAGAGTTCAGCAGTAACAACTCCTCATGAATATTTCAGCATTATACATATCAGCTAGTGATGTATGCTTCTGTGATATTTTTGTTCATGTCATGTTTGTGATTTGCTATGCTTTGATCACTAGTGCAGTTGGGAAACTATTTAAAGCAAGCAGTATTAAATGGGTCACAGAAAGACCAGCTGATTTGGGACACAGGGTGGCAATCTCTTCCACAAAGGCAAAAGGCAACTTTTGAAAGGGATAGATGTCAAGAAGTGCTCACTGCATGTTCATTAATGATGTTGATTTTTCTGAGTCCCCCTTCTCATATGCAAATATGCTTTTAATGAATAATTACACTACACCACTAAGATATAGAAATTGTGTGGACTGTGAAGGCAAAGTGTCCTCACCTCCCAGTTGGTAAAGTACCACACATTATTAATGGACACTGCTTTGTTTGCAGGCTGGGAGGAGATGACCTGACGCTACCTCTCTTTGCTATAGTTATGAATATATGCCTTGTATATGCCTTGATCCAGGGGCTACAGTAGGGTAGAATCACTTGTCCCTTAACATGTAAATGTGCAACTAGAATGCCTTCAACTTGATAAGTTCTGTATATCAACACAGCAAAAGTTCAGCAAAATTTTACCAGGCAAAAGAACTACAGGCTTTACTCTGTGTTTTTTCTTCTATATACTTTATGCTGGTCTCAAGTCATGTTCCTGTGTATATTATGTGAAGATAAATGAGATACAATGTCTGGCCAAATTTGAAATCCCACTCTTCCTATAAAAAAAATCTGATATGGCATTGCTACATCTTAAATCATTTGTTTAAAATAACATATCCTGTGTCTTCACGATCATGAAATGTACTTGACATGAAGACATAATGTGTGGAATATGTATCTATCACAGGGAACTCTGAATTTCATGAACTAGGTAAGTAACTGCATACCAAAAAGGAGAAAGAACTTGCCTTTCTCCTGTCTCCTCATTGGTGGAAATTCAATGCTCACAGAAAATGTAACTGTTCCTCCCCTTCAGAAAACCAATCATTAATAATTATTTATGGCATTTAAGATGGTTGTACTGCTTTTAGCTTTTCCCATTTTTTTGATTACTAGTGTTCTCTTTCATTAAATTCTATGATCTTAACAATTGTATTTCTTTTCCTTTTAGTATATCATTGTTGTTCATTTTAAAATCCATTCACTTATCTCTTGTTAATGTGAAGCAGGAATAATTACCATATGAAGCAAGAAGAATTATCATTTCACATAGTTGGTTCTGTACCTGCATAAGGCCTTGAGCATGTGAAATGTCTTTTATAAATATAGTTTACTATTATTTTATGAGAGCAAAAGACTCCCAAGGCAACTACTGAGATTTAACGCTCCCAAGAGGAAGGAGCTCAGACATATTACATGCCTTCACGCATTTATTTCCCATACATGGGCAGACTAATGAAAAAAATCGGAAAATATCTGTGTTTATAGTAACTTTTTCACAAGAAAAGAACAATGTATTGCTTAAATGCAGAAGCCATTGTAGTTTCCCCAGAATGACTATGTATGAAGAGCTTGGAATAATGTTTTTATTTTCAAACACACAAAATAATGTGGAAATGTAGAAGTGGCTCATGTATATATAAAAACACAGTCCTTTGATATGGCTTATAGGAGCAATCATTCATTCATTCACCTTGGCAACTTGTACCCTCATGTTGTGGGCTTCTTTATCACATACATTAATTTTATTACAATTTTATCAGTTTATACAGATGGATATTTACTGAGGCAAGTAGAACCTTGCCCAAGAGTACAACAGCAGTGCCCCAGCAGGGAATTGTGTATGGCCCATGGCAATTACCACATGTAATATATATATATATATATATATATATATATATATATATATATATATATATTATATACACATATAAATGTGTAGACAGTCAATTGTCAAATGAAGTGAATGCCTACAACCTCATAGGTCTCATCGAGGTGGCTGAGATACTTTGTAGAAGAAACTACGCTTTGTGACAAAGCCACATGCAATTAGGGCTGAAAGGTTATTCAAAGGCATGCTGTGAGAGATATTACTTCAACAGGCGTCCCAGACTCCAAGGGTATAGAATCCAGCAGATAGGCTTTCCTTGTGGGTGTTTAAGCCCAGCTCTCCAACAGAGCTGCGGGGCTGTTAACCACACACAGATGACTACCCTCTTTTTTATGATCCATCTTGACAAGAGAGTTACAAGTATGTAAACATCACTGAGGCAAACAGTTTGGAGATGCCTGCAAAGCCCAGTCCTAACATCAACATGATAAATATCAAAGTCTGTTAGTAGAAAGTCATTGATGGGCTGAATTATCTGCCTGTGTTTGTGCTGTTTTTTTCCAATGTCTGTCTCTCCTTGAATCAGATGTATTTAAAATGATTTATTTCTTTATTTATTTCTTGATTGTATATATGACTGCGATGGCAGTAAGCTACGAGGAGGGTAGGAAGAGAAGTGATTTTTTCACTTTGTGCAACACTGTTTTGGAATTGCCAGTTGTACGTTAGTCTTGTCTCACCATGACAACCTCTGCACTTGAGCAAGTTTTGAAAAAATGTCATGTTTTTTGCTGTGTTTTTGCCATTTTTGACATTTTTGCATAGTTGGAAGCTCCCATTCATCTCCTGTCCTTGTTCCATGTCTCCAAGGCTAATTAAATTATTCAAAACACGATGTGACTCAAACTTTTAAAGCCACTGGCTGTTTAATATGCCATGCAAAAACTGAAAAATGACCGCGATCAATATTCTCTGTGCACAGAGATAAGTGTATTTAGCAACACCAACAAAATCCATCTGAGGCAAGTAAACATTGTGATTGCATTACCTACAAATTCTCTAATAGCAAGGAAGTAGCGATAAAAGCATGTTAATATAGTGTTACTCTTCAGGGACTGACCCAAAGATACTTGGGGCAACCTCTTCTCAAGATGAACAGTGAAAATTAGTAGTTTGAATAGAACAGGCCTTACTGTATGTCAGCTAGGCTAGTTTGTTTTGTGTTATCCGTTGTTGTTTGCTCATTTGTTGTTTTTTATTGTTAACTACAATTATTATACATTATAGTATATTATAATTATGGTATTGTATTTTTATCTATACTTCTTTGCCTGTCTTTCTGCTGCTGTTAACACCCAAATTTCCCCACCTGGGGATCAATACAGTGTTATCTTATCTTATATTATCTTATCTTATCTTATGACCAAACTTATGATAATTTAAGTAAACTCACATATGAAGGTATTTATTATATTTATATATCATAATAATAGTGTTTGTATAATCCGCTGTTAGTGCTTCTGATCATTGGTATCCATACATAGTGGGTTTTTGTGTGTGTTCCTTCAATGTTTGTATATTCACAAGCTATAAATTGGAAAAAAAACATGTTTTTACAAATAAATACTACTAAATACTATAGATACCTTGTGTATGGCTATTCATACATATGTGACCTGGTCATCCTTGACTTGACATTGTTTTGTTAAGCCTAAATAGTATTAATTTTGTCAGGCTGGAAAGAACTTTTATCATAATGCTGCCATATTAAGGTGAGCTTGGCAGACCTCTTGGTGAAGTTTTTGTCTCTTTCCTTTAGTTATTTGATATTTATTATGAGGTGAACTTCTTTTACATGAATGTTGTTTTGAACTGAATCCTTGAATTGGATGTTTGACATTTCACAGACCTTTCAGATTTCACATGGAAAGTTGCTTGTTATTACAGTTTTTGACATTTACAGGTAAAACATGTTTGTTGTGTTTTATGTTACTATTTAATTTGGCTTGTTGTATGTAAACAATATTTGAAAGCCACCACTGGAATCCACTGTGGCTATGTTCTTGATTTAAAATAAGGTATTATGAGGATATATTAAAATAGTGTGTTAGGTCATGCATTAAACATATTATGAATACAGTAATTTATTATGAATGCATGCAATTATTATTAAAATGTATTTCATTTGATCATTTATGCTTCAATATGACTGTTGATATAGTAATATTTTTAGAACCCAATTTACCTTTTTTACTCCAGGTTTTAAGTGCTTAAAATGTTTGAAATGACCAACCATAATTGGTATGTACAGTCAAACATCTCATTTTTTTATTAGACTGGAGGTACCTCTTAAATATCCTTCCAGAAACAACCTATAATAATTATGTGCATGCCCACCAGTGAAGGTACATTGCTCATGTCACAGTGAGGCTTTTGACCACATCACAGCTGGAAATGAACTTTGGAAAACTATCTATCAGGTTGAGGAGAGATTCATTAACACATAAAAGAGATTTCTTTGTAAATAGGAATACATAAATACAAATACAGTCAATGTGATTTCAATATATTTGGCAGATATCCCACATATACAGTACATCCCACAACATATCTGCAGGTTATACATTCTAACCTCTATGCATTGTGTTAATTGAGTTATTGTGATTGTGTTATCTTTTGTTAACCTGCTGGTGAAAATTCACAATAAGCCAAAAAAAGGCTAAAAATATCAAAGGCTAATGTATGATGACAAAATGAAAATGCAAAAAAATGAGAGTGTTACATTGTAATATGTAAATTGTATGTAACATAGTTAAAATAAACCGTTTGCCTTGACCTTACAAGCTATGATAAAATGAATTTATAGTCATGATTTAATGGTCTGGGTACATGTATTTAAAAGCAGATGGCAAAGAGTGACAAATAAAATAACAATTTTTCTTTTTGCTTTCTCTGGGGTGTCTAAACAGCATGCGCCAGTGACTTTAATATGTCAGAAGAGTATGAAGTATATGCTTTCTCAGCCAACCTAAACAGTGCACTGTTATATCTGGTAGGACGCCTCAGGACAGCCAGGAGTTGTATGTCTTACAACAGAATAAATTCATAATGTGCCTTCAGACTCATCAGGAGGCCTTGCTACAGTAGTGCCATGCTTAGTGTAGGCATCAGTATACATGAGGTGAACGCATTTCAGAAACAAGCTAAGACTGATGATGGAGCCAGCAGTGAGAGGCACGGGAAGAAGAAGAACATCTGTGGAGGTTCTCATTTATCAGACTGCCCTTTGTGTAAGGCATACACTTTTATTTCTGACAACACTAATAATAAGAAATAACAGTGACATGTGACTGTGTCTGAGAATGGGAAAAAAATCTTTGGTTCAGCCCCCTCCCATAATAAGCACATTTGATTCAGTGAACACAAGCGTCCCTGCATTTCAGGTTTAAAGAACGATGGATCACTTTTGTGAATCTGAGCACTGTTGTGTTTTTTTTTCTGTCTTTCTGTCTGTTTTTTTCTGTCTTTTTTTTTTTTGTTTCTCTCTTTTCAGCCGTGGTGACAGTGTGCATGACTGCTCGCTGGAGGAAGGCTGAAGGAAAAAATCAATCACTTTACATAAACTGTAAACAGGCAAATGACACAGGGCAATATAAAATGGAAAATTCAAATAAACAAGAGAGTGCCTGTTTGGAGGCATCGCTGTTATATTAGTTCTAAGAAAGGATATTTAAGTAATCATTAAGAGCCATAATTCACAGCCTGTGAATTTTAAATAAACAGTATACTTGTGCAGGCATATACAAATCTCAGATTTACTTTATCCAGATTCCAGAAACCTGTGAGGTAAAGGACACTTGCCAGCCTGCCAACTTTGGAATTTTTCACAATCATTACACCTGGGCATTGTACAGAACTTACTCAGAGAAGTGGCACTACTGCAGTAGGATTCCACTCTGCCATGTTTTATTGACAGGGCTATATTAGATCAAGAGTAGCCATTTTTTTTCTTTTTGTAACACTTAAGAGAGAGAGGGGCATTCATAATTTCTCTCTCTGATTATCTCCAAGTTTTGGAGTTGGTGGTTGAGTAACATTTGAAATGTTGTCTAATTAGAATTGTAATATTTGAGCATCATTAACCACACAAGCATGGACATCAGCTATTTCTAAGCAGGTGGATTTACACTGCAGAGACAGGGCTACTAATGTGGAAATGAAATATATCATAATATACTGAAAAATATGTTGTTCAACTCAAGAAAATATTGCAAATAATGGTTCAAATATATTAATTAAATCAGAAATATATTGCAATATACCAACTGACAATAATTTGGATATTTGAAATATAATGATTAAAATAAAATATATATTCTCTGAAATATATTCTCAATATATTATTTTATTATATAGGTAACAGGTCCAAAGTATAAATTCACTTATAATCCCTTAGTTTGTATTTCATGTGGTTAGCAAGCTTTTATATTATGTCCTGTTTGCTGACCTTACTACTGACCTTGTCAATGAATGGGTGCAAATACAAATATAAGTACTCTACATGTCTTTATTACCTTTATACAAATATATATATATATATATATATATATATATATATTTATATATATATATCACTCACACCACTACAAACACACATGAAAAGGGAATAAAAATGCTCTGAGACTCTGCAAGATGAGGAATATGCTACCGTTAAAGCATGACAATGAAAACAGGCAGTGGTAATATACATTTAATAGACAAACATTCCTGGTGAACTAACATACACAAAATTGTTACTATTAACTATTTACACATTCATAATGTATAGGAGGTAAGCCAGCATGAAATGATTAACGTCACTGCAATAACAAGTATGAGTGTGTTTGTGTTTGTGCTTTTTCTGTGCTTTGTGTTCTCTAACACAAGTGGTAGTGCAGTAATGGGTGTGGTTGACTATCCATGATTACTGTATTGATCAAGTGATAATGGGGTGTACTGTCCATAGTTATATGATGCCCGCACTACAGTGCACAACAAGCATATCTGTTTCAGGAAAAGGTCGAGATGATTTCAAATGAAATTTATGAGAAGTGAATTGATCAAAGGCTTATATATACTTTATATAAGCACATATGCTGTACTTCTCATAATCTGACCTCACTTTACACACAACATTTATGTAATTTGTATATTTAAGGATCAAAATGTGTATTTTGTGTATGTTAGTTTTAGGAGTAGTTAGCTTGCTAACTTTCATTGACACTGGGGTGGCAGTGTAGCATAGTAGTTAAGGAGCAGGACTCGTAATCGAAAGGTTGCCCATTCGATTCCCCACTAGGACACTGCTCTTGTACCTTTGGGCAGGGTACTTGTCCTACAATTGCCTCAGTAAATATCTAGCTGTATAAATGGGTAACAGTTTCAGGTTTTTTTTTACAATGTTACCCATTTATACAGCTAGATATTTACTGAGGCAATTGTAGGACACTGCTCTTCTACCTTTGGGCAGGGTACTTGTCCTATATCTAGCTGTATAAATGGGTAACATTGTAAAAAAAAAAAACTGAAACTGATGTAAGTTGCTCTGGATTAGAGCATCTGCTTAATGCCAATAATTTAATGTAATGTCTATTATATTAAGATGTAATTAAGCTCACTCAATTATATTTAGCAACCTCCTGTCAAGTATCATTACTGATCCATGATGATGCTATCTGTGTTTCTCTTGTATTAAAAACTATGAACGTACAAGCCGTGATGAAAACCAATGCCTCTCTGTGTGTTTACTTTGATTTGGTCACTTAGCAGATGACATGTAACTGTTTCACACGTGTAAGTCATAGAGTTTCTTCAAACATTATGTGGCAGAATGATAAAGAAGCCTAATCTCTATTATAGATTATTTAAATACTTTTTCCCCTTTATGCACCCCTGTTTTAGAATTGCCAATAGTATGCTAGGCTCACCTCACTACTGCAACCACTGCACTCACTCAGGAGCATTGAGGTGTGATGAATATAATTCTCTTATACACTTGCATGCAGCCAACAACTTTTAGCATAGCTAGTCACACAGTGCTACAATGTATTGGGTGCTCTTTGGAGGATAGGTACTACTTCACTGATGTCATCCCAGAAATCTGTAGGTGCTGGACAGCTGTGAGTGGCAACCCCTGCCAACATCCCTATCACCACTGAAATAAAGCCAATTTGTTCCACTGCTGTGAACACCCAGTCAATGACAACTGATGACATGGCTATTATACATTTGACTGAAGACTGGTGATTGTTGAGGCAGGGATAAACATTTGAATGGTTGTAATCTTTGTAATGGTGTAACTGCAATTAGCCATTCAGCAATGTTTCAGTAGTCACCTACATTACATTACATTGTTGTCATTTAGCAGACACTCTCGTCCAGAGCGACTAACACAGTATACAATTTTTACATGTTATCCATTCATACAGCTGGATATTTACTGAGGAAATTGTGGGTTAAGTACCTTGCCCAAGGGTACAATAGCAGTACCCCAGCGGGTTACGAGCCCTGCTCCTTACTGCTATGCTACACTACCATCAATAATTACACATTTCCCATCTAAAGTTACAGTTTTACAGATTTATGAAAAAGAAATATGGTTGTAAATGTCTAAGCATGCATATTAGAAGTCAACATACTTTATATAAATAGTAGTCGTACATTCATGTACAGTACAGAGAGCTGAAAACTCAAGGAAAAATGTGACTGTGTAATAATGATTTATATTCGCTTGTATGGTCATTTATCACCTCAGAATCTGGACTTTATACAGATTTTATAATTTCGATTATTCCAAATTCTCATTATATGTGCACTCATGTTACATGAAACTGTAAGATATTTTTAATTTGACACTGGATCTGTGACATCGACTAATATTGATATGAACACCTCACCCTAAAACATATTGACAATGTAAACTGAAGCTGAAATTGAAAAACAAGTTATCTAAGGGTTTTCACATCACATACCAGGTACTGGTAATTTAGAGGCGTCTGTTGTGCTTAGGTTGGGTGGGATCTGTCCATCCATTGGAACCCAGCAGGTTAGTCTGTTGTGGTGCAGAGGGTACATGCATGCATGGGGCACAATTTACAGATGCCAGTCCACCTAAGTTGCATGTCTATGGAATGTGAGAGGACTCTGATATATGTAGAGTAAACAAATGTGGTCACAGGCATGCAATCAACATGTGAGCTCCACACAGCCAGAGCCAGTATTGAATTCACGACCTAGGAGCTGTGGCTCACGTGCCATCCACAAGACCGCTGCCCTTGCTCAACTGTTTTCATTAAAATTCTGTAGAATGATCCAAAAACATCTTAGCAATAAATTCATCATTTTGAGCAGGCAGATACTGTAACATTCTGCTCACACAAGCCCTGCCTTTGCCCTACTTTTTGCTTCTTTTATTTCACCCACAAAATGGTTAAAACTCCAATTTTGGCATGCAGCTCTTCTAAGAAAAAAAAATCTTTTGTTATAGATCCAGAATTGATTTACAAAACCCACAACTGGTCTATGTCCAGGAACATTCTCCCTGCTGACCTCATGAACAAATTCCTGACTTTAATTGAACTTTAATTGTGTCTGATTACATGGCAATTAGAGGGAGCTTAGAAAAAAAAGAACCCTTTCCCTGAATGACTGTTACATGCCTTAGGTAGTGTGTTAGCCATTTATGTTTATGTATAGTAGGTAAGGTGTCACAAGAGGGCTAAATCCGCTGGAACCTATGTCACAGCAAAATTTATCAGGGGATTCAAATTTGCCAAAATATCCAGCATAAACAAAAAATACAACACTATCGATTACTCCTGTGGATAAATCAGGGATATGTCAGTTTTATTTGAAACAACTGGAACAATAATCTTAATGCTATTGATAGTCCTTCATGTGATAGTGAATATTCCTTAAAAGGGGCCATTATTGACTGTTTTACATTGCCTGGTGAATCTGAAATTAATTGCCTATTTTTAGATTCATGAGCTATCCTGAATTTGAAGACATCATTTAAAATCATAAAACTCATTTCTCTTTGGAGAATTGAGCCTTTGTTTATTATTCCATAGATCAGATGTAAATCACTGCATGCAGTTATAGAGGGAGTCATGAAAGGTACCAGTAGGCCTGTTGCAGCTTTGTGTTCTTTCTGCTTTTCTTCCTAATAGCTCCTTGTAAATTGCAGACACCTGCAGAACACTTGCAGCCTGTGGTGTACAGTCACACGTGTGATCACACAACATTTGACCTCTGTTAATGTCAAATAACATGTAATCATCATACTTCCTGATAGTAACATTACCTGTCATTACAGAAATGTTTACAGGGACTTCTTCAGATGCCTCTAACAAAGTGATCTGCATTGCATTTACTATCTGGCATGTACAATAATGCTAATCCTTTGTGCACCCCATATCTAAATAGATTCAAATGGTATGAGGTATACTGTGTTATCATTATGAGTCATAATGTGTATTGAGTCAAGGTGGAGATATTTAGCTCTTGGGAACCTGTGCTTTAGACATAAGCTGTGCAGATTGTTTGTGCCATAACTTCATTTACCGTAGTGACATTAGGTCTGCTGAAGATTCTTCTTGAAAAATTGTCTTTGAAATAGGTGTGCACTTAAAATCCTTTTTTCAAGGCTGAATGCATAATTTTCCAGACAGAATTTAAGACTACTTGGAAGAAAGCTATTTCACTCAGTCTCGAAAGTTCAAACAAGATTCATCCGTCACTCCAACTTTACATACAGCCAATGTAGCGATAATTTGTTTTTGTAAATAAAAGTAATTATTAAAGGGTTCCATTTCTGTATTGAATTTTATATCACTTCAATGAAATGTTTAACATGTAAATAATAAACCTGCTATTTATGCCATAATGGAAGTCCCCAGACAGTCATTACTAACCCAATATCCTGTTTCAGAGTGAGCCGTTCTAGCCTGTTGGTCTTGGCCTTCCACCAAAGCATGAAAGTATGAAAATTGTCCAGTCATGGCCTGCAGCTCTTTAAGCCACCAAGTTCCAGGGACCCGCACATGTTTTAAAAGAAGCCTGGTAAGATAATGGCAACAAACATAGAACTATTTGCCGCTATTTGTAATGCTGCATATTTCAATGACCATAATGGCCAACGATTATAGCTATGCAAGAAGATAGATAAACACTGTTAACTTCCTCTAGGCATTTTATCAGCTTTCTCATACTCACTGCCCTGTGTTTTACCCTCTGCTGCTAAATGTGTCAAATCCCTCTAGAGAGCGCGGCCAGAAATAGCCTGACATGTTGTGCGGAGGATGTGAAAACAAAGCCATTTCTACAGTTCTCACTCAACGGGTTGCGTCTGAGTTCTCACTGAATAACCCAAATAGTGTTCTGCTGTGGGAGAACCCTTTGCTAGTCATCATACCAAAGAACTTAAGTAGAAAACAATACATGGGGAGGACTTAAATACAACTGAAATAAAACAGGGTCAGAGAAGAGCATGTTTTACCTAAAATATAAAATTACACCTCAATGTTTTGGGTTCCCTGCCTTTTATTGTCAAATCAGAGTGATTGGGTTTTCAAAATAGCGGTATGAAAATTAGCTCTACTGCTCTGTTAGTGGCTAGGAAACAGACTGGATTTTGATCTAGACAGGAAAGGCATTAGCTCAACATATGACATGTACAGGAAAATAGGAGAATTGATCATTGAAAACATCACTGGAAGCCAACTCTTTCATGTATATCTTTTATTAATTCTTTTACTTTAATGTCATACATAAGGCATAATTTACATTCTGTGACATTACTGGTTCGGTCATAATTTAATCCAGGGTTAAACCACAAGCATAATCTACAGTATTTGGTATTGAGTGTTAGACAGTATTGGTCCTACATGTGGCATGTGACCACTAAACTGAGAGACTAGTGAAAGCTTGTGTGTAAAAAGAATGAAAAAAGGTAGAATATTAAAGTTTCAAATTCAAATCTCAAATTTAAAATTTCAAAAATTTCAAATTTGAATGGTTATTCAATCAAAATAATAGATGAAGTGAAGGTGAGAAGTGTTAATGGAAATGAGACAGCCCTGGTAATGCTTATGGGCAAGGTCAGGTTGACTGGCAATCTGAGCCAGCCTGTGTGGATACAGATGTGTGTCTAGATCTCTACTGACTAACCAGAGAACATGAGATGCTTTGCCAGACTGTGCTTCATTACGTTTCACTTACATTTGATGTTTGAACTTTGGTACATTAACTGACAGGAACTGAGGTAATGTGACTCTCAAATCATCTTAGGACTTTTGACATTCAAAATTTATAACCTTGCAGGCTTGGTCCAAGTGTGTTACGTGTGTGTGTGTGTGTGTGTGTGTGTGTGTGTGTGTGTGTGTATGTGTAAGAGAGAAAGAGAGAAAGTTGTGTGCATGCACATGCCTAGATATATATGGTGCGCAAGTAGTGCAAGTGAAATTGAAAGATTATTTAAATGAAATTAAATGCGATAGAAAATAAACAAAGGGGTCTCACAGCAGCCTCTGGCTATACTGCCAGTGCCAGATTGAATTTTCATTGTGTATATTTTTCTTATAATGACATGTAATCCAACTTTTCCTATTGCAGAGCATATTACCAATTAGCCATCCAGTAACATTATAGTGGTGGGTATTTAATTACTATTGACCCAAATTAACTTAAACTGGAGCTGCTTGTGGCAGCCGCTCCCTCTGCAGGAACAGACCCTATCCACAGGCACGTTAAAGCACTAGGGCAGCTGTTGATTTAACATGTCAGGGAGCAGTGTATGTCAGGCTACAGTTCGTGTCGAGGCTTTGCGGAGTTGTTTTGGACAGCTGGGGGGCCCTGTCATCACACAAATACAGATGGAGGAAAACTGAAGTGATGATGTTATCGTGGTCTGCTATCCAGACTCCCCTCATGCATCCGTACATCTATGCATGTATGAAGCTGCTGTTCTCAAGCATTTGTCATTAGAAGTGCCCTGAAGGAAACTGGACATACAGGGAAAATAGCCCCATCATAATCTGATGGAAAACATTATGATCCTAAAACTGATATGGTGATGTGTGGATGAACAGATCATTGTGTGAGTACCTTTGCTTTGATGAGAACAGTAGTGGTCATAGAGGGTCTTTGCTTTGTCTCCACTCCATAGACATGGGGGGGAGGTTATTTATCAGAGTATGTCCTTAGCTCTGGATGATATGATAGATGATCTTCATCCACTTCTATACTGTGTAAAAGAAGAGCAGAGGATAACCCTCAGACAATAATTGAAGTTAAAGTTACTGTGTAAAACGTTTGAATTAACTGGCTGACTTACTTTAGTATTTGCAATGACACTGCTAATGATTTAATGCACGTTAATCTGTTACCTTTATAAAACACAACTATTGTTGCACAGATCTAATGATGCAGTGTTTTAAGTGGGTAATTGTGGCTTGAATCCTGGATCAGATTTCATTGAATATAAAACCGAATAGCTGAAGACATGGATTTTACTTGCTTTGAATCTATTTTAAAATATCTTTTTTGTCCATAGAATGCTGACCAGAGCATTATTATAATTATCCATATTATAATTATCTATACCAATTATACCATATCTGACACTTTTAAGATAAAGAGCTGTGAAAAGGTAAATCATAGGTATTTTAAAAATGAAAATATGGGATAAAATACCCATTTGGACTGACCTAAATTTTGTCACAATGGAATTTTCTGGTCTCCCCTGACAGTTTCTTTGTTTACGTGTCTTCACATAGTATAATGCATTATTAAACAAATGTGAAATCTTTCATATCATATCTAGCCTCAGTTGTTCAATGCATTGTTTGCAGATTTGTGCAAGGAAATATCAGTAATGTCCAAGAGAACTCTTAATTTAGCTATGAATACTTGTTTCAGAGTAAAACAAAATGTAAATGAAAAGGTAAATGCAACATAAATGAAATGGAATGGAAATACAGATGTTGGCTTGAAAAAACTTATTTTGAAAAAATCCAATGGTATCATGTGGTTTTAAAAACTGTTATTATGCTAGCTTGCCAAAAAAGGAAAGCACAGTTTGTTTTACTTCTCACCAAACTTTCAGAAGCTGCTTCTGTTTATTAATCTTTGTAATGTTTTTAGAGGATTATTACACATTTTAATTGATGTGAGTCTACATTTTGAGATATTTAATCATTGAATAAACAACAAAATGTCCCATGATCACATTCCCTCACTTTAAATGTTTGAATAATTCATAAAAGGCAATGCGCATCATATTACATGTTTTTCCATATAAAATCCTGTCATTTTGTTAAGGTCATGTTAAGATTTTTCATTGTTATTGAAATATCATGAGTATCACGGAGTCCAATTACTAAACCGATACAGTATTATAGCTTGCTTACACCTGCTTGTATCATGATGACTGCATTTTGTATTTTACTTTCGGACTGAATATGCTGGTAGTACTTTGGCGCTCTCTGGTGGCAACAGTTAGTATCACCACATTCCTTGAACCTGCCATACAATTTACATTTACAAGATTGAAATAGACAATTTTTAGTGGTACATGCAAGTCATAATTATTGATGATATAGCGCCATGGTATCCTTGGAGGACAAACTATAATGAATTTCAAGGCAACTTATATCCTTACACATGAATAAAAGTGTAAGAAAATTCCAGTGTGCATTTGTATGCACCTCTTTGAAACAATAGCTGGGAATAAGTAGAGAATCAAATCATTTTCACCATTAAAAACAAACATCAACAACAACAATATCCCATGTTTGTGGTTAACAATGAGACAGATTTGGGGCAATTAAGAAAATCTAATAAATGATATTTGCTGGATAATTAAAGCATGCGTAATTGAGGAAAATCAAATTCCTAAAAATGAATGAGTGCATACTAAATTGTGTTGTATAGATTCAATCTGGCAGCATTGTTAAGATGGAAATTGTAAATATGTACACATTAGGTACATGTATGCCTTGACACAAAAAAATACATTGACCATTGCAGTTCTATACAGTAATATATCTTCATTGTAAATAAAATAATTTTAATGACTCTTGTAAAAATTGCATCATTTATAAAGGATGAATGATTCCATTAGAAAGTACAAAATTTAGTTTGATTGCACTGATGGGTAAATCATCAATCAAGATTGATCCATTTTCAAAGTTACAATAATGCTGATGTCAGTCTGCCTTTACCTTTTCTTTTAATGTTAATTTGAAAAAATGAAACCCAACTGTGAAACACAGCCGAAACACAGATGTTTGGGACCAGCTCCAGGGAATTTGAATGTTCCAGCTGTGAGCCAAAACTGATGTATTTCAGTTTAGCACATTGACTTACAGGTAAATGGTTTTGGATGCCTATGCAGCCTAGTATGTGCTCTGCAGATTCAATTTAATTAGGGGAAAGTACAGAGTGTTAACTAATTCTTCAGCACTGTTGAAGTCCTTTGCTTTAGAAAAGTCACTCAGCCTTAAACCACAATTCTGGATGAAAGCATGTTTCTGTTTGGGGAGTTATGGTATTTAATTTTTAGAAATGTAAATGCACATATTTGGTAGGGTCCTAGGTAAAGTACTGTAGTGAGGTGAATAGTATCACTGCAGTCACAGTATCTGTAACCTTACTCCAGACCATACTCAGATCTGGATAATTACTGTTTCTTATTATAGACCGGAGGTTCATGTCAATAAACTGCTACTAAAGCTTAAATCTTACCTGAAGTGAATAGAACTGTTTTAGGGGGCTATTTTAGTTAACATCCCTGTAGCAAATTAGCACTGAAAAAACAACAGTAATAACTTGCAGCCTACTGTAGATCACACAAGTGTACTGTAAATGAGCAAATGCAAAATGGCAATTGCTAGTGCTATAGTTTTGAATATTTTGCTCAGCAAACCTTGCTTTACATTGAACAATTCCCATGAGAAAATTTCCTTTCTGTGTGGGATTCAGTCAAGTGTAAACAACAAGCTGACCTGCATGACCCCATCCTTCCCTTGTCTGGAAGAACCAGAAGTCTCAACCTTTAAATTCATGACCCTGGAACAGTACAAATGTGATGTTATTCATCTTTTATCTTGAAAGGATCTCCTTATAATTATATTGTATATAAGTGTACTGCTTTTGTATGTATACGTATGGATAGCATGTGGTGTTGGGTCTTGGATCACAACACCTTAGGACTCTGGACCTGGAGTTTGTAGAGCAACTCTCAAGCAAGGTATTTTAACTTTACTTGCTTTGGTAAACATACAGTTGTCTAAATGGATGTAAAATGTAGTATTCACCTTGAATAATACCTTCTACACATCAAATAAGTTGTGTATTCACTGAGGCGCTCAAGTATAGTTGATCCAGTTAACACAATGATTCACTACATCAGTTAATTGAGTGTCTGACCTTAGTCCTCTGTAGTCGTCAACATTAGGGGTACGTACCCCTGCCTAAGACAATTGCATTTGTACATGCAAGCTAACATTTTCCAGACAGAAGATAACAATAAATAATTGTGTCTGATTTGTAATTTGGCATTTTCAGATTTTAGGGGACCAGCATCAATGTACATAAACATCTGGATAGCCACCCTGCTTGCTGTGCATCCATATCACTTCCAAACAGTTTCTTGGTTTTGTAACAGAAACACTGACCCCTGATTATTCTCTTTGGTCTGTCATACTAATCTTCAAACAGAGAGAGTGTCCCTCCTTCATTGCTGAGTTCCCGGCACAGTCTCTGGTACAGTAGTTTCTAATGGTTAGCCAAGGGTAACATCTCTCTTTGAACTGCAACAAAAAAGCAGAAAAAAGACTATGAGATATGCCACTGATAATTGTGCTTGTCATCCACCCGGCATCACAATGAATAAACAAACATTTTCTATTTTCCTTTGCCAATTTTCAAGTGTATGGAGTGCACATTTCATTTGCTGCAATGCTTTCATTTGTGCTGTTTACTTTACACAATGGAAAAAGACCAAACACAGTGGTTTGATAAAATTTTTGGGAACTTTCAGGATATTATTAGAATCAAATCATTCAAAGCTCTTCGATATATGTTGTCTCCCTCGGATTAATCTACGCATGGCCAGGTTACAATGTGGTCATATTTATTTTGCTGGTATTTTTAGACAAGTTCCTGTGCTGTCTGTTTCTCTACTCTATATCTAAACATAAATGCCTGCAGATACTGATGTTACCATTGAAAGCCTTGGAGTTCAATCAATTTTACTGTGCAGCAATACATGACACAACTGCATACTGTTGTTTTAATTTTCTTTATGGTCCTTACCATTGCCTGCAAAAGTATTGCTTCTTCAGAATCATCAGTTCTGCAAATACCTCATGACGTATGATCTCTGACTTTTTGAAGTCCACAGAGCTGTAGAAATGCATAAAAAGTATTACCATCAAAGATCAAATTATGCTCTTAGTGACCTCATTCAAGTCCTGCTCTCCAGAATTATTAATATTGTTGGCCTTTTTATCAATGATATTTACATTAGGTTCTTTACCTCAGCTTGCTGGCTGGCAATTGTGAAAAACCTTTTAAATAAAATTGGCACTCTAAAGCCAGCTTTTTCGTTTCAAAAATAAAATACAGCCAGCCTCCCTGAGGAGGAATCATTGTATTAAAAGTAATTATTTAAGATAGCTGTGAACTGTTTTATAGGGACAAAGCAAACAATAGGTCTGTGTCAAGGAAACATTATGACCATGACACATCCACAAACAGGGTCATCGCACAGTTAAATCAGTGTTTCTGTGACACAACCACAGCAGGGGCATAGAACAGATAAAGCAGAGAGACAGCATTTCCATGACATACCCATAGCAGGGTTCCAGTTTTGAACATGGGGATCATGGAGAACCATATTAGGGCACCCTCATACCCCAGCTAATGCATATTATGCCCATCATACATTTCTGCAGTCTTGCCAAGTTAGGTTTGGATTTACAAGCTGATTTCATCTAGCTAACTGCTTTATGGGATATAATACCTCAAAACAGTTCAAAGGGATAATTAAAGTTCCATCTAAATTTGATGCATGGACAGCACTTGAAAAACAATCATTGGGCTTAGTTTTCTAAGGGTGGTATTTTTTTCCAGCATTCCCCTAAGAGCAGACGGTTAGTCCAAGTATCTATGCTGTTCTTTTCTACCCAGTTGGAAAATGTCAGGTAAGTAGTTTGGTAGTGAGATTGTCAATCTGAGAAAATGTTTATATTTTTAAATGTCTTAATACACAAAAAGTCTGACAGAATAATAAAAGGGTTTTACTATTCCACAAATTCACTGCATATCATATTCTTTCAAGTGGATGTATATAATGTTTACTCTAGACATATCCAACCCCAAAAATTTAAATAATGATGAAAATGAATGTTCTCTTAATGTATTGATTGAAAGGACTGTGGCAAGTTATGTCAAAAAAAATTTGAAGTTGAATATGTTCAGCTAGCAAGCAATAGATTCCTAAATCTATAGCTATCTATAGTGTGCCACCAGCACTATGAGAGCCTAAGAAAACAGAATCCTTTGAAAAATTCCACCCCTGACATGGAAAGTGCTGCTGCTTTTCTATTGATTTTGGGTATGAGGAGGCAGTAGTTTCCTATCAGGTTCTTAAATACTATGAGGAAAATTATGCAAAGAGAATTATTCATCAACTTTACTCTTGGTGCAGCAAGTGCAAATGTTTTTTTTTTCCTCTGAGAGACAAACAACTGCATACAGTCACATTACTTTAGTTAACTGAACACCAGCTACCCTACCCCTACCAAAAATCATATTGTTTAGTGGTCTGACCACTCTCTCATTCATTTGTGAGAGATCCCCCCAAACTATTTGGAAGTAAATGCATATCCACTTGACCATGTTCATTATTTTAAAGAAATCCACTGGGTTGCAGCATTTGTACGAATGAGCCAAACACATCTGGTACAGTGTACTGGGTCAAATGAACATCTAGTGTTGGCCAATGGTAAACACAACCATAATTTTATAATTATTGCTAACATTATTTGTGTAATTATAAAACAAACCTGATGTGTATAAGAAGTAAAATAAACATTTGAAATCATTTACTGGACTTGTACTTGTGGATTTGAAATCTTCTACAGGACCTGTAATTACTGTAATTAAAATTACTGCTATATATTGATCACTTTAATTCTCCATGAGTGACAGTTTGACTGGGAGCAGAGTATCCCAGAAGAATCTATCTTGGACATCATTACTGTTGTGGGGAAGTCACATCAGCTACATTGTGTAGCCTACACAAAGTAAATACAATTTTATACCCAGAAAAGTTTGTGTTATTTAAACAAGTCTCACAATGTCTAAATATAATGCAGCACATTTGCCGAAGTATGGGAATGGTTGCAAAACCATGTGACTTCATGAGGTCCAATAATTTCAACAAAGCGCTACCTTGACTTCATATTCTACTGTACCTGAAATCTGTTATGTAATTCCTAATTCAAAGCATGCAGTCTTTGCATCTGTGCCCCCATTCACATATCAGTTTTGTGTGTGTGTGTGAGAGAGAGAGAATCTTTAACAGTCTGCACAGGTAACCCAATATAGGTAAAGTATCATACCATGTATCAAATCAGTGTGCTGAAAAGCCTTCACAGTACATAGCTTGAGTGTAATGGGGGGGTAATTTCATGAACTTCCCATCTCTTGTGCCTTTTGACTTGAACATGAAAGTATTTTCTATTAAGGAATCGTCAACTTTTGGTTTTTTGTTATAAGAAATGGGATTTACATTTTCTTAACTATTACCACCATCTGCTGGCTAAATATTGCAATTGCAGCAAACTGGTTTGAAAAAGGAAGGGTTAGCAATTCACTGTTAAAAAAAAAAAAAATCTATCATTTTGAATTATGCAAAAAGAAAATACTTCAGCACATTGCTTTTACATACAAAGTGTTTATGTATTATAGAGTAATTAAAGAATTAAATTTAATTAAATTATTCTATTTTATTTCTTCCTGCTTATTGTATTGTATTGTATCATGAGAGTGGTAGGGTTTGATTCAGAGACACTGTCATGGTAAATCATATTTTTTTTACCTCCACAATTTCACTATGCCTAGAAAAATCAGTCAGGCTGCCCCAGCCCAGGCAAAAGCCTCTCCACACAGAAGGACCTGGGGAAGTGACATGACACAGTCTATCAACTGACAGTGAGGTGGTGAGAACTGACAATCCAGGAGAAAACATGCATAAGGTAACCCCCTGCTAGACTGAAATATTCTTGAGGACTTTAGTTTTAATTTGAGACTATGGTTACATTGTCAATATTTTAAGATAAACAAGCCATGTACCACAATCACCGCTAGTATTATTACAATTACTACGACTAATAATAATTAAAATAATGTGAGATGGGGCATATTGTATAAATGGTCATAATATTTGCAACTTGACATCATTGACAACAAGTTTCTGTTTCATAATAATAGAGTTCAATAACATGGAATCCTATGAGAAGATTCAAGTGGGGTTCATCAAACATGTTGACAAGAAAGTTCCTTTGTATTTTGTTGTACTTTAATGCATTGGTAAGGGACCTTTTGCCCTTATTTCCTTTTTAGCCTAAAGATTAGAAAACAGCTGGTGCGAGCAATAGTGCAGCTGCTAAAGATACTCAGCCACTTCAAGCCAGTCACCTAAGTGATGGAGTGTTGTTTCTGCTTTATGTTCACTGACCACATGTTTCAGTTGCTGTGAAAGCATTGCAAAATGGAGAACATGACTTGAGGCCAACGTCTTGCCCTGCAGAAAAGCCTGAGGCTGTATTTCCATCTTGTGCTAAATTTGATCTTCTTTCCAACGTCATAAATATTCTCCCTCCCCAGTTTCTGACAGAGGGAGTGAGTGCCAAAGCACAAACCCAAGAGGGATGTCAGTTGCCAGTTGGGATGGTACGCACAATATGTCAATTTAATATTCCTGCAGGACATTTCAAATTAAAATATTAATTTAGTATTTATTTCCATTATACTGCAACAGATAGCATGTAAAAAGTGCAATTCAAAAATGCCAAGCAGGTCAGGACATCACAATGCTAATCATTACAGACATGTAATGTCCTTTGTTTTCCTCTTTGTAACTTGTGATCCAAATGTTTTTTTCATTTCTGTCCAGTCTCATTGTTTCTTAACTATGTTGAGCAAAACAGCAATGTGGTATGAATTTCATTCTAAATTTATTTCTAAGGCATACAAGAAACAAGAATATACAAGAAAATTACATAGAGCATTCAAACATGTATGGATAAAATTAGAGTTATCACACCAGCAACACTGTACAATCCTCACATTTTACATGTGTGAAATTAAATACTACATGTTAGACCATATAGGGGTTGGTCTTATCCTGCCTTACTGTGTGTGTGTGTGTGTGTGTGTGTGTAATTTTGTGTTTGTACCTATTAGAATTAACCTGAAAATAAAGAAACGTACTCATAAAATAATGTGTAATTAGGATTGCTTCTCAGTCTTGGGCATGATGCTTTATTTAGTAGTCAAACATCTAAAACAGTACTCATGTAAATCTATAGTGAACGCATACTGCAAGGGAGTGCAGGTCTGCCTTTTGTTTGTTTGCTGCTGTGATTTACCTGGGAGCTGCTTTAGACTCCCCTATATAAATGCTGTTTTGCAATCTAAACACTAGATCTTACTGATATTTTCACAAAGGTCACAAATTGGTCACCCCCATTGCTCATCATTAAAGATTTGTTGTGTGATGACTGTACCTAATTTCAGACAAAACTTGCTTTCCATTTACACGAGTCTGACAGAACTCTGAGACATGAAGCTGATTTTCAGGAGCATTTGAATTTAGAAATGCAGGGTGAGAGGCAGTCACTATAAACTCCACCTTGCCATTCTGATTATTTCAGACTTTTGTTTGTTCTTTTTTGTTTTATTTCCCAGATATTGACAGTTCACTGAACAGCCAGTAAAGACTTTAGGGTGAATCTCAGCCCTTGCTTCCAGGCTTCAGTTGTACTTACAATTTGCTGTACAGTGGTCTAGGTCGTTCTATGGTAATGGAGAATGGACTCATTGCCAAAGAATGTGTAATTTCAATTCACATTTGATAATATGTTCACATCACTTCTGCTGCTCCAGCTCCTTAGTGATCAAGGAATAGCAGCATCTGGTACCATGACAACCATCCAGGAGTAAAATTGCCCTATGAGAAGGACACAGGAACTCTAAGAAAAGTACAGTGAAGGACAACAGGAAATGCCTAGCTTATCAAATCATATGAGTTCTAAAAAAAGACTTAAGAAATTTCATCTCTTCCATGTCAGCAAAAGGAGACTCAGAGGGGATTTGATTGAGGTTTCAAAATTTTAGAATGCATTAATAAAATAGTCTACAGAAGCTATTTCAAGCTCTGTCCTCCTGTTCTGGAGGGTATAGGTCAAACTTAATGGTCAGTTTTAGACTGATATTATGAAGTATTTTTCAACAGAGAATTATTAATGCATGGAATATCTTAGTGTGATATCAGTGTAAACAAAGATTCAAGGACTGTTCATTGCCAGGCTTAACATGGTGTTACGTGCACTGTAGGCAAAATGTAGAGTCTCTTCTCTGAACTTTCTTGCATTCCTGTGCTCTCAGTAGCCTACATCCTCAGTTTTGTGTCTATATGCTTGTACAGGCCATTATAAGGAGTGGTTTCTGTGACACTTCTGTAATGTTATTATGACAGTCAAAAAGTGATTTGTGTTACCCAACCAAAAGCATTACCTTACCTGCAGTGCTGTAGAATGATACAGAAACGTTTTGTGTTGAGAGGGTATTCAAGAATTGTTTTTTTTAACAAATGCTTTTGGACTTTTAGGGTTAGTTGTTCGGTTGTTCGGTTGATTTTTGTGTTGGATCTAACAGCAGTTTAAACTAAATTCTATCTGAAACGTTTATAGAACGCATTATAGAAGCATGACTTTCATTGTTCCAGTAAAATATACAGGCTGAATCCGTCTCCAATAAGTTTTTCAATAAAACGTGTAATTAGTTACCAAGCAATATCCGCTTACGATGACCCATGCGAACAAATCGGGGGTTGCCAGAAAGCACGCGTTAATCCCCTATATCTCTTCCATTCTGTTACATTCATTCAGCTTTATGTTCCTTTGCCAACTCTGACAATATTCTGAATTGTACGCAATACTTTATCAACATTAAAATCAGAAACAATTAATCGTGTAACTGGCAAAATAACGAGGACCTTGCTGGACTTCCCGCTTTCTCTTTAGAATGTATTTCCCCGTCTATGGGGTTTTTTAGCGCAGCTGGCAACATTGGAAATCAGTGTTTCGTCGCAAGTCAGCCTTTTGTCCCTCAAGCAACCGTACACTAATACAAACAGGTCTGTTACTATGGAAGCAAAGAGGGAATCACTATACCTAGGATCTTAACTCCGGCCGGTGGTCAGAGCTGCGAAATCCATGGGCTGCGGTGGTCTCACGCACGAGTGAAAATGGGAGATGCACCTGTGGCAGACAAGAGATACGAGTTTCTTGAAGAATATGTTTTGAAAACTCTGAGGTTAAAAGCAGACCGATGGCAGAAATGCGTCACAACTGATGAGTATAAACAAATCATACAGGATTTTTTTGACCGACCAGATCAAACTGTGCTTGTTGTGTCCCTAAACGCAGCCGGGCAATTATTTCCTTCATCAGAGTTTCCAGCAAGCTCTAAAAACAAAGCCGTTTACTTCGTGAAACGGTGCAAAGATGTGCTCAATCCAGACTCTGTTAAAAGTAATTTATCGTACGGAGATTTATCATACTCTCTCCTGGACCAGTTTTCGGCACTCGTTGAAGAGGTAAGATTAACTCTAATCCGTGCTTGCTTCATGTTAGCGATGGTAGGTGCGTAACAGGTACAGTAAACTCCTTAGCATTGCAAGACGTTTTTTATACATATTTTGACAATTCAAGTATTACAGTGCACTTTAGATAAAGATACATAACATGTGAGTCATTTCAGTACTTGGTACCGAACATAGTAGATTATACCCAGGTTTAGTTACTTTGGAACAGGTGGCTGTATTCTCTGATCCAGAGGCGGACGTATATACATAACTTTGTTTAGTATGAGCTAAATCTGAAATAATAGTATTACAACAACAACAAAACCAATAATAATGTACAAACTCAAAGTGCTGTTCATGTTTTAGGACTAGACGATTAAGGGCATTCCCTGCACAAGGAGACAATGAAACCGAATAAATAAGTGGCAGCGTGTCTGGTTTGTTTGTATGATGTCATGGTTACAACGAAATGTAGTTGTGCGTAACTATGTGAACTGGCAACTTGAATTGTTTCTTCTAAAACATTTTCATGGCTGTCTTATGCTGGCAAGGTGGCTACAGCGATATCACACGGAGCGTTAGTTGATCTGAGGAAAGTTAGTTTGCCCAGCATAAGTAATTAGAAAGGAAGTATATGGTTTCCAGGCAGCACAAAATACTTCTGCAACATTGCACATTGATGTAGTAAGGTTGTGGTTTTGTTTCGGGAGAATTTTGTTACATCTTTTTGGCAAATGTATAAGTTATACTGGGTTAATTGTAATGTATGTCACACGTTTTGTGCAGATTTAGGAATCAGCCTTCAACCTGCCTAGAAATGTGTAGCTAGTTAGAGTGAGAGTAGCAAACGTTAATGCTTTTTGACCGACGAGTCACCTACTAGAAAATATATTTAACGTTATTCAATGGACCACGCTTCCGAAGCAACAGCTTATAACAAAAATGCTCATGCACCTTGAATATGTAATAGAATGTGACTGAGGAACAATCGAGGTAGCTGAATAACGAGTGTAACTTGTTTGAACAAAATTGATATGCCTTGTCCTGTAAGTGTGACATAAAGTTTATTCACAATGGATTTGTGTGTGTGTGTGTGTGTGTGTGTGTGTGTGTGTGAGAGAGAGAGAGAGAGAGAGAGAGAGAGAGAGAGAGAGAGGAAGTTGGCTATTAGCTATTCATGATGCACACCAGTGCAACTAACAAACAATGCCTAATATCAACAGTACTTTTTGCATGACAGTAGTACCTTCCTATATGATTTGCTGCCTGCAGCCTCCATTTAATACCCCCTTTATTCATTTCTCATGGTAATTAGGTTGTGGTCCCAGTCCTGTCCAATAACAGGAACCACTGTGAATGGCCAAATGTTGTGTCACAAGACATAAAGCAACATGTTCACGTTCTGAAGACCAATGTGTTTGTGGTGACTGGACAAGTCCGAGGCAAGACTCTTCTTCCTCTACCTGCAGGATCAGAGAGAGTGGAGCAGGCAGCCCTAGAGAGGGACAAGAGGTAACAAAGCAATGGCAGTTTGTCTTATATGCTGGTGAGAATGCAATTTCTTCTTCTGACCTAACAAGGAAATGGGTATTTATTCACTATTTTTGTTTTCTCTATCACTGCTAGATTCGTCTTGAATAGAGAAACTCTTTAACGTATCTGAAATTTAATGCATAACTGAAATGCCAAGATTACAAAATGAATGGATTACAGTCAGCACGGGAAGACATCTGTAGAGGACTGGCTGTTGTATTATTAGTTCAAGTTACGGTCTTTGTAATTTCAGTGGCGATCTAGTGGACAAAAGTATCATCCACTCCATTGAGTCTGTAGTGATTGAGTGGAGCCACCAGATACGTGAGGTCCTAAAGAAGGATTCCTCTGAACCACTCCTGGAGGGAAAGAACCCAACACCTCATGTGGAACTGCTTTTTTGGAAAAATAGGTCAGTATGCCATGTGGTCTTGGGTAGCTTTGGACTGAAAAACATATACAGTGTGATAAAAATGAAGATTATTTAGTAGGTTTATCTATGTTTCTATGCCTGTTGCATAATCAGATACAGAAAGTTGGAAAGAAGTTTTCAGCTAAGCTTGTTTTGACTTTACTTTTCTCATTTTTAGATATGCTGACTTAGAATGCATTTATGGACAGCTGAAGTCAACAAAAGTGGCCAAAATGGCAGAGCTCTTGGAAAGAATGGAAAGTAGCTATTATCCTGCATTCCGAAACATGTTCCAGGACATTCTTGCAGGTAATATTTTTCTCAGGGTGTGCATGCCTTAAAACTCAGTCATGTTGCTGTGGATATGTCTTACCTCAGAGAGGGCACCATTTATGTAGGAAATATTCCTAGTAGGGAATATTGCTGACCCCTAAGAGGCACCAATCATTTGGGGAGGATAATTAAATTCTGAAAAGAATATCAAAATTTAATAATGTGGGATCTTTTCAGTTTGTTAGAGCCTGGTTTGTTCATACAAAATACAGACAAGACAAATAAAACAAATATATAAACAACAATGAAGAAAAACATTGAGGAATCAATGAAAGAAAATGAATGGAAGAAGCCACAAAAGCTACAAAAACAGAACAACAATCACAAAATGAATGAGTGAATTATTGGACTGGAAGATTATGGTGGGAATAAACTATGCAATCGTAGTTTTGAGTTTAGTGGACAAAACATTGATGGGATGCAGGATTGTCAACATAATTCAGCTAATATGACAAAACGTAATATAACTATTCATCTGTTTCTCAGTCTCATACGACAGTTGCACCAAAAATGATTATTTTACAAATTGCGGATGTGTTTAAACCCATCTTGTATGTGATCAAATGCTTCATGTAATCAACAAAACTTGTTGAATTCTGTATCTCTTCCTACTTTATTTAGGTAAATTGCTAAACATATGTTTAGCCAGCTATGGATCCATTTTATAAAAGCATTATTACTCTGCTTCATGTTGTGCCTAACAACATCCCCTCATGGTGCCAATATTCATGATATACTATGAGTTTGTGTGCCATAATGCTTTAATGTTTCATGTAAAGACATTACTTTTGAGTTTAAATATATTTTACTTAATGTCTTCCTTTAAGGCAAGGAAGGTCAACTTCAGTCCTTGAAGGCTAA
The DNA here is from genome assembly GCA_019176425.1 of Megalops atlanticus. Lineage (NCBI taxonomy): Eukaryota > Metazoa > Chordata > Actinopteri > Elopiformes > Megalopidae > Megalops > Megalops atlanticus. Next base: position 25,433,186 of record CM032875.1, on the reverse strand, counting down.
AACTCAAATTGTTTTTATTCAACAGCTCCTCTTTTCTTTTGTTGTTTCATTTCTTCCTTTACCATGTGTAAATCAGTTGTTGAGTCATGGGTTATTCTTAAAACAAAGCTTTAGAACTCTAGCTCTCCAGGACTGTGATATTCCTTCCTTGCAGATTTAATATTTAAATATTATTTTATTGTAAAATGTTAAATAAGCAAATGATTGTGTGGGTCTTCTGTCTGGTTTCTGCTCAGCACTGGAAGAAGCCAGAGATATCAACATCTACCTTAAGCCCCTTCAGCGGCTGTGTGAGAGTCTGGAGAGCGTGGAATTTGGTGAAATCAAGTGTCAGATCAGTCCCTTAATGCATACAGTGTGTTTACTCTGGGCCAACTCCAAATACTACAACACCCCTGCCAGAATCATTGTGTTGCTACAAGAGATTTGCAACCTCCTCATACAGCAGGTAAATTGCTTATGTACAAACTGTACTATCTGTCTCTAAATGTGTTGATTTTTAATACTGTATTTTCACTCCAGCTGCATAATTTATCCCACGGACGTAACTTTTAAGTTAGTTATAATTCAGAGTTGAAGCTCCCTTCAGTTTTGGGAACTGAAAGGACAGAGACCTTATTTGATGGTTATTAAGTAGAGAACTCCCTTATTCACTTTGCATCTTAATTTGCCATTTTTCAAAAATGTATGCAGAACAAGGAGTGATCCCCACATTATAATTAGGCTCCTGAATTTATAAAGAAATAATCAACATGTTTGATTGCCTTAACTTTTAACCCAATAAATGTTAGCGTCCCATCAAAACTGATAGAAATTGTACTACAAACTGACCTTTAATGGACAGTCAGTAATGTCACACCACATAAAGGCACCTGCATGGTACATTATTAATATTTCAGATCAGATTAATCTTCTCTTCCAGAGTTTAAAATATTCATTTTATAATGCATCATGTAGCCATTTTGCACAAGTTGTCTAATTTTGCAGGCCCGGGGTTATCTGAACCCAGAAGACATCCTCAAAGGTGAGACAGAGGAGAGCCTGGCCAAGGTGCAGGGGACCATAGATGTCTTGCTTCACTTCAAGCAGACATTTGATGAGATGAGGGGCAATCTCGGGAAGTACCAGAGGAATGGCCAGGGGCTGAGGGCATGGGACTTCTCCCCAACCATGGTGTTCAGTGGAATGGATGGCTTCATCGAAAGGGTGCAGAGTGTTGAGGCAAGGAGATCTGGGAACATGTTGACATGTTGTTGTGTTTCCCCCTGAAGTTAAAAAGACATAAACACAATGGAAAAAGTTGAGAATGATCTTTGGTGATTTTTTTTCACCTGCATTTTTATGGATAGATGAATCAACATGAAATTGATTCACAAACAAAGTGGGTTACTATGTATTATTATTTTGTGTTTTAAAATCATGGCATTGCCTGAATTTTTAATATTTAATATGTTAATAATTTAATATTTAATAGGTAATAGTATGCCGAACCAATTTTTGTTAAGTCATTTTCAAAGGCAGAAGACAATGTGTCATTGTTTTGTGAGCTGTCTTGTGGCAGAGATCTCTTGTAGGCACTCTGTATAGTTTAACTGTGCTTGTTCTCCATCCCTGTCCCACTGCAGGATCTGCTGCTTACAGCTCTGGACATGATGAAGCTAGAGAAGGTTGAATTTGGAGGTATTCGTGGGAAGATGCTCAGCCAGCAGGTCCAGTGCATGTATGAGGAGTTCCTGGAGGCATACAAAGTATTCACAGAGAAGTCCTATGACTGTCTGGACACCTCCAATGAGGTACATGTAATACAGTTTTGATCAGTCACTTGCAGTATACATTTTGTAAGAAACAATATCTACTAGACAGAGTTTCAAAAGAAGTTTACTGTTCTGATGCTTTATTGATTCAGCATGTCAAATATGTTTTTATCTGTGGACCCTCTAGGAATTCAAGGCTGATGTTTGTGAATTTAAGTGCAAAGTAGAAGACATGGATCGGCGCCTTGGTGCTGTCTTTTGCCAGGCTTTTGATGATGCTGCAGGTTTGGAGCATGCTTTCAAAGTGAGCATATGTTACTATGGCAACATAGCCTCTATACACAAACACACACATGCACATACACACACATGCACATACACACACATACGCACACACACACACACACACTCCAACTCTCCTTTATAGTGAAGCATAACAGGACTGGTTAAAACAAATGAAATGAAATGAAATGAAAATGGCCTGTATTCTCTGCAGGTTCTAGACATGTTTGGAAGTCTTCTTTCTCGTCCCCTAATTGCTGCTGATGCAGATGACAGATATCCACTCCTGGTCAGCATGTTTGACAGGGAACTGGACTGCTGCAAAGTGCTCTACAACAGACATGTGCAAAGGGAGGAAGAGTTGGGTGAGACTTGAAAAATTTAAACACTCTTTAGCAGCAGCCCCACCTTCAGAAAACCAAACACAATAAAGAAAATAGAAAAAAAATTAAATGTAGTATATCAGTAAATAAATAAATTTAATAAAATAAGATTTAGGTTTTTGATGTTTCTTAATGATGGCATAACAGTATTCAAGCACAACAGCAGATGTGCATTCAGGGCACAAACAGTTCTTTTCTCAAGTGCTCTAGAATGGTGATTTAATGCCTTAGTGCAAATTGCTGCCGTTATGGCAGTGCTCTTTTCTTTAGTGTGCTACTCTAAGAAATAACAGAGCCTACTACCACTGAATAATAAATTATATTTGAGCACTTTAGTGCTATGTATTAATAGTCTGACTGATTGATACATATAATCCATTTATGCCTGTAAACTGATACAATTTTTTGTAAGGAACAACAGCATTCCTCACTTAAAGTGAAGAGCAGAGTGCATTGCCCTTAGACTGAATCTGGGCCTAAGTGTCAGCATAAAAAGTACAGTATTGCATATTTCACAAAGCTTTACAATTACACCATAGAGTGGCTCTTTTAGTACATAATGGGTTTGGTTTTATTTCAGTTTTATGTACAATGGTTAATTTTGTTTTCAATATTCTTTTACTTAAATTCTAAAAAAACAATAACAACAGACAGACAAATCAAGTCATCCCCTAGGCTTCCGTTTAAGCCAAAATAAATTGTATTCATGCATTTTTAATAGGTACAGTATGAATGCATCTTATTTTCCCCAGGTTACACCCCTGTCAATAAGAATATGCCTGCTGTAGCTGGAGGACTGAGATGGGCTCAGCAAATGCAGGAGCGCATTCAAAAGCCATTTGGAAACTTCAGGCATATCACTCATCCGTGAGTTTCACTTGGTTTTGGCTGTCTGTACCATCACAACATTTCGTATTTCAAAAATTGAGTCTTTCTTTCACCATGCTGGAAGGCTTACGCATGCATAAGTTCTGAACTTCATCACTGATACAAACTTTATAAGAGATTACTGCAGCTGTTTATATGTGATGGTTTTACTCTTGTCTGTGTCGTAATAGTTGTATGGAGTCTTCTGATGGGAAAAGAATGATCACGAAGTATGAAGAAATGATGAACCTACTTGAAAGGTTAGTGATCTCATAGTAACACTGAATAAACAATGTGTTACCATTAATAACATAGTATGCCTATGTGTACAACATGTGGGCATCCTTGTGTACCCTGTGAATGCTCGTTGAAATTCATTGTAATGGTCTATAAGACAGTGCCATTGCTCATTATATTAGACCTTTGGTTTTGTTCTGTTTAAGATGTCAGTATTCAATGGCTTGTCAACCACAGTTGTCATATAGTATATGTTTGCAGAGGTGGAATGTGTGTCATGCAAAGTGAATAAAGCTTTATTAGAGGGAACATAGTGAGCTGAGGTTATAGTGATGGATGCAGCATTGTGCCAGTACCCTATGTCGATAGAAAGTGAGAAGGGATTTTGGAAAGCATGCAGGAATGCTTAGTTTATTTATCTTGTGTCTTTAGTCTTTATAATCTGCAATGGTGCAATTATGCACAGTGACCATGCAATTGCTAAATGCTGACTTGTACTAAACAGCCTTAGCTGTATCTGTGTCATTATAATGTGACCAGCTGATTAGTCGCACCTACTGTACCTGCTGCTTACTTTAGAATCTCTTGAAAGGTTAAGTTTTCTGGTACTGGTGAACCTCCACCTATATCTATATTTTATATAGAAATTAACAAGAAGTCTTGCCAAAAGCATGTATTTTCTTGCTTGCTAATTATGAATGAAGAAAGTCTGATGCTTGTGTTTGACTTATTCATGTTTGGAATAATAAAAGGTTCCTGACCCTGAATAAACATGGGTCAGGAATATGAAAAGGTTATTTTGTAGCAAGTAATTTGGGTCCTACTACCAGCAATGACACATATACTTTCTAGTCAAGGTGTTTTACATGATAAAACACACCTTTTCCGTCTTGACTTTTCTTGACTTGGGGCACACCTAGTATTATACATGGGATTGCTCAACATTGTGTAGACAACTGACCTACAGCTAAGGTAGGCTGGTTTAAATGAGGTTTATTTTGTTGTTAACCTGAAAACTTTAGTATTGTTAGAAAATAAGCATTTGCTATATAGGCCAGGGCTTGTGAAATACTCATAACAAAAGGTCAGCTTTGGACCAGCACGGCTGAAGAAGCTCTAGTCACAGCCATGACTCATTCACTCATTAAACTTGGGTTCATATAGGTACTTTCTCCTTGTCATCACTGAGTGCATGGTCTATGAAGAATGACCCAGCAAAACATATCTAATATATAAACTTGGAAGACAAAGTATCCTATTTTGCGCAAATTGCTTTTAGAGCTTTGCCTGTGTGTGCGTCGGTGTGTTTGTGGCTCACATGGGCAATCTCATATTGTACGGTTCTTTGTCCCTGCGAGCTATATAAAAATAAATAAATAAAAAGTAATGAGCAGGCTTTATACTGTATCCTCAATGCTCAGAAATTAGGCCCCTTGTTAGAGGGGAGCATTTGCCGATCTAGTAAAAACACTCAAGTTGGGGCAATTAGGAGCAACTACAGTCATTACCTCTCAACAAAGAGGCGTATGATTTATTGCTATTACCGAGCCATTTGATTGCTGCGGCCCCTGTTCTGCTGCTGCGGAGAAATAAAGCTCAGACCCAGATGGAACAAAATCCAATACAGATCCCTTTATATGAGTTCTTGTAATCTGGTTATTTACAGATTGATATGGTAGTTCAGAGACCTGACATATTGTCTCCTCAGTGTCCTTGATTAGATTGAATGGGGCTGAGTGTATCTGTTTCCTCAATGTTTGTGAATGGCTGCTCCAGGGTCCCTTAGAATGCTATTGTGTTCCTTTCGTTCCCAAGAATCTTGTCATTCTGATGAAATTGTGCTCTCTGCTGTGATGAATCCCTTCCTTTATTCCCCATGTGCTTCCTGGTTTTAGGGGGATATTGTAGATGATCACACAATTCCACAGCCGACAAGAAATCTGTATTTTTATCTGGCAAAAAAAAAAAAATAAATAATAATAATAAATGAAATAACGGTGAAGTTGTTAAGTTTAAATGGAATGTGTTGTCACATTGTAAGTGCTTGTGGCAAGGATTTAAATTGGAGTGCAGTTTAGTTTAGAGTTTTGGTCATGGGTCATTCCAGGCCAAGTGTGTCAGTCTTGTTGCCCCTCTGGCTCAGATTTTTACTGCACAATCATCTAAGGATGATTGAGCATGCAGAAGTTAGAATGTAGTAATAGATTTTGAATATGTTCACATTTTCACCTTTTGTGTGAATCAGCAAAAAAGTGACCATAGAATAAAAACCTTTCTTGCTGAACTGTGTATTTTATATTTTACATATACAGATATAATTTACATTTACATCTAATCCAGAGTGGTTTACAAAGTAAGAGCATCATACTAAGTGCATATATTACCTATTCATAGGAACAGTTGCACCTACAGAACACAACAAACCACATCCATCGATGTATAAGCTTTTATAATTTTACATACTTTTTATACCATTGGTACACACAGTTAGGAAACTCTGCCAGGTGTTACTCTCTCCTGATAAGGTGTTTAGAATAGTAAGCTGCAAACTAAGGATCCCTCAGTATATTTAATGATGACTAATACTTTAATGATATTTCAGTGATGCAACATTAGTTTTTTATCCAGTGGAAAACATGCAGAGTGATCAATATATTCCCTCACTAGATACAGTAATAGGATACCTACTAGTTTATACTAGCTACTGGGGCGGCAGTGTAGCATAGTTGTTAAGGAGCAGGACTTGTGACCGAAAGGTTCCCAGTTTGATTCTCCGCTGGGACACTGCTGCTGTACCCTTGGGCAAGGTGCTTAACCCACAATTTCCTCAGTAAAATATCCAGCTGGATAAACAGATAGCATTGTTAAAACTGTGACTGTAACTGATGTAAGTCACTCTGGATAAGAGTGTCTGCTAAATGCTAATAATGTAAAATAAAGTACTAGCTTGCAACTCAGTTCCTACTGTTATCAGATAGATAACTGAGCTTATTATGGGAACTCTGGTAATTTAAGGTAAGGTCTTCTTTCATGAAGCAATTAATGTACATGCAACTTGTATCACTTGTAACCAAATCCACCCTAAATGGCTTTGCATTAAAATTGTGAAGGTTAAAGGGACAAAGATGCTCTGTAATTTGAAATATGTAACAAGACATTTTCCTCAATTTTTTTGCTCAGCTATACCTGCAAATTGTATGACAACTGGGCTGAAACAGTGGGAGAGAGATCTCAGTACAACCTCAGTCAACACCTCATCTCTAGAGATCCTTCAACAAGGCTCATCGCTGTCAATTTCAACCCCCAGGTAAAGATCAATGAGCTGCATATCCATTGTTTCTCTTGATCACATTTGGTTGATTTAAGTACAAAGGCTAGAGTCATGATTTTTAAAGTTACTTTTCAATTAGGAAGTAATTTATACCTCAAAGTGCAGGGACCAGAAAACCAAAGAGGAAGTGGCTTCTTAGATTTATTCAGTATTTTGAACTTCAAAAAAAATCTCAGAAAAGTTCTTTGTTGGTTCAAATTAAAAATTGAGAGCAAGTGGTATTTATCAGAGTATGTTAATGTTAAAGTGTTCCTAATTTTCCATTAAATAAAGAGGATCAAAGAAGATATTTTAAAGTGACAGAAATTGGAAACAATACACCTTTCAAAAAGAGGGTTTTATCACGCCTAATGTCAATTGTGCTCAGACACTACTGAGTATTTGCAAGTGTGTGAAATGCATACTGAACTGTGGAATAGTCATGAGTAATAATATACTCTAGTAGTAAAATCCTCTTGTAACGTTCCACTTTTTGTACATGAATATGTACAATGTTTACTTTGTTGGTATTTTTTAGAATTTCACTCAAAAACCTGTCAATGTACATTGTATATATTGTTTTGGAGTTCTTTCTTATGGTCTTGCACCTTATTTCTCTCTCTTATTTTGAACTTTGAATCAGAGTGGACTGCACAATTTCTACTGGGCATATTTGCCATTACTTTTTGAAAAGCAGCAGATTTTGCTCTCTACTGACGCTCACTCATGAAATCCTGTTTGTGCCCTCCAGTTAGTGTCGGTACTGAGAGAGGTGAAATACCTGGAGTCCAGACAGACTGAAACCATACCTGACACAGCAGCGGACATCTACTCCAGCAAAGAGTCCTTACGTCAGTATGTGGCCAACCTGGACCTCACTGTAAGCTGGTACAACAAGGTTATACGCAACATGTTGGAGGTGGAGTTTCCCCTTGTGGAAGGTCAGCTGAAAAGCATTGACACCCAGCTTATGGAAGCTGAGGAATCAATCAACTGGAAGAGTAATGGTAAGATGCAGCAACACATCCACTTCCTACCTTATGCCCTAAATAATTCTATGAAGTTTCATTTCTCTGTGTAAACCTTGATTGCTGCATTTTGCTGCACAGAGGTGGTATGTGTACACAAGACACTAATTTCTTTCCTGTGCTGTAAGGTATTTTCCCTTCAGCATGGTGCTTTCACTACTGGTGAAAAGAAGATTTCAGAAGCTTATTTCCCTCAGCATCTCTCAGATGAAACATTTGCCACTATGGAGCTGCACTCTGTCTTGAAACATTTTAAAGTGCTTTGCCATGATGTTGCTGGTGACATATGGTATCCACAACACTTTGGCCTGGGAGCAGGATGTCTTGCTACAATGGCTGCATCGTTTGGAAGCCTATTCCCTCACTCTCCTGCCTGTCTATTTTGTGTCTAAAAAGAAAAAAACTGTGACCAGTTGTAGGGGCCCTTTGTAAGTTACATTTGGGATTGGTTTGGATTTTAGTCTATGAAACCAGGAAAGAGAAAAAATATTTTTGTACTGTATAGTTACACATGGGTTACATTACATGCCTATCCTACATGCTTATGAAGATGTATCCATAGTATGGCACATTTATTACACCTAGAGTTAAGTAAGTTCTCTTGTTAAAATAAATACATGCTTTTCTGTTATTGGTGAGCACACTCAGAGCTCCTTCCGGGAATTCACACATTGGAATGCAAATGTATCACTCATGCAACAAAGCTCAGAGACCATCTGTTCCCTGGGAGAGAAAAGTTCTGGATTTCTGTTATCAATGAGTATACAAATAAGGAGTAGAGAACAAAAAAGTATTTTGGACATTTACAACCTTACACAGAGGTAACTCTTAGGCAGTATGTGCAATATCCATTAGATGCTGGAACCCTGCTGCGGCAACTCGGGGTAATATCCAGGCTTGCAGCATGCCTAGTTTTTTTTGATGGTGTGAATACTGATGATATTGCTGGGCCCAGGTTACCTATGGTGAAGAATGACCAAAATGTAGTGAGATTAAACAAAAAATCACCAGCACACAGGTGCAACATGAGTGAAGAGTGCAGGAGAGAAAGCACAGATGGGTTCTGGTGCCCAGTAAACCAGTGTGGATAGATACTGGTGCCCAGTGGACTACCCTGAAGGAGATGCTGCAGTTATGTCTAGGAAGCCTGTAATTGCATGTTTTTCTGTGTTATTTTTGTATCTTCCTGGGTTGCATTATTTTCCCATTGAGTTGAGTTGAAAATTAGGTATTTAAGCCTTGGTAAGTAGGAGACTACCTGTATATATAGTGTAAATTAACTAGAATTTTCAGGGCTCAGCACCCTAAATAGGAGATGCAAAAATACTATGCTTAATTGAGACTATGTACCATTTTCATGAAAATGGAACATACGTTTTTTGCTGAGGCACATGCAAGCAGTAAACTGCATGTCAGTGAAAGTGAGTATAGTTGGAGAAATAAATACAAGTAAATGCTGGAGTAGGTATGGGACATAGGCCTTAAGTTCGTATGGCAAACATCCACCAAATGATAATAATCTACTGTAAAAAAATGTAAGTCAATGTTGTATGAAAATTCTAAGCCCATTTAAAATGTATCCTTTCATTTAGTGCAGGCAATCCAGTCCCTTATTGTGTATTTAATGGAGGGTGGTTTGCATGATTGAATAGTATTTTCAGTCAGCATAATATTGTCTTTGCCTACATTGCAACAGACACAAAAGCTGTGTCTTTGGGAAAAAAGCAAGACATGGGTGAACAAAAGTTCTCTTTCTGTTATCAGTAACCCCTCTGAAAATGTTGAATTACCCCTGTGCCAGCCACTCCTCATGAGGTCTGATTGCTGAGGGATGTCTTTTACAAGCTTCTTCATATTGATGCAAATAGGTATCTGGGACTACATCCAGCAAGTCCGAGATGCAGTACATGACCTTGAGAGCCGCCTGCAGAAGACCAAAGACAACGTTGATGAGATCCAAAACATCATGAAAATGTGGGTGTCACCCATCTTTGAAAGGAAGGAGGGGAAAAAGGACACTCTCCTTAACCTGGAGGACAGGTCGGAGCGACTGGAGAAACGCTATAACCACATCCGAGACTCAGGGGACAGGATTCATTCCTTGCTAAAGGTGTTTGTTCATGCTTCCATTTTTTGCCATGTCATTTTTTTCACCCTACTGAGAGACATTACATGTTAAGTTCATAGTTATACCATTACTCAGTGTGATGACATTGATTGTGTATTTCAATGTTTTATTTTTCTCGTGACAGGAAAACTTAGCTCTTTTTAAAGCTGACCCCACCTCTGAGGTGTGGAGGGCTTATGTGGATTATATAGATGAGATGGTTATTGATGGGTTCTTCAACAGCATTGAATGCTCCCTGAAATTCCTTCTAGATAACACAGGTAAATATGCTGTTGTTTAAATAAGAGAACTCATTTGATCTGTTTAATCTGTAGAAAATGTTTTTTAAATCACATCTCATCTGTTACCTGTACAGACCCCAAGGCTGGTTTGGCCCCTCTGTTTGAAGTTCAGTTAGAGCTACGTGTCCCAGATATGGTTTTCATTCCATCACTGGAGTTTGGGGCCAGTGATGGGTTTTACGACTTGGTGGAAGGCATCATCAATGACATCTACAGAATTTCCTCCCTGATGTCTCGATTAGCTGAGCACAGCAACTTTCCCCACTACCAGGTACTATTTCAGCTGCATTCATACACTGACATAAACAGAAATACTGAAATTAATAATTAAATTCAGTTTTAGATCCATTCAGATTGCACTTATCAGAGTAATTACTAGAGTGAGTATCTCCCTAGAGCTTTCTTAGCTTTTTAGCTTCGGATAACAGATATCCTAACCACACTGAAATAAAACATTGCACTCTTAATAGCCTTGTCTTGGGTCTCTCCAAGGGACAGAAACAGTTTCAGGAGGGTTGAGGGTCATCCATATCTCCAAAAAGATATTTATTACTAGGATCATGTATTGTTTACTTCAGTTTGTGTCCAGACCACTTTCTGTTATAACTGTAGGCTGATATGGAAGACATGGCTGACCTTGCAGATATGCGGCAACTCCTGATGGACTGTGTTCAGCAAGTGATGTCCAAGTGCTGCGACTACCGCAACACTTTGGACCACTACGCTTACCTGTACGTGGATGACAGGAAGGAGTTCATGCGGCAGTTTTTGCTGTATGGCCATGTCCTCACCAGTGAGGAGATCCAGGCCCATGCGGATGAAGGCGTCCCGGAGACCCCCCCCACACTGGAGCAGTTCAAAGAGTCGGTGGATTCTTATGAGAAGATCTACGATGAGGTCCACTGCCTGGAGCCAATTAATGTGTTCGATGCCTGGATGAGGGTGGATGCTCGCCCCTTTAAGAGCGCCCTCCTTAACATCATCAAGAAGTGGAGCCTTATGTTTAAGCAGCACCTCATCGACCACGTCACACACAGGTGAGGAACTCAAGGAACCAAGGGCGATCAAGAAACAAGATATGTGTCATCCTGTTTTCTGTTGCTTATTTGTATGGTTATTTCACCCAGATGCTCATATGTTTGAATACAGCTTGTCTGACCTGGACGACTTCATCAAAGTGGCTGAGAGGGAGCTTGGCACTAAGGTGGAGGAGGGTGACTACAATGGCCTGGTCAAGATTATGGGACATCTTATGGCTGTGAAGGAGAGGCAGGTCAACACAGATGAAATGTTTGAGCCTCTGAAGCGTAGCATAGAGCTACTGAAGACATATGAGCAGGAACTACCAGAGGAGGTGTACAAACAGTTAGAGGTACTCGCACTAAGTTGTATGAATCACAAATCATCCAAAGTATGGACCTTTCCTGTTCGGTTCTGTTTAAGAACTAAAATCCCCCAAATATTTTCAAATTGGAAAGCTATGGGTGATTGTCAGGTTGTTAGAAGACATTAAAAAGACGTAACTAAGGGGTGTACAAGAACATTTGTTTGCCTGTGCAAAGACAAAATATGCTGAAAGCAAGGGTTCATAATGTTTTTATTCTTCTTTCATTATTATAATTATTGTTGGTATAATTACTACATTTTAGTCCCATAGCAAATCTTTAACAAAATCCAATTTCACAGCAATTCGACAAGTGAAGCAAAAAAATTGAATTTTCAGTTTCATGGGATTTTTAACTTTGAGAGAGAACCCTGTTCTCATTGCTATGTCAAGCTTGTGTGAAGTATATAAAGCATCAGGCTGCTCTGGTGCGCGTGTGTGCAGGAACTCCCGGAGAAGTGGAATAATGTGAAGAAGCAGGCCATCACAGTGAAGCAGCAGGTTGCCCCTCTGCAGGCCAACGAAGTGGCTTCTCTGCGTAGGAAGTGTGCCTCCTTTGATGTGGAGCAGCACAACTTCAGGGAGCGCTTCCGCAAGGAAGGGCCTTTCAGGTAACATGCCAGTCGCAAGAATTTAGTTCTGACCCAGACATGTTTGATTCTTCCACAGGGGAGGAGAGCAGCATATTTTAAATTTTTCATTGTTCCCATATGCACAGTTGATGACAATATATTTTGGTGGAAAATACTGTAGAGTAGAAAAGAAAGCTGTTGCATTTGATTTCTGATGAGAATGCTTCAAATAGTGGATGAGGCTGGAACTCAATAATGACAAAAATGTCATTGAATGAGTTGTTGACCGTGAGACTGTTTTGTTTTGTTGAAGGTTTGACAGTGAAAACCCATACCACATGCTGGACGTGGCTCACAGGCAGATTTTGGAGAAGGAATCCACCATGGCGGCAATCATAGAATCTGCAGGCCTGTTTGAGGTGAACATTCCTGACTACAAGCAGATGAAACAGTGCCGCAAAGAAGTGTTCCTACTGAAGGAGCTGTGGGACCTGATCACGGTGGTGGACTCCAGCCTGAATGACTGGAAGACCACAAGATGGCGGGAGATCAACGTGGAGAACATGGAGCTGGAATGTAAGCGCTTCTCCAAGGACATCCGGGCGTTGGACAAGGAGACCAGGGCATGGGATGCCTTTGCGGGCATGGACAGCATGGTGAAGAACATTCTGACATCCCTGCGGGCGGTGGCAGAGCTTCAAAACTCTGCCATTCGGGAGAGACACTGGCATCAGCTGATGCAGGCCACCGGAGTGCGCTTCACCATGGACGAGGACACAACCCTGGCAGACCTGCTGCAGCTCAACCTGCACAACTTTGAAGATGAAGTACGGGGCATTGTGGACAAAGCTGTAAAGGAGATGGGCATGGAGAAGGTCCTGACGGAGCTCAACACCACCTGGACTGGCATGGAGTTCCAGTACGAACCGCACCACCGCACTCAGGTTCCCCTGCTGAAGTCGGATGAAGAGCTGATTGAAACCCTAGAGGACAACCAAGTGCAATTACAGAACCTCATGTCCTCCAAGTACATTGCTTTCTTTCTCGAGGAAGTATCAGCCTGGCAGAAGAAGCTGTCCACTGCAGACTCGGTCATCTCCATGTGGTTTGAAGTGCAGAGAACCTGGTCCCATCTGGAGAGCATTTTTATTGGTTCAGAGGATATCCGCTCTCAGCTTCCAGAGGTTAGATTTGAAAAGACACAGGAAAAGAGAACTAATTTACAAATGAAAAGAGGGCAGCTTTGTTGCAATAAATTTAATACATTTAATTTCTCTTAAATCACAACAGAATAGTACATTGTACATTTGCATGGCTTAACAAGTATTGTTGGAAAAAGAACAAATATTTTCACTGTGTTCACATCACATACAGACATCTAGTCAAAATCATTTTCTGATAAAGGTTAACCAAACCTTGTTTAATAGTATTAATTGTAGGTACTCAGTTATGGATGTAAGAAATGTTAAAAAATTGTAAAAAAAAATCTAAATTTTTTGTAGGAACTAATTTCCATGTGAAATTTCATAACAGGATTCCAAGCGCTTTGAAGGTATTGATACAGATTTCAAAGAACTGGCTAATGATGCTAAGAAAACCCCTAATGTTGTGGAAGCTACCAACAAGCCTGGCCTTTACAATAAACTGGAAGATATTCAAAGCAGGTGGGTACTTATCAGGCAACCGATATGATCAAAAATGTCCAGTCACAGCTTCCTCACTTAACTGACCTTACTCCTGTATGAAATTTATTCTGGACCAGATTTTCAGTATATCATTGAGATCTGTTATGTTCATGTGAACATGGTCTTTAATGCATGCATTTCATGAGTAGACATTTGAATAGACAGCTTCAAGATTTGTAAATAAATAAATGAGTATTATTATACAAACCTGACTGGTAAGCAGACTTAGTTTCACAGCCAAAGCCCATAAGAGACCCCTCTGTTCACATGAAATTCTGAAATTATGAAAAGGTTTTACATTATTAAAGCCCATTCCAGTGATTAACTGGGACACAATCCACCCAAGAGGGTGTAACATGATGTGTCTGTTTTTGCAGATTGTCCCTGTGTGAGAAGGCCCTGGCAGAGTATTTAGACACCAAGCGACTGGCCTTCCCCAGGTTCTACTTCATCTCTTCTGCAGATCTGTTGGACGTCCTTTCCAATGGCACAGACCCGCACCAGGTGCTTCATACGAATTCTGAAGTTGTATTACAACCCTGATAATGTCAAAATGTAAAACGTGAATCATTTATGACCTTGAAAGATATTTTTGCATTAGTTTGGTCCATTGTTCTGTTCACTAGGTTTGTATTACATTTTACTCTCAGTTCACCCCCTGTTATTTAATATACAGATTTTTTCTAAACGTCTTTAGAATAAATGCATAAATGCTTTTTTTGTATCCTTACGTGTAGAAGTGTACTGCAGTGTAGTACACTACATTGTCACAAGAGGGCAGTCACAATCATTGGTAGTCATCATCTCCTCAAATGCTCTATCATTGTGTAACAGTCTGACGTCTTTAAAATTCATTGCTTCATTGTTGAAGATATGCATAGTTATTCACACTTTGTTCCCATTATAAATATTCCCCAGGTTCAGCACCACCTTTCCAAGCTTTTTGACAACACAGCCAAGGTGAAGTTTCAGGAAGACTCAGATGGTAACCCAACCAAAACTGGCCTAGGAATGTTCAGTAAAGAGGAGGAGTATGTCAGCTTCAATGAACCATGTGACTGCTCTGGCCAGGTATCTTGCTGCAACTGTCTGACTCCATTTCTCAAAATTGAGATAACTCACAAAACACAAATGTAATTTATGTAATTTAATGTAATGTATATAATTAAATATAGCACATCTGAGGGAACATATATCTATAGATGAGCATAAAAATAGGTATGGAAATAAAGATACATAAAATTGGTATGGAAGAGGGGGCTAAAGGAGAAAGGAAGCAGAATGTAGCCCTTCAGAAATGTCTTCTATGAGCTCTGCAGGCACCATGGTGCTGAGCATGGTAAATTATTTACATTTGCCCTGCAAGAACACTATTCTCATGAATATGTTGTAAGGACGTCACTGTCTCAGGGTTTGGAGAATATAACTGGAAGCTCACAACTATAATTCATTCAGCTCTCCATTTTAATGTCAGTCTCCAGATTTGTAACATGTACGGACGTATATTTCACCAGCACACTGTGTAACAGAAGTATGCTGCACACCACACATACACAAATTTGCATTTAACACCCTGTGAAGTTTTAACAACATGTATACATATATGTCTGTATATAACTGCCCGTGATTGCTTGATTTGAGGTTGAGGTTTGGCTGAATCGAGTGCTGGACACAATGAGGTCCACGGTGCGCCATGAAATGACAGAGGCAGTGACAGCCTATGAGGAGAAACCCAGGGAACAGTGGCTCTTTGACTATCCAGCACAGGTACTCTATGTGTATTTCTGTGTGTGTGTGTGTGTGTGTGTGTGTGTGTATGTGCGCGCTTGCATGCTGCACATAAAAATAATAAAAAGAATATGATTCAAAATCTGTGTATTATATGATTTTGGCTTTTCACAAAAATACCTCAAGGTATAAGGTTGCAGTTTCATTCTCAATTATTCCATTTGTGTGATTGCTCATGGAGAATATTGCAAATTTAATGTTTCATTGCTGATAGATGAATGGCTCTTCAGAAATGAGAAGTAATATGTAAATCCAATATTTTCGAACAGGCACTGCATTAAATCTGCCAGTGATCTCAATATGCTGCCAGAAACTGCATGCCACGCTTTCTCGATACAGCCCCTCTGAAGTCTAGTGTGGAAAAACCAAATGTAATACCTTAAATTGCTGAAAAGCTGAAAGATTTTATTTGTAGCAGCAAGGTCATTATCAGGTTTTAACAGTGCTCTTGAATGGATCAGAACTGGGGTTGCATAATTCCTTGTATTTGACTGCTTTGGCTTCGATTTCTTTGGATTGTGGCATATGACTGGAAGCTGTATCCATGCACACTGGAGAATGTATCCATCTTAGGATTTACTGGTATCTGAATGTCTGGGCTGCTCATTTGTGTTCCCAGATCTGCCAATGAATCCATTTCCGGCTGTTCCTGTATCTGTGCATCTAGGTTGCTCTAACATGCACCCAAATCTGGTGGACCACAGAGGTTGGAATCGCCTTCTCTCGCTTAGAAGAGGGTTATGAAAATGCCATTAAGGAGTACTACAAGAAGCAAGTCAGTCAGCTAAATACCCTCATCACCATGCTGATTGGCCAGCTGTCTCCAGGAGACCGACAGAAGGTCATGACCATCTGTACCATAGATGTGCACGCTAGGGACGTGGTTGCCAAAATCATCTCTCAGAAGGTACAGAAATGTATGCTCCCCACCCACAGCTGAAGAGCCCAATTTGTATTAATGAGACTGCCCTGAAAGGTCCGACTCCAGTGGCATTCAGATGAACATAAATTGAGTGTTTTTTGTTTATTTGTGTTATACAGCTTAGTTGGATTAGTCGAAAGAAGTTCAGTGTAAGCTTTCCGAAGCATTATATTATATGTCAGGCAACAAATCAGGCTTCTCTGAGAATAAAGTCATTCAGAAATTTGGCAGGGTTTTATTCACTTTGTTATAAGTTTGGTTGCTCTGTTGAAGTGAAGCTGTTTTTCCTTTTTGTCTTCACATAAAGCTTCATCAGATTCTTAGTCTTTAGTAAATTTTGATGCAAGTCTTGAGATAAAGTTGTCTGTCAGAAATCTCATCTGAATAGGACTGAGGCAGGATATTCCCTTGGTGAAAGAACAGCAGGTGTCTTGGACGAGAGTCTTATTTCTGTTTTCCTGTGATAATTGTCTTTGTGGTGCTCATCTGGCACATAAATTATGCTCTCGGAGACAGAATAACGACTTGTTTTGTGTTTGTCCCTTGCGCACAGGTGGAGAATTCACAGGCGTTTGTGTGGCTGTCACAACTGCGCCATCGATGGGACGAGGACAAAAAGCATTGCTTTGCCAATATCTGTGATGCCCAGTTCCTGTATTCGTATGAGTACCTGGGCAATACACCACGCCTGGTCATCACTCCATTGACAGACAGGTGTGGGGTGGGCTTTAAAGTTGTTTAGTTCCTGACTTATGTATCTCCATTGGGAGGAGAGGAGGCATGCAGAGAGTATGAGATAAGTGTAATAATAAGTACTAGGATGAGCAGAGGGTGTATAGACTTTTCTCCTCCCTGGCTATAGCAAGTACATTTGGCAGTCATGTTGGTTTGACTGTAAGTTTATGTCAAACGCTGTTGATCGTGGAAGGGATGCACAAAGGTAGAATTACATTTGAATCCATATGTGCTGAGCAAAGTCGCTGGTCAAGGAAGGATCATCCATCAGGGGAATTCCTTGCACTGTTTGACAAACTGTATTCCAATGCCCCAGAACAGCTCAGCTCTCTTTGTAGCATAGATAAAGCCAAGACAATAATCTTTGATGGCTAAATCAATGGCCATGTAATTGGCTGAGCATATGGTTAGTCCCTTATCTCTGCAGTCAACCCCTGACCTGTGAGAGGTATGGCTTCTATTCAGACAGGCAGAACCTTTCAAATAATGCATAGTTTACAAGTAATTACATTGGTCCAGTAAAAGGGGGTTTTTCCTCTTCTTTTCCATATATTCTTTGCATAGATAGATTTTTCAATTATTTTCTGTGCTTTCCCCCCTTTATAAAATCTCATGTCTTTCATCATATTCAAGAAATTACAATATCTTATGTTTTTCGTCTTATCAGATTACAGTCATAAACGGGCAATCGTCTAACATTGATTATTTGTTCAACTTTGTGTCTGTGTTTTGACAGATGCTACATCACTCTGACACAGTCCCTGCATCTTACCATGAGTGGAGCCCCAGCTGGTCCAGCAGGCACAGGGAAGACAGAAACCACCAAGGACCTGGGCAGAGCACTGGGGATCATGGTCTATGTCTTCAATTGCTCTGAGCAGATGGACTACAAGGTATACAATTCTGAGAGCCAAAGGGAACTCTATTGTAGGTAAAGACCTCAATGCCCATCTCTCAGTTAGTCATTAGAAGAATATAACTGACAAGAGAAATCTGACAAGTGGAGTTTTTGAACTGACAAGTGGAGTGTTTCAGTCGTTTTCATGGAAGGAGAAATTTGTACACAAATGGGTTTGACTAAATGCCTATTTTGTTTACAATGGCAGAATTCACCCTGTCAAAAACTGACATATGTCCAGGTGGTGAAAGTACCTTTGAGATGTATAACTTTTTTTGAAAATTGAACAACTTAAAGGAAAGTGTGGTGGCACCTGTATTTCTGGTAGCGAAGCAATAATTGCCACATACAGCCCATTCATTCAGTTTGTTCTGAGACAAAGTCAAAGAGAGAAGGTGGAAAAGGAGTGCTTTGAAGATTCACACTCTTTCTTCCTACCTGAGACCATATGTTACTCCTTATTAATTCCTTTTCTTCCTCAGTCTGTCAGTCATATCGAGGGCTGTTTATTAAGCTGTGCAAAGCCCCTTCTCCCTCCACATAAAGGAGGCAGATTAGTTAGACTCTGATGGATTTGCCTATTTACCTCCCAAGCCATGTCTGAACTGCCTCTTCAGTTTCATCCTTCATTTTTTTTGTTAGGACTGGCTTAATAATCTATTGTTGCAAACACACACACATACACACACACACACACACACACACACACACACACACACACAGACACACACATACCCACGGACTATAAGCGTATAGAGACACATCCATGGTCTTCTAATACAGCATGTTCCTGCCTCCTGTGACACCACCAGCATCATTGCCTTGCACACTGCTCCTTCTCCGTGAAGTGTCAGAGAGAAATATTAATACAGGCAAGGAAAGGTGTGGATTGTATAATCAGAGCACCCATGGGTGCCAGATCAATTCCACAGGCAGATCTAGTTTTGTGGTCTGCTGTAGAGTACATTTTTGTTCATGTGGACTATCTATGGGCAGCAGCTGTTCACTGTTAATTTTTCTGTCTGGATAGTGGTAAATAACACCTCACTTACAAGGGTCCTGCAGGGCCAGCAGTATTTGTCATGAACTAAACATCAGTGAGACACATGAGTTTGAAATAATGCAGGCTAAAACTTACATGTAATACCACTAAATGGGTTGAATTTATTTTTCAGTGTGTTGCATTATTTAAATATGTGAATTCAAATGAGGATCACACATCAGCAACTGATTCCCTCTTTGGCTGATTGCATTCAATGTGCTAGTCTTACCTTTGTGTGCTACAAATTAAATAATACTAGCTAGGGCAAGGAGTGTTCTTCCATGAGTATCTGTGATTAAAACAAAGAAATTTGGGATTCTTAACATTAACAAATTAGTTTTGCTATATGTACAGTTTTTCTGTGGTATACACAAAGGTTACAATGATAGACATAGTAAAGTAGAATGCTTTTAAAATTTCTCAAAGTGGGGCTTTATTCAGTTTGGTGGTGATTTTTTCATTATAGATGCAGTACTTGCTCTACTTTCTTACAGTGTTAGTGACTCTTCTTCTTGGTGGAAAGTGCAATTAAATACCCTTCCATGATGGTTTGGCTCCTAGACCGTGTCTATGAAATGATAAGTGTAAAAAAGGTATGGGCTTGTAAGTTATAAAGGGTAGCCTTCTTTCAACAAGTCATGAAGGATAGCCACAATGCCCATAAAATAATAACTAGTATGGTGTGTCAACAACTGCAACCCTGTGTCCTAATGCATATTAATGGGCACTGCCCAGAATAGGAAAGTGTGATCTGTCTAGTGCTATTTCTTTCTTCATGAGTTGGTACTTGTTTATTGACAAACAGTCTCAAACATATACTGTCCAAGGCAGCGCCACAGTGGAGGCTGTAATATGTAGCATCTTTCTCTGTTATTCTTTCCTCCTCTGCCCTAGTCCTGTGGGAACATCTACAAAGGCCTGGCACAAACAGGAGCCTGGGGGTGCTTTGATGAGTTCAACAGAATCTCAGTGGAAGTGCTGTCGGTGGTTGCTGTACAGGTGAGCAAGTTGTTTGTGGTGTGCATATGAATATTGATGTGATTATTAAGTTATAGTGGGGAAGTAGGAGTATACATAACTGTCAACTCCAAGTGCCTGCCTTCATGGAGGCACAACTCCAAATGAAAGAAGTGAAAATAACTATTAAGCAAAGACATTTCACTCATTTCACTCATTTCAGACATTTCACATACATTTCAGAATGGATTATTCCAAAAATAGAATTTCATTCTGGTTAATATATAAAATACTGTTCTAGGTGGTGCATGAGCTCAGCAAATCTCTGAGTGACTGTCAAATAAATGACTGTCAAACAAATAAAACTTTAATTGTCATATATCTTTTATTGTGTATGGAATTACAACAATATAGACTGAATTGAGAGCAACAGAAAAGTATACAGTATTTTGTATTAGATATTGAATGATTTTGGGAGTTCTGTTGATTCAGAGTGGAATAGTGAGGTGACACAAGCAATCAAAATTAATTGAAAAGTTTCATCATCAAAGTTTAACACAATGAGATGTTGAACTGAACACAGCTCTCTAGCATTTAGTTTTGACAACACAGTGAAGGTATAATTTGAACACTCAACGTAGAAGAAGAATGATTTTCATGACAGTATGGGTGAATATATACAGTGCCATGCAAAAGTTTGGGCACCCCTGATCAGAATTTCTGTTACTGTGAATAGTTAAGGGAGTAGAAGATGAACTGATCTCCAAAAGGCATAAAGTTAAAGATGAAACATTCTTTTCAACATTTTAAGCAAGATTAGTGTATTATTTTTGTTTTGTACAATTTTAGAGTGAAAAAAAGGAAAGGAGCACCATGCAAAAGTTTGGGCACCCCAAGAGATTTGAGCTCTCAAATAGCTTTTACCAAGGTCTCAGACCTTAATTAGCTTGTTAGGGCTATGGCTTGTTCACAGTCATAATTAGGAAAGGCCAGGTGATGCATATTTCAAAGCTTTATAAATACTCTGACTCCTCAAACCTTGTCCCAACAATCAGCAGCCATGGGCTTCTGTAAGCAGCTGCCTAGCATTCTGAAAATTAAAATAATTGATGCCCACAAAGCAGGTTATAAGAAGATAGTAAAGCGTTTTAAGGTAGCCGTTTCCTCAGTTCGTAATGTAATTAAGAAATGGCAGTTAACAGGAATGGTGGAGGTCAAGTTGAGGTCTGGAAGACCAAGAAAGCTTTCCGAGAGAACTGCTCATAGGATTGCTAGAGAGACAAATCAAAACCCCTGTTTGACTACAAAAGACCTTCAGGAAGATTTAGCAGACTCCGGAGTGGTGGCGCACTGTTCTACTGTGCAGCAACACCTGCACAAATATGACATTCATGGAAGAGTCATCAGAAGAAAACCTTTCCTGCATCCTCACCACAAAATTCAGTGTCAGGAGTTTGCAAAGGAACATCTAAACAAGGCTGATGCATTTTGGAAACAAGTCCTGTGGACTGATGAAGTTAAAATAGAACTTTCTGTCTGCAATGAGCAAAGGTATGTTTGGATAAAAAAGGGTGCAGAATTTCATGAAAAGAACACCTCTCCAACTGTTAAGCACGGGGTGGATCGATCATGCTTTGGGCTTGTGTTGCAGCCAGTGGCACGTGGAACATTTCACTGGTAGAGGGAAGAATGGATTCAATTAAATACCAGCAAATTCTGGAAGCAAATATCACACTGTCTGAAAAAAAAGCTGAAGATGAAGAGGATGGCTTCTACAACAGGATAATGATCCTAAACACACCTCAAAATCCACAATGGACTACCTCAAGAGGCGCAAGCTGACGGTTTTGCCATGGCCCTCACAGTCCCCCGACCTAAACATCATTGAAAATCTGTGGATAGACCTCAAAAGAGCAGTGCATGCAAGACAGCCCAAGAATCTCACAGAACTAGAAGCCTTTTGCAAGGAAGAATGGGTGGAAATCCCCTAAACAAGAACTGAAAGACTCTTAGCTGGCTACAAAAAGCATTTACAAGCTGTGATACTTGCCAAAGGGGGTGTT
Source organism: Megalops atlanticus (assembly GCA_019176425.1). Lineage (NCBI taxonomy): Eukaryota > Metazoa > Chordata > Actinopteri > Elopiformes > Megalopidae > Megalops > Megalops atlanticus. The sequence continues at coordinate 25,410,870 of CM032875.1, read as the reverse complement.
ACTAAGTACTAACCATGCAAGGTGCCCAAACTTTTGCTTTGGGCCCTTTTCCTTTATTGTTATTTTGAAACTGTAAAAGATGGAAATAAAAAAGTAATCTTGCTTAAAATATTAAAGAAATGTGTCATCTTTAACTTTATGCCTTTTGGAAATCAGGTCATCTTTTACTTGCTTAGCTATTCACAGAAACAGAAATTCTGATCAGGGGTGCCCAAACTTTTGCATGGCACTGTATTACTGAGTATGTACGTATTACTACATAATGCACGATGTTTCATTTTGATTTACGTTCATTTTCACCATTATTAAAATGTTATCTATATCAAAGTGTACGTGTGTTTCCAGAAATACTTCCAGAAATACTTTCCATGACAATCACTGTAACATCTTGGTAGTCGCTGTCTCTTGTTGCAATGGTAGTGGTTACAGTAATAGCAGCAATATTACATATTTGAGTGATTCTTATTTGGTTTGGACTGATTTTTAATAGGTTTGGTATTTTTATTTTTCTACTGACAGGTTTACAGTATTATGAAGTTACAACTGATTGCACAGTAGGAGCAGATTGTGTGCTGTGTGTCTGATACTGAAAGGTTAGAGACAAAATGGAAAATGAATATGATGTTTCAGACAGTATTTTTGAAATGGCACAATTTTTGAAAAAAATGATGGGTGACATCTGTTCAGATTTTTGCCTATAGGCAGAAAGTTATATTGTTTTGGTGCTGATGATGATGGTGACATCTTTTTCCTGTGAAAGAAACCTTTTAGGGGAGTTCAGGTCTAGACTGACAGTGCACACTGATAATGCATGCCAGTTGTCATTATTGTTCTTGTTATGTTCTGAACTGGAAACAGACTTCTGTAGTTGAAAGGTTTTTCTGTCCTACAGCAAAATGTGGGCTATGTAAAAGCAGTGAGTGGTGGAACCACTGGGCGGATGCTGTTGAGCTCATGATCTCTGTTTATAGCAAAGTGCATTAGTCTCTGCCCCTAAGATGAATAACATTATTGTGTTATTATTCAGCAGCATGCAAAGGTAAAGAAAGACAACTGAATACAAAGCAAGGACAAAGTTCACAGTGAACAAAAAAAAATCTGGACTGGCAGTGAGTTACCCAGACTATACTCTGTAGCACTTAAACAAATGGCAGCACTGTCCTTTATGGAAACTTTAGTACCAGTTGACAATCTTTTTTTTGTTTTGAGCAACCAGTAGTGCATGGATACACCTCAGTGCAGTTTCTTTTTTTCCCAACGCAGGTGGTGGGATCAATTTTCCATTAGGTTAACTAAAAGCAAACAGAAGGCCTTACAGACATATCAATATTGAGACAAATTAGTGGCACTCTTCCCCTCCTGAAAATGGTTCTGTGTTGCTGAAAGAATGAGTTTGAAACAGTCAGTGTTTGTTTGTACTGGTTCACAGTAATAAATGGTCAGGCAATTGAAAAGCCAATCCAATTCAGCAGATTTCTTTCAACATTTAGGCCCAATTCATCTACCTTTCTACTCCACTATGCCATTCTGATTCCCTTGCCCACAAAAGTACCATTTTGCATTAGTTCAGTTGCTATGCTTAATAGTGTCATGTAAAATTCATAAAGCAAGTATACCGCCAAGTAGGAGGTCATTCAAGGACACTGAAAATTTCAGTTTCGCAACCCACACAATCACAATCACATAAGCTGGATAGAGCTGGCCTAGTGACGCGTGACCAGAACCCAATGTGTGACGTAACACCATTCATCAGACTCCAGAGGCCCCTTACTGTGTTTAGTACTTTTTTCCTGTCTGGAATGAATGAGCTACCTTTAACAGATTATCCTGATTTATAAGTGAAGAGCTCTCTTCCAAAACGCTATAAATCCATTTCAGTTGTTTTAAGAAAAATCACTTTTTTTGCCCAGGCCCACAAATTCCAATAACATTTGTTTTTCCTGTTTTAAACAGTTTATTGGAACAGTCTGAACATGTTTAAAAATAAAATCAAATCTACAAACAATTTTGTTGATTACACAACCAAAGTTATGTAATATTTTTTTTCAAAATGCTATATATCCATAAATTCAGTTTTTCCCCAAAACGCTATAAATCAAGATATTCATTTTTTTCCGATTTTCAATTCATATGCAATATCAACAGTTCATATTGAATATAAAACAAAATAAATAATGAAATAAATAATAAAAATAAAAATAAATAATGTAATGAATAATACGAAATAAAATAAATAATACAGCAAAATAAATTAAATAAAGTAAATCAGTTTGTGTTTAACCTCTAAATCAGGACCACTCACTGGGAGTCCTGCCTAAAAAGGATCAGAAAAAAGGCACAAAAAATTAAATAATTATAATAATAATATAAATAAAATAATAAAAATACATTCTTAATAAAATATGGCAGCTTGCGTCCAACTTCAAAAGTAGGAGCACTCTTCTGAGTGGGCCACTAATTTACTGCTTTAATGAACTGAAAGTGAGGAACTGATTTGTCATGTCAAGAACGCTGTCTTTATGTAAATCTGCACTGATTAGAAGAATGCTGATTGGTCGAGAGGAGATAACGCAGTCAGCAATAAAACAGGCATGGCACTTGTCACAATATGGAACGGAGCTGCTATAGGGAGTACGTTTTACACACGGATATGTCGCGATTTGGCAGGAAACAAATATGGAATATTAAATGGGATCTATACACGACACAATGGCATTGCCAGCTCAAATTTTTCAGATTTGGCGCTTATCGCGCTTTGGAAAAGAGCCTCAAGTTCAGTCATAAAATTACACGTCAACCTTCCGAAGAATCAAATATCAACAATTTGTCTTCAGATTTTTCATTATATATTTGTTTATCAGAAAATGTTTGACATGTATATTGTTATTTTGGCATCTGAATGGTCACAGTTGTAAACAATAGGATTTCCTTTGCTTACCAGTTTGAAAGTGAATCCAGGTCTGTGCAGATCACTGCAGTATTCATGCAGCTACACTTGTGAGAAACAGAACAGAGACATTCTGCAGCTTTCACACATTTTTTATGTAGATACAGAATTTTTCCCTTCACTTTTCCTGCCATGGTAGAAGAAAAGGAATGGGCCATTTACTTGAAATTTCTCTGCAAAAATGATCACTTTGACTTTTGAACTCTCTCTTCAGTAGCCTCTTGAAATCATTTTGCACAGCACCTACAGTTTGTGATTCAGAACAGTTGAGATAAATAAGGGTGACTTATAAATTGACTTACTTAATCACATAGAATTCTCAGGAGAATTCTTGTCATGTTGAAGTATTGTTGTTAATTTCAGTAACAATGCAGTATATGCATCTCTAGCCTATAGTAACTGGTATGTATCTTACTATGTGTAACTTGGATTTTGCTCTAGCTTCATGCTAACAGGCAGAAAGGACACAACCAGCTTCACTGTACATTCTTGAGACTGGAGGGAGACAGAAACAGAGTGAGATAGTGTACTTCTGGCCACTATTAGCACAGCCACTTGTACATGCTTTGAAGCCTTGGGTTTTGTTTCCTGGGCAAACCTCTAAATATGTTTTCAGAAATCTGAATGGCATGCGATGCTTTTGAAATTTTATTTTTTTCTATTTAACTTAGATTCTGAGCTGTCTACATAATCATCACCTGCCTTCTTTGTCCTGGTTTGGATCTTGTGTACAGCACAGAGCTGGCATCTGAATGATGTTGATGCTTTAAGCAGGTGCATTGTTTTTTTTTTTTTTTGGTCAATAAAATTGCTTCACAAAACTACAAAATGTGTCACAGCTATGTTGAAGATAAGGCATGACACATCAAAGGAAGAGTTGGTTTAGTGGAGTGGCCCATCGACAAACATTCAGAGCTTTTTTTCTTGACACAAATGTCTTCACTAGTAATGGGTTCTTTTGAGTTGCATGTTATGGGAACTATTTACATCTTGAGCCTGTCGCATTGAATTGATACGACAGGCTCGCATTGTAATGATAACTGGACAGAGCCATACCTCCATGGATTTCAGTTTCAACACTGTCTATGAGAATAATTTCATAGACGTGCCTACTTCAAAGTATTTAGTGTCCTCTAGCAGATTGTCCCCACGGGCTTAATGTACAGTGTTTTTGTACAATATGTATTGTGGCTTTCACATAAAAAAATGTGATTTTATTTGTTAGATAAGCTTTGCAGCTTCTTTGTGGTAGCCCTCATCTCATTCATATTCTTACTCTAATTCATAACTCTCTTGAGGTTTCACTTAGTTTGATCTGCCCCAAATGTCATAAACTCAACAAGGAAGATAACCAGAATCCTTCAAAAAGCACACAGATAAAGCCTTATTTATCTGTGCCTTTGAACATTTTATAGTGACTATTGAAATGTTTTTTATTCTAGGAGCCGTGGTTCGTGTTTGTACTTTATATTGTTGAAACTGTATACAGATTATTTGCCTTGGAAAATGGCTGTCAGTCTGAACTGAGCTGCCTCCTTCAGGTCAAAAGCATTCAGGATGCCATAAGAGACAAGAAGAAGAGGTTTAACTTCATGGGAGAGGAGGTTAACCTTTTCCCGTCTGTGGGGATCTTCATCACTATGAACCCTGGATATGCTGGAAGGACAGAGCTGCCAGAGAATCTGAAGGCACTCTTCCGGTGAGCAGAAAAAATATCATGACCCCTTTACACCCTGCCTAAGTGACTATTATGGAAGCTACTTGACTCAATAAATATGCACAGTCAGATTTTGTCAATATGGACGTATCCAGGCAAAGTGATTTCAAGGTGATCGCAATCACTTCAGAAACCTCAATTAATTTTCCATAAATTCTAAATTATATCATATACCATTTTATTTTGTTCCACCTAAATATTGTAGTACCTGGCAAGAATGGATTAATTATGCAAAATAATGATCTTCATGATTTGGTATTTGAGAATTTAAAGGTACATTTTATTATCTTTTGAAGCATTTCATGCTTTTTCTTCAGGATTTTAATTTATTTACAGCATTCATCAAATGACGCTATGTTGTGTTGTGCTTGTTGTTTTGCCCTAGGCCCTGTGCAATGGTGGTGCCAGACTTTGAACTAATCTGTGAGATCATGCTTGTTGCTGAAGGCTTCATTGAAGCCAGACTTTTGGCCAGGAAGTTCATCACCCTGTACCAGCTCTGCAAAGAGCTTCTGTCTAAACAGGTATGCCAACATCTAATTATGTTTTTTTAAGTGATTACATATGCTACTACTATAAGTAGTGTTGCTATGAGATCCCACTATGTTAATATTTGTAGTTGTGTTCTATAGGTATTTCATAGAACTTTGATTCTGGGAGACAGGGGTCTGTTACAAAAAAAAAAGTATATGCGTGAGCCATAAAAGGATTTATTCATGTGATATATCACACTGCAATGCAGTGTTAAATGTTTCAGGATGTTCTCATCACTTTTTCATGACGAATGTATTTCTGCCAGTTGCAGGGACATGTCTGTCAGCTCATGTCCCTGAGCTGATAATATTGTCACATTAGTTATGTATGAGGATACTGTGCTGAGAAGACTAATCATTAGAAATGAATTGAAGACTTTTTCATCTGTGATGTTAATATTGAATATTTTTGTGTGAATGAGTGCGTAAGACTCGCAGTGCTGGTATTCATACACCTGTAATATCACTGTGAAATCTGCATTCTCTTCTGACAGTAGAATATGTAGACTCCACGCATTGCTTTTCACTGTTTGAGTACTGATGGAGAGCAATTAATCAGTATTATTTAAAGTGAATTTTTTGAAAGAAATTATTACATGCATGTAAATAAAAGAATGTAAATCATTAATAGTAGTGGCATTAGAGAGCACAACTTCTTTGCTGACTTTGAGTCAACAAGGTCTGTTCTGTCCGCTTTTGTCCATTCCCTATTATATAGGACCACTATGACTGGGGCTTGCGTGCCATCAAGTCAGTGCTGGTGGTAGCCGGGTCTCTGAAGAGAGGTGACCCAGAGCGACCAGAGGACCAGGTGCTGATGAGAGCTCTGCGAGACTTCAACATCCCCAAGATTGTGACAGACGACATGCCTGTATTCATGGGTCTCATTGGAGACCTGTTCCCCGCACTAGACGTCCCGCGTAAGAGAAACCTGGATTTCGAGAAGTTTGTCAAGCAGTCTGTGCTGGACCTCAAGCTTCAGGCTGAAGACAACTTTGTGCTGAAGGTCAGTTTGAAAGTCAATGATATTTCACCGAACAGAAGGAGTGTGATGTTGATGAAGCAGTGAACATTAAACCACATGGCTATTCCCCAGCCTCCCAGAACAGAGGAACCTGAATCAACTTCAAAATTATTGGATGGCTTTTGATGGTTAATGATTGAGTGTTGCCTCTTGCCATATCTAGCATGTTTCTTTTGTTATATTTCATTCTCCAAAGGCAATAAACCTGATATTGTATCAGCTCCAAATGGAGGTTAGTGTCAGAGAGGTTGGAAGTTGGATGAATTGGGCACAGTAATACACTGTGAGTTATGATTGTACTTCAGGTGCCAGACTCTAAGTCCTAATTCCAGACATTAGTGTGAAGTTGTAGATATCAGCAGTGTGTGTATCTGGCACCATGGGAAATAAGGACAATCTTCAGAAGGTCAACAGATCACGGAAAGAACAGAAATGATGTTCTGTAAATATGTCTGGACTCTAAGAAAGCAGTTAACCCTGCCATTGTCTGAGAGACATTTAAAAGCACAGACGTGTTTTCCTGTTGCACAAGAGGTCAGTGGTTCCATATGCCCAAATTTCTTAAGCTGTGTAAAACCGCTTGTCTTTAATGCAAGAATATGAAACTGTGTTGCAAAGTGCTTCCCTACCATTAATGATGGCCCCCTTATAGACATCACATCAAAGGCACAATCACCAGGGGTTTTTAAAAGCTAAGTCTGCTCTGAACAGCAGGATGGGGGAAGTCTAGTCAATGGCATTGATTGAGGATGCCATCAGCATTGTTGAGAAGATTCCTCAGTCTCTGGGGGAAGAGATTTGTTATCTCTTTTCTTGTTGTATTCTCAAGGACTTCAATCGATGTTGAAGTCTAATTGTGTTTCTGTACATCAAAGGAGCTTGGTATGGCACAGACTTGACTGAATGTCTTGCAAACTGGTTGTCTTTACACTGTCAGTTAAAAAAATAAAAATTACTAAAGCAATGTCAGTGGATATTACAATCATTTTTAGCATTTTAAACATTTTAGTCTGTGTATGTACTTGTTACTCTGATAGTACCAAGTGTGTCATTTGTAGATTTTCAATAAGTTGGCAGTGATATCATTACACAAAGTATAAGTTAAACCTAACTTATGCGTACTTAAAATGTATGAAAGTAAACTAATCAAAGATCACATAGCCTTTTCATGTTTAAATATTTTGTTATTAAAGTAGCTTTGAGGTGAACTTCCTGGCTCTTAATTAATGTGTATTTGCTAGGATCTGATGGACATCTTATAGTTATGTGTACTGAAATGGCCCCTCATCATAAACCAGTGCAGCAGCCTTCATCTGCCATACAATTACCATGGACGACAGGAAATTACAATATATTATAAAATTGTGACTTCAATATTAGGTTTCCCAAAATTAAAGTTTACACAAAAATTCAAAATCTGAAAATTGAAAATATCTAAAATTTATTTTTCTATGATTTGCTGTCTCTTTTTCCATTGCACACAGTGCTTGTACTTTGCAGAAAAAAAAAAACTAAGGGTAAAAGATAACATGAGGTTGAAGCTGAGTTTTTGAATGTGGTGTGAAGAGTAAGGGGCATGTCTGCTCTGTCACTCTCTCAGGTGGTCCAGCTGGAGGAGCTCCTAGCAGTGCGTCACTCAGTGTTTGTGGTGGGAAATGCGGGCACAGGAAAGTCCCAAGTGATGAAGTCCCTTAACAAGACGTACCAGAACATGAAGCGCAGGGCTGTGTGGACTGACCTCAATCCCAAAGCAGTCACCAACGACGAGCTCTTTGGCATCATCAATCCTGCCACGCGCGAGTGGAAAGACGGTACAGTGGTGGATTTGCTTCATTTTTGAATTGCCATGTATAGAACTGTTTGGATCAGCTTTGCCAGGTTTTAGAAAGAGACCCCCAAAACCTCCCTTTGAAAACTCTTGTCATCTGTTCTTTAAACCACAGAGGAGTGGTTCCTTCATAAAGGTTTTGTGGTTTTTCAGGGCTGTTTTCCAATATCATGCGTGAGCTGGCCAACAACAGTCATGATGGACCAAAGTGGATTGTACTGGATGGAGATATTGACCCAATGTGGATTGAGTCTCTGAACACTGTTATGGATGACAATAAGGTAAAGCTCAGTGACTGACTGCAGTGACCGATTGTCAGGTAGTTGTCATGCCAAGGTGGACACTCAATACTCATTCGCTTCTTAATTGCCACCTAGTATGTGCCTGTGGTTTTGCTGCCTGTGATGACTTTTCATTACCCTCTGTTATAGGTGTTGACCCTGGCTAGTAATGAGAGGATTCCTCTGAACCCGACTATGAGGCTGGTGTTTGAGATCAGCCACTTGCGCACCGCTACACCTGCCACTGTCTCCCGCGCTGGTCAGATACCTCATTCATAATTGCCACACACTGCATATAACACGGAGTACACCTGAACTAATGTTACCGTTTTCTATCATACTGCAGATTTATTTCTCTGTTTGTACAAATTAAAACACCCAATTCCTTGCTTGATTGATGTTTCTCCAGAATAGCTGTTTTCTTTTGCCTTTTCCTCCTTTTTTTTACCTGATTTGGAATCACCAGTTGTTCAATATGCTGGTTGTAAATCCTCTGATACATTTGCATGCCAACCAGTGCAACGAGGGGACCCTGGCTGATCTACCTGGCCCTACCCCCTGTGGAATAAAGCCAATTTGTTCGGCCACTGTGTGCTCCCAATAATTGGCCCATTCAGTTTCATTGTCAAGCCATAGGGCTCAGTTTTCACTCCAAGCAAGCACTTCGACTGACTGAGCCACTTGGGAGCCCCCAGAAATAACATTTTAACTAACTTAAAGGAATGACAAATCGTAAACCAGTAATTATTGTGAGTAATGCTAGTCCTTTATTATTTTTGTGTTTGTGTCTACATCATGCAATCTTCAACTTGTTGCTTATCCTCTTAGGCATCCTCTACATAAACCCCGCCGATCTGGGCTGGAACCCCCCTGTAACCAGCTGGATTGACAAAAGAGAGGTCCAGTCAGAGAAAGCAAACCTGACTATTCTGTTTGACAAGTACCTACCTGTTTGCCTCGACACCCTCAGATCAAGGTAAATCCACTTTCAGACATGTAGCTGATTTTTATTGTGCAATAACGTCAGCATAATTAGCCTCAGAGTTGTTTTTGCTACCATTAACTGAGGGCTGCTAGCAATGAAATTATTAAATTGGGGACTGCAAAAATATCAGTGCAAATGCAGCAAAGCACTGTCAAATATTGACATCCAGACAGCAAGTTAAGCTTGGAAACAATCCTTGGGCTGTACATTACTTCTGTTTTAAGCAAGAGCAAAGCAGGCTCTAACTAATCAGACTGTTGGTATTTATAACAGCATTTATTCACATACTGTTGCAATGACTGTGGTGAATTCCGTAGAGACTCTCATTTCTGTAAGTCCTTCTCCTCATGTAAACACTCTTGTGATGGCTCTACCATTCCCTTGCCTCCTGTACGAAAGAACTTTGAAAGGAAAGGGTATATCTTGTTGCCATGGCAATAGAGGAAATGGTGTGAGATCCGGTAACATAAAATGGACTAGTATGGAGACATTTGGTAGAGCATCAGAAATGAATGAAGCATTATAAAGGAATCATTATTAAGGGATCATTAGATATCGATTTGTCATTGCACTTGTTTAGACTAGGCCAAAGTACACAGTCCATAAAATCTGCACAGAGAATTAAATGAATATACATTTCTTTAAAAGAGGTGAGGAGTTTGTAGTAAAGGGATTGATTTAAATGACAGTTCAAGAACAAACATGATAAAGCAACAAGCCTTGACAGTTGCTTCTCGCAAATTACAAAAGCAAGAATGATGGGTTACCTATTGGTAAAGACAGATTAGTTAAAAGCACTCAGTGTGGTCATGTCTGTTTCCATGAAAAGACAAAAAAGATATCTTGTCTTGTAAAAGATCTTGACTGGTCAGAGTCCCAAGTTATGTTTTATATATACATATTTTTTTAGGTTTAAAAAGATCATCCCAATTCCAGAGCAGAGCATGGTCCAGATGCTGTGTCATCTTCTGGAGTGTCTATTGACACCAGAGCACACACCCCCAGATTGTCCCAAGGAACTGTATGAGCTCTATTTTGTCTTTGCTGCAATCTGGGCCTTTGGAGGGGCCATGTTTCAGGACCAGGTAGGCATACCGCTCAAATAGTAAGAACAGCTATGCACTGCTCAAGTAGTCACAGTCACTGTCATTTTGATTGGGGGTGGGACTATGTGAATGTGTAGTACCTGCTACCATCTGCATTATTCTGTTTTCCTTTTTTGATACGTTTCCATGGTACACATGCATTGTTAATGAAGTGCAGTGTTACTATCATTACATAATACAGAGAGGTTATAAATGCACTTCTGTGTTGCATGATTCTGGGATAATATTTCTGTAAAATAATATCAGTTTTAAAATTTTTTTTTTCTTAACTGTATGGCTCAATGGATACCTTACATCAGACTTAGTTCGCGGCATAGTTTTGTCTTCACTACCATGAAAAGTCTCTGCATTTGAAACTTGGGTTGTTCTCACTGGGCTCACAGGGTACTTCTGAGCAGCAGCCAGAATAACACTGTGGCTCCCTGGCAAGAACCAGGTGCTGCAGTTCAGCATTTTGAAACCTAGCAGACAAGATACTCTTAACCCAGCCATGTACCTGTCATCAGTTTATCTCTGTAACCCTTGACTTCAGTGCACACTTGCCAGGTGATGTGGATGGCATGCCAGCCATGCTCCTCTGGGACATTCTTTTTAAAACAGACATTTTTCTCTTTGTGGAAATGTTCTCAATCACCATGAAGAGGCTGTGGAAGACAGCACACAGCTGTACCCTTCATTCCAAGGTGTACTGCACTCCCTGTATATACAGCATCAGTTTATACAGTGTATCAGTTTAAAAGTAACTATTCATTTAATAATTTTACAAGGAAGGTTGGCACTGGAATGTGCTTATAAATATAAAAATTATAAATAATATTTTTTTTCCATAGCTGCATCATCTTGTGTATTTATTCTGTTGCATTAATGGCACTGATTAGCAACTGGCTACTACCCTAGCTACTACTACTCTGAGCTCTCAATGGTGGTCATCGTATTCTGAATTCTAAAGGGTAATGTTGTATTCTTGGCTCTAAAATCATTTTAAACATCATTTTAGATGAACATAAAGAGCACATCTTTGAGCTTCCATTGCATTATAGAATGTGACCCATTCTTCATCAAAATATAGCCTTCATGATAACCCTTGTATGGATAGTTGTTGTCCAAGCTCTTAGTTCAACCTGTATGTGTTAGGAAAGCAAATCAATGTGGTTGTTGGACTGTTGAGAAATGTCCTGTGGAAAGATTTATATGGTACAGAATCAAGAAGACAAGTGAACAAACTTCTTGTTTATTGACTACTGTTGTGGTTATTTTAATAAGTCAACTTAATTTTAAAATTATATATTTAAATAGATCATCAGAACACTAGAGTATGTTTGAAAAGCAAAATTATGGATTTTCTCATGTGGTTTTGTGTATATGGCAAGTTATGTTCTATTCTCCTTGCAGCTGGTCGATTACAGAGTTGAATTCAGCAAATGGTGGGTGACAGAATTCAAAACTATCAAGTTCCCTTCTCAAGGCACTGTGTTTGACTATTTCATCGACCCTGAGACAAAGAAATTTGAACCATGGTCAAAAATGATTCCCAAGTTTGAATTTGATCCAGAAATTCCTCTACAGGTTTGTAGTACTGTTTATTTTGTTGGTATACATAGATTAGAACTATTTGTATGTAGCATTAGGCTACTAACAGAGATTAATTTATTGAGGTGAAGCATTTATATAGACTGGTTTTTTATTTAGTGCTTTGAGCAGGGGTATCTGGACCTTATTTCCTTGAGTGTGTTGTTCCTTGAAAACCTTTAATTAAAAATTAGAGGCATTGTTTGTTCCTTAATATATTTTACCTGTAGGTTTGTTATAATAATTAAGTCTAGGTGCCAGTCCTAGACTGGTAAGCTCTGACGATGAATGCAATAATAGCAATAATAAGGATGATGCAAGGCAACAGTAATCTCACCTTGCAGTTAACTGTCCGCCCAACCCGTTGGGACATGCTTATGAATCTAATGGCTTTCAAAGTTTTCTAAGGCAAAAAAGACAGAGCAACAGTCGTTGCTATATTCTAAAAAAGAGGCATTACAAATAACTAGGAACTGCCTATATTTTCAATAACAATTAGCAATTCATAGAATTATAACCTTTTTGTTTACAACATGTGCTGCACAAGGCCTGTTTTACTGATTTTATTTCAATTTTCATTTATAGTTATGTGGGCCTCATTATACCTGGCACTATCCCACACAGGAGTTTTTAATCTAATATCCTCAATAATACATCTGATATGTTGATAAGCTGTCTAAAATCTGATATCTTACACCCTGAACAATATAAGAAGGTGGTTTTTGTCAGAGCCGAAAAGGAATATATACAGTGTAATTTGTGTCAATAATTTTGTCAGTAGAACTTATTCAGTACAAAAACCGGAATTCATAGACTTCATACTTGAAAGAAGTTCAGATAAGTTAACAATATGTAATTAAAATATTAACCTTCTTAAGAGAATTCTGACTAGTATAGTTTACAAAGCTCATTAGGAACTGAATGTTTTCTGAGGGAAGTGATTGAAGTTATGGTAATGAAAAAGTGAAGTTCATAAAAGAACAAATTAATAGTTTTTCTTCCTTTGACAATTTTTGTCAATAGAGAAAAAATATTCTCTCTTCCTCTTAGCAGTATTTCTTATGTTTGCATGTACCCTCCTGATGTCGTTCACACCCGCATTGTTTAATGTATACTGAGTGTCTGGATGACTCATTGTTTAGCCTTGTGCTGTTGCAGGCCTGCCTAGTGCACACCACTGAGACGATCCGTGTGCGTTACTTCATGGACCGGTTGCTGGAGAGGAAGCGGCCAGTCATGCTCGTGGGGAATGCAGGCACTGGGAAATCTGTCCTAGTCGGTGAAAAACTGGGTTCCCTTGACCCAGAGAAATACATGATCAAGAACGTTCCCTTTAACTATTACACAACATCTGCAATGCTACAGGGTGGGTGTGTCATACACTCATGTAGTTGAATTATTATTTTTACAAGCACCAATGTTACTTTTCTGAATGTGAAATAATATTACACTAATAAATCATATGCACGGTGGATTGTTATATTTTCTGGACAGTAATGTATTTTTCCTACAGGACATTTTAAAGATGGGGCTGACATATTTTGTATATCATTGCCTGATTTCTTGAGCATAGTTACCATGTTGAAGTGTTTTACAGTTCTTTTGTGTTTAAACAAAATTGCTGCCATTTGTTTTGATTTACACATATCTTGTTATAGAGTAGAATGTTGGGTGGCAGTCATTTGGACTATTTACTCAAGCGTTTGACATCTGTTGGATATTCTGTCTTCATTGTAATTACCATTATGGTTTTTAAATAATCCTAGCTGTACTGAGAAGTAGACTTCACAAAAACATTTATATTTGTTCTGCGAATTTAGTTTCTGAATTTTTATGTCAATTCACTAATTTTCATTTTTCAGAATATACAGAAGAATACACAGAATGTAACACAGATGAGCGAATCTTGCACCAGCATCTGAAAAGACAAATGTGTTGTGGAGTGGTTCAGCCAGCCATACAAAAAATATTGCACTGTATTTTTTTCCTTGAATAGGACCATGCTGTTGTTTTTCTTGTGATATAGCTCAGTGTTTCTCAATCCTACTCCTGGAGGCCCACTGTCCTGCATATCTTCTATCTATCCTTGCTCCAAACACACCTGATTAGTGTGATTAACATGCTCTTGATTAAATCAGGTGTGCTCAGCTAATCAAAAGTGCCACTGATGAGTTCAGTCAGGTAGGTAGAGCAAGGATAGATAGAAGATATGCAGGACGGTGGGCCCCCAGGAGCAGGATTGAGAATCAGTGATATAGCTGACAAACAGCAGACAGGTGTTAGGGGTTTGAGACAAGTTATATCTTCAGGACTGCTGAAGATATGTTCGGTCATGGTGTGATCTGACATCATTCTGACACAGGACTTAACTGCATTGTGTCTGTGTAGCTGTGCGGTTGAGTGTGTTCTCATTTTACTTACATTATTTTACATGCAAGCAGATGCAATGTCTCAGGGAAGTCTTTTCTGAAATTAATGGCTCAGCCTCTCAACTTGTGTTTTCCAGCCATTTTAGAAAAGCCTCTGGAGAAGAAAGCAGGGAGGAACTATGGCCCCCCTGGCAGCAAGAAGCTGATCTATTTCATAGATGACATGAACATGCCAGAGGTGGATGCGTATGGGACAGTGCAGCCACACACACTTATCCGACAGCACATGGACTATAACCACTGGTAGGTTCTTAATGCTATATGGTAGTAATAGGACATGTATTTGAGGGGTTAGATGATATTAATCTGTCAGGAGAAAGAAAACTGCACATCATGAATGAAGGTATAAGTTTGCGACAGAACTGTAAAATAAGGCCTTTATAAGAGAAAATTAAAATATGCATACTCATGCCAGGTCCTTCCATGCCACAGTCCTTTCACCTGATTAGGTCCTTTGGATCAAGCAGTATTATACATATTAAACAGCCTCCTTTTGCCATCAGTCTTGAGTAAAACCAGAGAGCATGTTTTTACAAAAACTCTGTTTTACATGTGGCCCTGTGCCACTTACAGTATTTCATGCATTATTATTTGGTACACCTATCTCCAGTTCACCAATGTCCATCACGCACAGATGTTCCTATAGATGGTGTAAAATTGTGTAACAGTTACTGTCTGCAATACAACTTCTTTTCAGAAATGTTTCATCCTACAACAATATTTGGCAGCCTTTCTGCAGATACAGTAATAGTCATTCAGATGATTTGTCATTCAGCCTTTCCTAACAGCCAATCAAAAACAGATACTTGAAGTATCTAATGTGTAACTTGATTTGATGTTATTTGTTAGGTGGCTAGACTGTCTGCACAATGCACTGAATTGAAGATTAAATCAATGCATATTGTTTATTAGAATGGGAATTACATAAGCATGTTTACAATTTGCATTTGAGATTTTGTTTTGCACCTTGGCAACATTCTTTTGCACTGCATAGATATTAGATATTCCAAGAGCAAGGATTATGCATAACTGTTCAAGCAAATCCTTTAAGATAGCACTGGAGTAGATGTACTCTTGTTGGCTGGTGGGTTCCTATATGAACTTGCTTGACTTGCTTAACTTCTTAGTATATTTTTATTTGTTTGTTTCAGTAGTTAAATTGCTTCTGCTAACACAGCATAGACACTAAATTTAATGTATTTATTTTTGATGATATTTAATGATATGAAATATTATATGTAAAATATCATATATATATTAGCTTAGTAGAAACACATCTAATTTAATCACTTACTGACTTGAATTAAAATGAAATTAAATCAGAGGAAACTTGCTGCTTTGAGCATTAAAATTGAGGCTTTTCAGAGAATAAAATCAAAGAAAAAAGATTAGAGTCATTGAGTCTCTTGGAATCATGATGGCTGCGGGGCGAACTGAGCTGTGTAACGGCGGTGAGTCACTTTCCCAGCTGAAAGAAAAAAAAAAGTTTGGTGCTTGTTGTTGCAGAGAGAACCAGTGCGTTTTGTCCCCTCAGGTACGACAGGAACAAGCTGTTGTTGAAGGAGATCCACAGCGTGCAGTATGTGTCCTGCATGAATCCCACAGCAGGCAGCTTTACCATCAACCCACGGCTGCAGGTATCTCTGAGGCATGCTCGCTTTTACTCTCGCGATTTAGCGCTATCGCTGTACTTCAGGCACACGCTCCACCGACACCGTACCCGCAGATTTCATTTGATGTTGATATTGTTGGTTATAAAGATAGGGATTTACATTCATTAGGCCGATTTACTAGATGGATGGAGAGATGCAAACAGGCAGAGAATACGGTACAACAAGAAGGTAATTTCACTTCTCTCCACAAGCACCTGGCTTCCTGCTGTGGAGTGAACCACAAAGCATAAGTTGACATTGAGCAATTGAGCACCAGAAGCTTTAGAGGTGCATTTATATATATATATAAATCTATATGTTATTCTATCTACCCAGCCATGTGCATGTTTATTGTGGTTATTACAGAGTGACATTAAAGAAAGTAATCAAAAAGAAGTTGTGTACTGTATGCATGTGTACACACACTGTAGAAATGATTGAATTTTTACTGCTCACATTGATGAACTTGTTTTAGCCTTCATGCAATTTCACAGTCGACCTTTGAGAGAATTATTAAGGCCTGCAGGTGGTGTAACCAAGTATAATTAAAGGGGGAATTAGAGTAAACAAAACCTGCGGAATGGGGTTTCAGAAGCAGGGGCCATGATAGCAGTAAGAACTGCCAGTAAATGATTAAGATAAGTGATGGCTTGAACATGACTACAGACAAAGTAGGGGTAGAGTGGACATGCGTGTTCTGATGCTTTTCTCAATGTTGTGCTGTTTGCAGCGGCACTTCTGCGTGTTTGCGCTCTCGTTCCCTGGCGCAGACGCCCTAAGTACCATTTACAGCAGCATCCTGAGCCAGCACTTGAGAGGCGATGGCTTCGGGACAGCACTTCAGAAGAGCTGTCCTCAGCTCATCCAGTTGGCTCTGGCTCTGCACCAGAGGGTGACTGCCAGCTTCCTGCCTACTGCCATCAAGTTCCACTACATCTTCAACCTCCGGGACCTCTCCAACATATTCCAGGTACAAGCAGTTGTGCACCCCCATGCCATTTACTGTTTCAGTGTCCTGATATAAAAATGTCCTGTAGGAAAACTTGATATAAAAGTCAAGGGATGCAGCTGATAAATCAATCTATTATAACCAGAGTGTCCTGAGTGTACTTTCAATTTGTGTTTGTAAAACAGTTCATAAGCATCTTTGATGATATTTGATATATTATAAACATCTGGGTGTTTGCATTAGAGATTTATGTTGAACCGTATGTAATGCTAAGGCTGTACCTAACTATAGCTAGCATTAATTAAGTGGCCCCCGGATTTTACAAGCCAGGGTGAGTAATTATTGATTTGAAATTATGACTCATGGAAAGGAATGAGTTCATGAATTTTTTGACTATAAAAGAGTGTGGTAGATCTTGAGGGTTTTAGTTATGCTTTAATACATTTAGATGAAAATCCTAATGCACCTCCAAATCTGCCTGTCTCGGGGCCACTGGGTGAGAGTTTTGTCAGGATTTCACCTCTGCAGATTCACAGGGTAGAGCTGCTCCTCCTTTAGCAGGTACAAATGCATAACTTAACATGATACTTCACAGGAGCTCTCTGTTGCAAAGAGTACATTGCAAAAGTTTTAACTCAGTCATAGATTAAGTACAGTTTGGCAAGGGTAAAACAGTCCTCCTTGAAAAAAAGACAAACAATCCTAGGGGAGAACTGAGACTTGAACTAAGGATAATTTTGAAGTGCTCATTAAAACTTGCCTTATTGTGTAACTGTCTGCAAGCATGCAATGAATAAAAATACTTTAATTTAATGATTAGGGATTAACCTTTGGGATCCCTGCCTTGTTTGAATAATATAGCCATTTTAGTCTAGGATGGCTTTTTTCCATAAGAAAACAGTCATAGAAATGTGATAATACAGCAGTTACAGCATCAGAACTGTTGCAAAACCTCTGTATGTCACAATGAACATTTCAACTTCAGAACAGGTCAGTTTTGGACACGGGCTTGTACATATTCATAGCATAGGATTTTACATTTCCATGAAAGACTTCACTCACGTTATGTTCTCCCCATTGCTTCTTCACAGTTCAGTGTAGTCATCTCTTACAACACAAACATCAGGATTACTTGCCACAGACATGGCACATACATACACACACAAACAAACACAATCACACACAATCACACACACACACACACACACACACACACACACATACACACACACACACAAGCACACATACATACATATATTGTACTTTTCTTTAGTTTATCTCTGAAAATAGAATCAATCTCCTTAAGAAGTTTTTTTAAGAAGGTTAAAACACTTTAAAACAGGATTTTTGTTATCTTTAAAATTGCTTGTCGTTATCAACAGAAACCTATGTGATATTGAACCTATTACTATCACACTTTAGATGACGTTTTGTTTATAATGTTTGATTTCCCTTAATGCTTTTCATCTTATACTTAGTTCCTTCTTCAAGACAGAATATTTATTTGAAGTAATAGCCTTATGTTCAGCAGTCATGGCACAAGTGTGTTTTTTGTATTGAATTCCACTGAATGTTTTTGTTTTTAGCTGTAGCCATTTGTTTGTGCACCCTAAAGAATGGAGTTGAATTAAATCCTGCACCACATACTTGGAACATCATTGTTGCTGCTGTTTATGTACAAGGCATACTGTGAGCAGTATGGAAGCCTATTTTTTCATTCAAAGGGAGTTACATCTGTCTACTTGTCAGTGTACTTGAGATATTTCAAATACCACAATGAGTGAAAAATACTACGATAAACTTCTACTGGTATGAGCATTTATTCCACTCACTGAACAAAAGCGATCCCTTAATAGCTAAATTGAGTAACTGAAATTGTGTATTTTGTTATGTATTGTTTTTAAGTCAGTATTATTGTGTACTTAATACTGATGTCAGACTGCAGATGAAAGAAAAGGAGGAAATGGTTAGTAAAGCTAGTTGTTTTCTTCTGTCGGGAGTCTGTGAAAGAAATAAAATGAGATGGCGAGACTCAGACACAGCTGAGAGATCTTTGAAGTAGCAGGCTTAGTTCTGCTCTGCTGATTCGGCTCTGAGTTCAACTGCCTAAGGAAAACCTTGCAAGGCAGAGCTGCCTTAGAGCAACCTCAAAGTCCTCTCCATTTAATCTAGTCTCACGAGAATTTAAAACTTTCAAGATTAGGTATATTTAAGTAAAGCTTTGACGTTCAATATCTTATTGAGAATTTTGTTGGTTTCTTCTTTGTTTTGTTTTTGGCTGTTTCCTTAATGTAAGTGGCCCATGTCCTTTATATACTCACAAAAAACCTAATTTTAAATGAGAAGCTTAAGTAATGTAATTAAATATTAAAATGCTGTTAACAAGTTTTTTCCAATAACAGCATTGGGGGTGCCTTTTCAGTCCATCTTGAAGTTTAATTTGATGAGACAGATAAATTTAAATGTTAATAAATAACGAAGGTCAGGAAATGAATTGATTGTCGACTGTCTCTGAAAATAGTGGGAATTTGTTTGCCTGTTTATGTTAGAATAATGTAAAACATGTCCACGGGGTAATTCATTTCTCTCCTGTTCTGTGAAATCTGTTTAATATATATTCAGGTTATCCTTCAGAGCTCTGCTTAGGCTCTGTTGTGGCCCAGTGCTTTTTTTTTGGCTCTGAACACCCTGAAGTTTACACTTTGTCTTAATGCTTTACTCAATCAGTAATTCAGCACCAGTGGATGTGCCTCAAGCCCAAAATTTGATTTTATATATATATTTGTAGATGTTGAATAATTAAAATCCATTTTCTCAACCGTGATCTCCTAAAATAAACAACCTCTGTCTGCCCGTATGGCTTTGTGAAGGCTGAGGGGGAGAGTGAATTCACTTGAGGAAGAGTAAGCTGTCAGGACACATTGTACCTGAAGGATAAACTAAGTCTTGGCTTGAATGTAGAGTGCTGCATTCTCCCTTGCTTCTCTAATATGACAGCAGAATGTGTTATGTATCGCATCTTGTGTGGCTAGTAGGCATCACAGCAGGGCATCTGCTGTATGTCATATTAAATGAGTTCTTCAGGCACAGTGGAAAGCCTTTCTGTTTCATTAATAGGAGACAGAATAGGGAATATTTTGTATTGAAATGCTATCAAGGTTTTTGGAAAGCCCCTCATCTGGTGGATCAACATTTGCTTTTCTGTGTTTGATGACATTAGAAGTCTGAAAAAAATAGGCAGCTAGAAAGTGATTGGAAGTTATCAAAAGAGAAACATTGTCACTTCCTCTGTGAGTGTTCTTGTTATTTCTGTAATCCACAAAACTAAATAAATCTTTCACAAATAGTTTTACTTCATTATGGATAAAGATACCCTTTACAGAGCATGCATATATTTGTAGATTTTCAAAACATTGAATGCACAAAGAATATGTTTACAATCACAAGTTTTGATTTGGCAGCAATGAAAATCAAGGTCACATAGGACGTAGGAATGTAAGGAACATAAGGACATAGGACACCTCTTCCCTGGAGACATCTTGTTAAAGTATGTGACTGTATGTGTCCCCCGTTTATCACAATGGAAAAAAGTAAATCCATGACTGTTTATTTAAAAAATGCATATACTGTATATATAATACAAATGGATGTTGCAGGGTATGTGAATTTAAAATCTAAATTCTCAGATTATTGTTGTTATCAGATTATTGTTGTTTAACTATATGAAACGAAGAGGTTAATTTAAGAAAGTAAGCTGTGGACAAAGTTGCTTGGCTTGGGGGACGTAAAAAATTAAAGCAATGTTCCAGTCCCGAGTTGCTCAGTTGGCAAGGTGCAACAAAGGCTGACCCCTGTGGCCGGGGTTGTTATGTGTTTTATTTGTCGACAATGACTGGGACAATGGTAGAACAAATTGTCTTCATTCCTCTGGGGATAAGGGTGGGGAGGTTGGCCAGGGCTTCCTAATCTCACTGCTCTCAGTTATCCTTTGGATTCATCAGGTGCCTGTGTGTTGAACGGATGATGTCAGTGATGTAGCATCTATCCAACTCATCTATGTCCACTCCACTGTAGTATGCGGTGTGAATTCTAGTGCAAATATAGCTGGCTTTTGGTGAGTTTATTGGTGCACAAATGAGGGTGTAATTTAAAATGTATGAATTTGAATGAAGGTTTTCAGATCACTTTCTTCATGCTTTGAAGTCCTGATACATGATTTTT
Source organism: Megalops atlanticus (assembly GCA_019176425.1). Classification (NCBI taxonomy): domain Eukaryota; kingdom Metazoa; phylum Chordata; class Actinopteri; order Elopiformes; family Megalopidae; genus Megalops; species Megalops atlanticus. The sequence goes on along the minus strand of CM032875.1, from coordinate 25,389,629 downwards.
TACACACTGCAGTAGTGTGAAATGACTGGCTTTTCTTTTTAGAAGCATTTTCATTTGTATTGACAGATTTGTTATGTAAGCATTTTGAATGTAAGGTTACAGCCTCTTTGTGCAAAAGTATCTGCATTTCAGAGACAGACCACAGATACTTGACTTTGAAATGACTTCCCACATAAGAAATGAATGACTTTTCATTGTGGTTCATTTTTTTGATATAACAAGTGTCATAGACACTGCATAGTTGTTTTCAGCTATGTTTGTTGTATTTGTTAGGTTTTGCATTCTTGCTTTGGGACTTTACCTTGAAAGGAAGCCCGTTAGTGTGCTTTTATCATCTGCCATCCATTGCTTTAAATGCATTTATTTACTTGTTCCAATCAGGCCCAGTACATGCTTTATGTTTACTGTGGAGTGGTTTTGCATCACTGTGCAAGATGTTTTGAAATCTTATCATTGGATTGTGTCTGTGGAACATGATTGTTCCTGGTGTTTGGAGAAAAACCCCATTTACAACAAAGCATGTTCAGCATGAGCAGAAGCAGTAGGTAGCAAGGAAGGTAATTTAACAGCAAGAAAAATTGTGACAAGAAGCAGGGCAGCAAGAAGCCTTCTGTTGTTCAATTTCTTTAAAAAAAAAAAGAGATTGAACAACCACAAATATGTTATTCTATGATGTTTTTTACCCTCCACCTATGTTAGAGTCAGACTTTGAATATATTGATTTCCGGTTTGTCTTTCACATTGCTGAATACTGTGCTAAAGTACAAAAGAGTCCTATATACAAGCTCTTATTTAGTCAAGGTTCACAGCTGATGAACCTCAGTTCACAAAGTCGCCTATTCTATATACAGAATATAGCATTTCCTATTCCATTACACTGCTTAAAATGTCTACCTTTTCAGTGAGGCTGTTGGCCTTTGTAATCATTCACAAGCAACAGTGCAGTATAGAATCTTGTGTACATTGACTTTTATGTCTCCCATTTGTTTTATTTGAAATAGTGACAGTACCATGGTATGTGTAAAGAATGAATAAAAGAATGAATAAACAAACAAATGAAGGGATAGCATACGTCAGGAGCATACATGAATGTGTTATTTCTCTGCACTTTGTGACATTTCTCAGGCACTCCTTGGTGTATTACTTAAGTCATTTTAGACCTAAAAGCTCAAATGAATGGACCAAGGAGGACATCTTATTATCCGTCGGCACCTTGTATACACACTATACATACGTTGCAATATTCCATCCTCATCATTTACATCCCTGGTCACACCAATTACTTGCACCATTTAACACTAGTCTCAGAAGACAATTGTCACCTTGCATTCAATATTGTGACTAATCGGATTGGCCTCCTGGTAAACTTGAGGTGACAGTTATTATTTGCATAAACAGTCGTGTCGGGAGTTTGCAGCATCTGTTTCATCACACACCTTCCTTCCTGAAGGAGAGCAAATAGCGCATGTGTGTTACCAGTCTTGTACCTCACAAGCTGGCGTCGTCTTGTGGTGCAGTTGAAATGGAACTGATTCCTGCGATCTTCATTTCATGCTTGGCTACCACGTAATCATCCCAATGGAGGCTGACAGGTTTAAATCTCCCAGAGGGAAACTAACCAGAGATTAACTGAGTCACCAACCCCATTCAATGCCTAATGTTCATTTAGTAATAATGATCTCATAGGTTTTGGCAATGCAAAATACAAGTATTTGCCTTATTTTGTACTGAGTACAGGTAATTGTCTTCAAACATGCATCCATTGATCCAGTTCTTTTCTCAAGACAATCTGCTTGAGAAGATTCTGTGTTAGTTTTTTTTAATGTCTTCTCTGGTTTTCATGAAAGCTCTGAATAATTATGCACGCTGTGTTCCAAAGCATACTTAAGTAAATCCTCCCACTCTGACAATTTTATTACTGAATGACATTAGCAAAACCTTCAGTTTAAACCTTCTAGTTATTGTTTATTAAATGATATTTCTTTAGATTACATCACTGTCATATAAAAAAATCAAAGGCACGTGTAAATTGACAGTATTACTGATGCGCTTTTATTTTAAGCACATACTGTAGTATTAATAAGTGTAAATGGACCATAGTTAGGGTTACAATAGCCTCACCCAGAATTTGAAGCTTCATCACCCAGGTTCAGAATCCAGTGATCCAACCTCCAGTTATGATAGAAAATCATTTTCTTACCTGGCCTGTGGTGCTCTGTATTGCTGGTGGAAATAAGATGCCCTCAAAATGTAAGCCTCCTAGTTTTGGGCTTCATTTGAATGTAATTTCTTTTTAAATGATTCAGAATCTATATATTTATTTATTTATTTATTACTTTTTACCTCAAGCCTTTATACATAATTTCAGCCTCCTTTGCAGGAACTCCTAGCACAGGCAATTTTTGTGGTTTTAAATGTTGCAGTTTTAGCTGTTGCATTTCACAAAACCCTACCCTGAATGTCAGCTTTCTCAATTTGAAAGTGTGACCTGGATGACCTTGGATGGAAAGTGACTGTTGGGACTCTAACAGATCAGAGTGTTTGGAAAGCCAGAAATCAGACAATTTACCTCTCTGAAAAAGCCAGGCAGTATTCATGGAAAGATGGCAGTATGCATGGAATAATATGTTTGCATATATATACATATATTCAGAAAATACATTGAACTTTACTTCCAACAGTCTTTAAATACAGCATGCTGTCATAACTGTTTTCATTCTTAGCTGATGATCTTGTTCTGATAATGGACAAAAAATTAACAGCAAAAAGTGAATATATAGCAATTGTACAGCTGATGCACGTTGGCATTGGTGAGACTTCCATTTGTAAATAAGCTTACACTTGATTAAAGGCTCTCTGCTTTATGCTGGTTTTGGGAGCTTCAGAGATGCATGCGATGGGGACTGGAATCTGGAGTAGCTTCTATATACTCTGTTACATTTGTACTCCATGAAAAAGCTGTTTCTCTAATAATTTGTAGCTCAACAAGAACATTTACTGTGGGTAGTCACTAGCTTTATTTGTAGCCAACTGTGTTTGTAGTCAGGTTATACCAACTCATTGCCAGCATGCAATGAAAATAATTCCTGCAACTTACCTAAAAATAAATTAATACACGGTGTAGTAATTTGTGTTGTTTTGTGTAAAAGCTGTCACTCATTTCTTTTTGTAGTTGTTTATTAAGTTGGATTGAAAAAGCCAACTTGCTTTTCTTCCTGTTTCTTTTGATCCATACACAGTTGAATGTGTTCTACAAATGAAATTGCATAAAAAGAATGGATTCTATAATATTTCTACAAAAATCATATTTGGCATAGTGTTGAAACAGCCTGGTGCTTTTTTTTAACTGAAAGCCCGTTTACACCTTAGGCAGTTAACACGCTAGCTAGCTGGTGAACTAATTCTAGCTCGGTAGCAAGCTAAGTAGATGGCTATTATTTATGATGTAGCTATTATTATTTTATTATTATTTGCCTGTATCTGTGGCTGCTGCAGCTGGCCTCTTGTGACATCAGCTGTACATGATAGAATACATGATTACACACAGAAGATCAGGGATCAAAGTGTACATATTACAACTTGTAGCTAGAGCTTGCTTTTGCGGATTGCTTGGAGTTTAATATTTGACTAGTTGTTGGATGTAAATATTGACAATATAGACTTAAATGTTGATATTATATTACTAATATTGTAATATAGGCTGTAGATATTCTAAAATAATTCAAATGTATTTTTGCTAGTGTTTTGACTTGAGAGATAGTTATTGGGGAATAGTCAGTATGTTAACAATGGCCTTGCAAAATAACCTATTTACATTAGTCGCCAGCATGAAATTATTAATATCCCATAGGATTAATTGTGATCCTGAGGTTTGTGTTTTTTTCTTGAAGAAAAGACATCCCTTGGATTTTTAATGTGCATAAAGAGTTAAAGCAGTGAGCTGACATGATACGCTTGCTAAGTAGTTGTATTCCCTAGTTATCAAGGCTATTTACAGTCATTGTAAATGGCTTTGTAAATAGTCATACTGTATTGTAGCTCTCAGCTCTCCTATATCTATGTTCTAAGGCACGATCTATTGCATGTTGGAATATTCTTCATAGCCAAGATACTTTTTCAATCAAACTTTTTAGTATGAAGTCTGTATTTTTATTTTGGTTTGTTTCAAGTTAAATTATAGTACAAATGTATTTATATACATATAAATTGTTACAAGGCTAATTGCACTCAAATTATGACTTTATTGAGACTTGAACTTTAAAAGCTATATAGCATATAAAGTGTTTGTAGATGATGGAAAAACGTGTATTTGGTTCTGTTTCATTTTCTAGGGTGTTCTCTTTTCTACAAGTGACTGTTTGAAGACTCCTCATGATCTGGTGAAAATCTACCTGCATGAGTCTAACAGGGTGTACAGAGACAAGATGGTGGAAGAAAAGGATTTTGGGGCCTTTGATAAGATGCAGTCTGATATGGTGAAAAAGTTTTACGAGGTGAGAGTTCTTTGAAGTTTTGGAGAGAAGACACACATATATTGACACACCCTGAGAGCTAGAAGTCATTAAGCTGCAAGAACTGTTTCTCTGGCTGGACTTCACTGACCAGAGCAACTCAAGGAAGGAATGCTAATCAGAAAGAGCCTGTCAGGACCAGGGCTATCAGTCCAGCATATTGGAAAACATTCTAATGGTTTTCTTTCCAGTGCTCCTGGAGTTTATCACAGGGAGTTCATGCTACAGTGGGAAAGCTGACATGCTCTTCCCTATCCACTCGTTCTCTGTAATGCAACATTCAGCCATCACCGATCCTACACCAGTGTAGCCATACCTACCTGTCATGTCAAGTTGTATAATGAATAAGATGATGGGTGGAGAAAATGGGGACATCTTGTCCTCTGGAAAATATATAGGGGAGAAATTACAATATAAGTGAAATAATAATGTGAACATGGTAAATACAGTGTAATGCTAGATTTTAAATGAGGGATTGAATTCAACAGTTTAAGTAAAATATCTGTTATTATAATCAAACTGTGTTTCACATAAATTATGGGGGAAAATATTTACCAATATAAATACATTTGCAGTTACTTGATTTTTTCTCTTTTTCTTCATTTCCTTTAGGACATAGAAGAGACCCTTGAGGAGACTAAGGTCATGAATATGTACTGTCACTTTGCCTCTGGCATTGGAGAACCCAAGTACATGCCAGTACAGTCATGGGAGACCCTTAACAAGACACTTCTGGAGGCCCTTGACAACTACAATGAAGTCAATGCTGCTATGAACCTTGTACTCTTTGAGGATGCCATGTCTCATATGTAAGACCCCCTGCCCCACTTTGATGTTGTAATGATGACCATGTTCATGACCTTGATGATAATGATTGCTCCATGGTGAAATTCATTCGTATCCTTTATGACTTTTATCCATTTTACACTAAGAAGCGTTTTGATTCTCATGGTCAGATTCAGGGAATTGGGGGTCTTTCCGATGGCTAAAGCCCAGGGGGACACTTTGTCCAGACAGGATCAGAGGGATGTGTTCATGTGTTTGGGGGGTGAAAGGAGAAGAGCATATGGTGGCATTTGTTAACCATCTGCCCCATGTGGTATAGGATATTAGAACTTCACTTTTTTCCATCTTATTCACTTTATGAATCTGTACACAGCTAGAAACTTAACCTGTGAAAATAAGAAATGTAAAATGTGGGCTTAATTAATGTGACAGCTGTAATGTTTAAAAACACCCTCAACAGTCCTTGAGGTAAACATATCCTATGTGACCCAGTATGCCCAGTCCAATAACAAGACAATTCACTGATGGCATAGTTAATATACCATTTGCTGTATAATTTCTGTCTAAGGGTTGAATGTTTTCTCTTTCTTTTTCTGTGAATACTTTTTCTCCTCTGCCTGGTTTCACTTCTCCTTCTCACTCACACTTTCACTTTTTAATCTTCTTGTGTAGCTGTCGCATCAACCGCATTCTGGAGTCCCCCAGGGGGAATGCACTCCTAGTGGGAGTGGGTGGCAGTGGTAAACAGAGCCTGACAAGGCTTGCGGCCTTCATAAGCTCCTTGGAGGTGTTTCAGATTACTCTGAAGAAAGGCTACAGCATCCCTGATCTAAAGGTAGGGCCCTGTGTAATGAACAAGTATTGGTGACACTTTCTGGCTACACTACCTCATTATTAACACCCTACCCAATTGCAAAATCTTATTAATTCTGTTTGATAATCTCCAGGCACATTTATGTGAGAAAAGTACCTGAATTTTGTAATGTTTGTCATTATTCACGTTACATCATGGTTTTTCCAGCTCTCATTTGTTTGAATGTAGTAAAAAAGGCTAATTAGACAATTAACCAACAAAGATACAGTAAGAGCCCTCAGCAACAGAGACAGGACAGTGCAGCACGTAAGCTTGTACAGTGTGGAAAATAACAAGACTGTGATAATTTATGCATCTTCTAACAAGTTGGATTCTAGAATTACAGCAGAGTTTTATTTATTCTTTTGGATGCTTGTTACAGAGTGATTTAGCAGCACTGTACATCAAAGCTGGGGTGAAGAATGTTGGCACTGTTTTCCTGATGACTGATGCCCAGGTGGCAGATGAAAAATTCCTTGTTTTGGTCAATGACCTCCTAGCATCAGGTAAGTGCACCCACATATGTTAGTATAGTGACACCAAAACCTGTAAACTGGCTTTGAAACAGTGGTACTAACCTACCATTAGTCATCTCATCATGTACAGTGTGCTGGCTTTGGTTGTCAGAATCTCCAGATGAAAAAGAATAGTTTTGGCTTCACCTGTCTTGACCCAGAGTGGGTCTTTCAAAGTCCATAACTTCAATATTTTATGTGCATGTACCCCTTCTTTAATTACTATTCTGTCTATGAATTATGCATTGACATGCATATATGCACTGAGCCCCTTAAGTGAAGAAACATGCGAAGTACTGATGTTCAGATGTTCTCATGGAAGCCACACACAGTGCAGAGAGAAGCAAAAATAAGGCTGGAGTCAGTTCAGCTGACATCTGCAGGGAATGCGTTATGCCTCAGGATTGCTGGAGATTACAATTTACACACAGAGCTTAAAAAGTAACTTGGAGGCCAGGAAGTCTCCTCCTTGATTACAATATGGTGACATGTATGCCATATTGCAGAGAAGAGAAATGCTTGCAGAACTTAACTTTCACAACCAGGCCAGTTTAAACTACAACATTTCTTTTGCCTACATCAATGTAACTGCACACATACACACAAGAGATTTTAACGTTGTGGACAGAGATGCTACAAATATGTATTTTAACTGTTACATTACTCATTGTTTTGAATCATTTTGCGGTATATGATGAAGGTTGTGGTAACAGTACACCTGTATGTGGCATTACTCAGTTTGAATCAGACCATGTCAATGTAAAACCACAGGTGAGATCCCGGATTTGTTTCCTGATGATGAAGTGGAAAATATCATAGGAAGTGTGAGGAACGAGGTCAAAGGCCTTGGGCTGATGGACAGCAGGGAGAACTGCTGGAAGTTCTTCATTGATCGCGTGCGCAGGCAGCTCAAGGTGAGGCTGTTACATGTGCGGGCAGTGCTGTGTATATTGCATGTGCAATGCATTTCAGCTTGCCAGGATCCACACAGCAGGCCAAAGCTAGTGACAGGTGAGGTGTAAATATTACATCGAATATTTCATTTGTTGCCCAACAGTAGTAACTGGAACATGTAAATGGGAAAGTCAGTAAAAACAAAGTCCTTTGTTCATTGTAACTCTAACAGTTGGTCTATTGAGAAGGGGTGTCCAGGTTGTTAAATTTTCTCTTTGAAAATTTGTTTTGAATTTCAGATGAATGAATTGAATTTTGGTAGTTTATTTGTAACATGACATCAGTGTACATTTTTCTTCACTACTTTAAAGCAGCAATCATTGCTTTTCACATATGATCTTAATTTAATAGAACAGCTTTGAAATAAACAGTTGTGCTGATACTTCCTCCAACAACGGAGTGGAAAATGAAAAAAGATAGCTTCAAAGGCCAGAGCTATATTTTAACATGTAGTGAATTTGTGGCTCCTGTTCCTCTTATTAGGAAGATGTGTATGCACTGTACTGTATGTGCCATCAAGAAAAAAAAAAACAAAAAAACTATGGCTTGCCATTATGAGGTCAAACTTACAGATGATACCCATTATTTTTCCAATACATTTGCCTAGCAGATGGTGTTATCCAGAACATTTTTACATTTGTATATTGATACTTTTGGATATCTGGAGGTAATCTGGGTTAAGTTTGTTACCCAAGGGTACAACAACATTGGCTCAATGCTTTGTTGAATTACATTGCAGTGGCCATTTGTCTTAGAATTGTAAAATATAGAATTAGACAGAAATGAAAGTTTTTCTGAGCATGTAGACGAAAAAAAGGAAGTAGATTACACATACACTTGATATGTACACTTAATGCAGACGACTTCATATGAAGGTCTTTTGGTAATACTGCAAGTGTTTTGACAAAACTCACACCATTTTTTAAAGAGAGATGGATTAGGTTCAGTCACAAAGCCAATTAGCACATGGCCAGAGACTGAAGTCAATCTACACTATAAGGCTCTGTTCATTACAGGTACATTTTGTCTGAACTGTTGATCCATGAATTTCTAGAATATTTGAAACAAGTTGGCACCACCGGGCTTAACACATTTGTGTGATCTTATTGAAATGTGAAATTTAACTGCTGTTCTCACACTACCAGGAGAATTAAAATGGACTTTTTAAAATAAATGCATAACGAATGAAGGGTTCCAGGAGCCTGTGCTCAGCCCAAATGAATGCTTCTCTCCCTTCCTCCCTCTTCCATTGCTTGTAGGTTGCCCTGTGTTTCTCCCCTGTTGGCAGCAAACTGAGGGTTCGTAGCAGGAAATTCCCAGCAGTGGTCAACTGCACAGCCATCGACTGGTTCCATGAATGGCCTCAGGAAGCCCTTGAATCGGTCAGCTTACGCTTCCTCCAGGAGGTGGAGAACATTGAGGTTTGTGGGCATGCAGTCAAACCTGTCACATCTGACCTATCCGCCTGTGTCCATGACAGCACCCGCTGCTGTCAACAGAAAGCCAGTTGTGAAAAATTAATGCCAAATAAAACAATCTTGCTTTTTCTGGTTGGTGTTGTGTGGGTGTTTTGTAGACATATATTTGTCAGATAGACAAAATTAATGATTTTTGGAGGAATTGCAGGAAGTAGAATGCTTATTATTAGCTAATGCAGAGTCCTTGATCTGTATTTTTGCAAATTCAGCCAGAGGTAAAGGACTCGGTCAGTAAGTTCATGGCTTATGTTCATACCACTGTGAACAAAAGCTCTAAAAGCTACCTGGCCAATGAGCGTCGCTTCAACTACACAACGCCCAAGTCCTTCCTGGAGCAAATTAAACTCTACCAAAACCTGCTGGCTCTGAAGAGGAAGGACCTGACCACCAAGATGGAACGCCTGGAAAATGGCCTACAGAAACTTAACAGCACTTCTGCTCAGGTATGTAAATGAATTGTTCTGCTCCATTGCAATTCTACCCATCCACCTTTGTTGTTTCCAACTTACTGTACATAATTTCTTCTTGTACATGTCTGTGTGGCACTTTGTATATACATCCGTCTCTCTGTCTCAGTCATGTATGTCATGCAGCAGTGTGGTGTAGTGGTAAGGAGGAAGGCTTGTAACCGAAAGGTTGTAGCTTTGATTCCCCGCTGAGGCACTGCTGTAGTACCCTTGGGCAAGGTACTTAATCGAAAATTGCTTGATTAAATATACAGACGTATAAATGGATAAAATTGTTACCTGTGCAAGTCGCTCTGGATAAGAGTGTCTGCCAAATGACAATAATGTAATGCAGTGCTCTTTGCCATGCCCCTGTTCAGCAGTGTCATCCTCTTCAGCTTTCAATACATGCATTTCATTTGGACCATGGAAATATTAAATCAGGAAAGGTTTCCATTAGAGACTGTTTACTTCATATTGATTATTCTGTGCACATGTTCATATTTTGTCTGTGGTCCCAAGTTTAAGAACATAGGTTTCATCAGAAAAGTGGCATGATTTTTATCTTGCTAACAGTTAAGTTATTGATGCTTCATCTTTACATGTTCCATATCTCAGGTTTTGTGGTTTGTACTTTCCCTCGGGTCATTATTACAGTGCTCTCAGCTGCAAAATATATGTATATATAATAGCTGATTGTGCTTGCTAGGAACTCTTGAGTGCAGTGCATTTGTTGTTCAATATCCTTTGCAAAGTGGCCTCGAAAGAATTGCCTTACTGACGTCAGCAACTTTTCTGTGTCTCAGAGTACATTGTTTAGGTTTATTATCCCCCTGTAAATCTCTGTAATAAGTCCAGAACATAGACACGTCTCAGCTGTATTTCTTCAAGGCGTACCTGGTTGCTTTGGAGGTCAGAAAACGCATCTGTTTGAAATGCATAATTGGGAAAAGAGAGCAGACATTAATGCATGTGCTTACTGCAATTATGGGGAGTGAAAAATATCCTCTTCTCTTTTCTTTAGCCACTGTGATTTAGATGAGGGAGGAAGCTGAAAAGAGGCCCTGAAGTCTGCTTTCAGGTGTGACTGGTTAATAATACTTCATTTATTGAGATGGGACCAGCTGTAGAATAGCTGGTATGCTCTGAGAATATTCAGTCCATGTTCAAGCATGCTGCCAGAGTTTCAGAGATCAGGAAACACATTGTAAAACAGATAGTGAAACCTAAATCAAGTGAAAGTTTATTTCAGTTTTTACTTTGTGGATAGCAGTGACTAATAAATAATTGATGCAGAGTTAAAGATGAACAACAGTGTGTGTGATTTTGGCTTTGATAATGACGTTGAAGAGGAAACAGGAAACCACTGTTTATTCTATAGCAATTCTATAGCATACAATATATTGTATAGTATAGCAGTATAGTACAGCACAATTTTCTGATCATTATTCCTAAGCCATTTAGGATTGTTTCTCCAGTGCATTGTGAATCATTGTCAATCTGTTTTAATGTGTTAAGAGTGGGATGCTCCGAAAGGACCAAGATAATATATTTTTAATGGCAGAGGGTATTTATTTATTGATTCCTCTGTTGCCTCCTACACAAATTAAAGCTGGGATAGTCGGTTTAGAGACATGTGACCCTAGAGGCACATTACCATAGAACCACTTACTCTGTGCTTTTCAGACCATAATGGGCATGACAGATTACCTTCCCTGATATTAACATCTGAAAGTTAATTCCATTTCACTCTTTATGGACACTTGAACAGAGTTATACTGTGGAATTCCATGAACTGAAATGACGGAAAGTTACATTCAAGTTAGATAAGTGTCAATGGCTGTTTGTGTATTAGGTTGACTTGAATGATCATCAAATTGCCAGTACTTAGCAAATAATGAAGAATACATTTTTTAAATGAGATTTTGTTTGTTCTAGGTTTCTGAAGCTAAAATCCAAACCAATCCCATGAGTGTTCTATTTAGATTTCCCTTTAGGGCATTTCCTGTAGGGGATGTACTTTTTATGGATTTGCAGGGAAGTGAGGTAACAGATTTGAAGCCAGATCGTTGTTCATGGCAATAGCATACAGTATTCAAAGTGCAGCTCTGTATGTAATAATTGTACAAACAATAATGAGCATACAGTCAATTAGTGCAGCACTTACATACATGATCCCTTCAACATGAAGCAGTCTGGCATTTCATTTTTGCAGACAGGACCTGTAAGACTATAGGTTTGGATCCATTCAGAAAAAAAGACAAGAATGCCTGAAATGTTCCCCAAAGATGTGCTCTTTTGACTGTTTGTGTAGGTGAAAGCTGCCTTGATGTGATTTGTTCTGTCAAACTAGAGTGCTGTGTACCAAACAAGAGACTTGTTAATAAGAACCACACCACTGGAAAGATGCTTGTTCCTGTTTATTTATTTATTGTGTTTATCTTTGAATTTATTGTTTGAATTAGCAGAAAATAATACTTTGTGCCTTGCTGTTGAAAAAGTAAAATTTCAAGCAGTAACATTTTCAGTTTGGTTCAGCCAAGGGAATTGCTGAATAGGGAATTCAGTGTGAAAACTGATCATTGACATGGAGGTATTTTTTAATATTCAAGATGTGTTTACCAAATACTATTGTAATCATTATATATGTCCCTAATATAAAACGAGTTTCAGGCATCATACCTTCTGACATCTGCTTTTTATTTTCTCACAGTTCAATATGAAGTAGATGTTGATGTAAAATGTTTAGATGAATCTTTCCTGGCATTTTTTGCTTTTTATTTTGTCATTTAATGAGATGCCAATTATGACATCAACATCACTTACAACTTTCAAAAAGAGGTGCTAGCTAGAATGATTTTCCATTGGCAGCCATGGCATTCCACCATCTGCTACAGTGCTACTGTCAGCAGTGTGAGCACTGTGGATTTTGATTTTGATCAATCACACAACAGAATGTCATATTCCCAACAGTTTCAATCAACTTATGAATAGAGTACTCCTGCTTGGAGGGCAGGGAAACCATGGAATGCTCTGAACTCTATGACCATATTCAGAAAGTGTACTTTCATCATTTAAAGCAAAATACACTGATGTAACTTGTGCTGTTTTTCTGATGTTTCCAAATTCTTATCATTAAGGCATGAAACAAAAAAAAAAATCAGATCAGAAAAAAGACAATTACCCAAGAAATTCCAGACTGACTCCACACATCTTTGGTTGCATTAATTTTAGGCAAAGATATCTTCTTTAAACAAATGTAAAGATATCTTCTTTAAATGAATGTATATTTTTAGCAAATATGAGCAATAATTTTTCAATGCAGCCATCCTCAGATGATTCCATATGTTTTAATTTAAATAGGCTGTATGGTAAAATAATGAAGTATCAATAATGCAGAGAGTTTCCACACTTAAGAATTCATATTTACTGTTTTACTTTCCCTTCTGGGAAGTCCGCCAGTGTGAGAATGTATGAGCTGAATTTGAATATAAATATTATCATTATTTCTAAGCTTCCATTTCTGCTTATATAGGATGACTTGTCAAATATGTCATTTTATAGCACAGCATATTTCTTTACTAATGTTTAATGGGGATTAAAATGGTTCTTCTGGAATTTTAATGGTAGTGCAAAAGGGAAAAAAGATTAAAGTAGAATGTTCTTCCTCAGTGTTGGTTTGTGCAATTATAACTGCATCTGTGGCAGCTCCTATACATCACTTTAATTGACCACATGATAGCAGCTTGATTTTGTGAGCATGGTGGAATTGCACTGTGTTACTATACTGTCCAAAAGAAACATTAGTTCAAACCAGAAGTCTCACATCCTCTGGGTTAATTAGCCCATGTGGAAATTAAAACATATCACAATGATTTCTCATGTGCAATCATATTTCGTGTATGTATAATCCTTGCTGGAGGGTTCTTTTCAGAAACTTTGCAACACCTGTTTGTCCACACCTTCCATGTTTGAGAACTCTTTTCTTAATTACACTACTATTAATATTACTACTGTTATTATCATTGTTATGGGGCCATACACCTAATGTTGTGTTATTCTTCAGATTTTTTTTTGTTCTTCCACCCTTCTGGAAAATGGCTGTAATGTCCAGTTCACAATAAATTGAAAATCCACATTTTGTGATTCATCAAGATGATGTCATCGGAGATGCATCTATCCTGCATTTGCACCATTGTGGTGCAGTGTGGGCCTTGTGTGTAAAACATTGGCTACTTGAGAGTATATCAGAGGATTGCATTTGTTGGCACTTTGGCTCTCCTTGTGTGACTACAGGGGGAACTGCAGAAAGCTATATGTAGTGCTATTAGTTTTTGCAAAAAAGATGAAAAAGGGGGAAAGGGGGAAGTATTGTGCCATTGGCATCTAGTCACATGTGGAATTATGTGTATGCAGACTCCACCAACGCACTTACTATAATAACATTTTGATGTGGGTCATTAAAATACAGTTATAACGAGCTTTAAAAATCATAGTCTTGACCTCAGCAATTATTGTTCCCAAGCATACTAGTTTAGTCTCACTCCAATGATTGTTAGTATCCAATAATATGAAATTAGTCATTTGACATCTATATCATTTTCCTTAATGGAAATAAGCATGATTTATTGTTTATACTTCTTGCATTGCAATGATTATCTGACATTCACTTGCAAAAGAAGGTCTTTGTTATTATATGAGCAGAGGTTAGCAGTAATGGACCGATAAAATTCAAAAGGTTTGCGTGTAGAAAATGATGTTCTATTTCAGAAATATACTATCCATTGTCATTAATCATGTTTAACCTCACCATTGTTTTTGTTGTTGTTTTTTTCAGTTAAAAATCTATTGCCGCTTTTAGAGGAAAAACACATCACTATGACTAGATAATCATACTAAAAACAAAAGCAGTTGTGCTGTCATTCAAAAAGACACAAGAGATGCAATTAGAAGATAATGACTAATTAATTTGTGTATATAATTCACTTGTTGATTGCTTTTTTAGATGTAATCAAAACTAACTTTAGAAGACAAACTGTATTACTAAAACGTCCATTTAGAACACTAAATTAAGCCAAAAGTGAATAATTCAGTTGGTTGTTAAATAATCTACTTCTTATCTACTATGGATTCCCTTCTGTTTTTCCACAAAGGCAGTAATTTGTGTCATTAATTTGCTTTAAGGTGTTTTCCTCTTGTGAGTATTTCCTTCCCCTTTGAACTTTCACAGGTGGATGACCTCAAAGCCAAGCTGGCTGCCCAGGAAGTGGAACTGAAGCAGAAGAATGAGGATGCTGACAAGCTCATCCAGGTGGTGGGAGTCGAGACAGAGAAGGTGAGCAAGGAGAAGGCAGTGGCTGATGAAGAGGAGCAGAAGGTGGCGCAGATCGCTGTGGTGGTGAGCGGGAAGCAGAGGGACTGCGAGGAGGACCTGGCCAAAGCTGAGCCTGCACTGGTTGCTGCACAGGAGGCCCTCAACACTCTCAACAAGGTGAGGGGCTGGGGCCTGATGAGCCTTCTCTACCTCATGCCAGGGTTAGTTTACACATTATTGAAAGGCTTTTGAAAGTACCTGTCGACTCAAGTACCATTCCACCTGTCCAAATACCTACCACATTTGTATCTGCTGGCTGATTTTGTAATGGTTTATGTAGAGAAATTTCTTGTTTAAATAATCATTGCTGTAGCAGTGTTGTCTGATTGAATGATTTAAAGGTGAAGTTCAGTCAAAAGCCATAATATATATTTTGTACAGTGTGCATCAAATACTCACACTCACTAATACTTGATCGACCATGGTACTTCCATTTTTATGCTATCGTCTAGAAGTGATAAAAGGTTGACAGGTTTCACAACAACAGCAAGGAAACAGCTTTATACTGTTTTCCATCTCATATTGTGCGTTAGAAATCATATTTTAGTGGTGGACATCAGTAAATGATGCATATACACCTTTTTAAATGATTGATTCTCACCAGTCTTCTCCATCAAAGGACTGCAAGAGGTGTGAAGTCCTTTCTTAGGATAAACATGCCATTTAGAGCTTTGAAAGGGATCTTACCTGGCTCTGGCTCATGATATTTCAGAAGTAGCATTCTTGCAGTGCATTGTTATTGGTGCACCGTGAGGATGTAGAGTTATTATTTAAGATGACTGTTTCACGTACAGTGCTGTCTATATTTATCTATGCAACTGATCCAACTTGAACAAAAATGTAATACAAAGAAGATGCACATATGGGATCATTTTTCATGCTTAAAACATGCAAATACAGCAAATTCAGATATTTAAAATAATATATTTTATTCTAGAAAACACAAGACTCACATTTATTCATGTCTACAAGTACACATTAATAAAATACAGCAACTGTATACATTTTGGAAGTTAAATGTTTCTTAAACCAAAGGCTTCCTATTTCCCCTGTGTATCAACAGAAGTAACACTGTAGCGAAGGGAGAGAGCAGTCACCCCACCTGGCCTCAAACCCAGGTCTACGGGGTACCAAACTGCAACTTTGACCACAACGCCAAAGAGCCAGGCTCATTGGTATGGTAGTCAGAGCGCATACTCAACTGCAGTGATGGCACTCCGTCACACTGCCTTCCCCTTCGGGAAGCGCGCCCATGCGCTTCACGCACAGAGGCGTCCCTCGCACATTCCCCCACTGTACTTCTCCCATCCCAGGGTGCCCCACTCACTCGCGCTTCACCCATCTCTGGGGTCCCTCAAACTGGGGTCAACCTAACCTGGGGGTCCCTCATACGGCTCACACACTGGGCACGCCTCCGATGGCCTTGCGGCAAGCCATCCCACTCTGACACCATATGTAGCGAAGAGAGAGAGCAGTCACCCCACCCGGCCTCGAACCTGGGTCTACAGGGTACCAAACCTGCAGCTTGACCACAACGCCAAAGAGCCAGGCTCGTTGGTATGGTAGTCACAGTGCACACTCAACCGTAGTGATGGAACTCCGTCACAAACACAGAAGAAATTAATTAGTTGAATGCATTATCAAGGATAAGATCAGAGAACTCTTCAGATAATGCAAACAGACTGCCATTGACCTCCACAAATTGTGAAATTGCTATAAAGGAATTCACAGAAGTTGAATGTAACACTTTTCGCTGTAGTGTCTGTTAGTAAGAAATGTAAGGCTAGTGGTATCATGGCAATCCTGCCAAGAAGTGTATCTTGCATTCACATGCTACCAGACAAGTGGTTTGGCAGGCAACCGTAAATCCACAGGCAACAGTTGGAGAACTCCAAAACAAACTGGCATTTTGAGGATACATTTTCTTACATGATTGTGGTGTTCTTGTCTTGGTTGCAAGGAAGAAACCTTTTCTGAAGGCAAACCACAAAAAGGTGTCCTACATTTGGCAAATTACATCTAAATGCCCAGGAACGTCGCCCAGGAATTCTTCCCAGGAACGTCGGCTAGCATTGCCATCCCTACACACAAGGCAATCTTAGTCCAGACTATTCTCACATGTAGTTCCCCGCTGGTGGAACGAGCTACCTTATGCCATAAGAGCAGGGGCGTCCCTCTCTATCTTCAAGAACCTCTTGAAGACCCAGCTCTTCCGAGAGCACCTCCTCTCCTAAACACTACTTACAACTCCAACACAATTCCATCTCCGCGCACTTTTTGCCTCGCACTTTTTTTTTCCTGTAACTATTTGTTTGTTTTCACCTTGTTCACCTTTGTTTTCTACTTTCCTTGACTTACTTAGTTGAGTTTAGTTGTTTTAGGTTGCACTTAAAACTTACTCTAAGGTCTTCTACACTACTGTAGCTTGCTTGCTGTTCCTCACTTGTAAGTCGCTTTGGATAAAAGCAGCTGCCAAATGACCTAATGTAATGTAATATAAAATGCATATCTGGTCTGCTCTACAGTGTTATGGGGTAAAAGGTGTAGTTTATGTTGAGGAAACAAAAACATGCTTACTGTGAAATATGGCTGGGGATGTATTTTTGTGTTGATGTTTTTGGGGTTGGTTTGCATCTACAGGCCCTGGAACCATTATTAAGATATAGGGAGTCATGAACTCCAATGTGTACCAGGGCATTTCGGTTGAAATCTGGTTCCCTCTGCTAGGAAGCTCAAGTTTGTCCAAAAATGGACATATCAGATTGATGATAATCATTCAGAGTGTTCATGCAAATCTACAAATAAATGACTCATCTAACACAAATTAAATCTTAGCTGGCAATCTCAAATTTTAGACTTCAGCGCAATCTAACATTTGTGGTTTGAACTCAAGGAACCTCACTGTATGTACCAGTAGCAAGAAAACATTTGATAAAAAATGTTGTATTCATGCTGTAATCGCCAGCTAGTTTACTTGGGGAATTCAAAATTATGTATTGTTTTACTGCAGGGATTTAACATAAATACTTTATTTTTAAAATATAAACATGAAGGGCTGTTAAAAAAACTAATCTCTTTTGCCCTTAAGACTAAGTAGGGAATGAATTCAACCTGTCCCTGATTGTTTTTTTCTTCAATTATGATTTACAGTTTCCCAAGTGTTAAGATTACCACACAGAGGAACAAGACATTTTCCCACAATAAAACTCAGAAGGCCCTCACAGACTAATGAAACCACCAGGGGGTTTTCACAGCTCTCTGTCTGACGGAAATGCTGCTGCAGCCTTCAAAAGCACTGAACAACTGACACCTCTATTAAAGTGCTCCTTTCAAAAGAAGCTAATTAATAAGCCTCCTGATGCTTTTAAATGTTGCTATTAAATTGTTTATTTTATGCATCCCTCCAGAACAACTTGACAGAGTTGAAGTCCTTTGGTTCCCCCGTGACTGCGGTCACCAATGTGACAGCTGCCGTCATGGCACTGATGGCCCCTGGGGGCCGCGTCCCTAAGGACCGTAGCTGGAAGGCGGCCAAGGTGATGATGGCCAAGGTTGACAGCTTCCTGGACTCCTTAGTCAACTTTAAAAAAGAAAACATCCATGAAAACTGCTTGAAGGCCATCCAGCCATACCTGCAAGATCCTGAGTTCCGCCCCGAGCTTGTAGCTGCCAAGTCCTATGCGGCTGCAGGTCTCTGCTCCTGGGTTATCAACATTGTCAAATTCTACGAGGTTTACTGTGAGGTTGAGCCAAAGAGACAGGCCCTTAACAAAGCCAATGCAGAACTGGCTGCTGCCCAGGACAAGCTGGCCACCATCAAGGCCAAAATCAATGTAAGTAAAAATGCTATCAATTCCAAAAACAGTGTGAGTTAAATGTCATCAGCACCACAATTGCTGCAAGTGAAATGCATAAAATCTAAGACCAAAGAGGATCTAATCCATGTTTCATGGAAATGTTTAATTTTTCTTATCTGTTTCAAAATATAAAAATACATTATTTCACAGAAATAGTAAATTTTATCCCATAGGTAATCCTTTTTCACAGAGTTTTTGGAGAAATTTACAGATTGGCAGTCTTTCTTCCCCAGTGATTTTAATGAATCTGAAATCCACCACCAATTAATTGTGTTTCCCATATGGTAATTATAAATGTATGCCAAAAAACCTACATCAGAGAATGATAATTTAGTTTCCTAACTATGGGAAATCAATGGCCATAGTTGGTTTCTTTTGCAAAACACCTCTGTTTGATCGTTGTCATGTAATGAGCATTTAGATCCCTTGAAAGTTTTTGCCTTTTATTGCTTCTCTTCTTAACAACCCCTACTCCTCTCTTGTGTCTGACAGCACCTTAATGAGAACTTGGCGAAGCTGACAGCAAAGTTTGAGAAAGCCACGGCTGACAAACTGAAATGCCAGCAGGAAGCTGAGTCTACAGCACGCACCATTTCTCTTGCCAACCGCCTGGTGAGCCTCTCTGGCAGAAACCACTGACATTCACCTGGACCATGATAAGTCCACAATAAGCTTGAGATCATACATAGAAACATCTGTTGGCACATTTGATGGCCCCCAGTTTTGAAGATTATACATTGCATAAAGTCCTTGTATGGTTTGGCATTAGAGGGAATCATTTCAGTCCACAAGTCAGAACAGAAAGCTGAAAATTGCTCTTTTCCTTTCTCCAGGTGGGAGGGCTTGCATCAGAGAATGTTCGCTGGGCTGAAGCTGTCAATAATTTCAAGAATCAGGAGAGCACTCTCTGTGGGGACGTGTTGCTGATCACAGCCTTTGTGTCTTATCTGGGTTATTTCACCAAACGCTACCGCCTAGAGTTGATGGACAAAACCTGGAGGCCTTATTTAACCCAACTCAAGGTTAGCTAGAAGAGTATTAACTAGAGAGAAATGTTCTAGCCCTGTCTGTTTTACAATGGTTTAGTTTATGTGTAAAACTTGAGGTTTCCCTTATCTTTTAAGAAGACATAAGGCAAAATAGACAAGAATTTGTCACTGGCAGCCCCACCTACTCATGTTTATTAGGTTAATTTATATGATGAACTGTGAAGTCTGGATGATGCTAATAGTTGTTTCATAAGACAGCAGTTAACATGTTTTTCAGTTTAATTAAATTAAGCAGAAAGTCTCAACCAAATAGTGTTTAAATATTATGGCAGAAAATTCTGATACATATTTAATGTAAATGCCAAGCAAAGTACATAACACGCTGCTTCATTAGTTTAGCAGTTAACACTTTACAGTTGGCTAGGTTTTAATTTATTTTTCATTTCCAGTGATTAAGGTCTGATAGTTTATTACCTATTGTTTTCTGCTTTCAGTTATCTGCAAAAGTGAGGCATGACATGGTGTGAAAGTATAATTCGGCCTTGAGAAAATTAAAATGTCAATAAAATCATCCTCAGAACATGAACTTTCACTAAAAAAACTTTTTTTTAAAAATTTGATATCACCCCAGAATGAGTAGCTGCTAAATAAATATTTTAACTCATCTGGTCATTCAATCACTAAGCAGTCATCTCTTAACTTTTGGGTATTGTTAATATAAGCATATGTTATAAGCAAATGTTATAACAATTACTGCTACCACTGTAATCATTATTGTTGTTGTTCCATAATAATGGATATAAAAGATTCCATCTCTCTGTACTACATCTATTGGGTGATTATACATTATTCAGTGCATTGGGTTGATATTCTGTTCTTTTCATTCAGGTGGGTATCCACCCCCCACCAACCCATGCCATGTGTTTTTTTAGTCTGACAGAGAATCATTGTTCATGTTGCAGCCTGTTCAATAATGGAACAGTTAGATTGACTGTAGCATGCCTTTCATATTCAGACTTTTTTGGTCTCTGTATAACAATCAGTCATAGCATATTGACACTTCTCTGGCCTCTGGCATGAGTGAAGTTACAGAAGTCATATTTATAAATACCCCTTTGCAATGGTTCAGGAATCATTATACAGTAGGATCAAAGGTAGATCAAGGTATTTTGGCCCTGTCAGACCGGGAACTCTTGTTGCTCCATTCCTGGCACCAAAAGGATGCGCCTAACATCCAACAGTGCTTGCCTCCTGGTGTGCTGTCGAAATGTAGTGTGAAAAATAGTCACAGTAGGCTTGCATGTTTATCGGAGGACTGCAGGCGCCGTGTCCTGTGCTCCTGTATGGGTTTGGTGTATCTTTGGTAACAACCTTAAATTCATAATTATTGACTTCTAATATGGGTAAGAAAGGAGGGAAAATGCAAATAATAATTAGCTAGTGTCTGATATCACAACAGGAAAATACATTTTTTAATTGATTGTACTATAAAAGCAGATAAACATACACCATAGTGATATAGAATGTTATGATTTCCCATACCTCATCAAGTTTGGTCAATATTTCCCATCAAACTGCATCTTTCCTCCAAGGTTCCAATCCCAGTCACTCCAGATTTGGATCCATTGACAATGCTGATGGATGATGCCGATATTGCGGCTTGGCAGAATGAGGGGTTACCTGCAGACAGAATGTCCACAGAGAATGCCACCATCCTTACCAGCTGTGAGCGATGGCCACTAATGGTTGATCCCCAGCTCCAGGGAATTAAATGGATAAAGAATAAGTATGGAGAAGACCTCAGGGTCATCAGGATTGGTCAGAGAGGGTAATTAATACAAATACACATACTTGTAACATTGTAAAGTAATTACTTCAGTTAAGTTTGCATTTTGGTTATTTTGGATAACCAGTTTTTTTTCTGTCTTTTGTTTCCATCCAGGTATTTGGACTCCATAGAGAGAGCCTTGTCCGCTGGGGAAGTAGTTTTGATTGAAAATTTGGAAGAGACTGTAGATCCTGTTCTGGGGCCTTTGCTTGGTCGTGAGACAATCAAAAAGGGGAGGTCAGCATCTTCATGAGCTCCACTTATGAATAAACCATGAGTCCTGATGTATGATGAACTGATATTTGAAATGTATCCTGATAGTTTTGTGTGTATTTTGCTTTGATGCAGGTACATTAAAATTGGAGATAAGGAATGTGAATACAGCCCCAATTTCCATCTGATTCTTCACACCAAACTGGCGAACCCACACTACCAGCCAGAGATGCAAGCGCAGTGCACCTTAATCAACTTCACAGTGACCCGAGATGGCCTGGAGGACCAACTTCTGGCAGCGGTTGTCAGCATGGAAAGACCAGACCTGGAGGAGCTCAAGGCAAGTACAGTGTGGCCACTTTTGTCCGTGTTATGGAACTGTATGATGTGTTTTCCTTCTGCTGGAGATTTTTGTAAATTTATCTACCTTAGCACTGACTCAGACTTCCTTGCTCTGAGATCACTACCCAAAACCACTGAAAATTTCCTCCTCTTCTGTTTCCCACGGTCAAGTTAAAGTTATTTTGTTGCCCAAAAAGTTTCAAAATATTGTTGAATATTATCTCCAGGGCTATATTCATTTTTTTAATCTTTTAATATATGTAAGGCACCAGATCCTGTAAACAAATGCAAACCAGCTAAACACTACAGCACAGATCATGGAGACGCTAAAAAAAAAAAAAAAAAAAAATTAACTACACTCAGATTATTACTCGATGTTTTAATTTAGTTAAGGACATTGACTGACGTATGACAATGTAGCTCACACAGCGTCAGCAGTATATAATTGTCAAATTATTACATAATTAACTCCTACAAAAAGAACAACATAGATTGTGGCCCTATGGGCTTAAATGTATAAAATATGGATTCCTCCCAACATTGGATAGAACTATTGAAAATCAATACATGAACACTGTCACTGAAGTACATCATATCTCTGATCCACACATCTGCAATGTGTATCACTCTATGTACACACATGTCAGTGACAATGCAGTCTCTCTGCCATGTCATCAAGCAAACAAAAAGCTCTTGCCAGCAATACATTATTTTAAATCCTGCTGTTTATCTTATGGAATCAACTTTTTGGAATTAGAAGAAGAGTACCATGTTGGTTGCACTGAGTTTGTAGCTTTGAATTTAACATGTGGTGTCTTCAACTCAACCAAGTTAATAGCAGTAGCACACAAGCAAGCTGGCTAGTTAAGAAGTGTGTCTGGCTTGCTGTTTCCCCAAGGGAGAGGTGGCAGGGAATTAACTGTGTGTTTTGGCTAACTCTGTAGTGAGCCAAACTCATTTTGTTTAGCTAGCTAACCTAGTTTCATTTCAAGCTAGCTACCTACTTACCTACCTTATATTCATCTTGGTTTAGGCATCGTTAATATCCGCAGAACGTGCACATAGGCTTATGTATGAGGTTATTTACAGTCGAATCACGTCTCTGACGATGAAAGCACTGAAACAGTCATGGGATGAGGAGATATTATTATTTTATAGCTTCAAGCATGTTATTAGGCCAAGGAAGCACCCATTGAAAGAATAGGACAAATAAAAATTAAACTTCACTGTGTAGCTGAAGCAAATTCTGGTGAACATTCTTTTTCATACAATTTATGGTTTGACAAGCTATCACACATTAGATCAATTTATTATACACTCATACACAAGACTCAACAAAAAAACCCTGAAATTACAGCTAAGAGTAAATGTATTTTCATGTTCCATTTATGATCTAACTCCAACTGTATCCAACATTGATGACAAAAATTACAAGTATGACAACAGCTGCAACTATGGTAAAGTCAGCACATGAAGGTATGAAAACAGTTTTTTTAATATTAATAACATTAGAGTAATATTATGTCATAATATTTAACAGTGTTTGACTGTGACTGAATGACTGAATGAATTTCACAAATTTAGTATGTCGTTGGAATAGGAAACCATCACTGTTTGATAATGGTGGCATACAGTACTGTTCTATTGAGTTTGAAGTTCAAAACTGACTTTCTGTTTTTGACTGTTATGCACCTCTGCTTCAGAATTAGAGTGGCTATTTAGCAATATATTTTGATACCAAATTCTGTCTTTCAACACCACAAGCAGCTACTTCAGAGACAAGGCTAAGCTATTGGATATGAAACAATTTGCTAGCAGCTTTGAGGTCCATAGAGATAAGGAGAAGGCTGCTTTTGAGTGTATTTGGTTTTTGGGGATGGCTAACTTTGCATCATCAGCAGCTTCTCTGTAAATGGAACGCCTCAACTAGAGATACTGAGGGTGTTATCATTAGAGCTCATATCATGAACTGTGCAGGTTCCTGTTGTACAAATCCTGTGTGATGTGTACCTTCCATGCTCTTGCCTGGCTCCTGTGGCCCTTGGGTTGCTTATCGTCATCACAGAATGAGCCTGGGCTGCTTAGATAAACTGCATACACTTCACACTTTCAGGCTTGTCCTGTTCTGTAGTTACTTTGTTGCAGTCTGTCTTTTCAAATCCCACTTTCGCTGCTTGTGTTAATGAGCACTGCAAATTGTGAAGGAGGCTGCAGGAGACACGTGTAAAATGAAAATAATGAAGTAAATGTAAACTATTCAATCAAAGCTCCCACAGCTAATGAGGCTACATGTTCATGGAGGCCTCCGAACCCAGCTTATTCCTTCCAGGCCCACGCTGCTGTTAGGAGCCTCATTTTGCTTGCCTCTGTTCATTCCAGAAAATCAGAAATCTCACTTCACACGAAGGAAGACTGCTGACGGCGACACTTTAAAGATTGAGATTCTGATAATTTGAAAACAGTGTAGCAGGTCAGCCAGATATAACAATGAATCTATTTACATTTTCAATTATTTTCCCTTTCTCTTTGTATTTTTTTTTATCTAGGCTGCATTTAGATCAAACCTGTAGACTACTTTCATCTGAGTACAGATCAGCATTTGAAATACCTGAAGAAATTGGAGTCATTTTAAGCTGTCTGTCCCCTCAGCAAAATTCAGTGAAAAAACAGAAATATATTTTAATGAAGCTTGTTTAATTAGCATTTCAGTGAGATGGCATAAAAACATGTCATGTGTAATTGTCTTATCGCTCTAATTAGCTTTGAAAGGTGTAGGGAAAAAAAACATTGCATAGAGAATGTGCCTGCAATAAGAATGAATTTACTCTTTTAATCTACTTTTCAGTATGATCAAGTCATTTGTTTTAGTAGGTTTTAAAAATGCTATAAGAAACTGGCTGATAACTAAAGAGGAACACAAAACACATTTCCGCAGACTAACACTATGTAACTATACGACTGTCCTTTGCTGATGTAACACACCTGTGTATTCAGAGTGCTCTTTTCCCATTAAAATACAGACATTGGTCATGGTTAATCAGAGAGAATGCCCCATTTTCAAAATTAAACGAAGTGGCTGGACCCTGGTGTTTAATAATAATTTGCCTTGCCTGCAATGATAGACATGTTATCTCATTTTGATCCCAATTATGGTTTGTGCTGACTGGTTAATTATTTGTTTTCTGGGCTGGGTAATTAGATGTACAATATGCCAGCAGAGAGCTAATCGTTAATAACTGACTCATTAAAATGTAGGATTTTATGGTTTGCTTCCCCTTCTCTGCTTCAAGACTGCATGCAAGGTCAAGGTCGTGCCAACTCAATGGGCACAAAAATTCCCCTGCATCCTTGCTTTTTTAAGATGACTGCATAGCTGCAGAGAAGGAAGAAGGCAGAGAAACTCCAGCTTTTCTAATAACACCCCCTGTTGCTAATCAAACTTTTGGGACATTCAGTATAAAGTTCAGCTGACCTGAGTTGTTTTGTCTCAGTATATTAGCAGTCTCATCAGTTTTAGAAGCTCTGAAGTCCAGGGATGTTTACCTCATTTACAGAATGTCCTTGCTAATCACAGACCAGACAACCGTGGAGGAATTATATGTGATCAATCATACATTAAAAACAAACTTCAGTGAACATGTTGTTCACCCTTGATTTGAACAGTAAAAATTGCTATCTGGTTTCTCAATACATTAGATGCATTGGCCATTTGTAACTTTTTGGATGTGGACACTTTATCTGATTGTGAACTTGTAACTGTTACTAATTAGCCATCCCAAATTTCTTTTGTCTTTTTAAATTGTTTTTAACACATAATTTACTTTCCTCTGCTACAGCTGGAGGTGGACAATGAAGTATTGCAACGTTATTGTGATGTATGTACGGTAGTCTGGCAGAAGCTCTAGTTAATTCATTCATGCATTCATTTAGAAAGACTATTGCTTTTATGTGAAGTGAAACCAGCTGTATTAGTGCCAGTTAGACAGCGTTTTTAAGGTGTAGTCTGGTTGATCTAGTTGGGTTGAGCAGAAAACTACGACATGCAGATGCTGTTTTCACTTCTGAACTTGTGAACTGAGAGAAAGTTTCATTTAAATGCTTGATTTATACTAGATAGTGTATGCAATTTTCTTTGCTTCTCCTTTTCAAAAAAAAGGAGAAGCAAAAAAAAAAAACACGAATGACCTTTTAAAGTCAAACACATCAGTCATAGTGGCCAGCTGCCCTGAGTAATTCCACTAATCCGCACAGGAAGTACAGTATGGCTTCTGTTTGAGCCTGTGTTTATTTTTGTTTGGATCGCATCAAAGCATATGACCAAATCTGTGGCGACACCCCTATCAGCTTGGAGTGATGGAGGTTTACTGGGGTTTGATGCTCTCTGCCAAATGGAAATGGGTTAATCCACTCAGACAGGGCTCCCCTTCATGTCTTTAGCATCAGATACAAACATATTGATTACCGTTGACTTTCCAATGTCCTCCAATTTTCCTGTTGTCAACCATGAAAGCTTGCTACTTGGGCTGTCAGTCATTTTTTGTTTATTTTCTTTTTTTGGGGGAGGGGATTTCAGCTGATTAAAACTAAAAGGATTAACCTGTGCATTATTGAATGAATTAAGTTTTAATGATGAAGCAGGTGTTTCATGATGATGCCTCAGCAGGCCACAAATATGTACTAATTGTTTCCTCTGTTTTATTGTACCTTTTTTTTCCAATTCACTTTCTACAGACACAATAAGAATTCAAATTCAGCATTATTTTTATGAGGGTTGAATTAAATAAATTATTTTATAAAATTTCCCTGGGCTCCTCAAACTGACATCTGCCAGATGCATACCATCAGTGATTTAATGTGAATTAAGCCTTAAACTATATCTCTCTGATCTATCATGAGTATTGAGCTCTCACTTAAAATTTTGATAAACACAGTTAATGTAATTACTTAAAGTCTCAATAGTATCAAGGGTGCTGTTCATTTAACTATGTACATATTGCCGCAACCTTGCTGCCTCATTGTCTAGCCCAGTTTCTACCTTTGTGCCATTGCTATTCTATTATTCTGTTTGTATTGGAGAACAGGCATGCTCGTAGATCTATTGTCAAAGGATGTAAAAAGGTATATTTTACCCTTCTTCATCTCTTCTTTAGTCCAACCTCACAAAGCAGCAAAATGGTTTCAAGATTACACTGAAAACATTGGAGGATAACCTCCTGTCCCGTCTCTCCTCCGCCTCTGGGAACTTCCTGGGAGACACAGAGCTGGTGGAGAACCTTGAGACAACCAAACGAACAGCAGCAGAAATTGAGGAGAAGGTAAAGTGGCTGCGATCATGTTTGCAGTTTCTCCTTTTTCAGGATAACCATGTGTATTTTAAACTGCAATTAAGATTACTGTGGGGACACTGCAAGCTAGTATTAACTTAAAATTAAAGAAGATGTAGCAGGCAATAGTACACCCCCTGTCAACATTAACAACATTGAACATATATTTTCAGTTTGTCACATATTCTGCATTTGCGTTACACTTGGAAATTAGTTTTGAGATGTGTATGTGTGTGTGTGTGTGTGTGTGTGTGTGTGTGTGTGTGTGTGTGTGTGTGTGTGCACTTGTATGTTTTGAGGGTGTTTTTATTATCTAAACTGAGGTGATCAAAAAAAAAAAATCTCATGCAGCCTGAGCTAGCCCTCATCAGACAGACTCTAAAGTCCAATGCCTATAGGGAACAGACTGACAATTATTTCAAAGCTATATGAGGTCAACCTACCTTTTCACATCTGTACACACGTGGCTGATAACAACATTAGGCTGTGGTCCTTAAAAATGAAATGGACTCCTGCAGATGTTAACCTGAGTGTAAATGAGTGGTTCTGACTTTCACGTCATACCTCGGTGTGTCAATGATTAATGGCTGGTGGTGCGCACATGTTCTAGTATTTGAACAATCTCAGTTGATAGATTTTGTAACTCAGAGGAAATGAACTGAGAAAAATAATTTTTATTCCTCTGTCCTTGTAAAGACTTTTAGAACCATAGAAAGTTCCCCTATCCAAGCGGCCTAGACTGAATCTCTTTGAGTTTTTAGTTATTAAAGACTGTGGACAAGAAGGTGGCCTCCTAATCTACCAGATCTCTGTGCAAGCATTAAATGCATTTGAATTGGCAAGGAAATGGATGGGTTTGCTATTGATGCCAAGCTGGCAAAAAGTCCCACAGAAAACGAAAGTCATCTTTGTGAAATAAATTACGTGCCCAATAATTTATGTTGCATAGCCATAAATCACATAGGTTACTCTTTATTCCTGATTTGTTGTAAAGTCCCCAAAGTCATCTGTCCTGTTTAGATATGCTGAGGAACCATACAACAAATAGTGTTTTCTAGAACGGAGTTACAGTGGCTCATTTGTGGTGGTATTGCAGCTATATACCCTGAAGATGACCTGTAATTGATCACCTAGACATGCAATAAAGAGGAAGTAGTTGCTCATTTCACTCTCACAGCTTGCAGTAATAGTTCCATGTTTTTCGGCAAGAGGGAGTCTGTGGAGTTCGATTTTATTGGGTTTTAGAGCTGTGGACATATGCATGCATACACTTTCCTGGGACTTGCTAAACCATTCATATCAGCTCTGTAATGTCAAAACATGCTAAGCACTATGCCCAGACTGTTTAAGCTGTGCTAGAAAATCCATTTGGCATCCAGTTATTCTTTTTGTGTGAGAAATACTTTTGGATGCCTTCTGAAGTAAAGTAAAACTGAATTTCTTTAATTTTAAACACCAGATTTTTTTATTGTGCTAATGATTATGATAATCATGATTAATTTGCTGAGTATGCACCCTGTCTTTTGTTGGTTATGCTGCAGGTGAAGGAGGCCAAGGTGACAGAAGCCAAAATCAATGAGGCAAGAGAGCACTACCGGCCTGCTGCAGCCAGGGCTTCTTTACTGTACTTCATAATGAACGACCTCAATAAAATCCACCCCATGTACCAGTTCTCATTGAAGGTACTCTTTTGAATGACTCTTTATGGAAAGTTGAATCTCCAACAGCATAGTTATATGACTCTTCTCTTAGCTGACTTATCCTTTGTTTGATGCATGCACAAGCCTAGCTTCTTCACTGGTTTATGTGTTTGGTACTCCCAGTGCAGTAATGTTCTTGTTAACATATTTTATCTTGTCATCTACTATGATGATAAAACACTTTGGCAGTCACATCTGTGACGTATAGTATCCAATATAATGCCACTGTGTACAGCACAGCACATTATATGAATATGTGCAGCAAGGATGTGTGGGGATTTGGATCTAGGAACACAGCCTAGACCAATTAAATGAATACATTAGCTTCGCCGGAACAGGATGCTGGATCACCCCACTTTAAAATTAGATATTTGTGTGTAACGCATATACCAAGACACACAGAATGTCCAATGAAATCATAAATGCATTATTTATATGGCAGATTAATTACAATATACAAATACATTCCCGATACTTGTTTCCGTGCCAGATTTGTTCCATTTTGCTATGGTAATTAAAATAGAAGATTTACCATGTTAATTGGGTTTGGATTTAGAAATCAGAATGTCCTTTTTTGATTGTACTCATTGGCTATGTATTTGCATAGCCTCTGGGTTGAATTTTCCATTTAATTTTCTATGCTGCATCAATTTATCTATCTCTGTTCTGTCTTCACACAAGCTTTTCTGCAATATACCACATTTTCTTTCAGCAGTGGGTAATAGTAGTAGTAGTAATAGGGTAACAGTAGAAATAAGGACAGTTGTTTGCAGATAGATGTTAATTTCAAGGTAGGTAATGAACTGCCTGTTGTGAGAGCATCAGGAAAACATGTTAGAAGTTTTAGGTTCTGGACATAGGTTCACACAGGCCCCATCTCCTCATGGAAACTAAAGACAGACATAGATATGCAAGTTTTTAAGTACTTTTTTCCAATCCTAAACACTGTCCTATACTGAGAACATGTGGAGCATGGTCTTCCATGTAAACCTTTTAAATAATCATAATGACTAAGCAGGGTTTCTCGCTTAATGGAGAGTAAATGTGTCTTGAGGTTCAAGAAAGACAGCTAAAGAAAGAAATCAATCTTGAAAGAATAAATGACCTCTTTGTCAAGAAGTTCACTGAACATTTTCTGCTTGTGCATTTACAGGCCTTCAGTGTGGTCTTCCAGAATGCCGTATTAAAGGCATTGCCAGATGAAACACTGAAGCAGAGGGTCTGCAATCTCATTGACAACATTACCTCTTCCGTCTTTCAGTACACCACACGTGGGCTCTTTGAGTGTGATAAACTTACCTATATTGCCCAGCTGGCATTCCAGGTAACACAACCTTTACACATGTCAGGATGTTTCAGGGAGTTACCATCACTCTGCAAAGGGTCTGGTAAAGGTGCCTTTAAACATTTCATCTGAAAGCATGACCTTTCCTGTCCTGTGTAATAAAGGTGAATGTTTTTTTTTTCTTAATGAAATTCAGATTTTGCTGATGAATAAGGATATCAACCCGACAGAACTTGATTTCCTTTTGAGGTACCCTGCTCAACCGGGGGTGTCCTCACCTGTCGACTTCCTCTCCAGTCATTCCTGGGGCGGTATTAAGGTGAGCAAGCAATGGGGCACTGTGGCGGAAATGGAGCACAGTGATACAAATACAGTTAGAAATGTAATGCCACTCTTACGCTAGGAAGTGCACTTAAACATGCTCTCTTTATTTTGGTATATTTTGAAGGAAGCTGAAAACTGAAACACTGCTGCTTCATTCCATTAAGGCAATTGGGTATTTATTTTCAGTAAAAGCAGCTTGTCTTTCCAGTGTATTTTCAGAATGGAAAATCAGTGCCTTATTTCATCTACTATTTTGTCTACTAAGTGATACATCAACCTCTGGATTTTCAATGTTAAAACCTGCGTGGGTGGAATTTTTCTAACAAATTGCTTTAAATTCCTTTTTAACCAATTGCTTCAAAGTGCATGGACAATATTAGCTGTTACAAGAGCATTAAAGACATGTGACGTTCCTTCTGAAAGGACTTAAATAAAATCTGATGTTTTCTGTATGCAGGCAGTGGAAAATCAATAATGACCTGTCCTCATCTATGTCTGCCAATTCTATGTTCATATTGCTGTTCAATCTCTGTTAAATAAAATTTTAATCTGTTTAAATAATTATACAAAATAATATTCAATGTCCAGTACCTTCATAACCGTCACTTCTCCCTGGAAACAATCAGAACATTTTGGCAGAACTTACTGAGTGTGCTCAACACTTTTTTAACAGTAGGGGTGTGTTTACCTTTAAAATGGCAGATTCTGAAGTTAATGTTAAATTCACCTCAAGTCATTCATGAATACAAGCACAACTGCATTTTGAATTGAATGCATTTAGTATGGTACTTCATGCAGTTTTGTTATAAGAGCCAAAATGTAAACATCATGGCCTTTGTGCAAGAGTAATGCAAAACGCTGTTTCTGCAGCCAATAATCATACCAAGTATCTTTTTAATGGAGTTCTTGAGAATATTTTATT
The DNA here is from genome assembly GCA_019176425.1 of Megalops atlanticus. Taxonomy (NCBI): domain Eukaryota; kingdom Metazoa; phylum Chordata; class Actinopteri; order Elopiformes; family Megalopidae; genus Megalops; species Megalops atlanticus. The sequence continues at coordinate 25,357,928 of CM032875.1, read as the reverse complement.
CTGAAACAAATATGAATGTCAGTGTATCTTGCAAAGACCACACCATGCGCCTACTAATTTTAATGGTCTTCTTGGTCTTCATTTTTCAAGACACACCCGGTGCTTTTTTAAGTGTGGTTGTGTTGTTTCAAGAAATTACAGAGCCACTTGATACTGAATAATAAGCTACTGAAGCACTAAAATTCAACATTATATATAATGTTTGTGTGTGTGTGTGTGTGTGTGTGTGTGTATGCAGGTGGGTGTGTATGAGAGAGAAAAGGTCAAATACTCTACTGATCAGTTAGTACAGGCTGCTAGGGTACATAATGATTAGTTGATCTGGGAGATGCTGCCTTAAACCATGATCAATGAATGGAAAACCACCTTTTGAAGCAAGGTACCTTTATTTATTCCCCTTTTCCCTCAACCACAAACTGTATATGAAAACAGATTTTGAACACACACAACAGTCTTTGAACTGACCTCGGTTCCATTTGAAAGTGGTTGAATGTCCTGTTTCTGTGTGGCCTGCCCCTTCTTTGACCTCAAAGGGTTTTTAATGAGTGTTTTCTGACCTGTAGAAGTCAAATGACATGTATGCTTGGAGCTGAAGAGTAAAGGAGACATCTGGTACTGTGCTGTGGGATATCGGAGAGCAACTGTCCTGTCAAAGGACAAGCACTAAAATGTTCATGGTCATGAATATTTCACATAAAATCCTGAAACATTAAGACAGACTTTTTTTTCCCAGTTCAGGACAATCCACTCAACCATTCTGCAGCTTAAAAAGTTTCTTACCTTATTATGTGTTTCACAATTCATTGTTCTGTTTATTAACTATCTGTTTAATCAACATTGTGTGCAGAAATGAAGAAGGGATTGTCTGGCATGTCATAATTGCCTTTGGTAATGATAGAGGGAGCAAAGAGAGTAAACCTCAAAGAGAGAAGAGCATATTGTCTGCTGAAGCCAGTTAATGGGATCATCATATTGTCTATGATATAAAAATGCATTGAGATGAATTAAAGAATAAAAATGATTGATTTATATTTGGTTTCTAGATAACTAGATAGTCAGCATAGTTAAAAGAGCTAAATGTAGCAACCATCAAAGCCATGTTGATGTGATGGAAATGCACAGTTTGCTGAAAGAATCGTATTGTTGGCTTAATTTTTCATGTTTCACAATTATGTGTAGGTCAGTTAAATGTTATTATTTTGTCAGAATATAACAAACTAGAAGCCCTTTAGCCCATGAGAACCAGTTTTTGACTCAGAAACATATCCCCTCTCTGAGTGTCTTACTAAAGGACTAAAGCACAGCAATAAGACACAATAAGGAACCACAACCTATTTTTGTTGGTGGCAGATGCTGTTGCCAGAAGTGTGTAATTTTCATTTTGTTCCAGGGATTGGTGAAAGAGTCACATCTTTAAAAGTAATATGTTAAATTCATGTTGGGGTAGAAATTACACAACAAAATGTGTGCATAATCAGCTGTATAAAAACAGTGAAAAGGAAACTGCTGAAATTATTGCAGAGATTGTAATGAGAATTTGTTGAAGCAGATATTTTAAAGAGTGATGGCTGCTGCTGATTGCTGTCTCTCATCACATTTGGTAACACAAGATTATCTTCATGGCAACAAATAATTATATGAAGGGCAATGAAGGGGATACAGCAATATTCACGGTTTGTTTGGCTGCAGCCTTCTGTCGAAATAGTTTCATAGTGGAACTGACAATTCCACCTTTGATTAAGTGGTAAATTGTTATGAGAATAAGCAACGTGTTCAGTGGTGTTAGCTTCAGTCCTAGGATATCTGTTAAGTGTTTCTTTTCCCACATTGATTACAAATAGCATGCCCAGTAAAACACCAATACATTTGTTTGAATAAGTTATCAATCAGTGTGACCAATGCTGCTGTATTTGCTCTACTGCATTTATAAAAACGATCATGATTACTATGTTTATGCAAATATACAGGAAGTATTGCAATTGTTGTCCACAGTTGTGCAATTAAGTGTAATTTTCATTGCATTAAATCACTGTGATACTCGCAGACTTGCTAAGTCATTTGGCATGTTTTCTTCCTTGCCCGGAAATTGTCCCTCCCAGATGTTCTTCCTCATTTGAGGAAATTGGTCATAACGATCAGCACCCTCCTGCAGATATGTCTTATTTAAAACCTCAGTCTGGAACACAAAGGAGATGATTGTTTAATTATAAAAAAACAATTTCACTGTGCTGGACTGGTTGTAAAAATGCTAATGTTGTTTATGAGAAAATAACAATTAGACAGTGACTCCCAGCTAAATGATTGAATTAATTTATACACTAAATGAATGGAGCTGGCTGCCTTGTTGAGAGGAGTCGCGTTTTGTGCAGTGTTTAAATGTTCATTTTCCGTAAGAAAGCCTTAGAGAACAGCTTGGCATGAGTCACCACAGTGCTTTGTAAATATGTATGCTGATTTCCAGCAGCCTGTGTTTGTGCTGCTCAGCGCATATAGAGAGAACCGACATGGCAGCAGTGCTTCCAGAGATGAGATAACTATGCCATCAAATACAGCAAGCAATAACGAAGCCTTTGTTTTTGCAGCATAAGCATATTGGACCCTGTCTGTAACGTGTATTCAGCATTTTGAGAAAGAAAAGTGGCTTACAGTATATTGCCATTGATTAGATTTGCACTCTGATCTGATTTTTTTTTTATTTTACTGTTCTGATCCAACCTTTTCTCATAGTCTGTAACATATTTTTGGGATCGATTTCCGCAGTAGGAAGTAAAAATGACTTCTATTTGTTGATCTCTTACCCAGTTGGTCTAGCTAGGTTACAGTCAGCCTTAACAAACATATTTTAACATTTTATTGTTGCATGGGATGTAGGATTATTATTATTGTTGTTGTTGTGGTTTTTCAAATCAAAAAATGTCCAGTAACAAGAAATTCTATGAATTTTTCTCTCCCCCAGGCTCTGTGTGCCATGGATGAGTTCAGGAACCTGGATCGAGACATAGAGGGGTCTGCCAAGCGCTGGAAAAAGTTTGTGGAGTCTGAGTGTCCGGAGAAGGAGAAGTTCCCCCAGGAATGGAAGAATAAGACAGCTCTGCAGAGGCTGTGCATGATGAGGGCCATGAGGCCTGACCGCATGACCTATGCTGTGAGGTGAGTAGAGCAGAGGTGGACATGAGGGGTTTTTCCACAAATTCTCGAGACAGAAGACCCCCATGCTTGTGAACTGGAAGGAGACAAATTAGCTGACATGGTTTTTAAGGATTGGGCTCAGCCACGGTGGCCTTGCGATCATACCTTTCACATCCTGGCGAAGTGGGTCTACAAAAACTATTGTCTGTGTGTGTGTGTGTGTGTGTGTGTGCGTGAGCCCACGTGTGTGTGCGTGTGTGTCTAAATGTATCAATATATCTATATATGAAAATAGATGTATTGTAAAGCACACAATATATGCCCATCAATCTTGTACTTTTTCATACTTACTAATCAATCTGTGTGTGAATTCTGATTTACAGTTGTGTTCCACAATACAAAACCATTTCAGCTGTAGTGATGAATCCCCTTTGTACTGTTAGCTGTGCAGTGCCACCATATAGATAAGAGTGACAAAATGAGTATTTAAATTGGTGTGACACGTAACTGTATGGAAAGCCAGACAACATTGCTAAGCACTGCAGGAGCCGTACTTTGTAGTCTGCCATCAAAGACACAGGCAACACCAACCAAAATTCCCCTGTTTGATTTGCATGTTTACCTACATCAACACAATATGTAGGTTTACTTTCTGATTTTTTTTTATTGATAAGGTGAAAATAATGATTAAGGTCGCTAGGTAACAGAGAGTCTTTTTTTCCATAGATTCCAGTGTCTTAGAGAACATAAATTCCACACCCAGAGGCGTATTTTGGTGCATTTAATTCACTTTTCTAAACGCAATCCATTTAAAAGTCTATTTGAACTTAGATTTATTTGGGAGCCAAGTTAAAAGTAATGAAAAATTAGCTATAAAGCTGGAAGCTTTTACTCTGGGAGTTTCAAACTGTACATTGAAACTGTACTAACTGAGCAAAACAGTAATTAATCTTTCGAGGTCCCAACAGACAATTGGAAAGATTGGATAAGTATGCAAATTACTTTTAAGTTCTCAAAGCCATTTATGTGGTCATTACACTTTGTAGATGATCATTATGTACTTTTCCAAAGGTTTCTTATCTGCTTTTTATTTTTTTTTCCCCAAAGGATTTTAAAATGAAGGTTCTTCCCTAAACTTATTTAATAAATTTGATTCCAGAAAAATTTAAGCACCCCTTAAGAACATGCATAATGGCATGTATATACTCAGTGAATGTATAATGTACATACTCATGCTCATTTTATACATGCATTATGAAACTTTGTGAATGAAGCCAGGCTAAGAGGAATAATAGTAACTTAACTGTCCCCTGCAGGGATTTTGTGGAGGAGAAGCTGGGGAGCAAGTATGTCGCAGGCAGATCTCTGGACTTCGCCACTTCCTTTGAAGAGTCTGGGGCAGCGACTCCCATGTTCTTTATCCTGTCTCCTGGCGTTGACCCACTTAAGGATGTTGAGAAACATGGTAACGTCACAAATCTTTCCCAAAAAGCATAAGCATAAAAAGTAAACTCAAGTGTTCTTGGCGCCGTACAAGCATGGTCTTCCTCCTCTTTGTTGGAGGTCAAATGTTTTTTCCAGAGTGAGAAAAAAGCGAAACATTGTTGCTGTTTAAATGGTGACACTGCCCACTTTCCCATATAGATGTCCTGTTGTAGGGGTGCATCAGTTTAACGGTAGGATATCAACATGGCATGGAGCCCCTTAGAGGATGTTGTTTGAAAAATATAAATTCCCTTTAGTAATTTGTGCCCTCAGGTTAACAGTATGCACCCATGGTTTGACGATTTGTTTATCCGTTTATCAACTTGTACCCATGATTGTTAATAAATTGAACACATGAAACAGTAAACTGTAGGTACAGATTGATAAATTAATGGCACAAATATTAAAATATGGACACAGATTGGTACATTTAGGGTACAAATTATTATCAAGAATTTCATTTTGCAGCTTGGCCCAAATAAAGGACTAAAATAACCCTGATGGAATTTCTAATTTCCAGTTTTAAAGCCAGATATCGTTTTGTAAAACATAAAACTCAACATAACTACAGCATATGGAGTGACTTTCAAAATGCACAGCAAGTACTGTATGACTTAAGACAGAGGTAATATGGCTAGCTAATGTGAACATGTGAGTCATGGAATTTTAAAGTGAAAGAACCGGAATGGATTTGCATGTCTACTCTGGAAAACTCTCACTTTCAGGAAAGACTTTGAATAATTTCTTGAATTCTTTGAGCATTCAGAATTTTTCAAAATGACTGAAAAAACGGTGCAAGGAAAAAGCAAACAACAACCATTTCTATGCAGAAACCGTCACAGGATAAATTAGATGACAATAATCCAAGAGCAAAAAGCAATAATGAGAAACATAAATTCGTGGCAAAACTTTATTGACAAATATCAGATATTGATAGTAAGTAGTGATATTGAGTAGCAACAAGTTTGGCACCCTCTGTTCTCTAAGACCTGCCACAAGCCTGTTGGAGATCACTGTTATGACTGCTTGTGACAAATGTGGGGGAAGAAACAGTGAAGGAACCTCTAATCATCATGGCTATTATATACAATATTATAATATAATAATAATTGTATGAATATGCAAATAGAGGGTATAGATCCTATGGTATAGTACATCTTGTCTAACTTTAAATACAAAACCAAGCTTAACTTACTTGCCATAGTTTCACTGATATTACACAGACTTTTGTGTTAAAGATGAGTCTCACTGTTATTCCATTTGTAATGTGCACCACTGCTGGAGCCTCCTTTAAAGCATTATTCCATGTTTGATTTTAGGCAGTTATTCCAATGGAATATTGAGGCAATCAGAGTGAAGCAGTCAACCAGAAATCTTTATATGTATCACACAAACCACCCATACCAGAAATGAGTAACAGTTAGTTGAAAACAAACAATGTATGCACTCATTGTCAAACTAAACTAGATAGCTATTGACTTGCAGCAGACTGATAGTGTCTAGTGATTTAATGGGATGTACTCTGCCCTCCCTGGCAAGTTTACTGCTGCTACACTGGATATTAAGAGACCTTGGTTTCCTATCGGATAGAAGGCAGGAATGCTGTGTGTTGGTCATTTTTAGAAAAATTTCAGTGCTATGGCATGAGGTAAACATTGTAAATGTATGTGCACATTAGCGTTTTCTTCCACAAACTTATAGTCCCTAGGGCCATCCTTAACGTAAGCAGGCTGTTGGATGTTGGAAAATGAAAACAAAACAGCCTTATTATAGATATTTTAATGTCAGATAACTACCCAAAAGATAACCCAAAGCCGTGCACAGAGAGCAGGTTACCTTGTCACTGGAAAGCAAAGAAGCTGTAAACACTTGTGCATAGACTATAGGAAATTAATCCTAGATTGAATAAGCAATATTGAATTTGATGCCAGGTTTTTGTTCTTATCCAGTTTTCACCTGATGCCATTCAACAGCAATTTGTGATCATGGTGTATCATCATGCCAGCATATCAGAAGATGTCCTCTTTTTTCAATTAGTTTTACTACTAGGGTAATTATATATTCAAGCTAGTTTATTGAAAGTTTAACTTGTAAATCTGCAGTCTGGCCTGGTGTCTACAGCAATTTGGATTTGGCAAGGAGGCTTGGAAGAAAGATTTGCAGTTCTTCTACAAACTGCTGAATGTCTATTCAGGCTCAATACACTCCCTGCATGTAATCTCCCATCTTTACATGCGGTGGGTGCTGGGAAGTAATAAGGTTCTGGAAGACTGTGGAGATTGATTATGTGTGACTCTGGGACAAACACAGGCAGAGCCTTTTAAAGTGTTATGCCTTAGATTTGATTAATCAGAACAGGCCTGTAAACAAAGCCCTTGAACCAACAGAGTCTGGATCTTCCACAGACGTAATTTATCAACCATTTCATATAGTTTCATTAGAGATATGTTTTGCATGTTGTATGTTGAACTTTTGCTAAATTAACTGTATCACACAGCAACACATTCCCGCTGGTTTATGTTTGGTGTTGAGATGAATCCGTTTTTATTAAGTTAGTGAAAGAAACAAATATCAAGTTAAAACAATACTTTTTCTGCCTCTAATACTAGTTTTAGTGGGCGGAGGAGGACAGTGAAAATTGAAGTGGTGAGAGTTTCATCATGTGTCCCAGGAGGTGTTCCTGCAATTTTCACATTGCTTTGCTCTCTGTCTGAACAGATGGTTTCTCCACAAATATTAATAGTCTTTCCTTTCAGGAAGAAAACTGGGCTATACCTTTGACAACAGAAACTTCCACAACGTGTCTCTGGGACAGGGACAGGAGGTGGTGGCCGAGCAAGCACTGGAGCTAGCAGCCCGAGAGGGCCATTGGGTTATCCTACAGGTACAGTGTTTTCTACTGTAACTGAAGAATCATCTTCACTTTATAGTTAAATTGTGCTCCTGAATGGCCTGGTGTAAGGTAATTTTAACACCTTTTCCTGGTTAAGTGGAATAAAGATATCCAAATGCTGGCCCTTTCAGTGGACTCAGAGCAAATTTAAAGTTTCCTGACAGATGCACAATTCACAAACATAGATGGTAAATGCAACTGAGAGCCTATAAAATGAGGAGGCCCTGCATTCTCCTGTGCAATGTGACTGAATCCTTCCCCTGGGTGATTAATGACCTAATTGTCCCTGCTGTGAGTGAGGGAGAGAAATGTGTCCACATTCCCATGCAGTCCAATCACCTGCTCCAGGGAGAGAGCTGCAGTTCAGTAATGAGTCCATTAGGCTGGGTATGTTTGTTCCAAATGTCACAGCACAGAGACAGAAGGCTCTATGGACCACAATTAGTATTAAAGAGGTATTGGTACAGGTATGTATGTATGAAGTCATATTCAGGACTATATGAAAGTACATTCAAATTGAATTATCCAATGCCTGTAGTGTAAAATATTTCAAATTTTCCTTCTATTCTATTGAAGCAATATGCCATCATCAGATTATGCTTGATTAGATAAAATGTACTTGTTTTGTAAGATCAAAAGGTACACACTGAATCTTTGGTGACCATCTGGTACCTGCCTTGTAGCAATGCGTAATGTTGTAACTGCATGCGCCTCTGCAATACAAATATCCGCTGAAGTGATGGTTAGAATCACTAACGCTGTTAATTAAATTATAACTTCGGAGAACTTAAAGGCAAGGCTAACTAGTAGCCCTGGAGGACCTACCCATCATTTGCATTAAAGTGAATGTTCGTAAGCGAGTCTCCTTGCGGAATCTCAGTGGCTTTTATTGGCAGATATGAATGGCAGTGCAAAGCGCAGGAGAGCCATCCCTATGTCAAATCAAGCAATTAGTAAAATTGTTATCCTCGCTGCAGGACCAGGACTGCAAAGACAAGCAGTTGTTTAATTAGCTTTGCATAAGAATGGTTCGATCAATACCTTTGAAAAAGATGCATCCCTTGGCAACGGGCTCCTGTGTGCTTTATCATTCGTACAGGTTGGCTCAGCTTGGTGGAGGCTCTTGAGTGAGGCACTCCTCCTAATTCCTTCCCACCACTTATGAATTCAGGTTTCACCCAGGAGATCTATGGTTCATAGAAAGTTCCCCTCGAGTGAAGGTTAATTATATTGCACCACACACACACTCCAGCCAGCTGAGAGAAATGCAGACCTCCACTGCTTTGCAACAGCAAATCAATCGCCTAGATTAGGGAAAAAAATACCCACAGCCCTGGTGATCGGATGCCTTAAATGATCAAAATTCTCTGATGTGACCACCCGTGGCTATTGCTGGACCACTCTAAGGCCAGAAATTTCAGAAAGAGAAACAAAAGATGAAAAGGATGTTCTTTTTTATCATTGACTGAATATATGGATATTAGAGGGGATTTTTTAATATGAGAATGTTATTAATGGGAGTACAATAGATCAATGTTATTAATTTTAGCATCCACCTAAGGCAAAGTTGACTTCTCTGTTTGCTGTGATTCACTTGCTGTGGATATTTAATCACCATCCGCATTCTGCCATACATTCTTCTCTGAGAATTCTAACTCATGTCTGAAATCTGGTGAAAACATAGGCCTGGAAACTCAGTGGGGTGCTGTTTCAATACGATTCAATATCTGATGGGAATGCAGATGCCATTCAAAGCATAAACCTGTACACACAATGTCTGCTTTTAGAACACAATGAGTTCTAGGAAATATGTAAACTGGATCATTGGAAATAAAATCCTATTTTCCCATAGATGCAATGTTGTAATCTGGGATTAAATTCCTGAACACAAATCCTAGAAGTCAATTTTTTTTTCAAGGGTTGATAAATACAGAATTGAGCCAAACTGTCATTGTTTTACATTATTTATCTTTTTGACAGACAACTTATCCAGAGCTACTTATATACAGTATCTTCCATTTATTCACATGAATATTTATTGAAGCAACATGGGTTATGTACATCAGTACCCCACTTGAGATTTGAACCAGCAACCTTTGGATTACAAACCTTGCTCTTTACTACTATGCCAGTCTAAATCAAACTGGAGACCTGTTCTTGAACTGCCATTTTACCGTGACAATGTTTTGGTTCTGTAATAGTTCTCTCTCCAGTGATGTCAGCTGCAGTTGGGGTCAGAGAAGTGAATAATTGAGTGCATTAAACCCTTTGCCACAAACATCCTAAGCAACACTGCTAGGACTGAGGGAGTATTTTTTCACCACACATGCTTAAAAGAGTGTAACATTTTGGTTCAAATTTCACTTCAATATTTATTTATGATTGGATTTTTTTGACATTATGTGAGGGTACAAAATGTCATAGACAAAGAAATGTCAATAACAGTTCAGCTGTTTCCTGCATTTGAAGCTCTGCTCTTTAATTACATACATTTGAAGCAATATCAAATTTGAATTGCTCACCAGAATAAATCAGTCACACAATTTAGAAGTGGGGTTCTTCTGCATGCTACAGTGCCCGTAGTTTCAGAACAATTCTAGCACATTCCTGCAACAGAATGAATGAATGTTTTTAGGACAGGCTTTCCCATTTCTCTGGTTAGCATAACAACTGCTTCATCATTTGTAAATCTCCCGTGGTACTATTCATTTCAGGGAATCCCTCATCCATTTAGTATGCCAGGTTGTCTGTTAGAAGAATAAGTTCAACTTAATGTAATTTCTTTCAAAAATCTTAAGGCAATACATTTTTATAAAAAGAAAAAAATCAAACAGTAAAGAAGCATCATATATTGGCCCATGCTTTGAGTTACATTGTGGGGTATTTACTTTTGATTCCATTATTTTAATTATGCCTGGCTGTATTATTTTGATAGATAAAACTCAGCACTGCTGTCACATTACACCTATAACCATAACTGTATCTTACTGTGGTTACAAAGTAATTGGCTGTAACCCAAATCACACTAGCACAGTGTATACGAGCATGCTGGGTACTCTATACTCTCTAAATCAAGTAATACATAGCAGTAACTATGCAGGGGCACAATATACATAAGTATGCATTATGATTCTACAAAAACTACATTAACAAACTTTTTTGTCTCACGAATTAATACTACAGCTGAGTTAATTTACGCAACAGTTAATTTACACAGACGTGCTTCATCCTTGTTATTCGACGATGGATTCTGGGATAGGGAATGTGAAACACTTCCTGTGCAATGTGTGACATCTGGGTGTGTCAAAGCATACTACACAATCAGTGCTGTTATGTGTGAACATACCTGACAGTTATGCATATTAGCTAAGCACACTGCATACTGTGCTTGTGTGTTATTTAGGAAACAGCTGTTAAATTTTTGCTGACCTTTTCAAATCGGTAGTTTCCACTTCTTTATTCTCACTCGGATTTGTTTGAAAAACTCAAAAACAAAGAATGATTAGTAATGTCAAATGTTTTCTGAACTTTTGATCCCTTGAGAGGCAATCCATGTCAGATGTTTACTGTCCGCACCAGAAGCAGTGACGCTGAGTGAGATATTTTGTATAATTCAGTTTTCCAACAATGTAATCTGATTGCGACATTAATATGCAAACATACAAAGGCTAGCAGGTACAGGAAAGAAGTTAAAAAGAAACTAAAAATGCCTAAATTGAAACCTGGACTAGTTTAGCATCATAATTTTCCTGTATGTCTGTTTCTCTGTATTTCTCATTTGCACTGTCAATATAACAGCTGTTGTGGGACATTGGTCATGCCACAGCACAGCTGTTCATTGCCCTGTAGGGTAGGCACTTGATAGCTGAACATGCCAGGGAGAGGCAACAAGAATGATGGTGTTTTGCAGTATAACCTTTGGGCTAGTTCAGGATTAAAGCCATGAAAAAGAATTAAAATAAATAAGTATATATACAGTATACACACACACACACACACACACACACACACATATATATATATATATATATATATATGTGTGTGTGTGTGTGTGTGTTTTGTGTGTATAAAGGGAGGGAAAGAGAGTTTTAGCTTTCAGCCTTGCTGTGTGACAGTTCCATTGTTCCCTAACAGAAAGACAGTTTATAATGAGGTAAAGAGGTAATGAATAATATCCAATGAATGGTGAACTCCATGGTGGCCTAATATATCTTTCAATTTACATTATTTACCTCTGCAGTTTTTTATAGTTAAAGGGAATCCCCATGTGTATTTTGACAGGATTTGAGAGGACTAGCTCATTTTCATTGAAAACATCAAATGGGAATTGCATGAGAAATGTCTTTATATAAGTCCACAGTGAGAGATAAAGGCATTGGATGTGCTACCTGATTTCCAGAGAAAAGACATTAGAGTTACTTAGGTTTCAGGGAGCATACTTGCAGGTGTCATTTAACGATCCACAAAGACTGACACTCTCACAAGGCCTCTTGTTTTGCTTGAGAAGGTCTGGTTTAATTGGTATGGACAAGCACTAAAGTTAGTGACTGGTTTCTTTTAACTGTTCTTGATTTCTATGTACAAATACTGAGAAGGATGGTTGTTTTTGGCTGCAATGGATGCAGTGAATATCAAAGAGCTTCTTTAATTTAGATTTCAGCTTCTTGTGGGTTTGTCCCCATACTTGTGCCCTGTATGCTTCTTTCACTGCATCTGCTATCAGTTTACTGACCTTAGTAGAAACAAATATTCAACTGATAATTGCAGTAATGTCTTAGCTCATGGCATTGATATTATTGCACAGATTTTTTTCTGAGTTATCTAGAAGCAGAATAATACTGTCTAAATAAGCTTGTGCAATGATATACTTTCTTTGTGTTTCCATGACCAAACATCAGCTTAATCTGCTGGGAAGTTTTGATGAAAATATTGAATGCATATTACAAGTTTCATGGATCCTATTGTGTGTGTTATTTATGTTTGAGTGATCAGTTTTGAATGGTAAGGGTAACACTGTTTTTCCACTTTTTTTAAAGTAGGCTACACATATTAATCCCACCTTCTTTTTGCCTTTTTACTGTTCTTCTATTGTATTTTATTCTCTTGCATTTGCATGTGTGCTGCCCGTCTGTGCTACACTGCTGTCTTTTTGTGTACGGAAGTTTGCTTTAGTTGCAGATGATTACAGGCCATTCTGTTTCTGTTCCGGGTAGAACATCCATCTGGTGGCCAAGTGGCTGAGCACCCTGGAGAAGCAGCTGGAGCAGCTCAGTGAGGGCAGTCACCAGGACTTCCGTGTCTTCATAAGTGCCGAGCCCTCTGCCTCCCCTGATGGACACATCATCCCTCAGGGTATTCTAGAGAACTCCATCAAGATCACCAATGAGCCGCCTACAGGCATGCACGCCAACTTGCACAAGGCCCTGGACAACTTCAACCAGGTGAAACCCCTTACCCTGGATTTGGTGCAGTGCATTGATGTCGAGGTTAAGGTGCAACATTGTTGACCTTAGCTGAACTGGAGAATGCGTGCCAGCTATGTGTCTGTATTAGTGTAATTGATGTTGCTTTTAACAGTTGCCAGCTCATGGTTCTGTTTCTGCCATTGAGAGAGTTACCTCATCTTTCTCAGTGAGCTTACATTTACATTTATAGATTTATTACTTAACAAATGCTCTTTGCCAGAATGGCATAGAAGATGTGAGGACATTTACCATTACATTTATATTTTTGCTATCCAGCAGACATTCCTATCCAGAGTGACATACCACATATGCGTGCTTTTAATTCTACATTTATATTTTTGACATGAGGCTGTCCTATTCAGAGCAACTCCTACAGTTGAACACAAACTGCATCCAATAAAACCCTCACCTCTGAGGTTTCCCGTAGAGGGTCCACTGTGTCTGTACCTATTGGTTGAGAATAGAAGAAAGATATATTTAGAACACTGAGAAAATGAGGAGGAAATACTGACATAATTACAGCTAATTTTCTTTATTGGCAAAATATCTCAGTGATTGGAGTGCAGGAGCTACTGCCCTTGTTATCTTTAGTTTACAATGTGTACATCTTATCAGACAATCCTGAAACACCATTACTTTAGTACTCACATACAGCCCAATTTACACCCAGCGTGATGATTGTTATCAGTCTGATAGCAGAACATTTGTGATCTTACAGCATTGCTAATAGGTTGGCTATGGTAACCAGATGATATTCTAGTCATGGCAACATTCTGATAGGTAATCAATGATATGATAATTGCTTAACCCCCCTAATCCTGCCGTTATCCAGAAAATTACAATTGCTCTCATATTGACCTTTTCAGCAGAGGAGACTCAATGTCATGTTCTATTTCATGTATACTTTTTCCACTGCTGACAATAATCAATAGTTTTTGTTTGTGTATTTTTTATATGAAAAGTGGATTTTAAAGTGGGTCTTTTTGTGTATAGAATCTTAAAGACAAACTATATGGTCTAAATAGTAATTTGTTGATTTAAATTAAAATATTGAGTAAGTCCGTATAAATTTTATGGATATTGGTGATGCAGTTTCCCCTACCTACACATAACCTGTTATTGTCATAAAAAGGAAAAAAAACAACAGGGATAAGTTTACACAATGAAAATGAAACCATATACAATCATTTTTTACTTGTTCACTACTATCACTTTACATTTATTGTATAGTACTGAATAAAAAAAAAAAAAAAAACTATTCTATACAAAATATACAGTGTACAGTCTGAATTAAAGCACTGCCTGTAGCCAATATAAGCACTAATAATCTTGCATTGGTTTGATGTACATTATACTGTACCACTGTATAATTGCACAAATGCCTCTGTTTTGCATTATCAGCCTGTTGAATTGTGTTGTGCGGATGAAAAAAAATTATATATAATTCCAATGATTTGTCAGATTGCTATGGGAATTAGGGGCCTGAACAAGACCTCCGCTTTTTGTCCTGTAAACAACTGCTGAAATGAAAAACCAAAACTCATGGAGCTCATGACACTTTATTAGCCATTGGGGTATTTTCATTATTGGTAATGTTATTCTCTCTTTATGGTCCCTTTCTGTTTGATAGTTTGTAATTCCAATAGCCCAACATAGTGTCCCTGCCTCAGTAATTGGTAGTGTTGCCTGATTCTGTTAGTATTCTGACTTCAGTGCATGACTGATGCTGTCTAATAATGTGCACCCATATCCATCTGCTCTGTTCTTTTTTTCTGTGCTGTGAGCTTGAGCAAAAGTGTAGTTGTGAATGACTAGTGGCCTCTGGCTTGAAATAGTCACTATGTGTCAATAACTGATGTACCTCTGTCTGACAGCTCTCTGCGTGTCTCTGCCAAATTACCTACACTAGCATTGTACTGGTTCCTTGAGCATTTTAATGAAACCACAGTCCCTGTTTACACAAAACCACTCACTAGAGACTGATACAGGACAGTAAAAGTATTCTCCAGTCAAAAATCAACCAGCATGTTCTGACATGTTCTTGAGGCAACATGGGTTCTTGATTGGTTCTTAGGTAGTAGTAAACAAGGAGTATATAACTCTTTAACAGCTTTTCCCAGTACAATTGGGATATCCGATTCCCATATTTATGCCAGAAGAAAAAATGCCAACGCTGTGTAGCTTCATCTCTTCAGGTGATTGTAATCATAAATGAAGGTGCTTTTCATATGCCATTCTCCTGACACATTATGAAATACAAATACAATATACTTGCCATTTACACAAGTGTAAACATTTAACAGGGTTTTTGCCACTGATATTTAACTATTCTGCCTTAGAGATAACAGTGTCATTCATTTTTTAAGTAATCTGAAATAATGAGCCTTTGGGAATGCAGAAGTTGAAGGCCCTGACAAGCCATGACAATTAAAAGAGAATCCAATTCCTAGCTTTATTGGCATCCAGTCATCTGCTTGTCTCAGGAAAAATGCTCTGCCGCAAATGGCTTTTTATATAAGAGCAGAAGCTAAAGAAAATGTCATGGGAGTAGGTTTTAAACATAATAGATGAGTAGCTTTTACTTTTTACTTCTGAAATGCACCTGTTGCCAGATTTTTAAATTTCATGTGTATTCTGAATTTTTGTTTCAGGATACATTGGAGATGTGTGCCCGAGAGAACGAGTTCAAAGGCATTCTTTTTGCCTTGTGCTACTTTCATGCGGTGGTGGCAGAGAGGCGAAAATTTGGTCCGCAGGGCTGGAATAGAAGCTACCCCTTCAATACAGGAGACCTCACTATCTCAGTGAATGTGCTGTACAACTACCTGGAGGCCAACACCAAGGTGAGAAGCATGTGTCCTCTGCAGATCTGTAGTAAATAGAGTAAAAAAAATACAACAATGGCAGCCACGCACATTTTGTTTTCCATGTTGCCATTAAGAAATATCCACAAATTTTTTAAGATGAGCAAGTTTTAGGATAAGCAAATAAAAATTTAAACTTATTTAACTTTAAACTCTTGGCAAGGTTAAATCCCTCTATTCAGTAGGTTATTTCACGTGATTTGTTTTTGTTTCATGTCTGCTTCACTCTTGTTAGCAGCCATATCACCTTGTAATATTCTGCTGTCTGATGGCTGAAATAAATTGGGGCTGGACGTGGATGTTGGCTGGTAATCCTCATGGGAAACCCAAGTTGCTGCTAGAAATGGTGTTGCTTGGTCAGGTCATCCCTCTGAAATAAGTATAAAAGCAGTTACCCTAGGTAGTAATGGAGACACTCTGTTGAAAGAAGCACCATCTGTTGGATGAGGTGTTAAACCGTGATCTTGACTCATTGTGTCATTAAAAAATGGCTCATATTTCAGAGCTGCAGGTTTCCCAGTGTCATGCCGAAACCCCCAGTCTGACTCTGTCAATATGGCCTTCAAATCTAAGACCATTTAGTTGGATAAATAAACTCTGCCCAGCATTCTGGTGAGAAATGGTGGCCAAGTATCATCCAGATAAGTGCTACATAATGGACATTGTTTAGGTCAGCCACACCTCACCATAAAGTACTATGAGATCTGTAAAAGGCACTACATAAATGTTCTTTTACATTACTTGGCAATAAAAAAAAATATCTCAGTGTGGTCAAGATGCTTCAAGATGTATTGCATTCATGCTGAATTTTGTTGCTAGTGTAGACAGGACTTTAGGGAGATTTGCATATCTTTGTAGTCCATGTCTAACTTTTTTCCACATAGCACAGAGGGTACAGGGCAAAAATGGTTTATATTTCTAAGCTTGTAATTATCAAAGTTGTTTTGATTTTGTTAGCAGTGCTTTATGTTGTCAGGGCTTGTTGAAATTGAAAACTGAAGATCTATTCTCAGTGCAGTGATGAGTATGAGCATTCAGTAGCATTGTCCATTGTCCAAGCACTGAGATGTCACTTGGTGGATAAGTCTATTTTGAGAGCTGTATTGAAATATTTGTCATGTTGTTATGCCTCCCTGCTCATACACAAACTCTTGAATTTTTGTTCTTTTTTGCTTGGATTGTAGATTTCACTCAGGCTCTGCAAACATTTGCAGCCGGGTCACTGTGTTTGACAAATATATGGTGACTGTACTTAATAAATGGAAAACTAATGTTTTCATCCATCATCCATTTTAAATTACTTTAATTATGATAGATCACCACACAGATAAACCCTTTGACTTCTGACGTGATTGCTGTGAGTCTAACCATTCACAATAAATTGCTCTCATTTGGTGGCAAAGACATCTGTCAGTATAATTTTATGACACAACCATAGTGGTCTGATAACATGATAGCATCATCCTGGGTGAGCCTGTTGCTGAGTAGCAGGCTTGATTGTTTCAGGTGTAAAGGAAATATGATTTGGAAACCACACAGCAACCACAGAGAGCTGGGTGCTTAAACTGTGGTTTCTTTTTACATCTGTCCTTGGCTTGTGAAAATTGGTTCAGGATTTTCAAGTAGAACTTCTGGGCCAAACAAATATGAGAGCATGCCGTGTGGGGGGAATTTCGAGGATCATGCACCTACCCTGTTGTATTCAAAATGCATTCAACATTTCCTTCTTGAATCATTTAAAATATTTATGCACATATAAATTAACCTTCAGTGTCCCACATGTTGATGTTTAAAAATGTCTCCTTTTAGACTTTCAGCCATGACATCTGGTTGTGTACATTATACTTCCGGTATAGCCGTTGCGTTTAAATCACACATTTTCAAATTTTGATTTTATCCTTCTAGAGTGGGAGAGTGCACATGATATTTGCACAATGTAACATACTCTCATAGTTTTTGTCATATACTCACATTTTGTTAGCTAAATGCAATCCTAGTCCTTGTTCACTGTTAATCTGTTTTCTCAGTAGTGGTAATAAAATTGGAGTTTCCACTGCAAAAAAGTATGACAACACAGTGCTTATGACTAGGCATATGAATTGTTTGTGACTAATCAAATTTTTTGTCACGATTTGTGTATCTGTTGTACTACAAATCTGTTATTATGGATTTTTAAGTGAACTAAATAGTAATAATAATGAAACATTAGGCATTTTTCAGTTATGCTTTAAGCTTTAACCAAAGGGGTAGGGAAAATATCAAAAAAATCCCTGGGGTTCTTATATTTACCAATGACACATGCACTTACTTTGGCTCCTTGCAAAGTGCTTGTGATAAAGAACACCTTTGACAGAACAACTGTGGAAATTAAAAATTGCCTGCCTCTCACAGCTGCTGTGTATATGTTGAGTCGCTGTGTTTATTGGATCACAAAGTGAATACCAATATGTTTTCTCTTCCACCCAAAGTGGAAGGCGGCCACTGTATGTATCACAAGTTGACTGGTCTATAAGTGTAAATGGAGTCACATATTATTCAAGAACACAAGGAGAAGTAAGGTGGACATTAAAAATAGAAATGTGCATGAATAAATCTGCTGTTTTTAGATTTTTCTTTTTTTTCTATTTTTGTCCACCTGTTTTTGACAACGAGGTAATATGTTTCCACCTTTGCAACACTCTGAGGTGAATTCAGTCTCACTAGTTGTTGGTCATACCTCTGTCCAGTTTTCTGGAACAGCTTTGCACTTTGGACATCTGTAGTATTGGACTTCAGATGTTTCAGTATAAAACATCTACTGCAGGGATTCAAAGCATTTACCAGTTAATGGCTTACCTAAGAAGCACTATATTACCACTTCACTAATCTATTATAATTAATAAAATCTTTAAGAAAAGTAAATTGAATTCAATTTTCTCCACTGCCAATGTTACATTTAACGGGCAGTTGCTCTTCACAATTACAGTACATTGATTGTTGCTGAATTTGTGAAATCAAAATCAGTTGTGAGATTTTTAAATACTTATAACTATAAAGCAAAAGATGTGTGTGCTTTTATTTGATTCACTCTCAGCTGTAGTTGCCCTAAATTAGCCTTTTCGTGTATTGATTTTTGAAGGACCAAACAGCCCTCGTGATAAACGTTATGTAACTATTCTAATTTAACAGCAATACCAGGGGCAGCAATACCAATGGGCATGAATCTGGCACCTTTCATTTAATGCATTTGCAAGACCAGTTATCATTTCCTGGACAATGAAATGTTATTATAGGTGGATTTTCTTTGTGGAACATTATGTAAAGCGTACATTATTTTTTATCACAAACCATTTAGACACATTGGTGTTCAGTCACACTTTTTATTTGTTCACCCCATATAAGTGTGGTTTAATAAACTTCATAAATGTGTGAAAGAAGTGTTGTATAATGACAGTGATGATACGACTGGTAGGTTTGAGACCAGGTGTCGATGTCATTGATTCCAGGTGCCCTACGATGACCTGCGCTACCTGTTCGGTGAAATCATGTACGGAGGTCACATCACAGATGACTGGGACCGGAGGCTGTGCAGGACATACTTGGAAGAGTTCATCAAGCCTGAGATGATGGAAGGCGAGCTCTACCTGGCCCCTGGCTTCCCCTTGCCTGGAAACATGGACTATAATGGTTACCATCAGGTGACTCATTTGCTGTGCCTTTTTACAGCACACATCATTTATCACACAGTCAGAAATAAAAGGGACATAAGGTGACATATTTCACTGAATTCATGACGATCTTAACATAAATTAACTGCCACCTACCTCATGCAAATATGTAAGTTGAGAGCAACGTCATAATTATGACGCACCCTGACAGTTGCATTGTGAATTAGGTGGAAGAATTGATAACTGGGGGTAAAAACACCCCTGTGAGGTACTGAGACCAGATACCGCTTTCTCCCACCACATCTACTGGGAATAAGGCATTTATTAATAATCTGCAATCCAGGTGGCACTCATTTGGCATCTTTACACTGCAGGCACAAACACTGCTTTAGGATGTTTTTTTTTTTTTGCCAGTTTGATGGGAGTGAGAACGCCTGTGTTCGTCATGAGACTTGCAAAGTTTGAATCTCTCCCTCAGCCACCTGCACACACCAATCTACCTGACTCACTTAGGAGAAATCTGTGAAAACATGTCCATATGAATGTTGTCTCACTGTATCTGTCTTGCTGCTGGCAAAGAAATTTCCCTGCAAGGTTAATGAAGTTTATGTGTTCTGTTATAAAAATCCTACCTAACCAAAGCATTCCACTATAGCCGGGGAAGACGCATGCATCCAGCCCCTAACCACCACCTCCATGAGGGTGTTTAATTTACTACTTAGATGTGTACCTGTCTTTTATCGAAGTAAAAACCCTTTAGCAGTATGTTTAGCTCAGTGTCCCTCCCGTAATTGTCCACCCTGATTAACTGAGTGGCAGTGCAGCATACCAGATTGTGCTCTCCTCCTTCCCTGTAAGTGAGGAGGTAAATGAGGGAGGCGGTGACTCAGGCTGGCAGGGCCACATGTGTCAGACTACAGCCGGTGTGCAGGCTGGATCATTTCTCAACAGTGTGGGTGTTGGGGTGTGGGATATGACCACACGGATTGGCAGTGCCAGAGCGTGTACGCATGAGGCATGTGATAGGAACAACAGCTTTACCAAGACATTGCTGGCCCTCGCAAATAACAAAGGCTTTCTTTGAGGCTTGTAAGTCTTTTGAAGCCGTAATTAAAAGGAGAACGCTGCTCTGTTTGGATTTTCACAGCTACCACCCATCTCCCTGGCGGAGAGAAAGCCATTCTTGCATGAACACAATTTGTCAGTGCATTCAGCTACAGTGAGGCCAGGGCGGCCTCTGAGACTGATGTTTTGTTTGTGTTTTGGTGTAATTTCCTCTCAGTACATTGATGCTGCTCTCCCTGCTGAATCCCCCTACCTGTATGGGCTGCACCCCAATGCTGAGATTGGATTCCTTACCCAGACCTCCGAGAAGCTTTTCCGCACAGTGCTAGAGATGCAGCCGAGGGACAGCAGTGCGGGCGAGGGCAGTGGGACCACCAGGGAGGAGAAGGTAAACTCTAATCCCCTCTCACACCATTCATAGGCTCCAGCACCTGCCATCTGGAGCAGTGCAGTGTGGGTATATATTTCTTTCTTTTTTATATAGAACCTTTCATAATTTATGTAAACAGATATGTAGATGATACATTTAAATTAGGCCTTATATTTTCTGAGTAATAACTGTAGTAAGAGTTGGTAACTGTAGTAAGAGACTGGTGAGTGAGTAGTTAGTAAGTTGGCTATAAGCTGCTAAATTAATTGTGTGACATGCTTAAAACATTGTACATTAAAATATACATTCACAAGTGAATATTTTGTCTGTACCTTTTAATATTATGTGTTCACCTTTCAGAATAAGTTTGTGAGACTTGACTCCATCCAGTTTCATAGTAGGCCTTTCCAACAAAGTATTTTTTTCAGTATCTGAACAACCAACTTAGATACCTTTATAACCTGTTTGCTTAGGGCTAACTCTGCTGCTATTCCTCTTCACAAATAAGTGCTAATAAAGCTAATTACAAACAGTACACATAAATTCCCTCACAATAGTGTGACTGTCTTTCCTGATATCCCTGCCTTCATAATTCTCATGCATTCATCAAGCATTTCATACTTTTTGCGATTCTGCAAGTGTCACAGTAATTCACATGCAACTCAGGAATCTACCGGGAAACCTATAAAAAATGAAAGCAAGGTCCCTCAACACTTCGGAAGGGGCTTTGCATACACTGCACTGAAAGTGATCATCTTAATCTCATCTGCATTTGGCATGACTGGGCATAGAGGCATGCTTGTGTCTCAGGAGATTAAAGTGAGTCTGTTCCTAAAACAAGTCTCCAGCTCTATGCTGACATTTAAAAAATGAGATACAGGAACTGTGTCAGTGTTCCAGAATTCATTATGACAGATGACCTTTTGAGTTTAAGAATAGGGGGCATTCATGCCTTTACAACTGACAAAAGCATTGAATTTGTGAAATGAGTCTGTTTTGCATTCATATGTTCATGTTACTTGCTGAGAAAAATAGATTAGATCTAGTACAATATCCTTCAGCCCATTACCTCATAGATTCTTTGTCAAGAGCATTAAGCCTTGTGTGCTTGATTGGAAAAACAGACTCACTAAACCATTCATCTTCCATGAAATGTAAAAGTCAAATAATTAGATTTAATCACTCATCCCAAACATTTTCTGGGAACCTAAAGGCTATGATTTGCTTTAACCTTGGGATATAACCATTTATGCGGAAAAAAGCCTGTTATTGCAATTTTGTTTAACAATGAATATTAATGAGCCTTATTAATTTGTAAGGGAAGCAATGCAGCAGAAGTCCTTGATGTTATTTTTTATTTTCCCCTCAAAGACCAAAATCTCTTGCTCCTGATTTTCTCCAACTTAATTTTTCCTTATCGTGTTATAGTATTGTACTTGTAATCAATTTGACATCTACACTAATGGTTTATGTCCAGCCAATCAGATCAAAGGTTGTCTATGAAGTGAATATCAATTTGTCTGTTACGCACATGTAATAGCTGCATATGCACTTGCCCTCACAGCTTTGCACTCAGTGATAGAAACATGTGATACAACTTTCCTGAGCATGTCTTTGTGGCTCTCCAGCTCTGCTTTGGCCTCTTTTACAGCTTAGTGTCCCTTCATGTCTGTGTCAGTCCAGTCATCTGTCGAGTCATTGCTGTCATGAAGAACTCAACATTTTCTCCAACATCACATGAGGTTCAGTCACTTTATGAAACTGAATCTGCTGAGTTAAGCGAAAGATGTGGCTTAAAAATAAAAAAACCCAAAAACCTCCATCGTAGCAGATATTCTTTGAGCACTCGCTTGTAATGTGTGCCCCTGTACATGTCAAGTCATCTCCGTAACAGGAACAGACGTAACCTATTTAAATTTGTTCTTTACATCAGCATAAGTTTAGCCATCTTTCATTTCAAAGTTTCTCTGTGTACAAGTTGGAAACTGGAAGGTTGAGTAGATCCCATTAATGGCTTGTTTTGGGTGTTTCTGTGGAGTGCAGTTTGAGGCTTAGCGTTCAGTATTTCAGTAAAGAACTCTGCAGTAAACTCTGAATGAAAAGTGAAAATGCCGTTGCAGCAGGAAAATTGGCCAGTCAGTTTTTGTTGCAGCATTACATCGCCTTCATGATATCGATCAGGACCATAGGCTGAATTCATTGCTAACACAATGCCACATCAGACAGTATGATATAGAATGTTGAGTGCCTCAAAGGGGTAGAGTTCTGTAGTGTGTGATTCAGTGAACACACTCTTCACAATTCTACCACCTTATGTATCCTCTGATAATATTATATTAAGTAAAATCTGTTATTTTTGTACATAGTGCCCCCCATTTTAGAGTACCACAAGTATGTTGACAGGTTAACATTGTACTTCAATAAAATGGTCATGTTTAGTATTTGGTTGTGTATCTTTTGCATTCAGTGATTTATATAAAAGCTAACGGTAATTACCTATTTTATTTATTATTTTTATATTATTATTTTTTTCTTTTTCTTTATTATCTTTACTATTTTTCAGGTTGCTGTCATAATTGACTTTGATTCACAATGGTTTCCTCTGTCAAAAACATCTGTGTCCACTAGGTGAAGGTGGTCATTGACGAGATCACAGAGAAACTACCCGAGGAGTTTAACATCGCAGAGCTAATGGGCAAGGTGGAGGATCGCACGCCTTATATCGTGGTGGCCTTCCAAGAGTGTGAGCGCATGAACATCCTTACCCAGGAGATAAAGCGCTCCCTCAAAGAGCTCAGTCTAGGCTTGAAGGCAAGTCACTCCTAAGCTTCTCTGATCTTTATGAACTTACCGGACCACAGATAGGAATGGACTTTCTTCCGTTATCTCCAGGCTAGAGATATTTAAAATGTCTTAATGAAATTGTTAAATTAAGCCAGAAAAAGAGGAGAAAATCATATCCATAATGCATTTTCATTAATATTTCACTGCTGGACCCATAACTAATTTTATACATCAGCAGACATATTTAAATATTGATGAAACACTTTTAAAAAACTAACACGACAATCAACTGTAATTGATTTCAGAAGTATTATTTCTGGTATCAGATGTGCAGAGAAAATGTATGGATTTTGTAATCCACATCCCAAGTATTGTAAGTACTGTAGATATGCTCATGTGAATTTTTTTTTTCTTTGCAATCCTTTTTGAACTAGAAATTGTTTGAAAATTAAAAGAGGCACAGATAGATGTTTCATTCAATTGGTCTTCTCATCTCTGTTGCATGTATAAGGCTGTTTCTAATGCAAACCGTTGCTTCCTTTGTTTTTCATTATAAGATTAATGAATCAGACAGTCTTCACTATACAGTGACAGTTTTTGTATTAATATTCATGCAAAAATTATAGTCATCAGCATTCTTCACAGCAGGCCTTTGAGTATAAGTCAGCTTTATTGCCTGCTCAGTAGTAGGCTTTTGTGCATATAAATTTATATTGAAGAGGCTGTAAGACATGTTTGTTCAGGGCAAATGCCTTTTATGAAGCAGAACAAAAGCCTCGATCAAACAAAACAATGCACCCAGTAAACCACAAAAGTAATTCAAAAGCCAGGCAAGGTATTTGGGAATCCGGGTAAGCATTGTCTAATCACTTCATATTATTTTAGCTTCACCCTTGACAGTAGCTGAATGATTTTTGAGATTTTGTACGGGGGAAGGGAAATGACCCACAACTTGCTCCGCTACTTTCTCCCGTCTAATGTGTTCATGGAGGTGACTGATACCATCAGGATATATACATACATCAATGTTTATTGGCATCACAGTGATGTACAGGGTAGAGCAGAGGATAATGAGGGAATTCTCCCTACTGTACAGCTTTAATCCATGGTCACCACAATGAGCAGTAGCAGCAGCTTTTCCTCTGTGTAAATATATTTACAGACATTGTCCTATCTGTGGGATCGTAGCAATATGGTGAATAATTTATTATTTTCTGAAAATTTTGGGTTGTTTATGACCTGATAAGTACTTGTAATTCATGTTTTAGAGACAAGGTTTATGCTTTTGATTGTTCCAATTGAACAGGCAGAAAGACTCAACATTTATTATGTATTACTGTGTAATTTAACTACGTCTATGTGTTGTTATAGGGAGAGCTCACAATGACAAGTGAAATGGAAAACCTGCAGAACTCCATTTTTCTTGACCAAGTGCCTGAGTCTTGGACCAAGCGGGCATACCCATCGATGTTGGGGCTGGCTGCCTGGTTCATGGACCTCCTCAACCGCATCAAGGAACTGGAGACCTGGACATCAGACTTCACTCTGCCATCAGCGGTGTGGCTCGCTGGCTTCTTTAACCCCCAGTCTTTCCTGACAGCTATCATGCAGTCTATGGCCAGGAAGAATGAGTGGCCGCTGGACAAGATGTGTCTGCAGTGCGACGTAACCAAAAAGAACCGAGAGGACTTCAGCAGTCCGCCACGAGAGGGCGCTTACGTGCATGGCCTCTTTATGGAAGGTGCTCGATGGGACGCACAGGTAACCCCGCTCAGTAACTAGTAATAAGTAATAATTATGGGTCAGGGTCATCTATCACTTTATCATGGGCCAAAGGTTTCATTTTTTGCAAGTTATGTAAAGAATGTGTTGAATAGAGTCAATGGCACTTCCATAATGTCCCAATAAAATCTTCCCTGACATATATATCTAATACACATATATACACATACTCACATACATACACATGCATACACATACACAGACACACATACACACATGCACGCACGCATGCAACCACAGACACACACACACACACAAACACATACACACAGACACACACACGTGCATGCGCATATATACATTGTTGCTTTTCAAGAAGGCCTCTGTGGAGTACTTTTTAATCGCAGGGTGTAAGAGTCTGCATTGGCAGAATTTGATCATCACTGCTGCTTTTCATATATTCTGGAAGAGCCAAGACATGAATGGAGGGTTGCTTCTGGTCCTTGGGGGAAAACTCTGCCTTGAGTTTATCCAACTGTAAAAGTGAATATAAGCACAAATTCATCTAGAATATCCCAGCACAGCTGTAAAAGTCAAAGATTTATGATAACAGCCTCATTTATATGAATGAGGTTTTTTTTCTGAATTTTCAAGGGAAAGTAGCTTAGAAGCAAAGCATAATATATTGTGTTTTATATACATAATAAGGATGATGACCAAGCACTGGTTCAAACATCTCTTGGATGATAGGGATTTAGAGATAAAGGTACAGAT
Organism: Megalops atlanticus; assembly: GCA_019176425.1. Classification (NCBI taxonomy): domain Eukaryota; kingdom Metazoa; phylum Chordata; class Actinopteri; order Elopiformes; family Megalopidae; genus Megalops; species Megalops atlanticus. Next base: position 25,331,730 of record CM032875.1, on the reverse strand, counting down.
AAAACATTATTAGTGTCAATACTATACAGTCATGACCAAGATAACTGTATAAAAATATATATTATAATTTAAAGCTTATCATGACTTTGCCATTGTATGTATTTATGTAGTTATGCTTATCATAAAAATTTACATATTTACACATTACACATTTAAATACACAATTTAATTGTGTTATAATATTATTATCCCATAATTTAACTTTATGCTTACTTAATCTGTCTGATACGAAATTATAATTCTCATACATATAAATCTCATTTTCACTGCACTCTACATTCCAGAACTTCCCATAAGATTCTGTTCTTATTTTTGAGGCAGTTGTTTTGTGCTTTTAGTAAGCATCCTTTTAAGTGTCTGGGTGTTCCTCTCAGTGACCTTGGACTTGCAACCACTTTCGTGATGCAATTTTTCCTTGTTTGGCATACGTTGTCATGATTTTCAACGCTGTTCCTCTTGGCACATTAAATAATTTTGCTGCTTCTGTGACTGACACACCCTCAATGCAAGCACCGACTATTTGGCCTCTTTCAAAAATTGTCAGGCCTCTCATGAAGAAAACATTAGATCTCTAACATTTTTGGAGTGCAGTTGTACTGGTCTGTGGGTGCTCTTGAACAGCTTGACAGACCCATAGCATGAAGGGTGGACCTCAACAAAACATCTTTAAATGACTGGACAATCCAATAATCAGCATCTGACACGGAGGCTGTGTGCTTAATGAAGGGATGAGTAGGTTAGAGTAACTGGTAAAGGCTGGAACAAGCCCTTCACAGTTTCAGGTAGCCAGTAGCAAGGCTGGTGTGAGCACTGGGGCCTAATATATGTGGGTACCCATGCAAAGTGGCAGTTTCCTCCTGGTGCATGACAAGCAAGGTTCAATCTACCAAATGGGTATGCAGCAAGACTGAAAGTGGCCGTGAGCCATTTGCAAAATGCCTTGGAAGGAGTATTTTTGAGAGAAAAATGATAGCTTTGTCAGTCCGCTGCTCTACATAGTTCAGAAAGGGCCATGAGGATTTGAATCTGTTCTGAACTCAGGCAGTTATATCAAATAAGGCAGAGGAATGGGGTGCACCAGAGATCTCTAATGTACAATGGCAAATGTAAAAGCCTTTCCATGCCTTGGTCTTTTCATCTGCAATAGCAGCAGCTTTTATTATTCATGTACTACATGGGTATTGAACGGACTTGAAGTGGAAAGGCATTTGGCAGAGTATAGGTGAGTTGAGCAATGAGCATATGTTTGCCCACTCATCCATTTCCTCTGCATGTTCTTTGTAAAGGCTAGTGAGGCTGAAAAGGGGCTATTGCATACTGATCACACTATATTGATCGCACTTTTCATAGAATCCATTTATGATTGGATGATTTTGCATTCATTGTACAAGCCTACTAGAGGTAGATTTGTTCACATTAATTTGGTTGGCTATTATTATTATTATTATTAGTAGTAGTAGTAGTAGTAGTAATAGTAGTAGTAGCAGCAGCAGTAGCTATATTAGTAAATTAATATTTGCATGCTTGTCAGATATGCTCATCTCATCATGTGCAGTTTACAAAGCCAAGATTCATATAAACATATATCACAGGAACAAAACGACCATGTAGGTGCAGACAGAGCATCAAACTGATAAACAGTGATATAATGTAAGTATACAACAGTATCCTTGTAGTTATATTTACATTCGCAGAGTGTCACTCTGAGGCAACATACCTACAATATTTCATACTAATGTGCACTTAAAAATGGCGTGGCTTGCTGGTGACTTGAGTCTTTCTCTATGTGTGTTGTGTATTTTTTACTTTTGAACGTAAACACTGGTCCAGTTCATATCCATGGACCTGCTCCTGCTGGTAGTCCATCTGTTCAGTCGATCTCATAACACATTTACTCAGACAATGATGTCACTGCTGGTGCTAATTTCTTCAGGAGATGCCATTTTGTATTTCAGGAATGTGAAGAAGTACCAATCATAGGAATTATTTATAGCTTAATAGTAGCAGTGTAGTTGGTTGTAGAAATTGAGATTGAGAGTTACTAAGACACATACCAACCAAACACTTGAGATCTAGAATATTCCTGGTTCTGCCAGAAATGTCTTCATCCAATTTTTACTTCCATCATAAGCACAATGAAGCAGTCAAACAGCACTGCACATATACATTCATGATAGTGCATTACCTTATCCCCATGGCAGTCAATTCCATTCTTTCTTGACTTGACTTGTCGTATTTTGTAAACTAGCTCAGAGTGAGATTGCTCTAGAGGAAGAAGAGCCAAGGTGTTTGCATACCTATGTTACAAGTGGATAAGAATAGATATAAAATTGCTAACCTCATACTAGGAAGGAGAGAGACGTAAAGCTAATATCTTGTACACATGTCACTGTAATAGGGATTACTGTGCATTTAATTGTCACCTTTATAATGGTGCCTCAAATGAAGCAATTAGTCATTGCAAGACATTCAATGTTCACTTTAAGAAAGATGGAAAACTTTCTGGTTTTTACTGAAATAACAGGCTCCCAAAGGACACTGAGTGATTCACATTCACTAATGAAGGAGCCAAATGACCCAATTTCTGGAATAGGCTTCAGGTGAACAGACACAACATACTGTTAACTGATTTAAGAAGGATTAATAAGAAGATGGGTGTCTAGAACAAGAAAGGAATACTACTGGTAGCCTAAATGCATGCTGAGTTTCAAGAATGAAATGGGCATGAACAGTATTCTTCTTGGCCATGACTGTGAACCTCTTGTCAGGTCTGCTCAGTATCTCACACTTAAAAGCCTCTGAACCAATCACAAGACATTGCTGGATATTGGAAAATAAAAACAAATATCTCAGATTTATCAACCAATTTTTCTCTGTTTTAGAGACTGGGGGTATTGAAAATGTTGCCAGTTTATGAGCTGCAAGATTTAAGAAAAACATTGTCTACAATACTCCAAAACATTTTTTAAATAAAGAATGTGGAAATTATACAAATTCACAGAGATGATTCTAATACATTTCAATAAAGGGAAAGTTGCATAAACAACAGTTTATAATATTTGTTTCAATTAAATCTACAGATAAAATGACACACATTTCACACTTACACATGCATGTATTTTACAGTAGCAAATCAATTGAAATCTGAAAGGATGGAATTTATATTATTAAAATGACTTTAATATACTTGATGGGATTAAAATGTATTATTGAAAAACAATAAAATTGTCTTGCAGCTGTGAAACAATCTGAAATAACTCATAAGGTTCTCCTTGTAATCCCACAAAGTCACTGGTATGGTGGATGTGGTGGTCTGTAACTCCAGCTGTCTGTCATCTGTTAAGTGGGAGAGGATTAATTATCCAGATGAGCTGTCCTGCTTCACTACTTCTATAGAGTGTATAAAGCAAGAGGATTTAAATTCAAAATCCATTAACTTTCACCACTTTTCAAGGATACCAAATGCTTACAACTTATTGTCTAAGGAGGAATCTCGAATACTCTTGCTTGAAACCACTATCTCCTTGGCAACTGCCTGTCAAATTAAAATGACTTAAATAAGGGTTTAATGTAGCTGAATGAAATGCAATCAGCAGCAATACATTATTTTATAAGGCTAATGGGAAAATATTGATCCTGTGTGGTACAAATTAGATTTTAAAGATTTTTATCAGATTACATTTTATGTTACTTAAGTCTGTTGGCTGAAGACATGAAGAGCAAATAAAGGCTTATGGACACCACAGGCTAGAATGGGATTTAACAGGGCGGGGTGTGATTTTTTTAAGGACCGGTAATGTGGAGAAATGTTTATTGCTTTTTCTGCTGGACTTGTGGTAGTTTGGCCATGAGCTGAAATTCAGTAGCACTACAGTTAGCCTTTTCCATGACGGTCTAACTGTGCAAAAATGGGTGAGAAAACAATGAGTTGTATATCTAGAAGCATCTACAAACCTCTGCAGCATCCAGGCAGATGTAAATCAGGTTTTTTAGATATTCCATGTTTGCATGAGCAACAATGACAGTCATATACCAAACCCTCTGGTACTTCAGTCTGAACTTGCCTTTCCTCCTTTTTGTCTATTCAGGGGATGAGAAGACTGTGTTTTCCTAGAAAAATGCAGCTATGGTTTTAAACAGATACATTTAAACAGGCAGTTGCATTGTTATAGCAAATTAACTCTCAAATATAGGTTACTGGAACCTATAAAAAGTGTAAAAGTACTGGCTAGCGCAGTCATGTACTTGTCTTTAGTCATTAGTATTAGATAATCAACAAATCTAGTCCTGTCTGATTTAGACATTGCTAGAAATTTCATATAAACTCTCCTGCTACTCACCCATATACTGACTTTAAATTACTACTCTCTGTGTTTAATGCGAATCTCATATTGGCCAAATGACACTGACAGTGAGCAGGGAGTACATATTAATCGCTATGGTTGAAATAGATCAAGGAAGTAAGGCTAAGCTCAGATTAAAGTGTGTGGGTGCTGAGCATTTGATTGACATTCTGCAATTATGAGCTACAAATTAAAAACAAACACCATATAACAAGGACATGTGGAGCTCAGCATGTTTTAACAAACTAAAGAAAATGACAGTTTAATGACAAATGTGGAAGGTTTGCCAGGAGGCAAATGAAACATTTGTTATGTGAATCTTAACACGCTACTTACACTCTTAACAGATATTTTTGTTACCTGAATATCTTCATATTGTTTATTTTTTACCTGTCATATGTGAATCTGATATTTCACGAAGGTGGCAATTATACATTATTTCTTTTGTATTTAACTGCACAGCCATGCTGCACTAAGATATCTTTGGATAATAGAGGTAATAGGACTTTAGCAAGCCTCATAGTGGGATGACAATGAAAATATCACAGCATTACTGTATGTATATTCCTGGCAAGATGATGTTGCACAGTCATTTTATGCCCCACCATCAAAGTCAGAAGGGACATTATAATTTCAGTTTACCATTTGACTTATGGTTTGCAGTTTGTGTGAATTAGGATGAAACTGGATACAAATGTGCTTTATCATAGAGCTTTATCATATTTAGGTCAGAAGATCAAAGGTCAAGATCACAGAGGCCACTGATTTTTCAAGTTTTTAATTTTTTTAAAATTAATATGTATTTATAATATCCACATCTGCCCACTACTCATTCTTTTTTACACAGTACATGATCATGTATGTAACTTTCCCACAATGCCAATGCCAGTAAATATATATGTACCCTGCTTATGACACCCTCTCAGTATAACATGAATTGGGAAGTCTTACAATGTTCTAAATTTCATATTTCTAGTTCCCACTCTATACTTAAACACAGGCTCACCAAGAATGACCTCATATACAATATGTCAAGTCTCACAGTACTTTGTTTAAGCTGATTAATGTACAGATATCATTTGTTTAAAATATATATAAATGTATTTGTATGCTGTATATAAATGAACTGTATTTCCAGTCAACTAAATCCTGGGTTCTCAATCTTGTAGGCGGGGATAATTGCAGATTCGCGGCTGAAAGAATTAACACCATCGGTCCCTGTAATCTTTATCAAAGCCATTCCGGTTGACAAGCAGGACTCTCGCAATGTGTACCAGTGCCCAGTGTACAAGACCAGGCAGAGAGGACCCACTTATGTCTGGACTTTCAACCTGAAGACGAAGGAAAATCCATCCAAGTGGACCCTGGCTGGTGTTGCTCTTCTTCTGCAGATCTAGAAGATGAACCTTAAATGGATTTTTACACGAAGTATGCACACCTTTTATAGTAGTTATCAGGTAGGATATTGCTACGCTCAAACGCACTTTATCTTTATGTTCTTTATATATGTATATCTTATCAATTATGTTTTTTGATTCTTTAAAATCAGATTCACCCACTGATCTGTTTCTGAAAATCTTTATTTCAATTGTTTCATAGTGAAATAGTGAAAGCAATGATAACATAAAGCAGCCTTTATATTCCATCCACAGTGATTAAAACTATGCAGTCTTTATTTTCTTCTTGTAAATTGTTTTTCCTTCAAATTAAATTTGATGTTCAAAACTGGCCCAGTTTGTGGCATGTTTTTGCTGGATTCACTTTTCCTCCCTATCTTACTCACACTCACCAGGTGCAGTCTCTCCTCTCTCAGCCTGCAGCCTTATTCTCATCTTCCTTTACCCGATTGTCGGCACTCAATGTCCTAAAAGGGGCTCTGGTAGACCCCTCATCTCCTCTCGCCCCCGGGTCTCACAAGCTCTATGGAAAAATACAGCCTTCCTTACATGAGTCACTCCTGTGTTCTCTATCACTCCCAAGTGTACACGTATTGCGCATAGTCAACTTCCCCCTGTATCGCCTGAAAAAGCCTGCTGCATTCTGCATTTTGCCATTTCAGTTATGAAACCTCAGCAGTATTCAGCCCTGAAACATGAACAAAAGTAATAGTTCCCCTGAGTCCCGTTCATCCAGTTATTGAAGAAACCTAATAATGCACACAGAAACATAAGCAGGAAGACCAGTACATGAGGGGGAAATGTGGAATATAGCAATGGATGCAATCTGAGAGCATTGCATTGTTGATTACATCCTCCAGTGGCAGCAAAAAGTGTTTTGTGGCTTTTGTTCTTGCGTATTTGTGTGCATTGTATACAGCTACAATGCAAGAAAGAGAACTGGACTTTTCTAGTATAAAAAAGAACATTTTAAACAACAAAACATTACCTCAAGATAGTCTTTTGTTCACAGAAATGCTATGCTGTTGGCAATTTTTTTAACTTAATCTTTGACTAAGTGGTCAAAAGCCCAGAAAAAAAGTTCTACACTATGGGTTTGTCACATCATTGATGCTGTGATAATTGCTATCAACAAATAATTTTTATGCACTTGAGTATTATATCAATGAGAAAGCTCCCCTGCACTGCTCATTGAAGACCTCATGACAGCAACACCCCCTTAGTGTTTCCTGGCAACTATTGATCCAGGGAACCTCTGCAGATCAGGACAAAAAGGCCCAGAATTTTTTTAACAAAAGATTCAAGAAAACCTGTTGTTCCTAATGTATATGTAACATATGTTTAACATGTCACATATAAGAATAAAGATATATTCTTTTACACATCATAATCAATATAGAATTGTAAAATATGCTGATATAATACATGAATGCACAGGTGATACATGTATATGTCATTAGTACAGCATAATCATTGCACATTGCATCAGAATGCACCTTCAAATGCACCTTTTGCACAGACTAATATAAACATGCTGATGACAGCAACCCTAGGATTCCATTCAGTGTTGCCCAACTGCCATAGCAAAAAGTTAAATTTAAATTTAAATTTATTTCAAAAGATAAGTGCACTTACCTGCAAGTGTAATTAATTATTAGAAATAATCCACTGTCAATCAGTCTTTAGCAAAAGCCAACACTTTCTGTGTATAGACTAGCCTTTAAAAAGAACCATTATTGCCTATGTGCCTTAGTGAGTAACAGCTGTTTTTGCCAAGTAATTACCCAAATCCATTGTCATGGCAGAGCAATTTTAATAGAAGACATACTATTAAAGTTTTTCAACATTAAATGTACAGTATCTTAGGTGTCTTTTTTGAATTATTGACTTGGTCTTTTACAAGTAGAAATATGTCTGCTTTCTTTTCAGAAAATTTGTTTTTCCTCTTTTTGTCCTAGTGAGGTTTTTCTTACACTACATTACAGATGTAACAACTGTAAACACTTGTTCATTTGTCCATGCAAGTTACCAGGTTTTAGTGCACAATAAAGCTTGGTATGCATGGTAAAATGCATAAACAGACAATAGCTATGCTATGACAAAGCAGTATTCTTTTTCTTCAGATATGGTATCAATTTCATAGAATTACTGTTGGGATCCATTTCTGTATACATTTCCCACAAAAATGTGATTGTCTGAATCACAATGATTTCAAAGACAGATATTTGCAAACATGTTATATACAAGTCATCGAAATCCATCAATTCAATGATGAATAGCTCTACATGACCAACATTGTATTTTATAAGCATGGAACGTACTATTTTTGTGAAGTATTGACTACATACCCAGAAAACCTATGGTGCTGTTAGCACATTCATGTGAGCCTCATATTGTATTCACCACAAAAGCCCATGTGACTTGTATGAGAATGTGGGACATTGCCCTATGGGAGGCAATATAACATAAATTTCCCACAAAGGAATGCCTTGTGATCAGACTGGTCTGAAACATATCTGTCATATTATTGCTGTTTTCCAAAGTGGGTCTGGGTCCTGAAGGGTTAACCTTTTTATGTTTGAACTTTAGCCTTCCCAATACTAATGTCATCACAGGGGACAGCCATTCCACACCCAGCTGAGCTGACATTTGTTATCTTAATATCCAACCAGATGGTGATTCAGTGCACTAAAAGCCTTTTCCTCTTGTGAGACACGGTGGTGGTTTTCTCATGAATTTTGTTGCTTTATGTTTACAAATTAAAAGTGTAAAAAGGCCAGCATCACATTCAGTATTCATTTTTTTCAGAGGGTGGATTGTGTGCTGCTAGCTACATGCAGAGGGAATAGAGCCGGGGGCAGGAGAGAACTCACCCAAGGCTCATGCTCTGAATAGGAAACAAGGCAACTCTCATCATTTCTATGTGGACCATTGGTTGCTAGGTTACAGGTCGGTCCTGAGGAGCTGCCAATGTGAAAGAGCTTGAGTTAATGCGGCACGTATACTGTAAGCATAGTTAATATAGAAGAAAGCATGGCTGCCATTTTTGTTTTTTTCTGCAGTCCTACATGCAAAGACTTCGAAAGCTTCAAGATGTGATGCATGTGTATGCTGGCCGGTGTGGAGCCAGGAGCTGTAGATGACCCATGGTGCTTTGTAAAAATTCTCTTCTTGCTTTTTCACCAGATCGTATGCCATGCTCTGCAGAAACAAGGATACAACAAAATGGCACAAACCCCTAACAGGACAGGCTGAATGCACACCATGCATTAGATTACATTACATGCATTCAGCAGACGTTATTATTCAGAGTGACTTACAGCACAAAGTCATCCACTGGCTAGATGTGCGCAATGTCTGCACCTCCTCACTACTAATTTAATAATCCCTTAAAGGGCAACTAGAATGGTTCTCTGGAACATTAAAAATTGAGTGAAAACATAAAGTTGGACTGGAAGGATCTATCAAACACCCTTTTTGAGCCGTGGACTGAACCAGGAGTGTGCTTGGGTTGGGACATGCAACCCAGAATTTTACAATTCTGTCTTTTACAGAGTGTTGCATATTCATACTGTCCTCATGTTGCATTTGTATTTATTAGATATATATGTTGAATATTAAATAGATATATTACATAAGCAAAGTATTGATAGATATTCAAAAATGATCCTGGATACCCTTTAAGAGCCCGTGCTAGACAACGATATTAGTTATTTCTCTGCAACATCAGTGTTACACACACAAGCCTATAATCCTGGTTTAATATAACATGCAGGGACAGGCCCAGAATCAAGTACTGTGGCTGGATTGAAGGACAGCATATGTGTTGTAATTATATGTATTCCCTCCATGAGTGGCAGTAGAAAGAAGATTTCACAGGTGAGTAAACATGGCCCCAATATCGTATTTTTATAATGAGTATTTGCTAAATTTGACTAAAAGACACTGATGTGATTTTATATATATATATATACATGGATTGTTAAAAAGGACAATAAAATTACACCAAAAACCTTGAAGAGGATGAATTCTACATGCTCTCATTGTACCCATCCACAATTACCCAAATGCCTCTTCATTTTTGAATTATTATGTTATGTCTTGTCAGAAGGGGAAACACATGAAACACATTGACCCAACACAGGCTGCACACTCTGCCTCTTGCCTCAGCCCTGTGTGCCTTTGTGAATATATTATGCAGGAGCTGTACTATTGTTAAGCAGTCATCCGCTTTTGAAGTTGTGAATGTGAATGCTGATGGTAATGTTATAGGAAGGCTGGGTTCTGGGGTTTATCTCTGTGGGAGCTTTTGATTCGTTTCCATGTAGGTGGCTGGAGCCATTAGAACTTTTCTTTTTTTCTCCATCCATACCTACCCTTTAATTGCCATGTCATATTCTCATCTAAATGCAGATGGGAAGGGATTCTTGCAAATTGGAAACCAAAACCATTTGCCATGTTTGTCTATGAAGGAATGCAAATGCAGGGCTTTGTTTTCATGTTGTGAGAAATGTGTTTGCACCCCTGCTCTTCAATGAATTTAAAGAAGGTCTGAAATTGCACTCCCTGGCATTAAAGCAGTAGGCATTAATCTGTGTGTCAAACAAAAGTAGTGCCTTGTTTTAATTTTCCATTATTTGTCGGTAAATGTGTTAGATCAATCTAGCTCACTGCGTGATGAAATGTGAATGGGTATGCGTTTGCATTGCATTGTATGCTGCATAGTCGAACACCCTTAGGACAAGGCTAATATGACAGAAATTGTTTTCAGTTGCTCAGCATTCAGAAATGTTTACCTGAATTGAAGGCATACCCATTTAGTTAGATCTCACGTGACATGACAAAACAAATGCACTTTCTCACTGGAAGGACAAAATGTTGGATAACATTGGGTAACCATCTATACTGAGAAGATATCAATACTGAAACATTGCAAGAAAACCAGAATCCTCACCAGGATTCAAAGTCTATGCTAAAGTACAATTGAACATTTTAGCTGCAAGTAATCGATATTAAACATATCTGAATAGGTAGACTTAAATAAGGGAAGTTGGCAATATATGTTGTAATATTTATGATCCATTAATGAACAATGGTACACTATTTATAAAAGGCAATATATTCTGTTCTATTACCCGTATCCCTGATTTATTTCAGATTTTTAATAGAGGCCAAACATCAGTTTTATAGATGAGCCCATGTGAACTGTTTGTGTGACTGTGGGAGAATCTACTAAAGTCCTTCATGAGTTGAAGGTTTACTGTGTGTATATAAAAATCTTAATGCCAATAAGGAACACATTACCTGTACCTGAGTATGTTCTCAGCAGTGCTCAGCTGAAATGACCTACCTGACACATATCCAACGTCATTCTGAAGGGCACTGAAGTGCAGATGCTGTGTTCTTGAATCTGTATATATGTAGGGTCTGTTTCTAATACTGAAAAATAACTTGCATGGGAGAGAATATACATAGACCGTAGATGTATCTCAATGCCACAAATTGTGAATATTATTTTCATAATGATATCTTAAATAAATGTAGTCTACTTTTGATTATTTCATTGATTACATTGATTACATTTCTTATTTCCAGCATTTGTAAGAAGAATTCTGTCTTCTTGCTCTATCCACGTATTCATTAGTGTAAGACTGGTAAACACACAGGAGTGTATGCATAAAAGTTTATTTGAGAAGTTAAACCTGATGGAAACATAGATTGCTTAGTCATACATAAAACTGTACACCTGGAGGTTTTTGGATTACTTTGGCATTTGCACTCGAAGACTGCAACTCCAACAAAAAATGTCCCTGTTCCTTATTTGCATATCTTTAATGTGATAGATAAAAGGAGCATTTAAACCTAATACCTGGCCTTGTTTGCTCTTAAGCAGTTGGAGAGTGTTGAGAGGCTTAAGAAGAGAATTGATTTTTGGCCACATTTACCAATGGCAAGTGTGTCATTGACTATAGATTTTCCAAGATGCTCAGTCACCTGAAATAACACTACATGAAAATGAAAAAAAAATATATATATATATATGTTCAGTGTACTTATATATGTTGAAAATGATCTTTTATGCAAAATACTGACTGCATTACTGGGATCAGCATTGGTTTCATAATGTAAGTTTCCTTTTCTGCCCACAAACAGACAAGGCTGTCATTGTAAAATCAGTCTTTAATATGATGACAGCGCTTAACAATTTAAATGGATAGCTACTAGTTGTCTTATGTAGATGCCTGCTCGATATAGCCCACTGAGTTACAAATAGTGTAGGAATTGCGAATATTACATAAGATGATTTTTGTTCTGTTTTGCATGTAGTTTTTTTTGTTTTTCATACATTTTCAGTGATCACCACCTTCCCCCTCCCCAAATAATAGTGAAGTGAGAGCTTCACTCACTGTCTAACACCACATTGCTCCACCACATACCAAAATTGGTTCATATTGCTAGTCATGTCTGCTTTGCTAAACAACTCAGAATCACACACAAACTCAAATAAATAAAAAAAATCAAAATAAAGTAAATAAAGTTTCATACAACTGATATAGGTAGTTTTGCAGAGAAAAAAATTACTGTGGAAATGGGTTTATTTGTTTTATTTTTAATCCATAAATAATTATAAATGGGAAAAGTGGAAAAAAAAGTTTGCTGGACTCTAACGTTACTAATCTGATTATAGTTGTATACAGTACATACAGAATGTGCTTCATAAGTAAATTTGAACAACAAGAAAATTACAGAGAAACAGTCAAATACTGCTTGTTTAGAAGCTTATTCAATGAGTAACCCATAGTTTGTGCACAGATACAAAGGTACTCTGTCATCAATACTAACATAAACATTATATCCATAAATGGATCTAAACACAAAAATACCACTGTACCCGTTTAAGGAATTACTGTCCCAAGAATAAAGTGTTACAGTAATATATAGATATATATATGTATCTTTTTCAGCCAGTGAGTACTTACTACAAAATTTCTAATTATGTAATAATTGAAGGTAATCCGCTACCACAAAGCAAATGATTTCAAAACTGCATGGAAATAAAATGTTGACCCAGCAGGATACACAGCAAAATGGTTATCAGAGAAAACTTATGATCCCAGAAACAGGAGACAAAATGTTTTTTTTTTTCTGATATTTCTATTAAAGGTAGTCAATCATGTAATCAAGATGTGATAATAATTAAAATTCTAAAAAATGGCATCCTCTCTCTCGCTCGTGAAATGCACTTCATAAGTCCTTGTTGGCAATAATTGTCTCAGAACATGCAGCGTGAGATCTCCCACTGTGTGTGTACATGTCTTTCTGAGAATTTCCGAAAGCCCAGTGACACTGTGTGCTCAACAATCCCATCGCTGCAATAGACAACATAGGAATGTTCCAGCTGATAGACAAGAAAGCACCCATAAAGACAATAAACCCAATCAGTGATTCAGTTTTGATGAGATCAATTTGATATCATTGCAAGGCAGAACATGATTTGAGGCCCAATGTGGATCAGACACAACTGTTCATAGACTCAGTGAAGTTTATGGCCATTAAAGTATGGTGTCTATCAAACATAGCCATGCTGGACATATAGCCCCGTTGCAGACTTCTCATCAAGACCACAGATAGCCCCAGTGTACTTTCTGTGGCACACTGGAATGCTATATTCAATGGCTTATGCAATCTTTTTTGTTGTCAGAAGCATCTTATAACAACTGATAATCTACTCCTGCATTTTATACAAGTACTGCTTCCCCCTGTATGAGAATTGTGCTCTAAAGACATGATTCCATACAGTAGAAAAATGAGAAACCTTGAGAGAGTTCCACAGAACTAAATTTCCTTCAAAGCTCACTGTGCACTTTTAATTATGTACTAAGAGCATCATTCATTTCCACAGTGATTACACAGCTAAGCAGTATTATTGGTATCTCAACAGCAAGTGTGACCCCTGTCAGAGGAGCTGAGGAAGACTTACTTCTGTTGAACCCTCTTTCTTTGCTGATTTTCTTGGTAATGTAAATAAATTATCTGAGAAGGAAGGAGGTATGCATAATAATGTAGGTATAATAATGTAATATTATCATATTATTATTATCATTATTAATAATGTATTATCATTATTAATATTAATGGTGGCTGTTTTATTATTAAGATTACATAAGCCCTTTATTTGACATTTAATGTTTTTGTTTTAGAGTAAAGTCTCTTCCAGCTCCCTCACCTTTAAAACTGGGTGATTAAAAAAATGTCATCAGTTTGGTATTTTACATTTCATGAGGTGGCACTCTACACAACACAAAACTGGCAAAGTCCCTCCTACACAACAATGAGCAATGCATGAAGCTGTTGACTGCAGTGAAAAGACTCAGTTTGTCATCGGCGTTAGCCAACAGGGTAATGTTGGACAAGGAAAAGGATTTCACCAAAAATATTTATAAATTGAATCCCACTCTAAAATCAAAATTCATACAGTATGGATTAGGATTATGTTTAGCTCAGTTATATTTATAACATTGGCTTCTACCTTCAGATTTAACAGAATATAAAAGTCATCTGCTAGTTTAGTACAATCTTTGGGCCTCTGTGGGGAACAGACTTCACAAATAATTAATTGTGTGACTAGTTCTAATAATTCATTCTTGAAGCCAATCTATCAGAAAGTGAATCCAGCCCAAATATCACAAATAAAATAAAACAGCACAACAGCTTTTCCCAATCTGATTAAATTCTATAGCTTTGTTTGAAAAAACCTCTTTCCCAAAATCTGAGGTATATATCATTTCTGTTATCTATCTATTGCTGGTACTCTTAGCCATTGAAGTCATTGAAGACATTAGAAAATAAAATGAGAATACAAGGCCAGTTTCCATCAAAAATGAGAAAGATGATCTAAAGATAACCTAAGCATGATTAGAATATATTGAGTGTATTAACTGTTTGGGATTTTATGGTATAAGGCATTGCTTTAATTAAAACATCTGGACAAACAATTCACAGTTTTAATCCTTTCTCACCTAGCATTAGAATTACATTTTCTCAGTTGATTGTTTCAGTTACGTCAAGACATCTGTAACAATTTAACCATTACACAACAATAATTATTCCATTTTGACATATGCAGTATTTTATATACAACACAGAGTTATTGATATGTAAAAAAAGCAGCTTTTCCTGGCCAAGCACAAATATAGGACATACAAGAGGATGCTATACTGAGAAAGTAATGATGTATTATTTGAAGCTGCTGCAACAAGCCTAGTATGGTTACCTGTTTTGTGAATCACTGGGACACAGTCTAAAGCCGGATATCAACAGTGGTATATTGTCGGTCAACCACATTCATTCAACTTCTCATTCTACAAATATTTACTAACACACATACATTATTGTACTCATTTGTTAAGTCACATACTTGTTCAGTGGGTTGTCTAATCTGAAATTGTGGTCAATATCTGTGACTCCACAACATAAATAGTTTAGTTTAGTACAAAAGCCTACCAGTACAGAGTCTCCCATTTACTGCTGCTAGTATAGCCTATTTACAATCATCTACGCAAAGAAATTGCCATTGTTTTAACAATAAGCTGATACGTGCTAGCCATTACCAAAATTTAAAAATAAACGGAAAATGAATTTCTGAATTGATTGTGCTTTTTAACCCACAAAGCCACTTCATTATTGAAATGGAACATTTTTGAGAGGCACCGATAGAAGTGCTAACACCAGTTTAGTTCAAGAATCTCTAAAGCTATAACTAGGACTGGAAGTACAAATAGTAGATATATATATATATATATATATATATGTATGTATATATTTATAAAGTTATTACAGTTTCACTCCATTTCCATATTCTGCTGTATGTTCTTCTTTCACACTGTTAACGACTGAGATATCCCTCCATACGTGCCAACGTGCAAAGCCCTTAAAAGTTACGCTAAAGTACAACTCTCTTTGAGAGAAACTGTTAGGTTAGCCTTTTACATACTTCATCCATCTATATCCATATATATATAATCACGCTTATACATATATGATTTTCTGGATCCAAACACAGGATGAATTGGAAAGCTGGTGCTGAAAACAAATGCCAATTTTGTTGGTTAGTTTAAAAGTGTTTCACCCAATTGTGGCCAATGTGTCGTTGCTGGGATTGTTCTGATTTCTACTAAGCTCCTGTGGTTGTTGGTATTGTAGTTGCTGCTTTCTGCTGCCTTTGCTGCTGTTGGTTAATACTGAAAGCCTTCTGCTTCCTGGTTAAACAGTTACCTCGGTCTTGCTCGCTGTGCGGTAGTGGTGATGGTGTCCTGGGATGTAGTGCAGCTGCTCCACAGTGTGGGTCCGTCGGGCTGCGAACGCCTGCCGCTTGGAGGCCGTTTGGTTCATAGTTAAAGTGTTGTGCGCATTGTTTGAGGCACTGGGATGAGAGTGCATTTTTGTCATCTTATACCGGTCCATGACGGGCGTGGTCGGCACAAACACGTCCGTGTGGGACAGGGCCCTGGACATGGACTTGTCACGGAAGCCAGAGCGTTTCAACGACATCATCTTGTCCGGGGACAGGAGGGGGTCCTGGGAGAGAAGGCGGTCCTGGGAGTGGAGGCGGTCCTGGGAGAGGAGGCGTTCCTGGGAGTGGAGGCGGTCCTGGGAGAGGAGGCGCTCCTGTGAGTGGAGGCGCTCCTGGGAGAGGAGACGCTCGGCTGACAGCAGCTGCTCATCGGAGAGGATGCGCCCCCCGTAGGAGGACATGCCGTAGGAGGACACTCCGTAGTCGTGCGCGGGACCCCTTTCCGGGGACAGCACCCGGTCCTGGGACATGGCCCTCTGCACGCGGCGGGGCCGCTGTCGTTGCTGCGTGCCCTGCTGCTCCTGGGTCATCTTGATCACGTGCAAGGGGAGCGTGCCCCGCGCCGCCAAGTCAGGCAGGTGCCGCTTCCGCGTGTAGTACTCATCTACTTCCTTATCGGCTGAAGGGAGGGAGAGGAAGAGCCGGTTCAGAGACATTACATGGAAATTCAGTAACTCTAAACTGTGCAAACAATTATAAGTATACTGGTTACGCAACACAATTTCCAATCCGAAGCATAGAGGTTAAAAGTATCTGGAGATAAGGGGACATCAGTTATGTACAAAATCGCATGCTTCAACATAACATATGAAATGAACCACCTCTAACAAATCATACTTTAAGAAAAAAGTATTAAGATACAAGAATGTTCATTCTGAGTGTTTCAGTCGATGTACTATTTACGCTGTACACAACTCGGTACATGTTACAAAACCAGTTCTACCAGCTAATGAGTTCATGGTGTGCAGCCTCATGTGGCACAAAGAGTGCATAAATTACACATGCTAGCACTGTGACAGAGCTGGAGATGTGAAGAGACTATCAGGGAACTGATGCTCAACAGCTCAGTCAAGAGCGGCTGTGTGGCTGCTCACAGCAGCCAGCAGTTTGGGCTGTGTGACACACGGGGTGCCGGCGCATTCGTGATGTGACGGTTGTAATGAACGAGACAGAAGGCCCAAGTGCAGAGCTCTGGTGCTTTAATTCAGAAGGGCAAATCCTTTGGGAAAGTCAAATATCAAGCCAGGGTCAAAAAGCCAGGAGTGCAAAACAGGAATCAAAGCTAACAATCCAAATCACGAGACAAAAGGGCAAGGTCAAAAAACAGGCAAACAGGTCAAAAATCACGAGAGTAGTGGAACCAAACAAACAAGGATACCGCGGGGTAGAGCAGGCTCAATACCTCACAAAGAGGTGCCTGAACTGCAGTCCTTAAATCCCCCAGTGGTGATTACATGAATCTGCTGCAGGTGTGCTTAATATTCAGGTGACTCAGAGCGTGGGTGTGGCTGAACAGGGAGTTGGCTGGAGGCGGGTCTGACAACGGTAATGTAATTACACACCTGCGTGAGCTGCACTTCAGCTCCTTCGGTGAATGCAGGCCATGCAGACAAGCACATCACACCCTTAAATGGCTGTGGCTGACTGCCATCTTCAAATTGAAATGTTTATACCAGTAACTTATTTAGTATTTTCGAAAGGAAATGCAATAAGAATACTCTGCAATAGAAACTTTGGCAAAAAATGGTAAACTCTTCATCAGCCAGTGTTTGACTGACTGACGAGGGACACAGCAGAAAGCATTTTACAGTGAAGGGGCTGAAGTCTTTCTAAGGTGTTTTCACACATAATGTGCTGATTTTTCACACACCAGCATAACAAACACTTCATTTGTTTGATCATAATTATTTTTCAGGAGGTGATGGTTAGTTAGGAGGTTATTGACTGACAGTCCTCCCAGATGTGTTTATAGCTGTAGAAGGATTTGTCTGGCTTTTGTTAAATGCTTTTATAGCACTTTCGATCAGAATAAAATATGTTTTCAAGTATCTCTGCAGTTTTATTCTAGAACCACAGTATTACATGGATGATAGATATAATACTGATTGTGTAGTGCTGCATAAAAATTATTCATGCACATGTAGCATTTTACTATTATTTTGTCTACTCTGTTTAACAATCATATTTAATCATATTTATTTATTTCATACCTGGGATTCTTTAAATTCATGCTTTAAACTTACTGGGGTGTTTTAAATCCATGTATTATATTTAGTTGAGTAATATCCATTGCATGTTAACCCTTTGGCTCTGTTTCAGTACAGTGTTAAAAGTATTGCAAAGTATAATGTCTGCAACCTCCCATTTAAAAAATTCATCTTAATCACAGATAAATGGCAGGAGTTCAAATCTACAAGAACATAGACCTGGTACATTTAAATAACTAAGTAAAGTCCTCCACTCAACATTACATTGAATCAACTGCACAGTATATCCATCTTTGTCAAGCATTGATCCCAACACTCAATACATTCCAGTCAGAGTAGTAATCACACGCAGCCATTCTTGTGAAGTTTCTGTTATAATGTGGTCTTTAAAGGGGATTTAGATAAGGCTGGTTATGATATGAAATGTCACAAAATATTATTTTGCTTTTTTTAGCATGAGGATTAACACACATACTGTTGTTCAGGATATTATTCTAATCCGTTTTATGGTGATTACAGGCAAAAGAAGCATGAATAAAGCATAAATCTTTCTCAGTCTCATTAATGGAGCCATGGTTACCTTAATATCCAATATGTGACATATGCTACAGAATCACATGGGAATACACACATACTGTGCTGTTCAGGTTAAATAATTAAATTTATGTTAAAGTGGATGAGGGTTACAATTGGTGACCAGTTAAGGAAGAACAGAAGATGGGTAGGATGAGAGTACAGCAATACATCATTTCTCACTACCTACCACCAAACTGATTAATTTTATATCATAGCTCAAAAGGTATATATGTTATAAATATAAATATATATCTTGATAGATATGATGACCGAATCTCACTAATTAAATCTGTGATCTATACATCAAAGTGCTTGTCTCTCGGGTTTTCTCAAAGAGAAAGGCATTCGGTACCATCTTTGAACGAAGTTTAAGATGTTTTTTTCTCCCCTCCAGCACAATCCAACCGGATCTATCAAAGGAGCCAAAACACAACTGGAGTTAAAGAAGAAGCGGCTAAGCCTCTTGGCTATTTGCGACAACAAATGATTCGCTTTAGAAGCAAATCTGGGCTGTTTTGACGACGGAGCCTAAGGAGACTTTGCGAGTATCCGGTGCCAGAAATAGTCCACCCCCCCTTCCCCCCCCATAGCTGGACACGTGTTGGCTGGTCAGTGCGGAGGGTGGAGGCGGGAGATGATGTGAGGGGATGCTGGGCCTTCATCACAGTCCGTGGCCAGCGGCGGCTTGCTTTCAGCTCGCCCTCAGCACATACAGCGCTTGTCTTTTTCACTCTGGAAGCTCTCGAGTTGAAACTACATTACACAGCAGATTCCTACATAAATCTTATTAATTCACTGAGCAAGACAAGCCTGATTTTGTACTAAGTATGCAATAAAATAGAGGCTGTGTGAACGTTTCGGCTCTCATCACCATGCTGCTCCTCCCCGAGGTAAAGTGAAATCCCTTCTCACAGAGGACGCTGTTGAAGAATATTAATGACTCATATGGTTCTATAGAATGAAAAACATGACAAAACGTCACCATGAGGGGTGCAGTGGATGAATGACCCTGTATTCATTCATATTCCACCACAAGTCCAAGTCAGTCCAGAGCTACTGTATCTATTTTGAGCTGACATGAAACAAAGTTACCATTTTATGGCGATCCATTGATTTCTTTTTTTTTTCAATTTTCAAAAATAAGAAAAAAAATCCCTGGATAAAACAAATACAAATGTTATTCACATCTCACAAAGCAGGATACAGGAAATGTGAATGTACCTAAACAGAATGTATAATGAGGTTTGTTTAGAACACAGTATTAGTACTGCAGCCAAGAACTTCTGTCAAAGACACAGTCTTGATGTCTTTAACGCTGTTTTACTAAATATACCTATGTTGAAACATTTATGCCAGTGTATATTTGGAGAGATGAATTTATTTACACAAAGGTAGTTATCACATTCCCTGCTTTGCTTTGTGAGAGTAAAGGGTGCAATTAAACCAAACTATGGGCAGATCTAGCTTTGCTTTCAGTACAAAAAAAATTCTATGCTTTTTGTCATTGCAGTCCCCATTTGTTTATCATAGAAATAATGTCACTCTTACCTCTTGTACAACACAAAAATAAATATCCAATTTGGATTTAATTGCCCCTTTAAATTTAGAATGTTGAACTTAGTTTTCATCATGCTTTAGTTTTTCAAAAAAAAAAAAAAAAACCTTGACAACACAGCACATACAGTAGATATTTGAACATTCCAAAACAAGTCCAGTCATTGCCATCAAAAACAGATTGTGGTATCACTGGGAACAGGCTTAAAAAAACACTGTTTTTTTATTCATGCCCAAACATGACTTCATATACTTAAAAACTGACTGTGCACTTACCCAGACAACAAAAATTTACAAGAGTCATTTATACTAATTCAGCTCGGGACGCTGGAATGTTCAGATGGTGATATATCTTTATAGATGTCCTTCATAGACATGAACACAGATAACGGCAAATTGAATGCCACTTCAAGTCAGTCGTGGGGGAAATTTATCCAGATGGGGGTTGAATCTGTAGCTAAGCGCACTTTGGAAGCACAAATTTGTGCTGATTTCATATAATATTAAACTAAGGATCTCATATGATCTGTTACCCCACTGCATTACCCCGGCAACTAACTCAAAGGATGTTCAATGCCCATTGGACTCACAGTTATACCATTGCATCACCGCACTTGCCAACTGAGGCAGTGCAGAATGCAATGTAAAACACAGTATTAACCTTTTCTCTGTGTGATGGTCGTCCACACAGCAGTTAGCATACAGCATGGGCAATGTAATGAAGGTTCACCTACTTAATCTCTTGAGAGAGGAGTATTTACTTAAGTCAGACTTGACCGCTGACTCGTAGGATGGGGGCAGATGGGAGAGGCTCTGGAAGGAGCGGGAGAAAGATAGGTCGTAGGGTTCTGTCTGCGAGGTAAGAATACTGTTCATCCGTGCGCTCTCTGCAGGGAAAGAGAAAACACCAGCACACAGCAGTCAGAGTACAATCAACAGCCTTGATTTCACTGCAGAGCGGAGCGGTGCCTGGGGAATCAGGGTGTCACATTGTGCAGTCAATGCTCTTTAGGGAGAGACTGAAGAATGTCAGGGTAACAGTAGTTCACCATGCCTTCTGCACACCGAGATATTTTAATCTGTAATCGTGATCGGATTGTGCCAGTGCTGGCTTCTGTTTGTGTCCTTGATGCATCAGTGACCAGTAGCTGAGGACTGCAGTGGAGCAATGCGACACGGCACCAGTGAGGGGCACTGTTTCGCCCCGCAGAACGCCTGTCCATCGTGCTGCAGCAGGACGGAGGAGGAGTGGTGCCAGGGATATGATGAAGCGCAAAACTTGGTGGCAGGTTTAAAAATAGGGCTAGGTGACTACTGCAGCAAAAAGGATGGGGACACACAACATTGAGGACCATGTGGGACAATAGTGAGGCATTAGGTGAATGAGAAAGAGAGAGAGAGAGTGAGTTATGCATTGCTGCCCGCTCTGTGTCTGACACATTCATTCTGCACAGGAAAATAAAGTCATTCCATGCCTCAACCTGGTGCCCTTGATCGATATTACTGATAAATCACAACCCACACTAAAATGTCAAAATTCACTGGGTGGGGAGGGAGTATACACATGTACAAGGGTGTATATGTGTATTACTTACCATGTCTCACTGTTCTGTGGGCTAATGAAGCCAAGTGAAAAGAGTATAAAAAAGATCAGTAACAAAAATGTTCTGTAGTATAAGTATACCAACCATTTCTTTTTTCTCAATGTCATCATCAATGCTGCCAAACTGAAAATCTGAAATCACACAATTCCAAACTTTTCAACCTTTTTCATATTTTATGTGAATAACTGTTAAATCAATAATGGTGGTTCTGCACAAAGTTTAAAATACCAAACACAATTTCCTCCATATGTATTAATACCACTAATGTAAAAAGCTACACATTGTATAATTTTTTCTCCATGAAAAATCATTAATCACATTTAATTCAGATAGTTCACACATTCACAGATAATTTTTTCATCACAAAAACAGGTGGCTCACACTTATTTACATTTACATTTACATTTATTCATTTGGCAGACGCTTTTATCCAAAGCGACGTACAAAAGTGCAAATAGTGAGCAAACAACAGGCACAGGCACAGGCACTTATTTACACATAGTTTTTTACAGGGAGTTGAACAAATGTGACTCATGTTTTTTGGAATAAAATTATTCATTATTTGTATCCATTATTTGTGAAAAATCTGAATTTGCTCAATGCAAATTCCAGTTCCATCACAAACTGGAGCCAATATTCAAACAGAAACATTATGAGCGGCACACAATTTATAAGCAACTCTGTTTTGCTGGATTGCCCATGTTCTGAACCACTATAATGTCTGTGGTGTTTTGCTGTGCTGGAAGACTACAGCCTGGGAGTAGACTTTGTTGTCGGGCTCTCACAGTGGAGCATGAAAAGGGCTGAGCTCTGAAGACGTCTACCCTCTGTGTTGTAATTGAATTATTTCATGATTACAGGATAGAAGCCACTAATTGAGAAAGTTTAGTCCTTTCATACAGGGAACACAAGCTACAGCAAAGCTTATCTCCAACAGACATTCCACACTGCCATTTCAAGTTTTTTCTTTTTTTCCTCAGTCAAACTCTGCTAATTCTGCTGAGTTGATAAGCTGCTAAAATAGATTCTCTGAATGGATTCTGTAGATGCTTCTCCATGGATTCCCTACTTTCATTGACTTGTTTGAAATGCTTCACCCATTAATTTCCATTCTGAAAGTGTGCTGTCATGACCTCTCAGCTCATATGTAGATGGCCATTTATGGAGCAATAAAAGCCTATGATGTTGACATTTTCAGCCAATGTGTTATTACATTAATTACTATTTACATTTCTGTAATTAATTAAATCACAGGTACTTGCTTACAAGGGGAAGGATTTCACATTACAGAAAATTCTTTATGCTTTCAAGTACAGGGACGTGGCTCTGGATGACATGGAGACAGTAAGTTTCATTTATAATCCATGCTGTATCTTTACAATAATAGTTAAATTATGATCAGTTTAGACACACTGCCAAATGTGTCATTGGCAAAGAATCATAACTTATGAGTTACAGTATAAATGACTAAAAAAGGCCCTCTCCTATAAACTGTGTGGCCAAAACTGAGTTCAATTTATCTTAAAAGGACAGCACAAAACATTTTACTGCACTTCACTTCAGTATGTTACCATGAAAATGGCAGAAAATGATCAGAAATAGTGTGACCTTCATGGACTTTAGGCCAATTGTTTTTCATTAGACAGATGATGATAGACAGTGAAAACCTTATATTGGTCTGAAGGGAAAGTGTATCATTGGTTTAAGGTATAACAATTTAATAATTTTACACTAAACAAAACCTTCACTTCAAATAAAAAAATCACATTTGAGACCAAATAAGGAGAATACCAGTAATTGAGCCTTTCAATAATGTGTGTGAATTGAATTGATATGGTTATCACACTTATTTATTATAAATTTTTCATTTTACTATAGACTTTAAAAAGTTTATGAAGTTACTTTTTAATTTTCTTGCAAGAAAATGGGTCTTACTGTTTCTTAATCGAAACCATTTACTGTGCTTGAGATGAAAACAGAGGCTATAAATGTTTATTGGATTTTCTTTTCTATGGTCTGGATTTAATCCAGTTTTTTGTGAATCCCTATACCTCGGCTTCTAGAACATTCAGTGCTTTGTCTTTAGATTTGCAAAGGTTCATTCCTGACTTGACTATAGTTTGCAGCCCACCTTGCAGTGTATGATGTCAGTCCCCATGATGATGTGTGTGTGTGAGTGAAACCATTGGCGACCAGGAGGAGTGATGCATTGTTACTTTTATTTTAAAATATTCTGCAAGCCATGGCAGGTCAATTCTGGTCACTTCCAACCTTTACTGTAACCACAATAACACTCAAAAGAGATGTTTTTTGTGCATTGACCACATAATGACTGTAGTCCTTAAGTGGTCAACAGGAAGTTATGAAAGTCTAACTAAACCATGAAAAAGGAATTGATCAAAGCTATCAAGCAAAATAGCAGACAACAGTCATGAACCATCTGTATTGTTTCCCATATTTTTAGAGGAAGCAAGGGAACCAAGGGATCATTAAAGTGTAAAATATAAGATCTCATCTTGAGAAATTTATTTGCTAATATATAATAACATCAGTGTCTCTTAAGAAAGAAGGAACTTAAGGTACTCAAAACAAACCATGTTACCAAACAAGGTTCAATGGTAACAAAAGGTTGAAAACATTTGTATGTTTACCATTGTTGTATTTATTTTCCTAACTTGAAATAACCAAGAAGAAAATATGGACTTTTATGCCTGAAAAATAGCAGAGCTTGCTTTGTAAACAGTGACATGATGCAATGATGCTTTTACAACTTAAAAAAGAGCTTGAAAGATGTTGCTCTCATAATTTCTTAAAGATAATCCTGACCAAAATGCTGTCCTGTGTGCACCAGCAAGGTTTTGGGAGCAAACAGTATGCATACTTTTTGTTTGAAAAAAATACATGATGTGCATATGCATCCTTTGTAATGATTAAGAAAACACAACTTTGAAAATTACTGCGGCATTATCATATAGTGGTATTAGCTGAATTATTTTGCAAATTCAAACTGACCAGTAATCACATGTATACAAGAATATTGAGTAAATAAACTCAGGTATTAAAGGTTTTTGAAGAATGCTTGGAGACAGTATATGACATAATAATGTAATGTTTATTATTCTAAGTAATTAGGTCAAATTAGAATAGTGCTATGCAAATCATAAAAAAGTCCATACAGTTAATTGTCTGAGAGATTGAATTTGTTGCAGTACACTGTTGGTAGGTCAAAAATGTATTGCCCAGTATCCTCTACCATCTTCCGATATCCCCAAAGACCCCTCAACTACAATATCCTATTGTAATGACCTTAACTGTCCTTTGTAAGCCATGTAATGTGTAAGATATTTACTATTTGACATACGCAAATGATCCCCCTAAATTACAATACGAAATGTTTATGTGACAAAATAACATGAATTAATACTATAAAGTGAATATAAAACCCCTATTTTTTCCTTACCATTTTTAGGTGTACGTGTTGGGCTAGTAAGACCCAGATGGTTATAGTTGTGTTGGTGGCTACCTGTGAAAGAAGTAAGGAAAGTGTCATGGTATGACACAGTGTCATGTTATTGCATTAGTGGATAAGTAACATAGACAACCAACAAAATTATAGGGACAGATAGTGAAGTCAGTACCCAGAGTATGTAGAATGCATCTAGAGAAAAAGGAAAGTGAGAGCGGGAGAGAAGAAAGAGAGGGTGATAAAAATATTACACAGGGGACAGCACAGGCTAAGAGACAGAGAAGCTGAAATCAAGCACTGGCTCATGATTTCCTTGAATATGGGGCCCACATTCCTTCCTGCTGAGTATGATGTCATCACTGTCAGAATACAAAGAGAATGAAAGCCATCTTAGAGGCTGCCTGATGATCGTCGCCTACAACACTGAGGCAGTTTTTCCTCCATAAGATGTTGACATTTATCTTCTCACTAAATATTTGATGAGACCTTGGCGACATGTTCTCATTGCTATGTCTGAATTTGTACAGTCACATGACCTGGAGAGAACTGGCAAATTTCCAGGCATCATACAGAACACCTAGTGCAGGACGGCTCCCCCAAAGAGGCAACTATGTTCTGTTAACATCATACACAGCTACATTAAACGTACAACCGGACAGCAAGAGAACAGCAAACACTACAGAGAAGGTGGGAGACTAAAATAGCCATTAACTACAAACAGCAAATGCAATCATATTCACAAAACACTGCCCACCATGTCATGTTTAAAATACTTTTATGAGAGGAATCAAATGTACCATTGCGTAAACTAGAAGTAAAGAGGTCATAAATTCCACCTGGTTCTCTCTAACTGGAATTATTGTGTTGCCATGGTGCCTTCCAGCATCTTACTGTACTTTTTTGCTTCCAGGAGAAACAGGTATAAACTTGATATGGAGGCAAATGTTTTATGAATGGGGCCTTGAAAGATGCAACACTAGACCATTTTAAAATGAACACATAAAGCATGATAAAAGCATGCAAAACATCAAACTGACACAGAGCATGTATTATTCACAGTTTAACCTAGAATGAGCATATTTGCAGAAAAATTAACTGCTGTATATTATTCACAAAATAACACACAACAGTACAGCTGGAGCAAACCATGTAAAGTGTAAATGTATTTATTTATTTATTTATTTATTTACCAGTATCATGATCTATACAACATTCATTTCACTAAACACCTTTACTGAATAACTTGTTCTTTCCCAGAAGTTAATTTAGCCACAGTGTATCATTTTTCATTCCATGCAGAAGATTTTGTCTTTATAAAGTGCATTAGGCAGACAGGCTTTAATAGATTGATTTGAGATAGCAAAGCCAGACTGTAAAGCTTGTGAGATGACAACTGTCACACCTGCTCCCAGTCAGCCTGTTCAGCCACGCCCCGCTCAGCGCGCTCAGCCACGCCCCACTCTGCAAGCTCAGCCACGCCCCGCTCAGCCTGGCTCCACCACACCTGTGGTGCGTTCAAACAATCAAGCCCTGCCTTTATAAGGACTCTGTTTTGGTTACCTCATTGTGAGGTATTGTCTTTTGAGTCTTTACTGAGCTGTTTGTGATTCTCGCATTCTGATTGTTCCTGTGTTTTTTGACCCCTTGCCTGTTTTTGGACCTTGCTCTTGTGTTTTGGATTCTGGTTTGTTTGCTCCTTGGATTTCCCGTTTTAGACCTGTTTTGTCCCTGACTACGCCTTTTGGATTCTGGAATTAAACTTGTGTTTCCGCACTTGGATCCCAGTCTGTTTCATTACAACAACAGTTGGCTTTGATATCTGTTTGTCAGAGAGCAAGAGGGCCCTTTATTATGTCCATTGTGTTTCTGAGCAGTGATGAATGGCAGCTATTCTGAGCTGGCCAGGATGCCTTTATAAGGAGAAGTTGATAAATGGAGAACCCACAGCCTAGTGCTGCACGATATTAATTTGGTATCTGCAGTTGTAGCTGTTTAAAAATGCATGGGATGGACTGGTTTAACACCCATTTGCATCAGTCATATACTCCCAAGGTGTGAAGATCAGTTATAACATGACCATTTTCATGTTTACAGATGTTACATCAAGGTGGACTGTGTTGTTTCTATGGCAGCAGCTTTTTTACTTCTCCTTTGAGAGACAAACAGCGAGGTCAGAAGAGGCTGGCTGGATAATACCACAGTGTGACAACAGTGAGATTTCTGTCCTGTGAACAAATGAAAATCCTTTTTTTATTTAGCTACTTTTGTCTGGTAAAGAAGAGGCCACAACATTCAGTCTGTACAAAAATGTGAATTCACAAGTTGTATCTTCTAGGTTTAGATGACAGTAACAACTGCATTTTAATGAGTTCATTTTTCATTCCATGAATACAAAACGTTCTGTTGACCAAGAGTCTTAAAATCCAGCACGTCAAGTCACTGAAGCTAAGCCCCTTGGAACACATAACCTATTTTGATTAACCTGCCACTCAAAAAGAGTTGACAGTGTGGTTTTTGATTTTAAACAATTGATAAATATTTAGAAGTTGCAGGGCTACAACTAATGCCAGAGCAAAGGAGGCCTTAACTAATGTGTGGCAATTCCAGTACTGACACTTCTCCAGAACAACATAGGCATATTCACAAAATAAATACAAAATCTTGTTTTAATAAGAAACAATAAGTAGTTAAAACACTGCAAAGACAGGCTATGTGAGATGGCCGTGCTAAAAACATGAAAGCATTTCAAATTCAAATTCCAAAAAAAAAACTCCACAATGGTTTAATCAATACAGACTATTGCCTGGTTTAATAATCCTGCTTTGATCAAGGGACCAACTAGCTAGTTTCGAAAAGGCACCATTAAGTCACTCCCTTGGAGCCGGTCTGGGTAACAGCCTGTCACACACAAGCACTCTGTCATCTTCCTAACTGCTGGGCCAGCTCTGCAAATTGTGCTCCTTCAAACTCAGGTCTTCATGTCAGCTCAATTAGTCAAAATGGGGAAGGAAGTAAACTGTGTATTGGAGAGGGCCTGGTAGTAATGACTAAGTTACAACTTTGTAGGCATGGCCAATTATAGCCCTCTCTGCTTTTGTAAAAAAGTAAAACAGGGAAGTCACACAAAGGGCTGGTTAGCTGTCAAACTTGGCTCTTAAAGGCGGCTGCAGTATTTGACATTACATGCTTGGCGTGCTTGAGCCCTGAGAGTATTCACACAGTTGGCTTGCAGCTTTGTAAAAATGTAGTACTGCACCACACAAAGTAGCAATCTCATTTAGTGATAACAGAAACACTCATTTTTTAACCAACAAACACAAAAACAACACCACACAAAACATTATTCACAGAGCTTGCAACTGACAGTAACCACAGAAGTGTGTCTTAGGTAAAGAATGACCTAAAAGAAGCTGTGGTGTTGTAATGAAATAAAGCACAACGGGGTGGTGTGATTGGGTGCAGAGGCAGAGCCAAGAGGTCCTTAACCACCCCAAGTGTTTCATTTTAATACAACACCACAGCTTGGAGTCCACTGATATGACAGCCATTTGTCATAACGATACACATATTAAAGAAGTTTTATTTAAAAAAAATCACAACAAAATATACAATTATTGTTTTATGCATCCATAGGATTAGTGCCCATTTTAACACTAGATATTCTTTTACACATGTAAGCTGTTTGTTAATAACTGCACAACATAGCTATAAGCGTGAACTTGAACTTAAAAGCCAGACAATAACATGAATGTTCAGTTAAATTGCAGTAGGTTAAACAGCTTATTCTAGCAAATTACCCAGAGGTTACACATATTTCATGGCACTGTCTACAGCTAGCTAGAAATCCTGTATGACAATTGTAGATTAACTTCCGTATCACTCTTACCTGGTGTGGCCATCTAGCAAGCAATGGGTGAAAAAGCACTGATTGTACAATATCGTTTCTGCACAACCTGCAGTTAGCATTCACTTTAAATTCCGAATATATGTTGCTTCTGCCAACCTTACTATACACCTTTTCCACAACAAACCACTAATGTTACATTCCGAATTTAAGTATTCAGTACTTAGTAATTAATCTAATTTATAAGGCTGTGGGTTATTTACCTTTAAAAAACAGACCTCCTTGTGCAGACGATTGTCAGAGCAGAGGGTCATCAATCATCTGTCTTCATATCAGCAGTTCCCAAACAGGTGGACTGAGACTTAAATTTCACTTGTTTGGGATTACATGATAACTGTCTGCTATCATTACTTTATTTACCGCTTCAAGGACTTATGTATTAAATGTCATTTGAGACTCAAATCGTGCTTCTGTATTGAGTCTGAACTGTAATTAAACCAGTTCTGTTAGAATGAAAATGACTTTATAGCCATTCCATGGTTGTTGGAATTTAACACTTAGCCTCTCATCCAGGCTTTTTGTCCAAGCCATTTATAAAGGCCTTTTATTAAGTATTTTCCCTTTTTCCTCTGATAGGCCTAATCTTTGTCCTTATTTATCGAATATATTGTGATTGGTCTCTACAGTTGCACATATTTCCTAAGCAAGGGGAAGTCAAAATAGGGACGATGGGCACTATATTGGAAATAATGAAATAAATAGCCAATGGTCACAGATTTGTTATGCCTTCAGATGTCTAATTGCTGCCTGAAGCTAGTCAGGTCTAAATAGCAGTGTGTACAATAGTAGCAGATCAGGCAGTTTGTATGCTAATTGACTTTCCACAATTATTCCAAACATGTTTCTGTGATACTCCAAACCATTTGTGACTTCAGAAAATATCTAAAGGGCACAGTAAAATCAGGCTGGATGGAAAGTTATAATTTGAAATTTTACATCCGCACTCAATACCCACAGGTAGTTCACATCCGTTTTCCCATCGTTTCCTCTTAATGTTGTCAATACATCTTGACAACGGCACCCGTACCATTCTACATAATCATAACCAGATGGCATCCCCATGATTCAATAATCTGACATTTACTGGGCCTCTTCACAAGTGAAACATTTTAGCAGAAATGACAAAAAAAGAGTATGTGAGACAAACATGCACAGCAGATGGAAAATCATTACATAAATCTCCGAAACGGTCAATGGAATATCACTGAACCTTTTAGGTTTTGAAGCCTCTTGGCATGAGTGTATGAATGGCCAATCAGAGCACCTTTGTATCAGGTATATCAATTATATTTTTTTATCTCCACACTAGCGAGTTACTGTAGGCAGAGCTACACTCCCTTTGTGTATAATTCCAACAAATTCAGAAGCATCTACTTGATATTTCCTTGAGAAAACAAGAAGTAAAAGCAAACAAACAAGGTCATCAGTGAACATTTGCATGAACAGCTGTGTAGCCTCCGGTGTTGTGTTCTCTTACGTCACCCGCGGGGCTCATGAATGTTGTTGAGAATTAACTGCAATGCACAACTGTTCCCTCGCCTTCTCACATGAGCCAAAAAAACATTGCAAAAATGAGAACCAATGCCTGTATCAATTTCTGGACATTGATGGAAATAAAAACAAATAATTATGGTGGTTACATGTTTCAAAAGAGGAAGGAATTGACAGAAGTCTTTCTCTGACTAACACACATGCCCACACACAAACACACACACAGACACAAACACACACACACACACACACAACACAGAAAACACACACATATTTATCCACTCATATATTGATAAGCTGTGAAATCAATCATACTATCAACCTGGGCATCCATTTTGTGTTTTGTCTTTCTTTACTTCTCATGACAAATCATCAAACACTGCACCTGAAATGTGTGAACATGTAATCCTTGTAAATCCTAGAACACTGCAGTTATTCTGGACAGAGTCTGGGTTACTGCAATGTCACTGTTGAAAATGTAAGTCTGTTCACATTAAAAAAAGTAGGTTGCCGAACAGCTATCAAGATGGCATGGCATGCACAAGCTTGATTGCAGTCTGTAGGTGTTTGTGCAAAAATTAATGAAAAGCCTTCAGGGTCAGACCACAGCCGGTTCCAGAGATAAGCAAAGACCGAAGAGATCATGTGACGACCCAGATCCATCGCAAGGTGGACCTTTCCTCTCCTCTCCTGTCAGTGTCTTTCGCCATCTCGGAAACTGGAGTCTATGCCATTTAATTACCAAAGCCATGTGTGAAGTGTGGAGTGGGCCTCGTGCCACAGTGCAGGAGGTGTCAGTGGCTGAATTTCATTTGCCCTACTGGTTCTGTTGACAGCGGCACACAGACAGTACAGCTCAGCTGGCCTTCCCCTCCATCCCTTTGGTGGAGTGAAGCAGCACCATTTGGCATTGCGTGTCTGTCCTAAGGGCTGGCATTTAACAACTGACAATGAAAGTTACCATTTAATTGCCATGCTAAATGCCATAAGATCCTCCTTTGCTAAAAGACGCAAGTATACTTTTGGCCTAAAATAAATATTGTTCATTATTCAGCTCGGACGGGGCATTTTCTGTGAAAATACACTGGCCTAATTATGGCACTCATAATGGGTTTGAATGATTAGTCATTTTTCTCTCTCCAAATCTAGGTGATAATACCCTGCAGAGCATATTGTAGACTACAGAATCTCTTCACAGGGGGCATCTCTTCTATAACCCTCCTGCAAGCTTCCCTTTCAGACTGGATATGTAGAGCCACTATTGTCTTTCATCTAGAGATAGCCACTCTTCTGATTATTCTGAAAAGAATGACTTTCACCTGGAAATAAACCATCCTCATCTTGTACAAATGTTTTGATGAAAGAGCTTGTCTCAGTGATCCTCAGTGAACCTAAGATAATCTATAGTTTTAAAAGTATGAAAGATTATGTAAAATATAAAAATCCCCCCCCCCCCCACCCATAAAGGTCTGAGTGGGTTTTGCCCTCCCTGCACGGAATTTGTGACAGACTCTGATTGATTGACATATTGATTCAGGACAACTGGGTAGCAATCAGCATCAAGGCTCTGCTTAAGAAACAAATGGGACACAAATCACTCTAGCTGTAAGAAACTGTCATTTAGACACAGGGACTTAAATTTGTGAAGGTTTATAATGGTGTCTGCCCTGCATTGACAAATGTACACTGATGGACTGCACTGACTTTCACAGGGGTCACCACATCTCTCAGCTGGCTCATTGAGCACTGCTATGGTGTATGACCCATACTCCTCTACCAGCCTGATCTTGTGTTAACAATGAATGGAGGGCTTTCAATTTGAAATGCAGTCCTTTACAGCCTGAAGGCAGCCTGCTCTTGTTAAAGGACAAACAATTCCCCAAACCTAGCACAGCACACTGAGACAATGATTTCTGTATCCATGAACTTAAGCTGGAACAGGGAAAACACCAACCAATTACTGCTGTAAATGGTGAATATAGGTCACATCTGTAAAGCGAATATGCAGTGCACTTCTGAGACAACAAAAAACCAAGTATTCATGTAGTATCATCATTATTCTTGTAGAATGAAGTTTTCAAAGAGACTAAAATGATATTATCTTGTCAACTCCCGCTCTGACCGCAGCACCTTTACAAAAAGGCTATCTAGTGATTGTCAAGAACAAAAACAATGAGTATTTATATTGAGCGCACCAAGCTGTACTAAACAGAATCCAAATCACATCAAAATAGGATTTTTCAATACCAGACAACATGCTTTATCTCACTTTCTTATCCAGCTTCACACCGGGAATATATTACATGTTTAGAATGTGTCACACATTTAAATAATAGGATTGCCAAGTTAAAGCAACATGATCATGGACACTGTGGTAGAGTTCAACCTATGATCTTTGGATATAAAGATCATCATTCCATAGTGCTACTTCATAAAGGGTGTGTTTCTTTTATGCAATCAAAACTCCATTCAAAATAAATTCTGAATCTGGCTATATAACAATTATACCATCCCAGCACAGAAGTACAGGTAACTAGGGTGACAAATATCAATGAATGTGGAACATTCCTATGTGGAAAGCATTGATATTTTGATTATAAAACCAAACAACAGTAGTATCTTCACTAGTTCCCTCATTAGTTCATTGGTGATACAGTAAAAAATGGCTCTAATCCTCATTAGTGAAACATTAATAAACTTTAATCCCCAAGCACTTCACATACCAGGCTTCCTTTGGTGAGCTGTAGCTACAGGATCCTTCCTTGTGAGGAGCTTCGCTGCATTGCTAGCAAAGATAAGCACAGATTTATCTGATGTCTTCTTTAATTAACAAGAAGTAACATCATTCAAAGCTGCCTTTATCCTTGCCTTAGCAGCTATCTTCTTGACTGGTGGTGCCAAAAACTGACCAGTGTGAGGAACAAAGCTGTTAGAGAAGGTGAGTTCAGCAGAACAGGAAAACTAGGCTCCTATGTCCAGGCAGTGAAAAAAAATCCTGCATTTACTCATCTTTACGTTCAAGACCAACAGTACACAGAGACTTTTTCTGAGTCACATGATTAGGACTGCACATCCACCACAAACACAGACACGTTCCAGAGACCTGGGGAAAAACACTCAACCACATGGAATATGCATTCCTACCATGATGACTGTGCGCCCGCCCTGGCCACTGATGGGTTCCTAGAAAACAGAATCAAGCAAAATGGGTAGATGGGAGTGCAGGTTGTGTTACCAAGACAAATACATAGACAAATACCTATAAATGGGATGTTGTTGAGCTGGACCAACTGTTGTTAGTGAACCAACCTGTCGTTTTCAAGTGTTTTTGTACATTTTATTGCATTAAGAATGCATACATGTTCCCCTGCTATTTCAGCATATTTACTCAAAATATAGCACAGGAGATCTTAGCCTAATGTTAGTTATGAAACAAAAGGAAACAATGTCAGCAATATCGTACTTAGGTATGTATGCATTTTTCACTATTAGCTGCAATTTGTGTGCCCCTTAAATAAATGCTTAAACACGGATATTTTCCCTAGGGATGTAGTACCTCTGTATTTGTTACATGGATTTATGTGATTACTATACATAGTAGGTAGAGATTTCAAGAAGGATTGAAGCTGTTCTAAAGGCAAAGGGTGGCTAAACTCATTATTACATAGGCTAATAAATATTCATTTGTTTGGTACTTATTTTGTCTCCAGAATCCTTCATGTTAATAAATTCACTGAAGCAGGTGCTAGACATACAGCAAAACAAGCACTTATAGATGTCTTAAAAATAAATCAGACAAGTAGCATGTATCCGACTTTCATTTGTGAAAACTACTCAGACATAGTTCACTTTCAGCATAGGTTTTTCAAACTATTTAAGATGCTAGGAAAAGTTCCTGACATTATTCCTCAGGCAGGCATGATCTTCAAAGACGACACAGTTGCTAAAAGGCTTTGGGTTTAGTTGTAAAGCAATAACATGAAAAAAGGTCTGCATTGTATTCTTGTTGCTTTACTTTAAATGAAATACGTGTCTAATCCCTTAACCCCTTACATGGTGATATCAATGTAAGGCAGTTGGTAAAGCACTCCAATTGTATAGCTGTTCAATTTATGAAAAATACAAGCCCACATATTTCCTGTATTAGTTATACTTTATTACATTGTTAGTCCACTGTAACATACTGTTTTAATCGACTATATAATTACATTTTCTCAGTTATACTTTATTGTATTAATTCACATTACTGAACCATTTTACTCATCTAAACAGTATATAGCGCAAGGTGGAGCTTTCATCCTAGGTCCATCAAAAAAGGCACACTCAATTTCTCCAACTTTTCATATTACTGCATAATGAAAGCTGATTAGTTAGACATATAGTCTTATGACTAAGCAGCAAAAAGGAAAGCTAATGTAATGGCAGGGCTCTTGATATCTAATGGGCTGAATTAAACCAAACTTTTCTGGCGATCAGTATAGCCTCTCCCCTGACGTGCAAGCAGGCATTACGTGTCAAACAGCGGCAAACTTTCCTTGTCAGCACAAGGAAATATCGAAGTCTTTCCCCAAGACAGTACAACAGATTACACTGGATAGAATACAGTGGGCTATGGGCTACTGTAAAGCCTATTTTATAAATCTCATTGAGTGCCTTAAGCAGAGGTTTTGGCAACCAAAGAACATTCCACAGAATGATTTTAACAAGGTTACAAAGTTAACAGAGGACCTAATGCTGAAAAATAACATTGAAAACTGTAGATGATCGCCTCTCACACAAGATACTTGCCAGCTAGACTGAGCAAAAGCATTGTTGCATCAAAATTTAGTAAGCCATCTAATGTGAGCAGCAATTCTGACTTTTGACATTTGCAGAATTACATCTTTGATAGTCAAATAACAAATAACAACTGAATCAGTTGAATCAGCTTCAGTTATTCTCACAGATGATAAAAGAAACATTGTGCCAACAGTGTATCACTATGTCATGGTCACTGACTGTAGCACATTTTATGTGTTGTGCATAAAAAAAACTTAAGAAGTATTTTGCAAAAGTTGACATTTCTGGCCAACTCAGCTACTGTGTTTTTATATGCTCTGATGTGTGACTTCTCAATTGTTGCTAGGCTAATCTCTCCCATACACTTGTGCAGGCCCAATGTGTGTGTGTTTTTTTTTTCCTCACTACGCCACTGGTGCACATGAACAAGGCAGTCACAGTTTGTTCCTGTACATAATGAACAGATAGAATTTACTTACTCAGGTCAGAATTCTTGATAGGCAAAGGATGGATTTATGCATTTACCTAACTAGCAAGCCATCTTGTTAATTAATCTATGTAGCACATATACATAACAGTCATGGTGCTGTTTTGTCAGATATATTTTCTACTGTTTTCACCGACAGATCATACATATCCTCATGTTTGGGTTAACAGAGCTAATAGCCTACAAAAATGACTGTGAAGTTAGCATTACGTGAGTATATCAAAAATTGTTCTTCTGTTCTGACAGTCATGCAAAGGCCAGAAAATATATATATATACACACTGCAATTCAGGTGCTTTTACTGGAACAACACATTTGAAACCACTTCACACCTTATTTTTGAGTGCTACATGTGTTAGAAAATTAAAGACAAGGGATTTAATGATAATGCAATCTTACTGTAAAGACAGAAAAAAACCCAAATAAACTCCCACAAAGTGTGATGTCTGAATTAAACCCTTCAGCACTTAGAGCTCTGTGTGTATTTGTTTAAACATGCATAATGAATTGCAGTTTTGTTTTCCAATATAAATTATATCCTTGGGTGTTTTGTACATCTCACAACAGCTGTACAGTTGCAAGTCAGAATAAATAGGTATAGTGTCAGGCAAATGAAGATTCTCTCAGCTGCAACACTTTGTTGAGGAATCTGTATTCATTAAATAAAAATACCCAAATGTAAAAGAAGACAGGTATGTGCACCATATTCATAATAAAATCATGATAATACAATTATGGAACCTTTGCCAAGTGCAGAATTAAACACGGTCATAAGTGGGAACACGTGAACACATGAAAAGAAATCCCATCAATCTATTAGGTCATTAATTCAGGAAACTTGCCACCTTGAGAAATTAAGGAGCGAGAAAGTGCCTACTCAGAGATTGTAAAGAGCAAGTCAAAGTGAGGCAAAGTGCACATCATTAAGAGAAATGTGTGGAGAGGGTACATGATCAGAGGAGGCGCGGGCGAGGCGGCAGAGATGAAAGGTGCCGCTGGAGAGGGCTGTGCTTGATGCCATTACCGGAGGGCTCAGAAGGTGGTGCACCTTGATCCGTCACCATTGATTATGTATCAGCGTTTCATACAGCTTCCTCGCGGTGCAAAATAAAAGGTGCGCCACGGACCCGTGTTATTCAGCCAACGGCAAAGCGGAGCCGAAGCCTCCCCTCTGCGGACCCGACCTCACGATTCGGTCACAGGAGAGCGTTCTGTTGCCAGCAGCAGTCGGGATAAAATAGATATGATTTCTCTGCAGTGGAGTTCAATGATGAGACGACTAGCAAAGGTTTCCAGGTATAAAGGAGCTTAAGTAGAACAACAGATGAAAGAATTGACAGCTTGCAAACTATGATTTATCAAATGTTCTACAGCTACAGTATGTTCTTCACTTGGCTACATAAATTTAGTTCAAGGGGACCCTTCACCAAGGGAAACTAATATTTTATGTTGCTTTTATATCTGTGAAGTATATAGGACATGATTTTATATGTTCCAAATCAACTCTACTATCTCCCAAAACAGACCCACATCTTATGCACTTCATGTTGCTGTAATAGACATTTTTTGGTTTTTCCTTGGATAACAGATTTGTATAACAGCTTCTCATACATGAGTATGAAAATAAATTTTAGAGCATATTCATGTGTTTGTTTAGAGCACCGTAAAAACTGCAAAAGTGTTTTACAGAGTATAGAAATATACTGTGGAGCTCATCATTGTCATTTATCTGCACTATTTCAAGAAAAATGCAAGATATGTGTGAATTTATTCTGACAATTTTAATTTTTCATCAAGAGGATTAATAAAAATAACAAAATATCTTCAATAGATTGGTACAAATCTTGCCAGATGTTTTTACAAAGCCAACAGAATATGCGTTAGAGCAGATATAGTCTTTTCTTACTGTAATAACAGGTTTCTAATACATCCTTGCCTATATTATGAACCTTACAAGTTAACTGCATCATTTAAACTCAAAGCCTTATGTTGTTCCCATTGCCAGAGTTAGACTGAGATCACATGTTGGACATATGGATGGCCAATTCCCAATCAGTTGCTAAAATCACAAAAAGAGGCTGTTTAAGATGATAGTAAGATCCAGTATTACCCATTCAGTTGTGACACCTATATCACAGTGTTCGTTGTGCAGTGAAAATGTACATTCCCTGGTAGCAGTGTGTCATATTCTAACTAGTAAGGCAGCCATCTGCTGTGAGGATAGAAAACAGAATCAAAACAGAAAAGAATATAATTACGCTTCAAAAAACAAATAAAGAACATTTGTATAATGTGTACTTCCAGCTCCCCAGTTATTTCATAACCAGTTAATTAAAGTGGATCAGTTGGCACAGTTTAAGCAAGCAGATAACAGGAAAATTACACACACCACATATAAAATATAATTTCAAGCAAAATGATGAATTGTAGGACACTTAAAGGATCTATATAATAAAATTTTATATATTGATTTTATGGCCTGCTCTTGGCAGTTTAGTATCTGTGTGCATTCATCACAACAAAAGTAGATATGTTAAATTAATTTCAACTCTTAGAGTTTCAACATTTCAAACCTGTCATGAAATATTATTGAAGTGGTACAGGCTCTATTTTTTAATCCATTGTAAGTTGACATAGATACACAAGATGTGCCAAGACATGCCAAGTTTAAAAATGTATTTTGTAAAGCTCACAGCTTAATTATTGTGGGTCTGTGAACAGATGCACATGAACACAACTGTTTGGGAAGCATATTCTGGGTGAAACTGCTGACTTTTTAGAGGACTTAACGCATACAATAAGGGACCGATTTTGACCTGAGATAGGCACACCTAAACCTTGCTTCATTGGAGAGCTGTGCACCTGTTAATACTCATCGCATTCAGACAAGCATTAAGCTCCTATGTGGGAGATAATTGATTGGGGTGGAGTTTGCACCAAATGAGGGTATGTTGTTTGAAATAAGGGTGTGTCTATTTTTCAAGAGATGCATGACACAGATTTAACACTGACACAAGTCTGTTTTCTCTCTGCAACCCTTCCAGGACAAGGTCAAATAAGTTATGCACTGCAATGGCCATCATGTGTAACAACATTGTTGCCAATTAGAAAGGCAATATGAATATAAACATAGAAAACCAGTTTCCATTTAATTTTACGTTCAAATAAATTCAAGCAATTTGATAACCCTGCATAATTAGTAAGTTAGTGTCTTTAAACTCGGCATGATATTCCCTGTCCTCTGAAACTTTGAAGCACAGCCCTGAAAGTCTGAATCCGCCTCTAAAGACTCAAATCATCATAAATGAAAATGTCTGACAGAATGTGAAATTGCTTCAAATATTATTATTATTACTGTTATGTTTATTAGCAAATCTAGTTTTCCACTTGGAATATTGAAATTCCTCAGAATGCTGCAGCTATTGCTGCATAAATGGATGGTAAGGTTTGTTTTTGTCTTCATTCTACGCTTCAGTCTTCAGTATACAAAAAGGTTAATCAAATTTTCTTATGCTCTTTTACTGTACTGAGAGCTCCACAGTAGATATATCTGCAGTTTGGCTATTGGTTCTGTCTCATTGAAAAATGATGAGGCTGACATGCCCACAGTAGCTAAATACTGTTTTCTGTGCTGCTAGCCTGATGTCATCCTCACATACCAGTGTAACACACTTGGGACAACAGCTTACAGCTCTATCTGAAGTTGTACAGTACACATTTCAGAGTTGATATGTTTGCTTCACAATTTCACCGCTTTCACCTCTAGCTGAAAGAAATCCACTCGAGCATTCTCTTGTCAGCAATTTTTGGTCATACAAACAATCTTGCCATAGATCAATTCATTGTATATCCACATGGGCGTCAGTTTGTTTTGAAAAGTGCTGGGGACAACGACGGGTTCGGCGTGTTCACACCTTAAAAAGTGATGGGGGCGAAATGGGCCACAACAAAAAGTGGTGGGGACATGTTCCCAGCATCCCCAGCATAAATGATGCCTATGTATATCCATAAGCTAAAGTCCAAAAAGCTATGCCTGATGCATCGTGACAGTTACAGTGAGAAAACAATGTATTTTCATGGCCTTCCATTTTTTTCTGACCAGAAAGTGACTACAGTATATCCATCATTGATGAGCAGAGAAAATTATTAGCAAAGTGATGCAGGGTAGAAAAATTCAAAGCTAATTTGTCATACAAGGGAACACAGATAAACATTTCTAATTTGTAACTGATAATGGCACACACTGCCATCTCCCCAGTTGTATACTATTGCTGTTACATAATCTTGATGACCTCTACAGCACATATGCAATACTGTTAGGGGAAGACAATGTCATGAAATACAAGACCCTTTCTGCAGGCTGGACTCATCAGATGACAGTGTTTCCCTCTGTCACACACATTTTCATCATGTGCTTTCTGCATAGGCACAAGCTGATTGTGGTATGTTAGGCTATGTCCCATGGAGCTGACAAAATCAGAGGTAATCAGAAATCTTTTGACAAGGTTATGTTCATTGTGGTTTAAAAGATTTAACCTACATTTTTAAAAATGAAATTTGTTCTCCCTGGTGCTTCGGGATGATAAAGAGCAAGAAATGTCATCAATGTCAAGCAATTTTGTAATTACTCAGCGCAGCTCTTAACAGAACCATTGAGGGAGAAAGCATCATTTTACAGGCATTTCAGGGAGTGAATAATGACTTTGCTGTGCTCTCTCCATTTGTCTTCTCTCCTTTCACTCCTCACCTCTGGTGCCTTCTAAATAATCCCTCCAGAGTTATTTAGAACAGCATGATGCTTGAGCTGCATTTTCAAGCTTCCATTCTCTACACTTCCTGTTAATCACTGTGATCAAATATGTGTCCTGGAGCCAATACACTTTACTTGGGAGTTTTACTGGAAAGTTTTCTCTGCTGCTAGCCTGACGTCATCCTCAAATACCAGCATACATAATACACTTGTGACAACAGCTTACAGAAAATGACACCACTACCACTAAGCAAGATGCATTAAGAGTGGGAACTTGCATTCAATAATGCATTTCTAAGAATAGGACTAAAGGACAGTGATACCAGAGAGGCTGATGAAGAAAGGAGAACTGACAAGGGGGCATCACATCACATTTGGTAGCTGAGACAAATAAAGAAACAAATCCTGTAAGCTCCACAGCAGAAAAATATTGTTGAGGTCATGCGATTTCAGATGTTGCTTAAAACACAGAATATTTACAATTCTACAATATACAATTCTATTCTATTTGCATTTCTCATCCAGTGTATTAAACCAGATGCAAACCTCCGTGTAATGACAGAACAGAAAATACACCTTTTTTCAATATGCTAAAACACCAACTATATACAATACTTACTGCAGTCCACATTGGATGACATCAGTTATAATAAAGTGCCCTTGCAATAGTTAATACACCAAGCACATACACATTTAAAAAGAAGGCCTGATAATCAATCCGATAAGTAAGGACGAATGGAGGCGTACGTTGAGTACAATATATAGCAGCAGTGCAGACAAACAAGCACGACACCTGATTCCACAGAAGCTGCTTACAAGAGGAATGATGCTGTGAGAACACGGGGGCTCTAACTCTTCTGGGGTTACTAGCTGACTTGGCACAGTCAGCAAAACATTGCAGTGCGGTAGCACTGAAGCAAAGGGTGATAATCTTAACCTATGCAGTGTCCTGGTGATGACTTCCAGTGTAAATGTGGCATTATGCATTCAGAGCACACCCTCTCTGTGTATTCTGCTGGAACCTGTCGTGCCCGTCCGCTGCTGCCTGGCTGTGTACTGGGGAATAAGCATCAGCAGTCCACTGGATTCCAGACGGAGAGAACAGCCCACAGTGCACACAGAGCTGGAGGAGCCATGGGCGCTATTGATTAGTTGCCTCTGCCAGTGTCTGTGTCGTAATGATGTGCACTATTCTAAGTATCCAGAATAAACACTTACTGCGATAAGCACTCCAGTGCAGCAATGCTCACATTAATTAAACATCCTGCAGGGTGGCATGCGTTGAAAGGGCCTTTTGTTTGGAAGCGCTCTGGCTCACTTTCATTAGCATACTAACAAATTAATTGGCATCCTATTCGTCTTCTCAATGTACCTGTGGCAGCAGGCTCTGTGTTCTCTGCTTGCTGCTTGTTTGACATCCCAAAGTGAGTATTCTGTTGCTGTTTCTCTGTAGTCTCTGCTTGCACAGCCTTAACGGCAACATAATTATAACTGTACAGACATATCAGATTATAATCATTATAGAATTACTCAAACAACCATGCTGAAAGGGATCCTCATACATAAACATAAGCATATTCCTGTCCAGGTGGCTATGAATGGGAGCTTAACAACACCCATACTGAGTTTCCAAACATTGGAAGAAAACCAATGGACTATGGTACAGTAGACTGTGTGGAGTCTCACATTGTAGTGACCTCTGATCCCAGTACAGGCTGCTCAGCTGTGTAATGGGAGCTGCTCCACAGAG
The DNA here is from genome assembly GCA_019176425.1 of Megalops atlanticus. Lineage (NCBI taxonomy): Eukaryota > Metazoa > Chordata > Actinopteri > Elopiformes > Megalopidae > Megalops > Megalops atlanticus. The sequence goes on along the minus strand of CM032875.1, from coordinate 25,289,068 downwards.
TGCTCTGCAGTGTAAGGTCACCACATTCAGATTGCCTGCTGCTTTCGAGAGCATCCCTACTTGCACCTGGGGAATAAGCCAAAAACCATGTCATGACACCTTGTTGCATCAATCATCCATCAACCAGATGGCTCAAAAAATCTGTCAGCATGTCAAAACGATACTGCTTAAATGTAGATCAGATTAATTTGCTTTTAGTTTCCCATATGCTGTACATAATCAGTACACTGAGTTTTCAAAAACACCAGTAGTGTGAAATGGTGGAATACTAAAAAAACAGCAACACTTTACTGCTGTGTACTTGTGAGAAATATGTGACATCTGAGTCCAGGTGATTTGTTAAAACCGATCATTTCAGCTACTGTGTCCTTTTGTTGTGGACACACATTGTAACAATTCTGGTCTTCACAAAATATCCTGACCTAAGACCAGTGTATTCTGTGTTATCACTGTCATCCCAAGTGACCAGGCTGAGACTAAAACAGCACTTCTTGTAATTTTATATGCTTAATTTTTCTAATCATCTCACTGACCTGATAATTACTACTATTGTTGCATAGACCTTTAGCTAAAAAAAGATAGAGACTTCTCACACTGCATCTCTCTCTGAGTCGACTCTCATTAGCTACAGAAGCCTTTGCATTAACCTGCAGTGGTTTTACCATGTCCCTTTAAAGTAATTTCACTGTCTTATTATTTTGGTTCCTAAGAAAATCTGCCTTAATGTTGTTTAATCAAGTAAAAACATTTTTTTTTTCACAGCGTGCAGCTGCATGAGAATAGCAATCAGATGGAGGAGAGAAAGAGACAGAAGGAGAGAATGAGAGAAGGAAAGTAAACGTCATTTCAGTGCTGATAGTTTCTGCTGCGCGATCAAAGTGAAAAATTCACTCTTAATTTCATGAATCATAGCTTGTCTACTGCAGACAAGCACATTATTGAGAAATACTGCTGCAGGAGACAGAGGCAAATGGAAAAAATACAGATGCTAAAAAGGGCATAAACAGTGGTTCCACACATGCCATTCCAGGCTTTGGGTTCACGCTGAGTCTCCACACTCCAGCTACATTTCTGTGGCAATAATGATAAGGAAATATTCAGTGCATAAAACTATTGGGAGGGTGTTTGGTGGTCCAGAGACATTTATCAAGCCTGAGATTTAAGTGTATCCCTTCAAAACAGCTGTTTTGAAGGGATACAATGCTCTGCATTGAAACACAAACAACAGAACTGGGACAATGACTTTTACAGGAACAGCATGACATCTCAATTGTTGCCTTAACTCAGATTTGTGTAAGCCTTCTAATTTCAAATTCTACCACTTCAAGCAACCAACATCAAAAGCTGACACAGGGATTTTTATCTTCACTTTCCAGAATCAAAACACAAACAAACTGTCAGCTTCCACACTTGCGAATATTTGTAGGTATCTGAGGGTTTTTTAAGCAGCACCTATTAAGGACAAATTATTTATACTGGGCATTTGAATAGCATAAAATTAAATGTCCTTCAATTTCGTAACACACTTGCAGATGTGCAATCTGAATGCTGCTAATAAGCAGATTTTCAGTGCTCTTTTGACCTGTCATGCATTAACGTCATGATCAGCTCATGAATAAAAGGTGCTTTCTGAGTTTGTTTTATTATTTGTCCCTTTTGTCTCTTCATCATGGTGATGGCAACAGAATAATGATAATAACATCCAAAGCACTGTTCCCTACACATCCGTCCAGCAGGTTTTTTTTTTTTTTTTTTTTTAATTAGACGTTTGATGAAATGAAGGTGGATATCCATGCAGAGAATAATTGGGTACAAAATGCAATCCAGCTACAATTAAATTACCATTTGGCTTGGGCAAACACTAAAGATATAAGCATGCAGTGCAATGCCTTCAGAGCGATGGGTTCATGAATAAGAATTAATTCCCACAAAAGACGGGACATTGAATTATATCTGGACTTATTCATCGAGAGATAGAATTTTTCAATCTCAAATGGTTCTGGCGTGAATAAAGCAGGCTAGACAAAAGACCTGCTGAAACATTTTCCCAGATTGACTTCTGTCCCTTCCATTCTCCCCAACGTTCTTTAGTCCAGGGATTTTCCAGTGACCTTTCCCTCTTTCCAGCTGCTGCTGCACCTTTTTACTTCAAGGCACTTTGCAACTCAATTTATTTTCATAAAACATAAATCGACGAGACAATGTCCCTATTCTATTTGGAATAAAGCCTCCCTGATAAAAAAGACAAAAAAACTGATCAAAAACAACTTCTGTCTCAAGAATTAAAACAGCAGGAATACAGCCAAGGTATATTATCAAGTGTATTCAGTTTGTGAGGAAAGTATATATCACATTGCATACTAAAATTAACAGGACTCAGTTCACTAGTCTTAGATCTTATTATTACCTAAAAAGTAGATGTGTTGGATTGAATAAATAGCTTCAGCACTATGCATTAATATAAATCTTCCAGTGGAAGATGTATTATGAAATGGAAAGATGCAGTGTATCGCTCAGTCCATTGAGGAGAATTATGTCCCAACTTCCCTGATCTGAGTCACTGCGCAGGGGAATGATACTGAATTATCAGTTTTAGGACTTCTCTTCAGGTGGTGACAGTAGCCATCCCTGCATTTACTGGTGTGAGGGAGAGGCTTCACCTTGAGGCCAGAGCACTCCAAAAGGGATTTGAGCAGAACTCTGGGTAATCAAACAAGGGTGGCAGTGCAATCTGCCTCAAGTCAAAGCTTATATAAACTGTTAGCCCACAGGAGTGCTTGAGAAGACGGGGTTAAAGTGTGATTGGTACAGAGGGATAACCTTAAGAAGCCTGGAATAAGTGATGAATTAAGTGCAAAAAAGTTTCAACAGTTGATACTATATGTTAAAAATAAACACTGCATTGAAGTAAGTGAGAAGTACACCCATAGTTTCACAACAGTTGACAAATAAACCCTGAAATACACAGAAGCTACACTTAATACTTACTTAGAAACTGCATGAATATACATAAGTCAATAGAGAACTTATATCTATGATGGGTCATCCATCACAAAATCATTCTCAAGGGAAAATAAAAAAGAACTATAACATCAATGAAGATTGCCTAAGATACAGTGCTCACTGGGAGATGTCATCAAAAATAATAGAATGCAAATCACCTCCCCTAAAGGTGCTTTTTTCCCAGTAACTATTAAAATTAATGCAGCATCTTACTGAAATAACTTTGAAGGAGACGATTGAAGGGGAAACAGAAGTTCTTTCTTAATTTTTTTCTCTCCTGTTTAGCTACAGTTGTCATGACAGAAACAATGTCAACAACTCCCATGTTCTTCTTCTTTTCACTATCACAATAAACCTCTCACAATGTGTTTTGTATCTAGTGAGGTAAAAATAAAAACATACCATTATGAAAGTGAGTAGAATTTTTTTAATGTCATCTCCTAGTCTGCATGTATCATGGAACTAGAATGGTACATGGTCATGAAAAAGAAATGAAAGAGAATCATTTGCAACATGAATGCAATTAAATTTAATGAAGTTGCTATGTGAGCTTCAAAAGAATAAAAGTAAAAAACAGTTTCAAAAATGTTATGTTTCATCAGAAACTCAGTTTACTTTAGTCCCTCTGGATTTTGTCCCATTTTATGAGTTTAATAAATTTAGAAATGTGAATAACATTATAAACTGCCATGGCTACAATGAAAGAGGATATATTGAGTTATTATTGTGGAATATGCACTTCAAAAAAAGTTTAACAAGATTGCTGGGCTTTCTTTAACAGGAATTTTACATTTTGGCAAAGTATAGGAATATTTAATTTTCTGTTTTAGCTCTTGGCATTACTGGCCTTTTTTGCAAAATACAACATTTCCTATTGTCCTATATATAATTCAGATCAGCCAAACTTACCAGCTCACACTCTGCCCAAAGCTGTTTGGGTAGACTGTTCTAGAAGTAAATACTAGTCCACATTTTGGGGGGCTACTTATTATACTTCACTGCCATTTGATCCCTCATTCATAATTTCCATACTGCTTATTCTGATACCCAATCTCAATGTTATCATTTTTCATGATTTCATTTTTCATGATTGTCAGATGATTCAAGATAGAGCCCATGGCCATTTCTACTTTGTGACAGAATCAAATGTCTGTGTCTTGAATGATTATCAATGAGAGAGTGAAGGAAGGCTCATGAGAGCTCTTTTACAGTGAGTAGCTAGAGGCTATGTACCATTCATATGTCATTCATAGACCTGCATCGTTAAAGGCAATATACATTAGTGAGTTTAGTTTGTTAAAGCCCTAAATCGCAGAGGCACTACTGTTGTTATATATTCAGTGCTACACTAGTGTTGTTGCAAACCAGCCACTGATCTTCATGTTAGAGAAGAACTACTACAGTAGCACAAACCAACAATTATCCCCCTAAGGGAGTTGCTGTCATACTCAAGCTATGCTCCCACTATCAAAAGATGTGTTTTGCAAAGGCTAGGGATTTCTTCTTCTGCGCTTTGTTGACATATTCTTTGTTTGACCAAAAGATTTGGTCTATATTAAGTTCAGAGTTACCCGGATCTTATTCCCTGGAGAACTGTAGGCATTCCGGCTATTTCATTTGGCTTCTCCTCTTAAATTTTATGATTAATGATGTATTTTCAGTGTGACTGATGATATAGAGGTGTTTCACTATACTAATGATGGCATGATTTAGAGGAGGGGAGGGAAAGTGAGCTCTAGCACACATAGCCCAGCAGATCATTCATGAGGTGGAAAAGGGGGCAATTTATTGAGATTTGACTTTTTTGAGTGTACATGCTTTACGTTTTACGTTTTTTTCCTTTGTTTTTGTCACTTGATTCAAAACTTGTTTTGGTCTGCTGATTCTTTAAAGTGAAATTAAGATAAATAAGCTAAGGAGATCTGCCAATGAACCTTTGTTACTCCATGATTCAGTCAGCCTGTGACTAGTGTCAGATGTATGACTGTCTTGCACAAACACTGCTGTACATTTAGATGGTATTGTGGTGATGAAATATCATATTAGTCGTGTATTCTTTAGGTTAAAATGACAGACAATGAACAAATTTATGCTGTAGGGTTGTGTTGAATGCTAACCAACTATATTCCTTCTAAGAATTGGAAAAAAGTTTTGGGATGTGATTGGTAAACTACTGCCTTGGATACTCTAATACCCTTGTGGACAGGGCACTTGGGAAAAAAAGTGCCTTTTTAGCATGCCTGTTTGTTTGGCGCTTATATATACCTTCTCTGAACTGACAGCTGTTGTGCTGGAATGAACTACAGTGGTTCCAGAGGTCAGGTATGATCAGGTTGTAGGATGCACTCACTCTGTGGGAGCACTGTTCAGTTTATTGTTCTCTTCCTGTCTAATAGACCTGTCATTGGAAGTGTTTTTGTCCCTTCACCTTTTGGTTATTGAGATAAAATATATTTTGGTTCCTGCTTATGCAGCTGTGACTAGACATTGCTCTAGGTTTGGCACAGCGGCTGTGCATCTGGATGGGGCATAAACTGCTTTCCCTCTCTGCTGAGCTGATGCTGGGAAATTTATTAGGTTGCCTATTTTGCCTGACTTTCCAGCACTTTTTTGATTGATCAGGTGGGGTACGCTTTGTATGGAATTCAAAGATCTGTAAAGCTTTTGCTGGTGGGATGAGCTGGATGGGATTTTGGCACAATTGACAATGACAATTGTTTTTGACAGAAGAATTGAGAATTCAATATTATATTACTTGTGTAGATAAACATTTGTCTGGATTGTGTGATGCCTGACATGTCCTGGAAATTGAGTATGCTATATTTTCTTTTTTGTTTTAAATTCTGTTTCAACTTGTGGGATTTCCCAATAGGTTTGGGATTCAGACTTGTCTTAGTGTGTAGGACTGTCACGCAGTGCTTTTAGGTCCTCTGCATTGTCTTTTTTTCCCTTTATGTAACCTTCTTTTGGGAATCTCCAATCAAAATCTTAGGCTTTACTCACTGTGCTAACCACTGCACTCATATACGAACACTGAGATGTAACAAACACGGTCTTGCAACACACTTTCATGCCAACTGTGATTCTGTTCCATGCTGAAAGTTTCCCAGTCCAATACAGTGAGTTAAACCCTTACAGGAGGACATATGCGGCTTTACTGACATCAGCTACCCGCAGGCACCTGAGGAATCCCAGGGTACCTGAGAGTGGTGAGACAAGCAACCCCTGCCAACATACCCACCCTTATAACCAGTGTAATGAAGAAAGTTTATGCTGCTGCTGTTGGCTCCTGGTCATCATCATCATCATTAACATCACCCTTATGACATGGTTGGGATCAAACCCAGGCTGAATAGCTTAGCTTGCACTAAGGACAAACACTGATGTACTTGGACAGCCTCCTCTGCATTGTCTTTAATCTGTTTCTATCTTTAATCTGAGTCAATACCCCAGCATGCAAAATGTATAATTAAAAAAATAATAATAAAAGACATAGCTTACAGAGCCCTGTAACTGTCTGGGTTACACGTCAGTATTTTCGTACTACTCTCATTGATGAAGCCTCTACTGACTTTTCCCCTGAAAGGTGAAACAATTGAAAACTAGAATGACAAGTGAGTTATGGCCCTGTTTGAGCTGATGCGAGTACAGAATGTGACAAAGGGTCAGCATTTTCTCTCTGTCCACAAGCAAAAAGGCCAGACTTCCTTTTATCAGCCTTTTCAAATGTATGTTTTTTCCTGAACATATCTGCAGCCTTAGGTCACTGAATATTTTAATCAATTTGTATATATATATTTTTTATTTAAATAATAAACTGTCTACAGTAACACAACACTGGCAAAATTTTTCAACTCACTTTCTTGAAAACTAACCCAACCCCCTCATCTCATTAAGATTACAGCATTAATGTGTGAAACACCTGTGTAAAATAAGAATATATTAATATTCTCAACTGCTCTCAATCAATAGCAAAAAGATAACAGAAAAAAAATATGTATTTATATAATAAATAGATAAATGTACCTGGTGTTAAAAAGAGAGAACAGTCTAACCAAAAGGTAAGTACACTCAAGACCTATTCCACAATTGAAACCCCAACAGATCCTTCAGTTCATATTTTGAATAAGAATGTATAAAAGTGGCCTCACTCTTCAATAGTTGACAGGTTTAAGCAGGTTTTCCCTCCGACCCACAGCAACTCTAGGTAAATATATTCATAAATTATTAATGTTATTAATTAAGGTAATGGCAAATAAGAATTTTGTTAAATTAATCAAGTGCCATTAAATACATGGCAGTTCTATAAAGGTACCCCAATGTATGCTACCGTCTGTGGAAGTTGAAGCTATCCTGGCACAAGATCAGTACCAGTATGCGAGAGCATCTACAAAGAAAAAAGCCTTTTGTGTTCAGCAACCTTCAGACAGAAGACATGTCCAGATGAAAAGATTTCTCCTCTTGAAATAAATTGTTGCTATACAAGGTTCTTACTGATAATTACATAATGCATCTGCATTGTGCATATCAATCAATGCAAAATTATGCCGATTGTCATGGTATACCAAAACCCATGTATAACTGGATAAAATGAAACTGGAAATCTAAAACCAAATCAGACCAGAAACTGTATTTGTGGCAAATGGCAATTGGGGGCCCCAGAACCACAGACCTCAAAAGGATGGATAACTGCATAATATAAGGCCCCTTTTGATGAATTTGACAGCAGGATGATAAAAAATAACAAAAACATGAACTCAAATATCTGGTGTGATACGTGTAAAGGCATTAAAATATCACAGTTTTGCAGGAGCAATCTGCCATTATTTATTCAAAACATAACCGAATAAACAAATAAAATATGTCATCTAATAAGATACATATATAATGTATTTTTATCACACATTGTAACCATTATTTGCCCACATCAATATACTGGAATTCATGGGAGTGGCACATTTATGTGTGTATATATATTGATAGATTAAACCTGGTTATAAACCCTTCCAGTTCACAAGTTTATTGCAAACAATCTCTTTACTCAGCACAAGAGACTACGGTAAGGACTGACATTGCAGAGAGTTAAGGGAATTCTATAGTGAAGTCTTCCAATGATCCAATTAAATTATCACTTAAGCAGAGGGAAAAAGGCCCATTGTAAAAAAGCAATCAATGTAATATATTTCCCAGAATATACAGGCAATTTGGCTTGCATTGAATAATTGAACTCTCTAACTGAAATAAAATTAAAATAAAATACTTCTTCATTCTTCCTCCATATCATAACTGTAGGAGCTTGCATTTTTCTTCCACAATAAAGAACTTGTGTTTGTACTTCAGTGTTTGGTATGAGACACCAAAACAAACACACACACACACACACACACACCATACAACATAAAATTAATGGATGTGACTTCAGATATATGTAAAGTCTGTCAAGCATAAGAATGAGAAATTCCAAACTACCTGGAACACCAGTTGTATGTACTGACCAGCCCTGTATGTGCATTCAAACAGTCATGAGCATAGATCCATCCATCAGGTAGTATTAAGAATGGCAGTGCAGAATTCTCAGAACTGGGGTATTCCCATATGATGTTTTCACCCAATAAAAAAATGCTATCCATGGTGCATGGTGCAGCATAGACACAGTTATGCTGCAGGAATTGAGATGAGAGCCCTCAGAAAGATGATATGTGTCCTATGAATAGAGATGACAGCCACAAAGTTTTGAAAAATAAAGATTTTTCCTTAGTTATTTTTTGAGTCAAGGCTATGTATTATGAATTCATCAGCAAAAACTGGATCATGTGAATCACCCTAAGCATCCAGCAGCAGTAGCAGATAACACAGTATATGTTCCTATAATTAGGGTGCTGTGACAGAAAATCGAAACTCATCCGCACACATGTAGCAAATGAGAGCGCAATTCTGAAACAGGTGATTTACACATGACAAAATTCCAGAGTACCATCAGAACATCAGGTTAACAGCACAGATAAAAACAATAAAGAATTTGTGTGCAAAACCTTCCAATGCCATTCAAGAAAGGCTAAATTATCACTATGATGTTGTTGAATGTAAAAAGAAACCAATTTTTTTCAACCAGCTCACTGCTGAAAGTAGAATAAATATTCAACCCATAATAAGCATTTTAATGTGATATCCTCCAATCATTTTAAATTCCAAGGTTTCATGCTGACTGTAAATCAAAAATTGACCGCTAAAAATGCTATACAAAGGAACACAGCTGAGAAATGACGTTACAGCATGAGGTAAGTCCCATCTTAACACAAAAGGCTAAGGCAGGTGGACAAGGTCAACCAAATGGTGCTTTAATTTAACAACTAAATACGATTCAGTGAAAAAAGTTTTTAGTTGTATTTTATCTTTAAATTGTCAGGGCATCATGTGGGTAATAATTTTGAGGAGTCAAAAAAGTTGCACAGTTTAAAGGCATTTAATGTATTGTTACAGTGTCCATTTATTGTTGTCAATAATATTTTTCTTTTCACTGCATAAGTAAAAAGCATTCTATGGAAAAATAATATTTTTGTCGCTGGTAAATATAGCAATATTATTGACATATACTTATGAATAGTGGAAAATACATGTGATAAAAATCTGTCTGTAGCCATGAGCACTCCTCCATGAATCATTTAATTATGCCCAATCGTTTAAATGCTAATTGAGATGATCTGGGCACTGCAGTGTTAATTATTCCTTGACAGGTGGCTTCATGAGGAGGCTATATCAGCATCTTGCCACTGGAGGACTGAATTTCAGTCGCAGAAAATGCAGGCACCTACTTATAATGTAGCTGGGGCAAGTTATGATCAGTAGGCTTGGCAATGTCAAAATTTTGCATTTCACTTTGCAAAATATACGGTCTCTGAGTGCTGATCACATCAGTAGTTGTGTGCATTCTGGTGTAAAAGAGGAATGAGGTGAGTCACATTGGGACCCATGTTTGCTCTTGGCTAATAACTAGCTACCTCTGACAGTGGAAGTGGACTACATCAACTGTCTAGTGTTAGAGTGCTGTAAGGTGAGTAGGTTTTTCTGCCCTGTGTGCAATTCACAGTGGGTTATGGGCTCACCTTCTTCTTTTGTTATTAGGCTTAAACAATGGTATCTTACATTTAATAATACATTTCAGAATCTGATTTGAAGAAGTTAGATCAGTGTTACCAATTGTTTCACGCAGTTAGACTTACTGAGCCTCTCTGTGAGAACACCGTTAAATTAATCTCTCTTAAATTCAGTTGCAAAATACAATTATTCCAATGCAATTTCTCATGTTTATTGTAGAAAGTGATGTAAATGTGTCCTTTCCACAAATGTTTCTACCAGCCTCCTACCAATAAGCCTACAGAAAACACAAATTCGAGAAAAATTGCTCATGATCCATAAATACATATTAAGGGAAAACTAATTATTTTTAGATTTGTTTGTTAGTTTGCAGGAGAAGGTTGAGTTACTTGAATTTGGCATTGCTTAAATGAATATCTCCATGATTACAAGAAGAGTCTGAAATGACTACTTAAGCAGCAGTGCTTCAGGTCTGGAAAATCAAAACAAGGCCATTTTGTCATAGCCTGGATTAAAACTCATCAAAGAGGGCAGTAAAAGGCAAAAGCTCACAACAAAATATCTCTTCTGAGACTGCAAACTGAAGCTCTTGAACCTATTTCGGCAGGCAGTGCAACAGATAGTGCTCTCTGACTGGAAAAATAAATCCAATTTTTGCAGCCTGTGCAATGAAACTAAAAGCACCAGATCATGGCATCAGTGTGCCTAACACAGAGCTTTTTTACTTAGGTAAGCCTTTGCTCAGTATACACATTAACTTACACCTGACTTCCATTACAAAAATAAATGGAGAAGTAATTAGTGTTCATTTTGTAACCACACTATTGATACTTTATTATTCTACATTTACTTCTAAATCATTTAGTTTAATGAGCTATTATATAAGGGGTTTTCATGCATAAAATTTGCAAGCTGTAAATAGGGAGAATTGCATTGCTCCAAACTGAGTTATTCATTGTATTCGTTTGTAATTTTCTCCCTTTTTTAAAGTTTCAGCCTTGCAATTGTGCATTACATGTATTGTTTCATGAAAAAATAAACACAAAAATTACTTGCATTGTTGTTATAGATTTTTATATTGTGCAATGTCAAATGATAAAACCAGCCCTACCACAATGACAGGAAACTGATTGAGCCCTTTGGGGTCAAGCAACACACCTCTATTGCCTCTCCGCCCATTTAATGTCCAGTTAACAGCTGACTATGATAAACAGCTGCAAACAGCTGCTCAGCCATCATGCCCACACCCACCAAGACCCCCCACTTCCATTGGTATTGGGAGCTAGCCGACTGCTACTTACTCTGAAGTAGTTTGCTTTTTAGCTTCCAAGTGCCATACTGTTTTCCATTCTCTATTTTGGCAGATCACGCTATTCAGTTACAAGGATTCTTCAATCATTCTCACTTACACAATGCTCACTCGCTACATTGTAAAAAAATATAGCTTAAACAATTAATCTAATTACATTATATTAAGTGTAATCTAATGACAGCAGTGTGGCATAGTGGTAAGGAGCAGGGCTCATAACTGAAAGGTTGCTGGTTCGATTCCCTGCTGCTGTAGCCTTGAGCAAGGTAGTTAACCCACAATTGCCTGAGTAACTATCAAAATGTACAAATGGATAAAATTGTAACCTATGGAAGTTGCTCTGGATGAGAATGTCTACTAAATGGCAGTAATGACATTTACATTTATTCATTTTGTAGACACTCTTATTTAGAACAACTGAAAAGAAGTGTATTTAGCAGAATTAAGCAATTAGCTAAAGTTAAATTAGCTGAAAATTTAGCTAAGTCTGGTGCGGTGTATCAAGTGGAAACATTTATGTTTATGTTCCAAAAATTACCACTGGTTTCCTGTCACAAAGTGTGTATTGTTTGTATTGCTGAGATTATGTCACTGAAAAATTGCCACATAGCTTTTTATCTTTTATTAGTAAAATGTGATGTTTTACATCCACTAGCTTTCATTAACTAGCTAGCTAGTAGACATGCACAATCTCTATTAGTCTTAAAAACAGTAACAGCTTTGTCCCACTGTAGGTAGTTTACTAGACAGCTAGCCTCAATGTCTCCCAATGCCAACACCTCCTAATTGAATTTTCTGAAGCTTGTATTTCATCGGTTGATGTTATCTTGCTTTACTTTCATTTTATGATAATAGAGAAAACAAACCGAAGTAAGTTCCCAGATCTGAGCAGCTACGGTATCTAGCTTGCTTACTTTGTTTAATATGCAAAGTATATTTGCATTGCTACAAAGCCAAATGAGGCCATATAAATAACTATTCTGATATAATATCACAATAAGACATTCATAATTACAATTTTACAGCTCTAGAAAAAAATGATACTAAAAATGCAGTCACATTGTACATGAAGTACAACTGTAAAAAGTGGTATCACATAATACATATGACATACCTGGTGTGAGAGGCGTTCCAATATCAATTGACACTGTTGGTAGGGTTTGATGTGACATCCATTTCTACATAACGGGTTATATGGCATGTGATAAAGTGTGTCATGTATCAAGCACAATGTATTGGGAATGCTTAATGAAGCCATTATACATTATAGGTGGAAAGATGGAAAGGAAGCAAGACGTCACATGTAGAATACAATTGGACCCATCATGTTAGCGTTGATATGCTACATGCAGTGCTCTCACTAACAGACTAAAATTGTTGACAAATTTTATTTCTAGTCATTATTATTTGTTACTGGACAAATAAAAAGCTGACTCTAGTATTATGTATGATAATTATCTTCATTAGGTACCTAGCAGCGAGTGCCTTGGCTGGATAGGTAGTTTGACTGTACTACAATTTTTATGTACTGACTGTATTACAGGAAGGAAAATTGGATGAGAAAAGCAAACTATAGGAATTCTAAATGTTGTGTTGTACATACATTTAAAGGTTAATGTCACAATAAATTTAAAGTGTGTGTTGTAATTCTTTACCGTTGGTTTAGCAGATATCCATATTTAAAAGCAAGTCACTTGTTTCACTTATTCTGTACAAAACCTAATATAATTCCTTTTTATGGTCTCCTAACCTATTTCAGTTTACATAGCTCTCATAGAAAGCCCAGAATGCCTTGCTCCACCTTTCTGCATTTCCTTGTATCGTAGAAAATTAAATTTGCATATCTCCTTGCAACTTACTCTTTAAACATCTTGATCACTTAAAACAACATTGCAATCTAGAGACTGGAGAGAGACAGTAATTAAGTGAGATGGAGCACATTTGGTTTCAACCAATATTTTAATCTCAACAAATAACAAAAATCCAGACAGCCACCTGTACACTCTTTAAAGGCACATGTGAAGATTTTTTTTAAATATTGTAAGGAGATATAAATAAAGGGCCCATTCATGGTTCATGCATTAGAGAGGGGGAATATTCATGTGCTGATGTCGAAGTGTGGGAGCGTAGAAAATTGTAGGAGGAAAAGAGTTTTTTTTATGTGAAATCAGTTTCTTTCATATGCATACTTATGAAACTGTAAGGTAAGGAACTACATATTAACTTTCAACTTTTTTGCTAAAGTTGTCCTTTAAATGTAACATTTTCCATTGTACATTAATGAGGAGAAATCAGAAAGAACATTTTCTCCTCATCATGTAAATTGGATTTTAGAAGTCTGTAATATTTTATAGCCTCACAGGGTTACAGGAGCAAATGTTGTTCATGAAATGTGTAACAGAGCTCACACTGATTACTTCTCATGATTACAGAGTTGCAATTCAATGTCAGCAAGACCCTGATAAGTTCAAATAAGCTCATTTGTACCCGCCCATATTGTGCTCAAATGTAAGCTTTAACCGAAAGGTAAATTAAACTCAATCAGACCAAAATAAACCAATGCTTTAAATGCGACTTTAATTAGCTAATACCACCACAAGCTGAACTCTTGCCAAAACAGCTCCTCAATTTGTGGCTTATTAGTAAATCCATTAGTAGCTATGGAGAAGAGAGGAAAGGGAGCCATTTCTGTTAGCATAGGAGTATTTGCTTTGTAACATAAACTTTTTCTTTGACACATATTGGCCAAAATTGGTAAAACTGCTATTATGTATGCTTCACATATAAACATAATACATTTCAAAATTGTTTTCAAGTAAATGTAAATGTGAATGTGATGTGAATGCAGTTATCTGCATTCTTTTGTTTGGCAATTGTCACCCTATATAATAATTAATAATGACTTCAGTTAATGATATACCCAGTGCCCTTCAAATACTATACTCAGAAAGTGTCCACTTTTACCCTCGTGCACATTTATGTTGCATGTAACACGATGAGCTTTGGCTTTGCATCTCAAGGCAAGAAAAATGTTATCAAATGAATCAGAGCTGAATAAAAACATCATAGACGGCTCACTGTGCACACGGCCAGATCAAACATTGATCAAGATCCATGTACTCACTGCCTAAAGCTCAGTATTATGACAGGCTGCAGTCTGATGCCTCAGGGATCATAGATGTGTTCAAGTCAATACTGTAACACTGGCACTTTTTTATTTAACATTGCGGCAGGATCCTGCCAATGTCCTTAGTTTTAAAATATTGCTTTAAACACAGGCAAAATAAGCAAGTAAACATTGCAGTGAAATTCATAAACAGCTAATATGCAAAACAGTTTAAATGCATTTATTCCCAGCGTCTTTTGTGACACATAAGAAAAAAGATAAACAAACACATTTGTCCTCAGAGATTACATGATTCTGCTCATTAACTGTCCAAGCTAGAGTCACAATAACAATGATTAAAAATATAACATTTGCTTATGAAAGACTGAAAATGTGGTTAATATTTGAGGAGCTCCACTGAACCCTCCAATATGTGATTATTTTTTGAAAAAAAAAAATCATTTTAGCAGTGATTTCCTGCTTAATGCATATGCCTATGTCTGCCCCATCCCTCGAATATTACAATGCATAAAACCACATACAGTACTTTATGGCAAATACAGTACAAATTTATGCATTTGTGTGATCTCACAAAAATATTTATGCATCCTGCATTCAGAGCTGAACAGTAATATGAGAAAGGAATGTACAACTAAAGGAATTTTGTTTGACCAAAGGGCATATTTTTTCCCCAGGAAGCATTCATTCACTTCAGATTAAATGTCATTCTTTTGTTCAAGTTATGCCTATTGAATAAAGCAACCATTACAGATGCCCTTTTGCATGTACACATGCATGAAGAGTGAATTTACCTGGAAATCATGTGAATAAAACTTGGGGAAAAACAGATGGTTCATGAAGGCACAGTGATATTCAGGAGTGGTGCATTTTGAGTCATGACGTTTTCGTCAAAGTACCGATCAAGGTTCATGTCTGAAAATGCAGCACAGATGCCATAGGCTTTACAAACAAATACATGCCTCTTATTCTAAATGATATTCCTGGCATTCCTTTCCAGTTACTTGACTGAAATCCCCTTGGGCTCTGTATACTGGATGCATGAATGACTTTCCAAGTTTAATTTAATGCTTTCATGCTTCCCTAGATTGCTATATGTGCTGGATAAAATCAGCTTGGTGAAATTCAACTGCTTCTCATAATTTTTTTTCACAGCCATGCACCATGAGATGGGCAAACATGATGCACATTAAGTTGTGTTTAAATACTGTTTGTAAAAAAAAAAATCTTTGTTATGATGCCTCATTTTACATTTACACTATACATTTGTGTTACAATCATTTGATGTTAGATTCAAATTTTTTCCTCTTTAACGCCTTCAGTGTAAATAAACAAATGCATTTGCCAGCATGTGTAATATTATGATTTATGCAATTTACACATAGATAAATACAAGTGGATAACGTTAGTTGCTAAGGGGAATCGTTTAAGAAAAAATAATGTGAAAAAATTAAATTTGAACAACTTTGGACTGCACTGCTGAATATTAACCTCTCCTCTGGAAAGGTTTGATAGCTTAGAAAGTAAGGATAAAAGAATCAACACTTTCCCTGCTTTGAGAGTACATATGACTTTGCTGTGCATTTCCTGTTCAAAGAATAAGCATCTTTCTCAACAGGATCTATTGCAAGCTTGTTTAAAATTAGTCAGATGTGATATTGATATTATGCAGGCAGACAAGTACAGTATGTTCTTTCAGGAAACAAATCAATATGGTATCATCAAGCCATGACGTTTTTGGAAGGCAAAACCTGCAGTCATTTGCACAGACCTCCTTGGGCTACCAAGGGGTTGATTTTATTTACAGGGATAACAGATGTCCCTCTGTCTTCATCATATCTTTCACTTAATTTTTAGGCTTGTATAGCTGTGTCAGATTCCTCTTATTTTGGTAAGTGAATTATCTCTTTCAAAAATACATTATTGGCTGTGCAAATTATACTTTTTTCTTATGACGTGTTCTTTGAAATCAGATTATTTTTATACGAAATATCAGGTTAACACTATTCTATTACCCATGCCACATAATACCTGAATTTCCATGCAAAACAGCCCCTACCTCAAAGCATGTCAGTATAAGTAACTGTGATGTAAAGATCTGGATCCTTTATTTCACCCGCCTCTGTTCAGCAGGAAGCTACATGACAGTCTGAACCCATGGATGATGCCCCCTCCCCTTCCTGCTTATAATGGTCCCCAGTCCCAATTCATTATTTATTGCCATGGCAAGGGGCATGCAATTATTATGCTTTGCCTAGTGCCCCTGATTTGGTAATTGCATACCTGTAGCTTCCACTGTTTTCTATCAATAATTTAAGGTGCATTTGCAACATTAGCTAGATGTGTAACTGAGTACAGGGTGCTGCACTGTAAACAAACTTAAGCATGGCGGAACGAGAAGACAACTGACTCGCCAAAAAGCAACTGACTCGCCTCACACCATACATAATCCAATTTATTAAAGCATCAAGGATGACTGGATGCAGACATGTGAACATTAATTTGAATACCCTGCTGTTACTCAATCAGTGTGGTATGAGCGATTTTCACAAGGTGAGCCATGGCGTCCCCTTGGCTTTACGCATTCAATGAGGAAAATTTCAAACTGGGCACCAATGTGTCATCTAATGAGACTATTATCCGCAAACTGATTCATCCAGGCACTGCTGTGCCTTACTGACATACACAAACTGACGCAGCTTGCTTTCTCAGACACACTCTTCTCCTCACACAATCCCATGGAACGTCAGAAAATAAAACTGAAGGAAGTCAGAACAAATTAATGACGAGTATCTTTGTGTTAATAGTTTTCAGTACACTTTTCATTTGCTTCGCAGACACCCTTCTAGGGGCGCTTGCAGTGCCCACAGTTTCGCACATTTTCACACATTTAAACATTGCGACTTTTGGTTGAGCAAATGAGGTGGTGTATCAACATTATGGGTGCAGTACTGCACCCAGGATTTAAATCCATGTCCAACACACCCTATTTCCAGTGCTACTGCAATTACACCAAGTGAGAGAGAGAGAGAAGCCACATACACTAAGAAATTAAGAAATTGCATTTGCAATTGCATTTAGGTACAATTAAAGAAGAAACTGCAACTCTGTCTGCTTTTTTGGTACAATATACTGTTTGTCTGCTGTTGTGGTACAATATACTGTGAGAATTATGTTTTATTTGGATCAGACAAATCATGCTTTATATGAGAGGTCTATATCCATTTGGAAGAAACAACAGAGGAAAGAAAACGTTTTAACTGAGCTGACCATCACTAAGTTGCAATGCAACAGCAAATGTGCTTGTCAGGAAACACAGCCACTACATTGATGTTAGAATGCAAGAGTATACAGATATGGCTGGCCTGGAGATTGGAAGGGAGAGGCCCAGGCCACCTCACACAGAGACCGAGGCTGCAGAAAAGCATCTCAAAACACGCTTGGACAAATACCTTCCCCCTTACTTTCCCATCTCTTTCAATTTTTAATGTTCAGGAAATTGATTTTTTGAAGAGTCATAACTGAGGCTGATAAGTTGTAATTAAGTTCTTATGTATTGTTACCTACACAACACCATAGATGGCATGTGCTGCACATGTGGCTTCAGACTGAGTAGGCTGGGTTCAATTTCAAAACAGAATGGTTGATTTCTCAAACAACAAAAGGCAATTATGCTGCTCTGTGTTCCTTCACAGTAGTGGTCGATGATAGGAATGAGATGGAAGATGAAGAAAAAAAAAGTTATGTTCCATCACTTATGTTTCATTCCTGCCACTGCCCTCAGAGAAACACGTCACAATTAAAACACTGGGATTTACTTTTCAGGTTCCCAATACAACACACACACAGTCAGTGAGACACATGTGAGACAGGTTATATCTCCACATATTTATAATAAATCAAAACTTAAGGCTGAAAAGCTTATGCATTTTAATTGATTTAAGCAGCTGCTGCTGTATGCCTTTGTAACAGAGACACCTGCAGTATGTTTGTGAAGGTCATATCTTCTGACTACTATTCAACCTTCTAATTATAAACTGGTTTATGCTGACAAATTATAGAAAATGAATGTCATGGTGAATTTTCTGTAGGAAAATACAGCAGTCACATTTCCTATCTATGCTCTTTTGAGAGAAGATGACAGTAATCATCTGGGAGAAGCAATATGTTTCTACATTAGCACTGCCTAACAAGACATTCATGTCCAAAATGGCAAGGAATTCTTGTGGACACAAAATCTTTTCAGAGGATAATTTGAATACACATTAATATACAACAGACACATTATCATTTTACTGAAGAATTGTTGTAAGGGTGCTAATTAATTTTCTTCCATCTGATAATGCATGCATCCAGCCTTTTCCAAAATTTGTATTCAAAAAGATTTATATCAAGCACATATATGCGAAATTGCTTAGAAAAATCATCCAGTTTGGGACAGCTCTACTGCATGAGCACCATCACTTCACGCTGTAGGCCTAATTTTTATTTTCTTACAGAAAAGAGAAAATGCAGGGAGCAGCTGTTTATCACTGGCACATGAAATACAGTTTTCAAAAAAGAAATACAGTTACAAAACTTGGACAATGGAATACGGACTGGATATTACTTAAAAGAAGAAGGACATTTCACAATGAAATGACTATTCACAGGCCAGTACTGCCTTAACACTTAAGATGAGTTGATGAGGTTATTGACAAGGCATGTCATGAAGCTTACCAATGTGCACATTGATAGGCTGTTTTCCTTTGTCTCTACACTACATCTAAATTCTGCTGTACAGTAACTGATATGGATTCCTTATTTTACACTTTTGGGCTGATAGTGCTCTAGTGTGTGTGTATGTCAAAAGAAAAGGCACACAATATGCCTTTCAATACATCACTGATTATTTTTGTTCAAGAAACATTCTGTATGCATTATGTATACTATACAATTATGAAATAAAGACATTGGTGGGATTCTAGAAACAAGGAAACCAATTTTAAGTGACACTCATATATAAGTGTACTCATACACAGTCATCATCATATACATTTTTAAATCATAGAGGGTAGGTCTGATGTAGTTGAAGGGTTAACATTAGACTTTTAAAGCAATAATGTTATGCAAACAGGAAATAGTAGGCAGGTAAACAGTGAAGAGGAATGAACCTGGTGTGTGCTACAGTATGTTCAGTTCTATATTCCTTTGCCTTGCATTTCCTTTTGCATTGTGAAATATTTAAAAGGAAATGTTCAAATAAGTGAATTTGAAATTCATTTCACATTTTAAACAATCCAAACCTACTCATGTTTTGCAAAAAAAATGGTAATGAATAACAACTACTTGTATTGCCTGTGTTTTTCTCAGAACAATTTATAAGGATAATTATTTTGCTTACAGACCTACAGGTATATACTATACCTGAAAGCAAGCATATGGCTAATGCAATGACTTTGAAAAATCAATTCCAATTCTAGGTGTTATACTCAAATATACTCAAATATACTTTAAAATGTATACCTTTTTCAGTGGTACTGTATGTTTACAATTGATCCAAATGTAATGATGTAGAATGCTTTTTTATCTGTGTACTTTTCTTGTAGTCTGGAGAGTGGTGAAAAGAGAGCATTGTGTCTATCTTACTAATCTGCGGGTATAACAGGTGGTCTTTCTTTATATGAACAGGCTGACTCTGTGGAGAGTCATTTTCGTTCTGTGTTTGTTAATGAGATGCGTGAATGAACTATGCCATTTCTTCCATTTAGACACATTTCACTTGCTCAAGTTCATGAAATACAAATATGTAGATATGATATCACTTAAGGAAGTAATGCACTAGTAATTTGTTTAACTTTGTATATATTAACCTGTAGATTGTGTTGTGCAGATAAAATATCACGGTATCAATGGTTATTATTTAAATAGTCAATGACAATCAGAATATCTCATTTGAGTTGGTGACATCAATGCATCTGGTGTGCTAGCCATATCTGGTGATTGAAATCAGAATAGCTTTAAAATGCTATGAAAGGAGGTACTGAAAAGTCCAATCAGGCACAGTCTTGTTTCTGCCCAAGGGCTAGCTTTTTTATTCTGAAAATAGTAAAAACTCTTTTGCACCTGCATTTGCCGACAATTGATTTTTTTCATTAATTCATTGAGTCAAATGGTATCTTTCTCATTGGGTCATGCATACAGAGATACAGAATAGAATATGGCAGGCATATATGTACAGCTAGAACCCACCCTTTCTGATTTACTTCCATTTCACAATCAGTGTGGATGGAAATACTCTTTTTTATCACATCTGCAAAGTGGTTCTCCACCATCTCAGAAGATCCTACAGTAAGGGAAAATGACAGGCAAAACATTCATAGTGGGAAGCTTACAAGCATGTTACAGCCCTCCATATAAGACACCAGTTAGCACAAGCAGTGATTGCAATGAGGTGGATGACAAGTACATTTTTTAATATGTGTGTTTATTAGCTTAACCCATTTAGTTATTTACTGCAGAGAGCAAAAACAAAAAGCTGCAGATGTTCTATATTGGCCTCTGCTCATTAGAAAGATACAATAAACAAGTATCTATGTGTAAACAAACATCTTCCATCGAGGCAATTCCATGGTATGATCAATTAATTCGCCCAACACTGTAAACTGCATATTATTTCTCTTAACGTATTGAGAATCTTTATACTGAGGTGAGTGAGGAAGGGGCCCCTGACTTAAACTCATCACCGCCTCCACAAAAGTACAACCAACCTAAAAATGCAGAGCCAGCCAATTTTACAGATTGGGCAAATACCTTCAGTAATGGAGCACTGTCGGGCTTTCTTATTTCAAGATTAAATTTACATGTCTTATTTTTCCCTGTGTAAAATCAAGGTATTATTTTGCTAAAAAATTATACCTTCTCACATAAATTGGAATAAATTATGTATCTGCAATTTGTATAACAAAGCAAAACAAAAATCAGTTTTGAGAAGCAAATGTGTAGCATCCACAACTTAAACACCGAAATGGGTGTTCACAAATGAGGTATATTTATGGTTTGCATAATTCTATTTGCTCTTGGAAGCTTGCAAACTGTCATTTATTATTAAATGCTACATCCTACACAAATCCTAAACACGAGCATGCAATCATTAATTTATGAAGGAGAGTGCTGATGGTCCCCAGCATATGGCACTGCAGTTTGAAGGCTTGGAGAAGCACAAAATCTGTTGACCTCTCATGGTTTCCATGGAGAAACAGATCTCACCAGGTCTTTTGGTGTGATAGTTGATGATTTTGATTCCACCCTCATGATAATATAGTCAATTTTCTGCATCTCTGATAATGCATTTGCTGGTCTGGAATAATACTTTTCCAGAGTAAGGTAAAGGAAAAAGGTCAATGGAGCTTAATACATGTCTGCAATCTAGTCCAGCTCTGCCAGAAATACTGTACAGTCAGGCACACAAAGTAACGCTCTCAATGGGAGAACAGTGGAGTGTGAAATTCTTTGCCCTGACTCTTCAAAGTATATTTTCCACATATTTTCCCCCTTTAGATTAAACTGTCAACACTCCTCAGATAGGTTTATGGCTTTACTGTCATTCAAGGCAGATTGAAGACAAAAATGTAGAGAAAACACAGTAGTGTTCTCTCAAGAAAGACAGTCATACACATAAACATCTTTAACCATTTCATGGAAGGGATTGTGATGTGACGCAACAAATGACTCGACAAATGACTGTGGATGTGTTGATTGCTGATTAGTTGGAAACGCTGGGGTAGGAGACACGGTTGACAATTTCATAACACATGAAGCAGTGTGAGTTGCAAGTCAATTGCCCCTTAGACCTCTATTTTAAGTGCCAGAGCTACACAGGAAGAAGACGGAAGTACTGTGACATAACAAACATTCAGCAAGGCTGAGGATGAACTTAACGTAAGGTTATTCTTTACTCGGCATTATTCTTCAGTTAGCAGACTTCATGGTGACATGTCGTCTGTACCTGCAGCTATCGCACTCTGCTATAATAAGGGGTTTGATTACATTAGCCTTCACCTAATAGACTGCATAGGGGGAATCTACACAACTGTGATAAGAAAATGACAAATCAGGGCTGTAATTTTCATTTGAGCATTACATAATTATAATTTGATCAATACTGTGAAAATAGCTGAATTTAAACTACAAATAATGCCTTTACACAAGAATTGCGGGACTGTAATAAGTTCAGTCAGGTGGTTAAGTGTCTAACTGGAGCAAAGGCATGCATTGTTCTTCTCAAGGTCTTGGGTTGAATAAACCTGCCATACAAAGTATTTCCACTTGAGTCTTTAATTCTCAAAAATGTAAATCTATGTATATATGCCATGACTGAATAAGTGGGAATAAAACTGAACTCTGTATAGCTTGAGGTAGAATTGTCAGGGAGTCTGAGGAACAGAACCTTTTTGTGCTGCAAGCTATAAAGTGAGGTTGCTCTATGCATACACCACTTACTGTCTGCTAGTGCTTTGAGCTTACACCTAATGGATTTTTACTGTGGGCCCAGGATACACAGTCCAGCATTGTGGCTTTGTGAAGTATCCAATTTCAATTGTGCTCATAAAAAGTTTTTTTCTTAAATGCCATGTTTGAGTTGTGACCCTTTGCCAACCTCTGGGTACACTATAGCAATGAATTTCAAAGACTCCTCTTTGAAACAGGCCTGAAACATAATGCACATGTCACAGTTCTTCTTTCATCTCCTAATGCATTCACAGGAGATCAGGGGTCTTCAGGGGTAGGTATTGGTACCCAGTTCACAAGTTCATTTCATTTCACAGTCAGTGGCATTTGGACTCGTTTTGTCTGCTCCTGTCTGGGACTGTGAGAATGACACTAAGAATATGATGAGCCTGAAGCTGTGAAGCATTCTGCACCAATGCTCCATTCCCCTGCGAAAAATATCAAAAGATAGAGACAGCCCACCACATCTGATTTCTTTTCTCTAGACGCAGGTGATTACCTTCTATTGAGCTAGACCAAACAAAACAAGCCCAAACAAATATTATAAAAGACAAAAGGAACACAAACAACTTTCTTCCAATTAGTATGTGTGACTCTAAGGCAATTATATTTCAAATTACTGTTGTGCATTTTTGTCCTTGAGAAACATAAGATTTTAAGATTAATTGTAACAGTTAATCATTTTCCATTGTAATGCAAGGAAGAAATCCTTCAGTGCTTGAAATGATTAAAATACAGACAATCAGGTACACTATAATACAGCATTTCCCAACCCTCTCCTGGAGTACCCCTTGTCCTGCATGTTTTAGATCTCTCCCTGCTCCAACACAGCTGATTCAAATGATCAGTTAAGCAGCTTCAGGAGTTCATGACGAGTTGATGATGTGAATCAGCTGTGTTGGAGCAGGGAGAGATCTAAAACATGCAGGACAAGGGGTACTCCAGGAGAGGGTTGGGAAACACTGCTATAATAAAATACTAATGAATAAAACAAGACACAAATCAAATTAGTGAGCAAGCCATTGGGTGAAGAACTCCAAAACTATCATTTACCAGCTATTAACAGCCTGGATTGGTATGAAAGGATGCTTCAGATCATTCATCATCTAATTGGGTCCAAAGAACAACACAATAATTCAAAATGTCTTGAGAATGTGTATGTTTATATAACTCCACCTTCCTAAAATCCATATGTAATGTGTAACATATGTAATGCATAGCATGTTTGTTTCAATCTAATTGCTTTAGAATGACTTAAGTTTTCCGTTTTTATCTTGCATTTACATCCTGTACCGCCATGTCAACAAAATGTTTACATTTATTTATTCATTTGGCAGACACATTTATCCAAAGTGACTTGAAAGCGAGGCAGACTACAACACAAGCAAATAGGCATAAAATGTTTTGCTCCCTTTTTTAACACACCATCCAAGGAAGAATTACATTATATGGCCAAAAGTATGTGGACACCTGACCATCACACCTATATGAGCTTATTGGACATCCCATTTCAAAACCATGGGCATTAATATGGAGTCCCCCCCCCCCCATTTGCAGCTATAACAGCCTCCACTCGTCTAGGAAGGCTTTCCACAAGATTTTGGAGTGTGTCCGTGGGAATTTGCGCCCATTCAGCCAAAAGAGCATTTGTGAGGTCAGGCACTGATGTTGGACGAGAAGGCCTGGCTCACAATCTCCGTTCCAGTTCATCCCAAAGGTGTTCAGTGGGGTTGAGGTCAGGGATCTGTGCAAACCACTGGAGCTCCTCCACAGCAAACTCATCAAACCATGTCTGAAAACCATGTCTTTATGGGTTTTGCTTTGTGCACAGGGGCACAGTCATGCTGGAACAGGAAAGGGCCTTCCCCAAACTGTTGCCAGAAAGTTGGAAGCATACAATTGTCTAAAATATCTTTGTATGCTGTAGGATTAATGATACTCTTCACTGGAACTAAGGGGCCTAGCTCAAACCCTTAAAAACAGCCCCAGACCATTATCTCTCCTCCACCAAACTTTATAGTAGGGACTGGTAGGTAGCGCTCTCCCTGCATCCGCCAAGCTCAGATTCGTCCATCAGACTGCCAGATAGTGAAGCGTGATTTATCACTCCAGAGAACGAGTTTCCACTGCTCCAGAGTCCAGTGGTGGTGTGCTTTGCACCACTCCAGCCATCACTTGGCATTGCGCATAGTGATGTTGGGCTTGTGTGCAGCTGCTCGGCCATGGAAACCCATTTCATGAAGCTCCTCACGCACAGTTCTGCAGCCAGAGACAGTTTGGAATTCTGTAGTGAGTGATTCTAAAGAGGATAGGCGGTTTTTACGTGCTTACGTGCTTCAGCACTCGGCGGCCCCGCTCTGTAAGTTTGTGTGGTCTACCACTTTGTGGCTGAGCTGTTATTGCACCTACATGCTTCCACTTAACAATAATAGCACTTACAGTTGACCGGGGCAGATCTAGCAGGGCAGAAATTTCGTGAACTGACTTGGGGCAAAGATGGCATCCTATGACAGTGCCACGTTTAAAGTCACTGAGCTCTCCAGTATGACCCATTCTACTTCCAAGGTTTGTCTATGGAGATTGTATGGCTATGTGCTTGATTTTATGCACCTGTTAACAATGGGTGCGGCTGAAACACCTTAACTCAATAATTAGGAGGGGTGTCCACATAGGCCTACTTTTGGCCATATAGTGTATGTTTGTATTCACCTCCATGTGTTTGACTGTCTGTCTGTTTGTAAAAAGGAAAACTGGAAAACATTTCTGAGCACGATATTCAGATATACACAAGCAGTTTACAGTTTACTTGATTATAATTTATCAAATTATATCAGCAATGTTTGTATTTGTTGCATGTGTTTTCAGCTTGCACTAGCTGCACAAACCTACCAGTGAGTGTGATGCTCACAGACAACTGTAAAAGGGAGAGGAGAGTGTAGCATTCAGAGTTTCATCTTTTAACTTCACTTGTGCTGTTGGAGAATCTGATAAATAGCTGTGTTGTGTCTGGCTCATGTGAAGCACCTAGTTTTCAGTTTAGTTTGTAGACAAACATCACTCACATAAACATAGATAGACAAACATCACTATAATCACTCACATAAACCCCATTAGCCAAGCACATGCAAGATAGCAATAAAGATGGACACTTTAAAACCATTTATTTATTACTTTTAACTTATGCACTTTAAATTGGGTCAGCGGTAGCACAAGGGTTCACTGAGCAAAGCTCTCTAAGCATACTGCAAAGTTCTGTAAGGATACTGAAAATATTCCTTCCAGTAATTGAAAAACACCCCACAACACATTCACAGATTGCTCCCAAAAACACATTTATTTGTCTTGTGCTACGGTAAAAATAATTTCTAACAGATTTCTGGAGTCATTAATGTGTATAACTACCCAGATATAAATTTAATAGCTTCAGAAGCAAAAAATGAAATAAATGTAGTAGCCTACATAGTAAAAGGAGGAGTGAAGATTGGAAATTCAAACAGGAGCATTGCTGCTCCATACATGGCCTACACTCTTGCCTACACTAGCAAGGCAGTTCCGCAAACAGTGCTTTGATCACTGCAATGGCACTGTGTAGGGTTCACTTCAGACAACATGCTTTCAGCCCAAGGTGGGTCAGTGGGTTTGTTTAATTCTCCCTCAGGGGTCAATAGAGCATTTCTGATCCCGTGTGAGCATTTAGATGTTTCCTCAACTGATATGACACCAGCAGCAATCTGATGACCTGTTACCCCAAAATGCCTTCACTGTTCAATGGCTATTTATGCCAGCAACATGCCACTCACAGTTTGTAGGGGGAGTAGAAGAAGTAATTAATGATGCTGAAAGCTGCACCATTCCAATACTAACAAGCATGTTCCTTTAAGCAGCCTTTTGTCAACACTGTATGCATGTGTGCAGCTACTCAAAGGTAATAAATAAGTACTAAACAGAAAATTATTATTAAAAGCTCTTTGCGCTTCAACCGGCACATAAAATATCCACTCTTAATGAGCTCCAATAATCCAATAAACATAACCACACATGCATGCAGAGGGCACCTTGATTGATGGTTCCCATTAGAGAGAATTCTACCCCACCAAACAACAAAGAGCTGCTCCTTCCTCATCTCCAATTTCTCCTTAGTTTCTTTGAATTTCTTGGCACCACTGGACCCCAGTTACTTTCCTGCACAATACACCTGGGTACAAGACAAATAGCATCTTCAAGTGGTCTGAATAGGTTGCAAAGTGAGAACATTGATAACAGGCCTGTCATATGTATCTACTCTGCAGTCCCCATATCTCCAGCTTATTAAATGCATCTGTGAAGCCTTTTTGTATTTCCCAGTAATGATGCAAGTAATGCCTCCTAAAATTAAAATTCTGCTGTGAGGCATATTAAGAAGTCAAGTGAAAAGAAACAAAACTCCAACATAAAAATTTCTGCATATTATTGTTGTACCACATGTATATGAACATAATACCATTTTATCTTCCATTGCAAAATATGTGCTATTAGCAAATTTGGGAGGCCCTAATTTACACACAAATCCCAAGTGCTGTTCGCTCAGAGCCAGGGTTGAGGTTCTGAATGAGGATCTTTTTCTTGAACCCTAAGCAATAGCACAAGGCTGTTTGAAGCAGCCTTGCAAAGGATCAGACAGCTGGACTGGAAGAGCAGACAGATGACAGAGCTGACATTTAGTGAGTTTACTGTTTGTGGAGACAGTGGGAGGAATATCCTGTTTATTGTGCATCTCTGATACCAGCTCCTCTCAGAAGCAACACTAATGAAGTTGCCAGAAAAGGCTACTTAATGAGGACTTCTGACAAATCATCAGCCAGAGGATCTTAATCATGAGCTCTGACGGCATTTTGCCATTCTGAAATCCATTTGCATCTAAGAGGAAACCCTGTCAGTAGCAGGGGGGAGTTTCTGGTGTTGCTTGTGTCATCACGCGATGAGTCAGAGAAAGTAAACAAGAAATCTGGCATGGGTATCAAGAAACAAATTCTTTCCTTCTATATATATTTGTAAATCTGCTAGCTGCAGTACGTCAATCATTTTCTTCTTTTTGTTCGACCGAAACTTTAGCTCAGACTTTTTTAAGACTTCAAATTACAAGCTATAATTTCATTTTAATAAAAGAATAATGCAGTGCAGAAGCAGCGGCTTTTCTGGAGAGGAACTCATTACAGCACTGCTCTGTATTCGATGTGAGTGCTCTCTGCTTAGCATTCCGTGAACTGCGGTCAAGATTCCTTGCATTACCTTGTTCTTATCATGCTGACAGAAGCACTTCCACAGGCGACTCTGCTCTGTCCTTGCCCTCTCCGTATAACAGATATTGGCATTCGGGGAGCTGCAAAGAATGCTAATCTCCAATAGCCGAGAATTATAATTTGCTACCTCGAGATGTTTTTCTACATTATCAATATTCTTTTATAACTCTCACTTCCCTTAAAGTGGGAATAAACAAAGCATGAGCTTCATCAAGAAAACATGAGAAGGCCCACTAGACAAGAATGTCAGTGTCACGCCTGATCTTCGATTCCACTCTGCCTTGATGGTTTCTGGAATGTGTAGAGAGGACACCGGGCTATTAGCTTGGTGTTCAGGGAGCTGAATGGCTAATGCAGGCAGACATTCTCACTTCCGCATTGCAAGAGGTTTTACTGATACTGATCCTAAAACAAAAGCATGGAATGAAAGCATGGTATGACTATACCGCATGCATCCTCATGAGTCTAAGCTATATTTCCAAAATGACAGCAAGTATTGTTTTTTTTTATTTTGGATTTAAATTACTTGTTACGGTAAATCACTGATGATCCAACTTGTATGGTATTATTTTCACCTGAAGCAAAAATTAAATACTTGTCCTTGTGATATCATGTCATTTAATATTGATGTTAAAGGTAACAATGATAAGTTGATTAAGGGACTGTTTATAGACAGCATGCTGTTCTGATTTGAAATCAAACTGTGCTGTGTCATAGACAGCCAGACAAAACATGGTGGTGACTGAGCTCCTTTAGAAGTTAAGTCCAGTCTCTTTTATAAGTTCCAGGAAAGTGATTTTATTATTTTTTCTGGACCTTTGCCAGATATGGTACACATCTGTGGCTTACACTCTTTGAAACCCAGCCAGTCTGGGTCAATTGGCTGTGTAAAAATATCTCTTCACTAAGACCATAAATGGAAACTGAAACATGGCTAGTTAAAAGACACTTTAACCACTCAAATTTTTATAATCAGTCACTCCCTTTGAAGATAGAATCCAAGATACAGAAAAGTAGAGCCTTAGCAGTGTATACTCAATAAAACGGACCTGCCCCATACTATTTCCTGTCCAGTCAATATTTGAATGAATCAAATGTTACATAATGCATGACATATATGGTTGATTTACACAGAGTGTAGTAAACCCTACATTTCACTGCTCTTCTCAGCTACTGAGGGAAGCTCCATCTGCAAAGGTTCAACTATGTTCATGTGTTAGACTGTACTGGAGTATTCAAGGTCATTAAGTTTCAGCTGAAGTAATGAATAACATCAAAGAGGAAGGGCTTGGTTGATGGGGTGTGTCCCTCTTGCCATATAGAGATAAGAACAGCTGACAGGGCTTTAATGCAAGATTTCCACTTGAAGTGCGATCATAAATGTTTTCAACACAACCTACGCCACCATTCACTCTATTGAAAATTATAGCTTTATTAAAGGCAACCATTGAAGACGAATATTCCTGGGAAAATAATATAAAATGCACCCTGCCATAACGAGCAGATTTAGTATATCACCATTGGAATTACATTCATGCGTGGCAAAGCAATCAACAGCATTTGAAAAGATAAAGCATGTTAAGAGTGCACCTTTGTTTAAAGCAATTACCTCTCCCTTGAATTGAGAATCAAGGCTGAATTTCACGTCAATGGAACTGTAATCTGAATGGTTGAGAATTGTGAACGCATACAAGCAATCAAGCCCCTTAAGCAAAAATGTTTTTGCTAGATTCAGCCATTCGCTGTCGATATGTTAATGAGAAGGAAAAAATATGAATCATAATTAACCCTGTCCAAAAGGAATTATTTTGCTTACTAACACTTAGTTTTTCAATCTAGCCTGATTGTCTGACTGTAGCATACACCATAGCAGCAAAAAACTCACAGCATACATTAAGACATGCTATTAATTAGCATAAAATGCTCCTCTCAGTATGTGGCTTTTGGGTCACTAAACCCTATTCATACACAGCTCTTTGGAATCAACAGCAGAGGTAACAATTTGCACTATGTGTTGTTGTGTGGACATGCATAAGATTAGAGCAAGAATGTGTATAAGGAGCAGAGTTCACTCTAATTTCAGATTACCATGAGAGTTGTGCTAACATGAGGCCAAGGTTGTACTAATGCAAGAGCCATGTACAGCAGCTTGTTTTTGCTGACAACAAACACACTCCTTAAAGACCAGATCTGTGAGGCTTCACAAAACAATTCAAAATAATGTCTGCATTCCTGCACAATTTCAAATAAACATCCATACCCTGAGCTCTTTGTAGCTTAGTTCCAACTTAAAGGTGGCTGCTTGGCTTTCTTTGGCCTAAAATTTCTTTTTTTGGGTTTGGGTTTTTCACAGTTAGCTCCCAAATAAAATTACACATTGGGTTGTTAACTAGCCACTAAGCTGCTGCAACCACAATCAACCACAATTTCTGGTCACACAAACATTTTAGCGTAAAAGCCTTGTTAGTCTCTGCTTCCATTGGGACTGACAACTGTAGTTGTCTCTCTTGCTTGAACCTATCCTTATTAACAGCATTAAGTGGGACTCATAAGCATATATTTAGGTGCTGTATGAATGAGGCCAGTGTCAGTTTCTAGAATCTGAAACACAGTTACTGCACAAACATTGAATAATTGTCTACCTTGCATCTGTGCCTTTTACCTAGATACATTAGGTTTATTTATTTACTTGTAATATAGTTAATTGCAAATCTCTCCACTCCCTCCCTTGCATTTTCCTGACATGAAGTTAATTTATTCTGAGGACAGCTTCACAGACTGGAGCTGCCAACTTTATCACGGCCATGAGCCAACATGTTCTAAAATCTGCATAGCATAAATGGACCTTAGACAGTATGTATATGTACACACTCTCAGCAGATGTTCGGTTTAATATTAACCCAATTAAGTAGGATTCCAATTTCACAGTCAAGCCATGGCTTTAAATTTTTGTTGCATCCGTTTTTGAAAGTCAGTAAAATGCTGCTGTCTAAAAGACATTTTAATCACATTTCCATCCTCAAACACATGGTCCTTCAAACATATGGTTCTTACCTCAAAGAACAAAAATAAGATCTTGCCAAAACTGTTTTACAAGGGTATTTGCTAAATGCAGTAAGCTCCATGCCTTGGGAAGTGCAATGAAAGTCTCTACAATGTTAATTGGGACAATTTAGTTTGATGAATCAAGTGCACTGATATAGTTTAGATACCCACAGCACAACACTACAACTGCAACAAATTTTGTCAGTATGCTATGTAAAACAGCATGAAATAAATTATGAATGGGAATACTGAAACATGTATGAACCATTTGACTTGTATATGTGTATAGATTTATAAAATTTTGGTGTCGCCACAATTTCTTGAACAATCTGCCATTGAAGGAAATAACTTTGCATGGCATTTATACATTTTTGACAATTTCAAGTGCAACAGCCACTTCAAAGTCTCTCTACCAGTGAAGTACAAAAAACACACATCATACTAAACGTAACAGCTCAGACAAAGTGATTCTGCATCTGCATTACCATGTTATCAATGAAATATGCTTAACATGCAAATATGGAAAAAGAGAACTCTTAGAGATCAGCAATATGAAATGTGCCTTTTTTTGAGATTCATCTTACTCTCTGAATGGCTGCCTAATTTCATCCCAGAGCAGATTTGTAATTACCCTCCTCTGGGCACCACAGTAGTATGACAAACTGGTAACTGGCAGCCTTTATTTCTTACATAACTAAAACAAACTTGGAAGGTCACCAGGGAATAACAGAGATTGAACACAGATTCCAAAATTGTAACTGCCATAGCACAACTATTTACTTTTTAGTTTTTTTTCCTTTGTCTTTCAAACTGTGATTAGAAGGAAGGTCTTCTTATGAAATATTACAAGTGGATTTCATCAGCCAGCCATTTAATGGAAGTCTTCCTTTTAATCCCTTACTCAGGCACTACACTTGAGATTAACATGAGAATGAAGCACTCCATTTATGAAAATATGTCACCAGTATTTGAGAATGAAGCATTTCTTTTATCAAATATATCATCAGCATTTGAAATTTTATGCACAATCTGCACAGTTCAAATGAACACATGGTGAAATAAGCAAGTGCTGATAAAGTTCAGAATATTCCAGGTAAATCCTGTAAAACAAAGATCAAATGTTCAGAATATTCAATCACAAATTGGAGATGCAGGGGTGCTGGTTTCTGAGAATAGTAAATAAAAATGCCCTGGTCTGCACAAGAGTTCTCTACCTTAAGTACTCCTACAATTCTAGTATCTTACATACAATTTAATATAATTTAATGTAATTTAATATACATATTATATTGTATTTCCACTTTGGAAAAAAATAAGTGGAAAATTCAGACCATTTATCACAAACTGCTGAAACCTCGCAGGACTGTAGAGGGCTACGGGGCATAGCCTTGCAGGAAATGCCATACCCTTAGGACACATGGTATGGCTGTCAAGCTATATGTTATGCTGAAAATGGTCTGCTCTGTGTTTACACACATTCTTGTTTGATTTAACTATTTGGATAATTGCATTATTGCTCATCACAAATCTGCAATATAAATACTATCTTGAGTTGTGTATGCATCTGTTGTGTAAGTTGTGTAAAAATGTAATGATCTGATCCCTGAATAACATTGGCAACATTTTTTTAAATATGGGGTGTCTCAAGGGAATTGCCAAGCATACTTAAATTGCATTGAATTTAACCTAATTAAGAATGTGTGCTAAGACAACCCCAGCTATTAATGTCTTGTGATCTTACATTAACACAGCCCCCAGCAAGAAAAGGCTATCAGTGAATAGTGTTTATACAGGTGTTCTAATGATGCCATTAATAACACAGTACTGCATTCACTCAACATAAAATCTCCCCAAAAGTCACGCTAAAGGCAAGTCTATGCTCAGCACCACACTCAACCCCCACACCTCCACACCCCCAATCCACATACACACCCTTAAAATTCAAGTTGCAATAACAAACAAAACAGTATATGTATGTAAAACAGAATGTGAATGTGAATTAAAATGAATTTTTGTTTCAGCATTACTGCATAACAGAGCCATTGTGTTTAGTAATGACAGCTAAACACAATACATAATGCACAACAATTTGTCTGCCAAAACAGACAAAAAACAGGAAGTGCAAGTCACAGCTGAACTCAACTGACTCTCCCAAAATGAATTTTTAATATAACTGCCAAAAATGTGCCTTCAATTCAAGTAGATATGGTAATTTACTGAAAAGAAGAAAAAAGACTGGAAAAAAGAGTGAAAGATTGGTGCTGGCATTTACATCTCCCCGCCTCCAGTAATTTACAACCAAAAACAAGCATATGAGTCATTCCTAACTAAATTCAACTTATTACTGTATCAACCACATTGTAGATTTACATATTAAAGCAATTTACATTTATGTGGTTTGTGATGTCACTTGAAAATGGACAATGCATATATAGTGCCTATATATATTGTGTGTGTAAAAAAGACACCATCACTCCACATAAATAGTAGGCTGAATGTCTATTTCTGATAATATCTGTTGACTATGCAGTCTGTTATTGATGTGACTGAGGAGCAAAAAAAAATGTATCACATAAAGTGACTGAGTAGGGATTCATAAACTGACTTTACTCACTCACTGACTATATTTGATGTGAGCATATATGACTTACAAAAAAGTCTTTGAAGAAAAACTCAAGGAAAGGTGCCCGCACTGTCTCCAGTCAAAATAGTTTTGTACCTCAGTCCGTATGTTGGGAACAGATGGCTATAGACTATTAAATTATGCCAGTGTGTGCACAAACAAAGAGTTAGCCTCACTTCACAGTCAGGTTGTTCTTCAAAATAAATAAATAAATAAAATTACAATAAAAACTACCATTGATAAGCCACACTGACGTCTAGGCACACAATAATATATTTTTAGTTGGAAAATATTCAGGACAAGGGGACAAGAGGAAGAAATAATGCACGCTGAAGAGTGGGAGTAAGAAAACAGGGATTTTTTTTTTAATACCAAGGTCTGTGAAGTGGGATACCAGTATGACTGCTTGCAAAGTGAATCACTCTATCCTTGGGGGGTTGCTCTCTGCATAATCATAGAAAGGGGTCACCATGCATCAATATAGCAATTCAAGACCGAACCCTTTCTTCAGAGGTGGTAACAATAAAGGGTGGAGACAAGGGTGCTGATCAATGGGAGACATAAACATGTGAAATCATCTGGTAACAAGCAATATTAGCTGTACTCTGCAAAAAAAATTAAATCTAGTAGTAGTATTATTGTTGATAGCACACATTGAAAGTGTTGTTAACATGAATATTTGAAGAGTCAACAGAGATTTAATGGAACATGAACTACAGATGAAAAAAACTGAACTGACATGTAACCAAAATAAAATAACTGGGTTATGGTTCTATACATTTAGATTATATCTGCAATGACATATACTATGAAATGATATGCACTATGCAGAGCATTAAAATTAAAATAGAAAAATGGGTATTATTGGAAAATAATGTGGAAGAATGATTGGAGAATAATATGCTGTGCATCTTGTGAAGTGCTGAATTTTTCAATCAAGATCATAAACCCATAGTGCTTGAGGGAAAACAAATCATTGGTACTGTGAGCAAAAGTCATATGTGACCTTTTAAAAATGTGGGGCTTTGCAACTATATCATTACGGTTGATCATCATGCATAGACAACAGTGTTCAATTCTCAACCAGAAGCAGTTCAACACCAAACAAGAAATCCACAAACTGAGAAAACGTGTTAGGCATTTCAATCTTATGTAGAAATATCTATAATGAATGATATGATTTAAACAAATTCCTGTTACTACTTTCTACTTTATTATTATTTTCCCCAAAACCCACCAAATGACGTATTATAAACAGATGCCACCACAGGGATGTTCTGTTCCCTTTCTGCTCTCTTCCTTTTTCATAGAATGTATATGCAGATAAACCTGAAGAATCGTGGTTATGAAAATTGGCCAATGTGCACAAAAAATAAAGAAATAGTCCTAACCATAAGGATAATGCTTGCACCCTTTTCACATTTCATCTGACTTCACAGTGCG
This sequence comes from Megalops atlanticus, assembly GCA_019176425.1. Classification (NCBI taxonomy): domain Eukaryota; kingdom Metazoa; phylum Chordata; class Actinopteri; order Elopiformes; family Megalopidae; genus Megalops; species Megalops atlanticus. Next base: position 25,253,657 of record CM032875.1, on the reverse strand, counting down.
TGCATACAGAGGACAAGTGGTATCAGATAACTATTGGTGGGTTGCAGAGACAGTGAATGGAACTTGTGTGTACAGGGGCAGATATCAGTGCTTTGTCACGGCAAAGGCCATTATTGGATTATTGGTTGTCTCACACTGTGCCCAGTTCTGTCCATTAAGATTAAACAAGCTCAAACGCCAGAGAATATGTGACATAACTGCCATTACGCAACTAAAGAAACAAAATAGTGGCTGAGATGGGCCTGTGCAGGTTACTCTAGGGGTAAAGCGAGTCTGCCTTGCACTTTAACAGATGTGCTCTGCACAGCTGGGCTAGTTCTCATCATGACCTTACTGTGATGTGCAAGTCATGTTCCCCAGGGGAGAAGCAAACAAAGAAATAAAATCCCTGTGTGCAATTAAGCACCAGAACAGAATGCTAAATTATTAACTAAACACCAGAATTAAAAGATAAATAATTAATCAAAAGCAATCCTAGCATCTGCTTTGCATTTGCGTCTATGACCTTGCCCTTCCTATCATAACATTCCCAATATCAAGCTTGATAGAAGTCAAAGCTGTCAGGAGAACTTTTTCTGATAAACTGCACTCTGAATTAAGGCGGGGTCACTTCCAGGCTTCACTGGGTGTTTCCAAGGCTTGGGTAGCTAAGAAGTCAAATCCCTCAGGATGAAAACTGAGTAAATTATAAAAAAGTAATTATATGGAATGCACAGCAGTGAATGCCTTTGGGGAAAGGGAAAAATAACCCAGGGGAGAAGAACACAGCAGTAAGAGAACAGCAGTAAATTTTGAAGGGGGAGGAAAGTACATATGCCTTTTTCATTTAAGGTAGATGCATTACAAAATGCCGTATAAAACAGGCTGACTGCAAATGTAGTGCATTTTGTAAAAGCAGACATCTGCTCTGTAAAATTGTATGCTGAGTCAATCAGAATGGGTAGAACACATGAAGGCTGACTGACACAGTGCCAAATCAGTACTCACAAAATTTAGAGAGAGAAAAACAAGATGTTTATCACAACAAAACTAGCAATTTACCAAACCTTCCATCAACTCAATTCTGTTATCTTAAAAGAGAGCTCATGTATGACAAATCAAATTTGTGTGATACGTTATGAATAGATGTACATGTATATGTATTAAGCCAAACCATTCTCTTGTGGTTGTCTGTCATGACACTGTGTTTGGGATGTAAGAATCAGAGACAATGCGTACCAAATGGTTTACGGCAAAGGTAAAAGAGAAGAATTTTCAAAGAAAACGGATAAATCTTAACAGCTGCAAATATTGATCCATGACATATTTGTCATTTATATTAATTTCACTCTGTAAAAGTGTTTATGGCATGGCAGCGGTTTGCCATGCCATCAAATAAATCTGCTGAAAGTTCAGTTCATATTTCTATCTCTAATCCATAAAAATGACAGCGCATTTGACACCATACAAAGGACAGAGTCCTTGTTTTCAATGGCAAGTGTTTTAGGCCCTGCCACTCAATTAATGTGATCATGGCTGGCACGTGACACAACATGATTGATGAGCAATCGTCACCATCATCATCAGCAGCATCATCATCACCATCATCAACAACAACAGCAAAGCTAAGAAAACACTTTCTCACACATACAAAGCATAATACAAACATGGCAAATGAGAGACGGATACATTTTGTGAAACTGGAACAAAGTCACCCCCGGGTTCTTTATTCAGTGCAGAGCTATTCATCCTAACCCCATCTGCCAGAGCATTCAGCCCTCTCCATTGACTTAAACTGAGTACAAAAAAGAAAAAAAAACATGTGACTGTCAGTGGAAACTTACAGACCCAGGAGCTTTAGATATGTGGTATGACTGTACTGGAGCTCCTTAAAAAAAGCATTGTTAATTATTAATACCTTATTTTAAGTGCTCTAAACACATGCAACATATTTACTTATTTAAGTTATTATTTATTTACAGTATTTATAACTAAATGATAATGCTTGTCCAAAGTAGATGAATATGAATTGATGTGCTTTATTTAATTCAGTGTTCTGTTTAGGATGGCTGGAATTATGCTGATCTTCCTAAGGAAAAATGGGGATCTACACATGTAAATTTCCTTTCGAATAACTTGCTGAGCTCAAATACTCTCAAAACAAAGTTTATTGGAACTGGAAAAAGGAGACAGATCGGGAACACATGACTGGTGACCAGCGTTGGCTTGCCTGAACACTACCACATGCACTAAGCAGTCATAAACAGGCAACATAAATGAAATACTTTTTATACTTCTTGCATGTTCCTAACACCTGCTTAAAATGAGGTATTAATGGCACTGTAGACATGTGTAAGTTAAGTAAAAAGATCTTAATTTGCACCTTCAGAACTAACCATAAAATAAGTGTCCAAAGTGATTAGTGCTTGATATAACTGTTAATTAAGATGTTGAAATTGTGATTAAGACAACAACAATAATAGTAATAATTAATAACTGTACTACCCAACCTTTCATTCAACACTAGTGACATTTATTTTTCCTCAGCTTTCTCAAATGTCCCTATGACCCAAAGCCTTTGTTATACTGACATCTTTATCCAGGTTAAACTGGTTTGATGCAGGTCCCAAAGGGGTCTTAGAAATGTGTTTCACACTATAGCGTCACAAAGGGAGACTGAATCAATGCTTGACAGGAAAGAGCAGCAGCTAGCCAGCACAAATGCTGTATAAAATGGGCAGACAGCATCATACAATCTAAATAGCCTTATCTGTGCTACCTTACAGTGTTTGCATGCTGCAAAGTGCAACTGAGTTTACATACTGAATTTGGTTAAAGAGGATTGGCCAAGGTCTAAAAAACACAATCAGTTATTCCAAGAACAGAGGAACTGTTTGCAAATGTCTTGTTAAAACCCTATGGAGAATTGGAAATACTATCTCTGGTAAATTATTAGTACAGAAGGAAATACTGCAATTGTAATGAACGCAATGGAATCATGTGCATGCAATTGGATGAACTGATGAAGCTGAGATTCCTATGCTCCTGAATGAGCAGTGTACCACACAGGGAAGATGTGGATGTGGATGTGGCTAATGGGGATAGGAACCGGGCACTTAAGAAATGCCAGTGATTGAGATAGATGCCTTCAAAGCCTTTTGAGATAGGCTTCTTTGACAGGCGTTCATCATGGGAGGCTTACAAGACAAAGACTGAGCTGATCTCAAGTCTTCAGGGATGGAGCTAGCGTGAGGCAACAGAGCTGCTTTAGAGGGAGAGGCCCAGGATGTCCTGACAGATTTAACAGAGCCAGAATTTTTCTGGATTTTCAGGATTTTTCTGCACTTGTCAGAAACACAGAGCCAACCATGATTCTGTTCCAGCACTGGTCGAGCACTGGTTTGGGTACTGTGCTCTGATTACAGTCTTTACAGAAAAAGTACACTCCAAGCCCTGAATCACCAAATTTTCATTTACTGGCCCTTTACTTTAGATAAGGACCTGTGGAAAGCCTAGCTCTCATATCCCCTAGATGACCTTCCAAGAATCTAAAAAATACCAATGCCTTAATTCCTGCTAGGCCAAAATGAAGTAATCATCACGTCTGTTGTTGAGCCACCATTCTCATTCCCTGAGACGAAATATGTTCCTGCCACTCAGTCAACAGTTTGGTAATTTGAGGTATATACAGGGTGGAAACACTGTACCCTACTTAAAGCATAGCTGCCCTCTGTGGTGCAGAGGGAAAATATATTTATGCTTCTAATTCCAGTTGAGGAGGATCCCCAAGAGAGAAATAATAACTTTATGTAGTCCCTCTCATTGACCCTAGGTGAGGAATACTCAAGGAATTTTTCAATGCACTGACAACTTTCATGCCATGCACCTCTCTGGAATGCTCAATGAGGCCTTTATTGACAGTGAATCCTGCATAACCTTTAAAATGCTGGACACCCCACCACTGTGACTATATAGAGGACTTCAATGCACAAGTAAAATTGCAGATAGAGTGGCCTCCAGACCGGTATACAAGTCAACACTAAGCAGGCCACAACTCAGAACAATTGCCCTGCCAACTGTGCACAGAGAGTGGGTGTTACCAGCACAAGTAGAAAGAGTGTAAGAGTGGTGCAGACAGCCCTACCTGCCAATCAATGCTTTCAAGCAATTCAGCTCAGGATGCTGTAGTAGTAATTGACAGTGGTGTGCCATCTTAGACCACTGCCGCCAGCACAACACACAGCCCTACCGCCCACACTAGCAACCTTCCACCGATTGCTCTTAGGATTCTTTTGCAGTAGTGGACAAAGATAAGGGTGATAAATTGGAAAAGACCGAAGATGGACTGCAAATAAATCAGGTGCTACATTGACTAGTGGTGGGGGTATGTGTGCATGTGTGCACATGTATGTGTGAGGGAGGTTTTTTTTTGATGGCTTGGAGCAATGGTAGCTTCTTGTCCCCTATAATCATTCCCATCAATAGGTAATACAATAGCTACTATTGTTTAGCAGTTCTGACAGTTGTAGAAACAGTCCACTGTTTAGCCTAGTGGCAGACAAAAGGTGGGTGTCTTTGAATAACTGAGTTATTTAGATTTGAGAAATCACAGAAGACAGAATTATTCTAGTTATTATTTGAGCCTAAGGGCCTGTTTAGTGATTGTAGTTTATGAGTGTGTATAACTGTAGCACAACACTGGTTTACACCCTACACAGGTACTCTCTGTTGTTTTGCGTATGTGGCAAACCCACAAAACAGATTTTACTGATTCTACCTTTTGCTATATAGTGGGTGAGTATTTTCAAATGTTAATACCAGTCTCTTGCCTATAATTGGGGAAAAAAACATAAAAAGCCACTGTGAGTACACAGCATATTGAATTAATCAATTAGTAATTGTTGAAGCTGGGTCTTTCACTCAACAGTACAATCTCTTGAAAGTGTTAACTGTGGTTCTTACTGAAGAATTTACTGGCTGACCATTTAACCCACAAAAAAGAGTCTATGTATGGGAGCTTTCAAGAACTTACTGTTTGATTCTTACATTGTTAATTACTTGTCTACATGCACAATTGTTTTCATGTATGTGTTAATCCCATACGCCATACACCATAAATCCAGTTGTGTTGGATTAACATGCCTGCTAAATCACCTTTATGATGATAATAGTTATGATAAGAAGAAAAATAATAAAGGCTAAACACTGCGTGCTTCCAGTAAAGGCTTTTTCAACAAATCTGTTTTTTTTTATCCTGCATCTACTCATCTTAATTGCTTTCTAAATTCAATTTGCACAGGTTAAGCGAAGGGCAAACTCCATTTCCACGCCAGTGTGAAATGTCTGTAAAAAGTGAAAATGGTGAGATTTCCCATTTCTGCTCAGGTTCCCACAATTGCTCACAAGGAAAGACTCAGCTGAAATACCACAGACACAACAGGATGTTGGGGAATGACAGTTCAGGTTGAGCAATTTACATGCTAAGCTCAGCATCACCTGAACTGTTCTTCTCAGCTGCATGTAGGTTTCAACCTGTGCACTGAAGCTTTTCGTGAAAAGAGCAAGAGAGAACAAATTCAAGGATGACAGAAAGGAAAGCAACACAAGCGGTTGCTCTTCCAGCAGGAAACCTGCTCTGCTCAGGAAGTGATTGTTAAATGACAGCAAATGTAGATTCACGCTACCTTTCAGATGTCCACGTCCTAATGTCACAAACCCCGAGGAGATGAAGTTGTGAAGATCGTGACCTCCACTTCGAACATTGTCTTTTGTGTAATGTCCTCCTAAGAAGAAAAAGACAATGTCGGACACTGAAGTCAACACACACAAATAAAAAGTAAATTATAGAACTTCTACAGTGTGTAAAAAGGAAACAAATACTTTTTTCACACCTTTTTGGTTAATGCTAGAAAGCAATGAGCAGCAAAGACCTATTATAATAATATCATTTCAATTAGAAGAGGCAATACAAATAACACCTTATACAAATATTTATTACATTGTTTCAGAAAATGTCATCATCCACCTAAGGCAATACTCAGGTGATGCATGTTGTCCAAACACAACCCACACAAATTACTGTAGCTCATATTTTAACTTAAAACTTACTTCTGAGGGTTTAATTTTTAAAATCGTTAGTTCTTTGTCCTAAAAAGTACTTTAGGTGACAACTAAACATCCCTGAAAACAACACTCCTCATTAACCCACTTTCTTGCTGCCTGACTGAGCTTGTAGGCCCCCAAAGTGTAAACAGGCTGTTGTCCCTTTGTATTTGTATTTTTTTACACCATTCTAACAAAACTGTGATTATTTTTACAATCATAAACAAGCAGAGCCATGACATGTTACTGAAGCCATCTTTCCTTCCACAATTTCAAAAAATGTTTTGTTCACATGTCCAGCTGTGGTGTAGTATATCATACTGGACAGTGCTATTATTTTGCAGCCCTCCAGAAGAACAATCACATTTCTTGCTGCGTGCAGCTTTGTCAACTCATAAAGGTACAGTGACACCAAGTGCATGGAAGGACAGCTTTGTCAACTCATAAAGGCACAGTGACAACAATTGCATGGAAGGCTACACATTAAGAATTTATGATTTGTGACGCGCAGCCAGAATCATACCTGTACCCTTGAAGGTCACACTGGTGACAGAGAAGAGGTGAGAAGAGTTTCAGCTGCTGTAGTGTAACACGTTTTACAAAGCTAGTGTTCTGGGTTAAAAGCCACATCTTTCCCATGTGAAACATTAAAACTGCAAATGGCCTTCAACAGAGGATATGCTAGGCAAATGCTTCTTAACACAGTAAAGAAGCAGTGTGCTATACAGTATGGTCTAATGATTTTAATGCATTATTAATATGCACTGATGCATATCATTGACAAGCCTTGATAAAACACATCCATCCTTCTGAGATTCTCTGGTCTTGGCTCTCTCTCAGCTCACTCACATCCCTACCAGTGGCGGCAGGTGAGCTGGAAACGGGAAATATTACCTTTAAATCTATCATTACTTTCAACCTGTTCCCCTTTATCCTCCTTGTTTAACAATAAAACAAATAGTTCACAGAATAATCAACACCAATCACGTAAATAGAGTAAATGATTATGCTTGCGAAACAGCGCAGATTGTCTGTAGTTTGTGTGCTTGCGAAAGGATGGCATTTATCGATTTAAATTATGTTAAATGCTCATGACACATCACAGCTTTTGTGAGGTCTGTGATTTAAACGTTATTGTTCATTGTACTCAACCTAACCTAAAAGTTTATTCTCAGTAATTTAAATCGATCTAACTAAATTTAGCTCCGTTTTGTAATTTGAATTTTGTAACACAAGAAAGCTATAATGTGAGACATTTAAGAGAAAGCTTTGGGATTACTTGCCAAAGTTGCCAAATTGCCATCCTTGTTAATTAAACAATCTCACGCTGTAGCTTTCACAATAGCACACAAATTTCAGGCAATCTGCAGTGTTTCGCGAGCATAATCATTTATTCTAATTACGCAATTGATGTCAATTATTCTGTGAATTACTTGTTTTATTGTTAATCAAGAAGGATAAAGGGGAACAGGTTGAAAGTAATGATAGATTTAAAGGTAATGTTTTGGCTTCCCCTGTTTCCAGCTCACCAGCTGCCACTGGTCCCTACCCATTCTTGAAAGAGCCTCCGACCTTCCTGTCTTATCCCCTCATCCTCTAGGGACACCTGCCTCCCTCTACAGTTACTATAAGCTTCTGCTTTGATTTTCCCTCTTCTTCTGAACCTCAAGTCATCCCCTCTTTTCAAGTTATTGCTTTTCAATCCAACTTTCCTCTTTCCCCCCTATGAATGTGACACCAGCATTGACATAGTAATACAGTGGCATCAGCATCTGAGCATCAGTATAAGGCTCCTGTATCAGTGACATGGAAGTTTACTTGTAATGCTAATCCTCTTACTATAAGCTTCAGTACAACAAAGTGATTTACTCAACCAAGGGATCACTGGGATTTCATAAAAGCTTTTAAATTCATCCTACTACAATCTTATGGTTTTTTTTTCAATTACTTGTTTAAAGCATTATAACTCACTTTAACAAAGCATCACCTTCTAATTTCTTTTAAGATCACCAGGGAAAAGATAAATTACTGTAAAGCTTTTTAGCCCTACTACCTTCAAGCCTGTGAAACAGAGAAGTACAGATTTTCAGGAAAACAGATTTTCAGGAATGCACACTATATAAGAATGAGATTGTGCATGTTTTTTATAGTTGCCTAATAACTGCTATTATTCACATCAATCACAGATAATAAACTGCAACCAGGAAGAGAGTGCAAGAGTGCTTGAGAGGTAAGAAGGGAGTAAACATGTCAAAATGCACCAGTGAGGCGCTTAATTGAAACATAAAATTTCCAGTTTTATACATCCAATGTCTTTGTACGAGCTGAAATCCCTGCATTTGCAATCTGACATTTATAGATGCTACTGTGTGGCATGGTCATTCAGTCCGTATAGCCAAAGTCAGTCACATTGCATTTTAAATGGTAATGAAAAATTCATAACCTAGATGTTGTTTTATCCTGGCTTTATTGACTTGCAAAGGAAAAAAATGTAAAGGCAGCATATGATATCCAAAATGCCTATTGGCATGGCTTATTTTAATTAATCTAATTAAATCACAGCTTAATAATCAAGCCAATTTTTATGCATGCAAAGCTGATTTCTTGGAGCGACAACCTGATAAAAAAGCACATCAAGGCATTAAACGCACAATCTCTCAGCTGCATGACAGAATGGTTTAGAAAATAGACAAAGGTAACACAATATGTTATACTGGTGTGTTGCAATTCACTAACCCGAAATACAATTTTTTCACACGTGCATCACTGAACTGTTAATCTGGGACATCATGGTAGGGTGCTAAGCTGACCATCTGATCCACAGAAGTAGACATTTGGAGACTATACAACTTACCCAGTACAATCAAAGGTTATCGCTCGGAAAGAGCTAATATTTTCTAAAGCCCTGCTAATTTACATCTCAATGGTAGCCACCATTTTGTAGGCTTATGGGACTCTACAAGAGGAAGATTTAGTTGAAGTTCCATCTTAATTATTCTCTGTCATGCACAGTTTAGATAGCTGAAGGATTCATGCCGCTTTGATTCTGTGCCATTGATCAAGAGATACAGCAAAATCAAGGGACTGTCATCCACGTTAGGACTGAACTTTAGGAATGACAAAATGTCTAATTTTCTGCAATGATGTAACGGTGAGTTTCGCACCTCATAAATCATCATAGCATTATGCATAATAAACAATAAAAGATTGTCCTTACCTATTGAATTTGTGTAACATATTTACAAGGTTTAGATTGTTAACAGCTTCTAAATTTCCTGACACAATCACATCACTGGCTATATTTCCTATTATATTTTTGTACAGACCAGTCGCAAAAAATATAAGCACTTCCAAGAAATGTTGTACTAGCACATGATCTTTATCTTAGTTTTATAATAATAATCACAACAAAACATGATTCACTAAATAATGTGTGCCGAATTCCTGCAGAGGCATTAGCAGATGCAGGCACCGTTGATATGATTAATCAATACATGTGATCTAATACACAACAAAAGATGGAACTAGGATATACAGTAGGGGCTGCATGGAAATATTTTAAATTACTTCACAAATGGCCTCAACTAGTAATTAGCAATTAGGCAAAGAATTTCTGTACACATTATTTCATTTAGAGTTTTTCACTTTATCCACCTTGACACAGCAATTGTGATAGCATTGCATTTAGAATGGTGGATTCTTGCAGAATTTCACAGTTGACAAATCTGTGTTGCCTGAACTCAGATGAAAAATGGTAACACAAGATCACAAGGCACTCTGCACAGCACACAGACATCAGAAGCTCCGCCCTCTCGCAGCATGTGATTTTGCCAACTGAGAGACCGCATTCTAAATGGAGCGTTTCACTTCAGCTTTGCCCACAACCACTGACTCTTGCATATCAGCAAAGGATGGAAAGACTTACTTATGGGAAACTGGGTGCTGTCACTAAGTGTAGAAGGATCAGCAACTGATGCTGGCTTCAACCTCCTGAGCAAATGAAGTGTTGTGTACATTGAGAGCTCCTCTCTCAGAAAGGTGACAAGAAGGCTCTCACACAGATCACAGCTCGCCTTCTGCCTGCAGTTACTTTGCACAAATATCACTGATTCACACCACATGATGCCACCGCCATGTTGTTGAAACAGGCTGTGAAGTCCACTCGGGTGTCACCTCATCTGGTACACTGCACAGCCACATCATTTCCACCCTGTCAGAGAAGGAGGCTGATCTGTCTCACGCAATGCAATTATCTCCATAAACAGTTCACTTGCGCAAATCTAATGATTACTGGCTGTTAGCACAGCCGCTTTAGAGAACACACAGCTGCTGAGGACCCTGGCAGGAGCACATGTGCCAGCACATCAAGAGAGTGTATCAGGGTAATGGTGTGGGACTGTATCAGGGTGCATACAATTTGAACTTGAGTTTTTGCCTTTGTTAGGGAGAAAGCAATACACCGCAGTATGAAAGCAATACTATATACTGTTTGTGTAAATGAATACTGTTTTCTATATAACTGTAGAATTATATATACATTTGTGTGTGTGTGTGTGTGTGTGTGTGTGTGTGTGTGTGTCTGTATATTTTCCATTAGGAATCTTATGTTCCTCACTCAAAAACATAAACTGTGACATTCAACAGAGCGTAGTGATGCCTGAAGCAACATGCTACTGGCTAGCTGTCCCTAAGTTTTCATTTTTCACAAACATTGACCTTTCCCATAATGCTTGCATATATTCTATATGCGTCAGATAATTTAACCTGCAATTACTCATGATTCCCTTCATTTTTTTCAGGCAAACTAGCTATAAATAAATTGCAGACCATGCTCTGAGGATGAAGTGCGACCAGGAGCAGATCACAACACATATGAGTAGATGAAATAGCAAAGAGTGGGTGCTTCTGGGTATACTGTATGTCAGCTGTTTTTGTTTTGCCATTTAGGGCCTCTGTTTTTGTTTGGGGTTCCCTTAATTATAAGATCTTAATAGCTTGAACATGTCATCTGTGTGCACATACACATTGATTTATTATGACATGATATATTGATATAATAACAATGCTCTTGAAATAGGCAGGTTATTTGATGTGTCTTTAGTGTGAAATTGCTACTAATTTGCTTAGTTGCACTCATTAGACGCATACATAATGATATCGATCATCAACATTTTGTTTAGCAGTTTTTGTTTGTATAGATCTAAGTTTCCTCAACAAGCCCAGGCAAAGAGTTTGCAAGAGGTCAGCTACAAACAATGTGCACATTATGCAGACAATAATTATATAGACAAGATGCCTAATGATGGTGGATGATAATTTCCGATCCTACAAGCAATTCAAGACTTCAAAAAGGTAATACTTGACCAACAGTGCTCCCCTTGTACTTCCATATTTTTAAAGTACATTCATGATTCACCCTCAACCTTGCCACTAAACAAAGTGTACAGTGTTACCATAGTAACTCAGAAATCTTCAACATTTCTTTTGTCATCAATAAGGCTCTCCTTGCCCTAATTTGTTTCGCTTGAAAAAAGGAGTTCAACAGATGAAGTCAATGTGAAATTCTAGTGAGGTGTAAATTGAAATCTGTAGAGCTGATCAGATTTGAGTATATATGCAATTGCTTTTAGGCTGTTAGTCTCTGGACCTCATGACAAATAACTACAAGAGTGCACTCACCATGGTTGGATTTTGATGTGTGAACTGGGGTGTAGTGGTTTTTGGAAGAAGTCCGAACAGGCGTATTCTCTTTGGGTGAGCCGTCCATTGCTGCAATATTTTCACGCTCATATTGAGATATTGGAATGGGTCCTTGCTGCCTTAAAATGTCTGCAAGGGCTCTGCAAAACAAACAACAACAGGATAGTTTGAAAAATCTTTTACAAACTATTTATACATAGAATGTATAAAATACCATCAATATCAATCAAAAAATCATTATGCATAGATTAATCCTTAAAGGTGCCTAAGGAAAATAAATGTGTGGGTTGTTTGGTTAAACACATGGCTATAAATGATCCTAATTTCAGAGTTTTCCTGTGAATGGAAGAAACACCCTGGAAGTGGTAGTGTACTTCACTCACTTTTTGATTGGTGGACTGACTGATTGAAGGAATGGCTTCAGCAGTGAAGACCTTTTACGGTTCGAAACATTTATTGAGAGGAGGCAAGTGAAGCAGTCACAGGAAGTACGAGCATCACTTTTTCTCACTTTCTTTTTTAGAACCATGACAGGTGCACATAAATATGACTTTCAGGGACTAGTAAACACAGAGGACATGGATCATGTAATCACAAGACATGTAGTAAGTAATTCAAGTTCTTAAAAAAATAGTGGTTGGATAAATAACCACAATTTCTTCAAGAACTTGATTTACTTTTGTATTGCTGCAGTTGTGCTACAAAAGCATTTGTGTTATGTTTTTCATGCTCCCACTAAACAAGGCCATCTGCAAAAGACACCTAATATGTCTTCCCTTCAGAGGGTTCAGGCTACTGGCTTTTTTGTTTAGAACACAGCCGAATATTGATTAAGGCATGGAATGACGTTTTTCAATTACATAAAGAGTATCTCCATTGACCACACCTCTTACAAGATACAAACATGTGTATCCAATGCATTTGCAGGAGCTGCTGTGCATACCCTAAATGAAACTAGGCTGCCCTATCCAATGTCATTATCCTTTGGAAAGTTTCCAGTGATGGCATATACTTCAACTGGAAGTGACTCAGTTCTGTTTTCTGCTCAGGCCTTTGAAAGCAAAACACTGTAAGTCACTTTTTGAGTGGCCCTGAAAATTGTTTCAGGTTATCTTCAGGGTCCTAATTCACTGTGGATTTATGATCCACTGAAGCAGGTTTCATGGCCTTTATAGCCAAAGAAAACCTAATATGAGCTTTGGAAGTCATTAGTGAGTGTGCTTCAGGTATCTCTGTCACAAAACAAAAGTTGCCTTTTGTTTGCTTGTCTACTGCAGAATGTTTGACATTGAGTCTTGTATACCACACAAGTCATAGTATTTTTCTCAACCCCTGGACCTAGCTATAAGCAATTTATTTATGTGAGAATGACCAAGCCTGGTATTTTCTTGCTATCTTGATCAGAGGTTTTGAAGCACAAAACCTGGGTTGGCAACATCTGAATGTATCAGAGGATTGCATTCATCTCACTTCAGTGCTCCTGTCTTGGGTGCAGTGGTTGTCGCAGTGAGACAAGCGTAATATATAACCGGCGTTTCAAAAAAAGAGGGGGGTTGCAAAAAGGGGAACTAAGAACGAAAGGGCACAATGCCTGCTAGTTCCCCCTCGGTAATTGATGTTAAATGTTTTAAACAAACATTTTCTCACATTATATTCTACTCAAGTGTAAAACACAGTGTGCAAGATTTTATGTTTACAGGGGCAATTCAATTAATCGGTATAATTCAAACATACCCCTGTTGTTGATTTTATCTTTATCCATGGAGTCTGTCAAGCCTTTTTCAATATAGCGGTTTAACCAATAATTTCAATAATGACTTAATGGCTGGCTTGCAAAATCTGCTTCTTCATTGGCATCAGATCAATAGTCAGTCATCCTTTGACTATTCATTCCCTTGTTAGCTAACTTGATAATTAGAAGCAGGCCAAAAAAAGCGAGATTGCTACCTAGCAAACTTGATTTTGAACAGATGGTCAGTATTATCCTTGTTATGTCAATTAATGTTGGTTGTTGGTGCAAATTTAAATGTCAATTAAATTTTGTTTTGAAATCCAGCTACACAATTTAGCTAATAGAGAGGCAGGCTCTGTATTAGCTAAATTGTGTAGCTGGGGGGGGGGTGGAGAGAAATATTTTTGGTTATTTTAGAGAGGTATTCTAAATAGCTGTTGTAATAGTTAAACATTCTGACACTGAGACAATTGAATTTTAAATGATTTATAGATTGCTGCAACTCAGACTCCAGTACTGTACAACTGTAGTGTGTGTTGTAGTACCCACTACACCACGATCCAGTTTAACTTATCACCTCTTTATAAATCATACCTGCTTTTGGTTTAACAGTTACATGGATACAGGTACAGACTATACAATGACATATACAGGTACGAATACATATAATGCATCCTCAATACATCTGCGGTCCCTGCGTTAACTGTGGCAATACCACAAGCCTACAAATAAAAGGCCTGAATAATGTGGTAATCTTGAGAAGGGTATATACTAACTAAGCCTGGAAAACCTTCAGATTTAATACAGTACAAACTATTCATTCATCCCTGAATGTAATTCTGTGATTGATTGATGACTATCAACGTAATTGTAAATGAGAGGTTGACAAATATGGTATGTCAATACAAAAGTAACATTAAGAACCACTGTACAGAATGCAAACAATGATGTCGTCATACTTGTTCATTTAAATGTTGTTTTGTTTTTGTTTAGATTATCTTTGAATGCTTCCCCCTGTACAACATCAAAAATCCATTTCAGTGAGTGCAAATCCGGTTAATGTACCAGTTTCAATATGAAAACCAATTTCAGAGAATTCTCATTAAGACCCATTTTGCCTTTTTTGTTGTCACAACCAAATTTATCTGTGTGAAACAGGATTTATACATCCTTCTGATATTTAGTTGTACATGCTTCATTATAACCATTAGGCTTTTTAGTTTACTTTGGAGGTATTCTGGATGTTTTCATCTAAAAGATCCCTTAATCTCTTTAGGGAATAGAAAACTATCAATTTCCCAAAATATAATGGCAAGACAAGAATATGGTACCTTTATGTTGTACAAATCCATTATTTGAACCAAATTAACATGTATCAGCAAATGTCAGATTAATGAAAAATAGTTGTTGCTAATGTGTTTGGAAAACAGAAACAGTTTCCTTACAGATATATATTTGAAGAATATTTAAATGATCCACAATCTAAAGCTTAAACATATGCATTAATCATAATTAGCTACATTTTTAAATTCCTTCAGCCTTCCCATGAACCATATTTGGGATATATATTTGGGATATATCACAGACTGCAAGACACCTGTAGTATTTGTAACATTTTTCATTTCTCATCAACACTTCTGTTATACCTTTTGTTTTCTAGAATACCAGACATTCTTGCTTGTGAAACAATTGCATTTCAGTATTGGTTTTATCTTTCTTGGAATCTTGGCACAAATCATTTTTGACACACTTTTAGCTGTGATACTCAGTGAGATACTGTCAAGTCCCTTTGTACAACTTCATTTCCAATTTACTGTATCAGAATTACCCCTCCAATGCTATCTGAAATATATAGTTAGGTAATAGAAAACCCAGCGAAAATTGTAAAACCCACATGAGCATATCTGGTAAGATTTAGCACAACTGCTCGAAAAGTATTTGTTTTCCAGATGGATTTATCTTGCTTTTGATTTTACTGGAGCCTTGTGGCAATACCCCTGTTTATGATTATGATCAGAGCAGAGGTCCACCAGCAAATTGGAATCTCTTTCATAGGCCGGACTCTGACTGAGAGTGGTTAAAGTCTGTGTTACTTCGGTAGAACAGTAAAGTAAAAAATAAAAAATCTGTGGTGGCCAAACTTAATCCCAGTTAATCTCATGTTCCGCTAAAACGTATTGTGCTTGGCTGTCTGTCTGAATCCTTCAAGGATCACAATTGCTTCTAGATGAAGAACTCTAAAAATAAGAGTGCTGTATCATAAAGTAAATCACACATGTGCTTTGAAACTTCAACCAGTAGAAATTACAGACATATTCATTGCATTTATTACAATATTATATTTCATAGACACTGACACCTCTTCCCCAAGAATCTATTTTAAAGGCACTGATACTGACAACCCCTGTATGTATATAGTCTACATCTACTGAAACTGTTTTCTTGGTTTACTTCAATTTGAAGTCTTAAGTACCATAAGAGTAAATTACCATTGCAATGACACACTCAAAGACAGAGTTGCTTTGCCTGTTTTGCAACCATATTTTGCTGCCATAAATGTACACTGCCTTTCTGTTTCTTAGTGCTGTCCTTTGTCTTGTTGATTGTCTGACTCAGGTCACAGCTGGTGGACTGCAAAGCGACTGCCTCCTATCTGATATGACGTTCAAAATTCAAGAGGGACGTTTCCCAATTCTTGACTGTGACATCCTATTCTTGCAATGCAAAATACAGAGGGTCAGCTCAAACCAGCAGACACAAATAACTGCTGCCAAGAAGAAAATTCCCAAGCAATGCATTGCAATGAGATTCTTCTTCTCATTGACTGAAATGAGAGACTGCTGGAGGAATGGATCTTAGTCTGAGGAATTACAGTTTTATTTGTCTGTGTAAATTCAGATGTTTAATTCTTAACAGAACTTTCAATATTTCTATTTTTTTTACAAAATCCATTGTCAGCACATTTCTTCTTTGACATGCCATTTCCTCCTAGATAGCAATCACATAATTTGTGCCCTTTGAACATATTCTGCATAGCTCTTTATTTTGGCTCTTCCCCTCTCTGTATCATCTTCTACTAAAGGGATTCTGCTGGTTTCCTTGCCTGTCCCTTACTTGTCTAAAGCTACTCATTTACATGAGTTGTTACTTGGTCCTCATCTCCTTCTTATTTGCTCTTCCTCTCACTTTAATCTATAATAACTTTAATACTAAGTCTCTAATTTAATTTTACACTGATGGCAATAATTATAAATGCCATTGGAATTTGTTCATTCCAGACTGGTGCCTCATCCTACACCCTGGTGGAGGGTACAAATGCAACTGTCTATTATATGTGTGCTTATTGGTCATAGTCTAATCAGATCAAAATCTTATTCTAGTTACCAGTTCATTTAATTTAGTAGTAGAATAAGATTTTTTCTTGAAATAGACTAAAAACAACATGTAAATTGTTCATACATTGTATGCAATCCATCTTTACATATTTAGGGATGACTTATCAATATTTTGAAAGACCATATTTCAATGACAAATCTCAGGGATAATGTTTTAACATAATCTTCATTCTTGAAAAAGCGCAAATTCATTCTGTCATTTAATACAGATATATGATATTGTTAGTCCAAGGTAAAAAGACATGTTATTCATACTGATTTTAGGATTTCCCATGTTTTATATGAATTAAGAATATTTAAGAATTTTGCAATGCCTTATTGGTTTATTGATGACTGACCAATGTAAACAATGATAACATACAGGTTTTGTATTTTGCACATTTTAACCAATATTCAGGCATTTTAATTGTACTTTTAATTCTGCGTCTTCCACAGTGATTTGTGTATTACTACGCTATTGCAAGCATATCCATTCATTTTACATTCACCCGTTTATTAGTTTTAATACAGTACTCTGAGAGATGCAAGGTGATAGGCAGTGCATTCAAAACTACAGACTTGACTCTTGATTTCACTTGAGACTCAAGCTGGAGAACCTGCAATTCATGACTTCATTTCGATCTGAGCCAGGACCAAATGTAAATGCTACATAACTCTTTTTGCACCAAATTCACATTTTACTTGGCCTGACACTTACCCCTTATGACTTCAGAATTCCTTGGGTACACTGCAGGTGATTAGTTCATTCACAGAAAGCTCTCCTTGGTAATATTGTGTGATAAATAGCAACATGGGTACCATTCTGAAAGGTATATTTATCTTTGAATGTTTCAAGCAAATCACCTGCAAAATGATGCCCAATGTATAAAGAAATAGACATCATATTACAGTTTTTATCCCCATGTACCTATAATATTGACAGTATATACAAATGTTGCATATTTACATATGCATATGTCATAATTATATTGTTAGACTAATGTAGTCACATTATATTTCACAATGAATGAATGCGTGAGATGGAAGGTAAAAAGGCCAGTGTGCATGTGAAAAATGAGATGGAGAATACGTTACATACAAGATTGCTTGCCTACCTGTGGACATTCATTTCCTGAGGGGGTCTGGTTGCTTTGTCATAAGCAACTTTTGCAGAAACTCCGAGGACGATGATAAAAGCTATTACCCCACAAGTGATGTAGACTGTTGTGTTCGTTTGATCCAAATTCGGATCGTAAGTGTCACCTGTCGGCACAGGGGAAGGAGGTTGAGTTTTGACCCAGTCTGGTGTGTTGTAATTGGTGCACGTTTTCTGATCTAGTCGATTTCCTTTAAACTGACAACAGAACCGCAGGAAACAACTTCCACAGCAGTAACGATGGTCGGTGTTATTGCATTCGAATTCTTTATCAAATTGTCCGCTTACGTCGTAGTAACCCAGGCACGTTTCATGAGTGCCAGTGGCGGGCGGCTGGACCTGCGTGATCCGCCGCGTGGCTGCTGTGGGAACGGCAGTGCTGTTCACCTCCTTCGCCTTCTGAGGCCGTTTAGGAGCAATCTTCACCTTCTTCCCTGTAGCTGCACACAGTACGTTCAGTTGGTCCAAGTATATCAAAAGAAGCAAGATGTGCTGTATACCCATGACTTGAAGCTTATTTTTCTTCGTTACTTCAGCTGTTTTGTCCCGTTTCTCTCTATATATACTGTATATATGATCTTTTTTCACGAGCAAAGACTAAACTTCAGTCTCCTCTGGTCGCTGCAGCCCTTGGAACCGAGTCTTGCACTTCCCTCCTGGGGTTCATTGCCGATACCCTGCTCCGACTACACACTACTGGGTATGTCGACGAAGCCATAAACTGAATGAGAGAAGGGCGCTTCTGACACCCATCAAGTTCAGAAGGAAAGAGATGTCAGTCATCGTAAATCTTCCGACTAAGCCTTGCGTTCGTGCTCATCAGGATAGTTTTGTGAGGAGCAAACACCATATCTTTCATTTCAATTCAGCTTAAGAACTGGGCGTGACTATTCCCACTGCTGGTGTTCGACACTGCCATTCAAGATAACTCTCTTGATTAAGCAAGCTCTACATCTGGTGAATGTGAAAGTCGTCCTGGAGAGGAAGGGAAATGCATACAAAACTGAATTATGAATCAAAAAGCAAACAAACCCAAAACACTATGTGTATGATATGACAGGAAACGGCCAGATTCAATTATTTAAGCATGCATTGCGTCCTGTTAAGTTGCACACATAACGCCAGTTATGTATTATTTGGGACTCATTTCAAACACTATTAATCACACTCAGTTTGCCTTTCTTCAGCATTTCAGAAAACTGAGGACACGTTCGCTAACACTGGTGCAACGTATTACTGTACCGTGTGAGAAAAACCAAAAAAAAAAAAACGTCCGTTGCATGCAAGCGACTGATTCAGCACCATGGACAACAACCCAGAAAGAATCGAGAAAACTTGGAAGGTGCATATTGTTTTTAAACTTTAAGCCTACAGCAAGTTGTATGAATTTATGAATTTAAGAGGCGACAACTAGATTAATAAACAGTCATACATTTTAAGAATTCTAACGGGCTCAAAGTGCTTATGATTGTCAGTGTTTCCAGTAAGCAGATAACTCAAAATATACCATTGTAGCCTATGTATCTAAACGCAGCAAATGTTTTGCAACGAATAAATGTCTTTCCCTGCTTCTTATTCAGTCTGCGCCGTCATCATATTTTTCACTTACAGTCATTAAAATATGTAACGCTCAATATATATTAACTATAGGAAGGGGTAAATAGCAGACCACATGAAACCCCCATCTTGCAACAGGAGACCACTTACCTAGCGGCTCTGTCTCCAGTCGCTGAATGGTTCGGCTCTGGCACTGAATGAGCCGGGTGAATCTGTTCAGCTAGAGACCCCGAACAGGTCCGCCCCCACCGTTCACTCTTGCATCACTCCAGTACGAGCGTCACAAATACACCAGGTATCAGTTAATTACAAATCACTCTCCGACAACAGTACAGCTGGTAATGCCTGCAGGCTACACTCAATATCTGGACATCCCCGCAACTGCATTAGCGAATCCCTTTTATTCCGAGCCATGGCTTATTCCAGCACCAGTGCACGCTGCGTACTCCGGTGAAAATTGATACCATCCTCGTGCGTTTCATTTAAAAGAGCAAGTCTTAAATATAACCGAATGTTTTGCTCTCAAATATCAAACTTTCATCACTCGTGGATTTTTAAGTAATGGAAACATATGTAGTAAGTATTGAATTTATCCTTTTTAAAGTGCTATTTTCAAAGTATTTGCTGTAAATATGATTTGAAATTAACATCACCATCAATCATTCGCTGCCCAATGCGAATGTATTGCACTTTGAAGGAAGACAATAGTGTATTCCACTGTGTGTAGTTTGCTTTAAAAGTTTTACAAACAAAACTTACTGTTACACTCATATCAATGCATGTGCAGACTCCTTCGTGTAAGAAAGGAAATGAACCAGTAGTCTATGTATTGCAGAATGTCACGAAATGCATGCAAAAATGTTATGGCTCGTCGGTTTGCATCTGACAATAAGATCCTCAGTCATTGTGAGATTATCTATAATACACAATCCATTTAGAATACAAAGGTTTTGAAAATTTATTTTTCAGAAATCACATGGCAAGTCATTTGTACAAAACTGTCATTTTAGAAAAAACCAAAACAGGTTAAACGTTTTCTAACAGACACATCACCTGCAGCTCATTAGTGATTTGAATCCACAGCCCAGAGAAAGTGTTTATAAGGGATATTGTCAGTTATGCTTTAAAGGTAAAAGCATAGTGTTAGTGAATACATCTATAAATACAAAGAACCAAACAACCAAATAGTATATTAAATTCACTGTAAACAGTTTGCTCTGGATTTTATAATTATGCAAGAAATGGTCACATATGTCATGCATGTGATGTGATATGTTTTAATGTTTAACCTCAAGTGTGTAAATTGTAATCTAATTTACACCAGTTTGCTGTCTACCTCAAATATAATCATTTTTTGATCTGAGCAATATCAAAACAATTATATCAGTTATGCAGCAGTACATTAAAGAGGCTCTAACATGTATGTTTTCTTTCTTGAAGACAGATTTTAATTCTCAAATGGACCTTTCAGCTCATGTTTCTGGACTCCCTATTTGCTGAGAAAGGGCATGTCAGACAAAATAGCCTCTCTGCTGTAGTTCAATTTGGATATTTTTATCTCAAGAGCTCACAGAGATAACTCATGTTATGCAATAACAGCTGGAGTCATAGAGCAAAGATGGCTGATAGTCAAAGCGAAATGGAGAGGACACGGTGAAACCATGCCTTAACCCTTCCACTCTTCATCTGAAGTCTTGTAAGGTAGCCCACAGCATGCTCTTCCCCACTGAATCCACATTCCTCACACCTGCTCCTGCTTGAATAGAACATAAATCAGGTGGCTTTATCCCTTAATTGTCCCGCTTAATCTAGCAAGATGCACAGGCATTAAGACATACTGATGGATTAGGCTAGTGTGCGTTGAACACAGATGCTATGAAAATGGTAAGTATTAAAAATTCAGTAATAAAGGGAAAAAACAAGCAGTTAGATAAAATTCTTTATTTCATGTTCATTCATCTACTTGGATCCACTTATATTCCCATTTGGCTGCTATTTTACAGCCTATTTAAAAGGGAAAAAAAGCAAAGGTACATTTTGCTGTTGAAGAGAAACATTGTGGTCCATGTCCATGTAAACTCATTACCACGCTTCAAAAATGGGAAAATAGAAGACGTGTACTATATAAACATTCACTCATGTAATTGCTGCGGCAACAGAAAGAGACTCCTTTCATCTTGTGTTTCCTGGTGAGTCTTTGAAAGTACACATTATTCAGTGTCATTTTATCAAATAATAGCAATTTCATGATTGTTCTTGACTAATGTAATTCTGTCACATCGTGGCTGGGAAATGGGAAGATTCTTGAATACAAACAATGGGTGAATAATATTTTTATTTCCATCACAGGCTTTACCATGTTCAAGGTCAAAAATGTTACATCTAGTCTGTTTGCAGCTCACAACTTGAACCTCATTCATTGTGAGATAAGCTATACTCAACAATCCATTAAAAATGCAAAGGTTCTGAGAATTCATTTTAGAGGAAATCACATGCCAAGTCATTTGTAGAAAACTATGTCATTTTAGAAAATACTAAATCATGTTAAATGTTTACAAGAAGACAAAGCAGCTGTAGCCCATTAGAGGCTTGCATCTCTGACCCTGAAGTCAAAACGAACCCCACAGCCCTGGTCAATCCATTACAGGAGAACTTGTTCATAAGGGAAATGGTCTGTTATGCTTTAAAGGTAACAGCATACAGTGTTCTGTAGAACATAGTTACAAGCACAAAGATGAACAAATATCTAAATTTTAATTTCATGTACAAAGTAATTATGAGGGGAAAGCAGAGGGACAAAATGCTACATGATTTCATGATTTTGATTGAGGCAACAGTCAAACAAGCAAAGAAACAAAGGAAATATTATATATATATATATATTTGTGTGTGTGTGTGTGTGTGTTTCAGCTCTTCAGCTTATTTATCTCACATGATACAAAAATCTACAAAAGGTAGATGAGTACAGATAAAGATCTTACAGGTCAATGAGATGCTTAAGTATGCACACCCCCTGCACCTTCTCAGAGTCCTTGTAGGCCTGACATTTCAGGCCAGGGGCTATTTGTCAGATGAAAGCCACCTAATGCCTGTGGTGTTGCAACGACATAGCTCAACATCATGCTGAGGCTGAGAAAGGAGCATCTCGATTGGCAGCGAGGTGATGCCGGCCAGATGTATTTTCCCCAGATACCTCAGACAGTCCAATTGCCAAAGACATCTAAAATAGTCAACAGTATACCTGCCATCTTAAAAATTAAGTAGATGATACCATGTCACCAGAGCCTTACAGAGTCAGATCTGTAATTTATGTTTGTAGGTTGCATATTTTCAGTGTGATGACTCTTAACCCTCGTGCTGTCTTCACTTTCTGTATACTCCCCGTGTCCTCAGGGTCAAAAATGACCCACCTTCACTAAACCCCTAAAATACAGCAGCTTAATTGAATTTTAAGTCTCAAATCTATTTTGCATGATGAAACAACCTGTCATTCACCACAAACTTTGTGAATATCTGGGTTTTGCCTCTTCACACTGCAGAAAGACTGCATTTAATCAGTGGACACCATTAGTTTTTATTATAACACACCTGTCATAATAAGTACAGGTTAATTATTATTACTATTATTCTTGCTAAAGGTACTGCATAGGTGTAAACATTAATTTTGCAGCAAGAGATGGCACTTATATAGCCTAAGAAAGTAGCAGAAATGTGCAGATAGTACTTATGAATGTATTTTATTGAAGGTGAACAATAACAGTTTTGGCAACACAGTGATACTAAAAAAACACAGAATACTTTTATCATTTTTTAACCACTCCCCCACCCACAAAGTGTACAAACAATTACAATAAATAAGAAGAAAATAAGATAATAAATACAAAACAAAAAATGTAATTTTTTACAACAAAAATTTGGCTAAAAAAGTTCAATCTTATCTTATCTTAGTAAGCAATTAGAAATTTTTGTTGGAAAATTAGAAAATTTCAAGAAATGTTTGTTTTGTCTGAAATTGTTTTGTTTTGTCTGTGAACTGGAGTCATGTATGGGGTCATTGGAGGGGAGATGCTGCACATGCGCAAGAAAGTTATAGTTTTGTCTGAGTTCAGTCAGTAGCACACATAATCTCAACTTCTCATTGTGTGTGTGTGTGTATGTGTATGTGTATGTGTGTGTCTGTGTGTGCTTTTGTGTTTTTTGTGGTGTGTAAATGACTGTTTAACTACTGGGTCAAAAATGACCCCTAGGACAATCTTTGGACCCTTTTTGTGTACAGCTGTCATGGAAATATGAACAAAGGCAATCTTTCACTTTTTCTAATGTTTGGGTCACTGGAGGAAAAGTCATCAAATTTCAAGATGAAAAAAGATGATTTGGGGGTTTTATGTGCCCTTAAACATGGTCTCGGGTCATTTTTGACCCTGAAGACAACACGAGGGTTAAAAACCAGTTTGTCTGAGTTCACAGCCTAATGTCACTGTAACTAATTAAATGCTAATGATCTTCTGAACAAACATGAAAAGATGCTACTTGATAAACAAACATAAAGTATTGTGATGGACCTAAGACAAAGGAGAATGAATATGTAAGGAATTGTGAAGTACAGGTATTATAATGATTACAGCATTTAAATGTTTGTTAAATGGTATAAGAAATCTTTGCTTTTATAATTTCATAAGTGAGCTTTTGGGCATTTTTGAATATATTTCTTGAACAATCTTCTTATTATAAAGCCTGGCAGCAGTTGCTAAGTAACCACTTTTTTCTGATGCTATCCACACTTGTTGTGATAAAATATTTAAACACACTTGTGAAATGTCCCTCTGGACTTTAAAAGTTACCTTGAGCTAGGAGAGATTCACACAGTCTAAACACATTAGTAAGGCATTGTAGATACATTTAATAGCCATGCTGTAATCCAAACCTGCTCAGAGGCCTAATGCAATACAGTGTAGCAAACAATAGGCAAGCTTTTACAATGTTAAAATGCATGCTTGTCTGTATAAATTCCTTGCTGGTTTGTAGAAGTTTCTCAAACATAAATTGATGCATAATCTTTTATGCCATTATCCTTTATCAGTTGCCATCTTTAGACAATTACTTTACTGTTGAGAAAATAAGGATTATGTATTGTTGTATTGTTCTGACATTTTTACACAAATCATGACATAAACATTTACCTTTCAGTTAAAGGCAGGAAATTTCCCTGGCCTTTAATATTTAGCAGGTGACAATATATCCTCAGTCTCTGCATAATTTTTATGAATGTTTTCATAGTCTCACTGTCTTAGGGGAAGAAAACAGCTCATTGTTTTTCTTTGCTTTATCTCCTCTCTGCACATGCAGTTAACAGAGTAAAGCTCAAGGTGGCCACAGAAATATGCACACTTTCCCACCAGGGAAAAAAAGACAAATACAATCAAAGAAAACAAGCAAAAACAACCATGGAGGAGATAATAAGCAACATATACAGCATATTTGTTTGCAAACAACAATAGGAAAGTTCCTAAAATCAGTGACATGATTGAGAAGATAAGATGTTAAAAGACGGTGCATATGTATGTCACATGATGTATGCCTTCAATATTTACAAAAATAATCATCAATTACATTTAGCCAGAGGCACAAAGACAGAAGAAAAAACTGTCATTGAGCTCTTACTCTGAAAATAGGCAAAGAATAATTAAATGTCAGCCACTAAGCTATTAAACAATGTATCTGGTCACTTAGTCAGTGTTTCAAAATATTTCAGTTTGGCAAGGGTATGATGCTGGCTCCTAAAAAAACACCACACAATAAATAATGGATTTGTTTTGAGGGCCTGTCAGTTTAGAGCAGGTTTTAAACAGCTCCAATTAGCATGCTTCCATATGGCAAGCACAACAGCATGAGTTATTACCCTCCCAGGACAACAACCAGAAAATAACGCAGATATTTTGGGATGAATTGAAATGAGGTGTTATACAGTACTCAGTCTACTAGACATGTTGGAGCTTCATTAAATAAATATGAAAAAATATGAAAATAGGGGGACCCAGTAATAATAAAAACTAGCACCTCTGTCAACAGTATCTCATATAGAACAATTACTGTGGAGACTATTTCACTCAAAATAGCACTGTGGAGCACTGTCTGGTCACAAGAAGAGGCCTCTGAATGAATTACAAGAACAACAGTTAAGAAAGGCTGTTCCTCTCAGCTGTGAACACTGGATCCACTCCCTTGGTGTATAATCAAAGACAGGCTCTGAAAGGCTTGAAAACTGTAGTGACCCTGACATGCCACCAAAACTAATATAACAAGTACACAAGAAAGGGTGCCATTTTCTTTCATGAATTCATTTTTCCACTTGATGTTATAGATGGCAGCATTTGCAAATTAGTCTCCTCACTCCGTCAGTCAAAATGATGTGTCAGACTGTGCTGCACAAAGGGAAGAGGAATTGTCTATTAGAGTTAAACTGCTCATGGCAGAGAAAACCAGCCTCAGCAAAAAATCATGGACAAGCAACTCACGGGCCTTGACTGCAGCTCAGAAAAAAAGACCTTTTTTCTCAAAAGAAAATAAAAATGATTAATGGTGTAAAGATTGATTTTTAAGATTTTGGTACTGTCAAAATTCAAGCTAAATTATCCACATCACCAATAAATGTATTGAATTCAGATTTGTCCTCATATTTTAAAACAATATTTAATATTTATTATGGTGCATTTCATTCATCTCCAATAGTTACTGTGATACATTCTCCATTACTTCCAAGATAGCTGTTTGTCTGCTCAATCTCAGCATCCCTTTTCTGGAGCTGCAAACCATCTCTCCAATGATGCACAATTGGACAGACGAGATGGAGGAGGGGAAGGACAGTTAATAACCCCACTGCATACTGATCTGGTCTTATCACAGTTAGGTGAAGTATGAGGGGGCTCTCAGTCTCTCTCTAGTCCAGGGTGCAAGATTGCTCTAAAACAACTGCATGGAAAAGGCTGAGCCTGGGACTGCAGCAGACATGCAAAAGTCCATTCTTTGCAATTATCTCTACAGTAGATACATCTAGTTACAAAGCATCATACATATCCTGATAGAGAAGCAAAAAAATGTTTGTTGAGTTGGTGAACTGCATATAATAGATTAACAGAGTCTTCAAAGATAAGCACAGAGAAGCACACTGGCTTGGAAATTGCCAGTATTTGCTTCAGAGATCACTAGAGGTCTGGGATTGAACCCTAAACATTCTCTGAATAGCAATGACCACATCTGTCTACAAAGCCACACAGCAAAGTGCTTCTCTTTCAGTTCCCATGTACCATAACCGATTGCCTGAATAGAGTTCTGGAGCCTCTATTTGCTAGCTCCTTTCTAAGATAAATGTTCTAACAGAAAGAATGAACATGATTAAAACAGCCCTTACTGTTGGCTGTTCAGTCTAACACCTGAACCTTCAAAAAGAAATTATAATTAAAAAAATTAAAAATAAGAAAGTAATTAGTGCTATTTTTTCCACATTGGTTTTATGTTGAATGGGATCAGCTCTTCTGGCAAAATTGTTAGTTATATATTTTTTTAAAAAAGCTGTTTTTTATCCCAGAGTTTGTTCTTCAGATGTTCTTATCATGGATATTCATGAGTCCTCCTCACTTGTCAGCAGCACCTGCTGTATCCCCATTGCAGGGAACCCGGAATAATTATAAGGAGCTACCCAGGCCTTGTTTCATCATGAAATAAGAAATGATATTAGAGAGGGCATTCTTAAAGTACTGCCATAAGCATTAATATTCAAAGGTGTATGTCGTTTTTTTTGTATCATAAAAGAAAAATTCAATGAAAAGACAGCCAGTATCATAAATATGTATGACAATGTTTTATCCACATTGCACATCTGAGGAGGCTGTTGTTTTTTCGTTGATCAATAAATATGACAGATGTTAAGCTCCAATTTCTATGATTTGTTTTTTCATAGGTTCCTCTATACTCCCCCAAAAAAAAAAAAAGCTCTTTTTTTGGGTTATGTTTTTCAGAGTTTAATTTCATGCAATATAACAGAATTAGTCATTTGGGGGCAGAATCATTGAAATGTATTAACAATGCCTACACTGTATATATAGTTGAACTGTATATTCTGAATGCCATTATTTCCACTTTGACATGATATATTTTATATAAACTGAGTAATTCTTCACTGCATTAAAGCAATAAATGCCAGTTATATTGCAGGTCATTTGTACAGCTGCTATGAAACATCATGCTGGAGAAAACCACACCCAAACATAATCATAGGTCCCCTCTACCTTCTGGTTTGCAACGTGGAGTCCAAACACATTTGTGATTAAGTCCTTGTGAGAAGCAAATAATAAACAAATGAGTTTTATATACTCAGTCTCTTGTGTCAAGCAGAGGAGATTTTCTGGCATGGCCCCCATTCACTTGAGCTTCATTGGGCTTGACAAACCTGCAAAAATTTCACCTTGTCAGAACATAACTGTCACTTCAGCTGCAGTATCTCATTATCAAAACATGGGGAAGAGAAATGGCAATGTTATGATGCCTCAGTGTTTCAGCAATGAAGAGCACAGGGAACAAACTGCCAGTGAGTGCAAACAGTTTTACAGGGTTTTGGTCCTGCTTTTGCCATGTCCTTTATGGAACCACTCCTCACATTGGGCTAGCACAGTCCAACTGAAGGTAATGTATTTCAAAAATATAAGTATTGGTCAATGGCTTCTTTTCAATTTCTTGATTTCATTTTAAATAAAGATGCAAATACAAGCCAAAAACAAGTCAAAATTAATTTGTGTGTGTATTTCCCCACACTGAAAGTTGTGGAGAAAATACATGTATTTTGCAAGCCGAGATATTAAGATTGCATCTGATCTGAGATTTCCTGGCAATGCTTCAATAGGAGATGGGCATCAAGCTTTCTGTCTGATTAATCACATCACCCATTAGAAGTACTGAGAGGAAAATTGTTTTTGGGCCACTGAGGATCACACTTTGTTTCCCAATTCTCAATATTGCATGTAATGGGTCTGTACACTCAACCTCACAAGTGGTAATAAGAGGAAACCAACCTGACCCCTGGCAGCCATTAGCAGTAATTGCATGCCAGGATGTTCCAGCAGTGTGACCACACAATGCTTTTGCATGCGCTGCCAGCAAAATGGCACACGGCATCACGGGTGAGCTCGCTTTGAGTGTGTGCATGAGGATGGGGAGGAGGAAGCTAATGGACCCATAACCCAACCACAATATTACCATAAATGTGACACTAGAGTGGTTGTATATGTTTACCTGTCATGGAAGCATAATGCAAAAGGGGGTGGTCTCAGATTAATGATGTAATGTGACAGTTGTAAATAACATTTAGATTAGACTCAGAGAAAATTAATAATTTCTCTCTAGGTAGTACATATGTTGTGTAAAATGCTGATTTCTTTTTTTTAATTTGTTCTTTTAATCAAGAAAGGAAAGGTCAATTGTGTGTGTGTGTGTGTGTGTGTGTGTGTGTTTGCTTGTTTAATAGTTTGCTGATGGAAAGCTAAAATAGTCTGTTAATTGCTTAAACTTTGAAGGTCACAGCGGAGGGAGTTACTTCTGTTAAAATACTCATACTTAAAAATCTCAAAATAAACACTATGTTCATCTTTAAACATGGTGTACATAACTAAAATTGCCTATACACATGTGGTTAATTTACTTTTCAGGTGTTGTGTGCCAGCTTACATAAAAAATACATTTTTTATCATTTTGAGAATGCTGTTGCAGCAACTCAGAATCATGCCGTGGAAGGGTCATTCTACCAAAAGAGCACATTTTAACCATTGAGGACTTATATAACTGATGTGTGCCTAATTCACATTATTTATACAAAAAATCAATTATTGTTTTTGTTAAAAATGTTTTTGACTGTAACAGAGTCGTTGCTCTTATTGGTTGGGGATAAGGTAAATCATGTTTATACCACCAAGGCTAGGACAGTAAAAGGATTAGATATTTGCAAAAAAGAATGATTTATTCTTCCAGTTTTTTTTCCAAAAAGATGGAGAGTGTGCAAATTCAGCCAGGAATATTTTCAAAAACTACACCATAATGTAATCTACACAGGTGCACAATACAGTTGGAGTAGGGACTGAAAGAAGCCACACTCATATGTAACATAAATGTGAAAGAAGCAGCTGAGCCAGCACATTCCCAGTTAATCCATGCTAATATTTACAATTTTTATGGAGATGTACAAGGATACTGTATGCACCATGATGTCACTGCCATCAGTTTTGAAATTGAATTTGACAGACATAAAGAGTAAAGCTGTAACAGAAACATATTTACTCCCATGGATAAGCAAGTTAAATAATGTAGTTAATATCCTTTGATATTTCAGAGCTTTGTCTTCAGAGAATGTGAATGGTGAGATTCTAAATTGCGATTAATCCTTTACAAAGGTCCACTCGTTTGCACATTTGACTAATTTACCAATTTGCCAGTCTGACCCATTTTGTATGAGTCTTACCTTTCATTTTGGTTAATGATGCCCCAGAAAGTAAACCGGGAGAAACAGCCTACCTGTAACAATAGACAATCAATGTAGGTCTCATTTCCTTGGTTATAATGCACTGTTTTTTGCAAAGTAAATGCCAGCCAGAACAGCTGAAACCTGCTGAGGCTCAAAGAATGACCTCACTCATCTTCTGCTGTGGAAACTGCTAACTATCCTCTTCAGGCTACATGGGACTAACATCCAGGAAGGTGATGACTACACCTAAGTTTCTGAAATGAAGATGTGGAAGCCCTTAAGACATTTTTAGTACCACCTTGTTAGGTGGTCAGTACATTTCAGTTGTGAATGTTTTAGAATTAGAATTTAGAATTGTGGCATGCCTTTAATTAGTTTTGTTTACTGACAGTGGTAATCACCTGGATGGCAATACAAAGGGCTTATTTAAGAAAATGACCACATATGATCTTTTGACATCATGGGGACTAAGTAGCCATAACATAAGCAGGAAAGATTATGCTATATGAGGCGATAACCAGAGGGTAGTGTGCTGCTTATGTTGAGTTATGGATTATAACAAGATGTCCTTCCTAAATCATCTCACAAATAAGTTTTATTTGCAAGATTTGTAATGAGTTATAATACAAGAACAGACTTCCAGTTTGTTACATTGCTTTGTAGCAATTAAGACAAATGGCCCTATGATAAGAATACTAAAAACAGCCATTAATAGTAATACTGAAACCTTGCATTGTTATCATTATAAAGAGATGGTAAAGGCAAGAATATTTATCTTGAGATAAGAATTGCATGACTTGTCAAATATTCATATACTGTATGTAATAAGATACTTTAAATGAAACTGTACATACGCTATGAATACCAAGCTATCTGAGTATTTCCAATCAAATAGGAAAAGGGTGTTCAGTCCACTAGAGTTGCATTAAAGGTAATAGCACTACTTTGGTGTTTATAACCTATAAAATTATATTATGTGAAAAAAACAATTTAATGAGGACTTCCAGTATACAGTATATGAAATATGTGACATTTACCCAAAAGGCACACAGCATTCCTGTGAAAGATGGAGATTAAATGACCAGTCCTCCAGGGAGTCTTGCTGTTAAAACTGAGAGATATCCTCTAATGGCATTCACTAAAATGTTTTCTCTGATCAAGGCTTTGCAGTTACAGCACTGACATAGCAAAGAAATAAGCCTGTGATCATTGTCATTGTTCCTGACTCCTTGTGCTTTTCTTAAAGGGTGCAATCCTTAATACATGCCACATCCCTCTGCCATTGGCATGACCTCATTCCTTTCAAATCTGATGTTCCAAAATTATAGTAACAGGCTGTGCTGGAGCTAGGCTTTTAAGAAAACTGTCCCCTTGTGTTCAGATATGCGTGTTGTGAGTCTCCTGGAGAGAGTGCCTTGTTGAGAATTCCAAACCATAAACTGGCTGTGCCTGGAGGGGTCAGAGGAGTGGACATGGAGTGGAGTGTCAGATCCGCAGAGTACAAGACATACACATCACTTAAATTGCAGGAAAAATGCACACAATTTGTTCACAAAGCAGCACTTCTAACATGGTCTCCAGAGTCCATCTAAAAGCTTTTGCTGCCGTTGTCAATTTAATTAATCATCAGCACTTTAATTCAGAGATAAGACTTAGCCTTAGGGGACAGACATGGGATGGACAGACACATCAAAATTTAATTACTTCTGAAATACAGGTTCATTAGTTGTCTGACCAACATGTTATATTTTTGATGGTCATGACACACCAAACTTTTAGTTTACATTCTCTATCAATACCCACATTTGAAGCTGTCATACCAGCAAATGTGGTCATTTCACATTGTTGCCAATTGCTGTAGTGCCTCAGCAGTACCACACTAAAAGCTAGTGACTGGAGAGTGAGATCTCAGTCAAATCACTGATTCATTAATATCACATAGCTTAGAATGATAGCTTAGAATTCTTATATATATCCCAAGAGTACATCAGTGCTGCATGACCTGATGAGTGAAAAGAGATCAATAAATGGCGATGTCTGTAGTTGCATGCTACTTAAATGTGGCCTGTTCTTACATTTCACTGAGGATCTGGATGATTACTCTCTGTTGCGGTGCAAATCAAGCACATATGAGGGTATGTAAAATTGGTCAGAGTGCATGACTTGGGTGTAATGATGGAACTGGCTAAAGAAAAGTTTTTGGAAAGAAGTGCTCCATATGATTTATGTGCATTGTTGTCCACATTGTCTGAATTTTGTGTACATGGATTATGAAAGGAATGTGCCATTGATGACAATTTGTTATGCCATGGCTCTGATGAAGTAGATTTTCACAACGGTGTAGTTCTAATGTGGTTCATGACATAGTCCTCCCCAAAAAAAATGGAATATCAAAGTTAACTGAACTAACAAGATCGTCAGACATTCAGATAGTCATGCCAAAATTCTGCCTGCTAAAAATTCCAGTCGGCTCTACATTTACATTTACATTTATTCATTTGGCAGACGCTTTTATCCAAAGTGACGTACAAAAGTGCAAATAGTGAGCAAACAACAGGCACAAGAGCAAGATGTGTACAGGTCATACAATGCAAATAGTGCTGAAGCTGAGCGCAAGGTCAGTGTCGCGAGCTAACTAATCTGAATTAGGATTGCATATCAAATACAATTACAGGAACAATAAAGTACCGCTATACTACCTAGGTAAGTGAGCAACAAGTACAAGACAGGAGTCAGAATTACAGCGTCAAAGTTACAAGGTCAAAGTGGCAGAGGTATTAGTCCAGGTAGAGTCTGAAGAGGTGTGTCTTCAGCGCACATCTGAAGGGTTGGGGTAAAGGAGTTGTTTTCAGGGGGGTGGGGAGTTCATTCCACCACTGGGGGGCGATGATGGAAAAGCATCGTTGTGAGGAGTGTGGGCCTTTCGTTCTGTTGGTGGGTGGAGCGAGGCATCCGGATGTAGCAGAGCGAAGTTGACAAGCGGGTGCGTAGGGTAGGATGAGGTCCTGGAGGTAGGTCGGGGCAGTCTTTCTTGCAGCAGAAAAGGTGAGTGTCAAGGTCTTGAAGCGGATCCTGGCTGCGATTGGGAGCCAGTGGAGGGATCTCAGTAAGGGGGTGACGCGGGAGAACTTGGGGAGATTGTAGATCAGCCTAGCAGCTGCATTTTGGATGAGCTGCAGCGGCTGGATGGTGCAGGCTGGGAGGCCTGCGGGGAGGGCGTTGCAATAGTCCAAGCGGGAGAGCACTGTGGCCTGGACGAGCAGCTGGGTGGAGTAGGTGGTCAAAAAGGTGGTCTATCTGTTGGGGGCCATGGGGGAGAGGGTAGACAGACCCTATGGGCTTCATCCTGTCCACTCACTTATTTCAATATTAAAAGGTAATCAAAGTGAGGAAACTTGGGATTGTTTGATACCACAGAGAAGGCACTAAGATGATGGCCATAACTCTGTCAGTTTAGTACAGTGGGGACAGACTACATCTGTAAATAGAAGAGGACTACAAGAATTATTGTTTTTACTAAATCATTGACAACATAGTCAGTGACTCATATTGCCAATTTAGAAATGATTCCTGCAAAGTTTTATGTGTGTATGTATGCGCTCTCAACAAAAACTGCCCCTCTTTAATTGTGTAACACTTCGGGGTAAGCTGAGTTCTCTGCAGTGCTTAAACAATATAGAGATTCTTTTTTACAATCTTTACAGCACTGCTATTACACTGTTTTTATACTGTATAGGAGGTTATACATTTTATGAGGTAAAGCAACTTCATTCTTGTACCCCAACATTTCTGCAGACATGCCAAAATTCCATTCTCATCGGCTGTTGTTCTGAAAGCACACTTTCTGAAACATAAGTCAACTCTGACAGACCTCAATAACTCAAATAATTTAGATTTGGGAGGTCTGGAGCACACTTGGCTGGCACAGTCTTTATTGATTTCAGAGCTAAGAGTGAGTGGCAAATGGCACGTTTTCACTGAAAAGGGAAAATTGAAAATATAACAAAATCAGAGGAGTGGAACAAGCAGAGACACTAACATATTCATGTACATCTGTTTTTCAGTACACAGGGGTGACTCACAAATACTGGCTAGTACAACCATGTAGTTCATTGTTTAATTAAAACTATAAATTTTGCATTGCTGTTTCATGAACGTAGACTTGCTTGTTATATAGTATTGCATTATGATGGGATAATATATAAGCTGAATGTTCAAAGCAAATGCAAATGGAACACATGAAAGTTTAATTTATTGATGTTTCAATGTTGAAAGTGAAAATGAAAAGTAGTTTTTTTTTCAGTTTAAAAACTGCAAGTCTAATTCAAAGTCTTATTTTCACATCTACACTTAACAAGAAACTATTTCATTGTATACCATTTGTGAAGCTTGTATGCCGTTAGTACTGAATAAGGTGGATACTATCTAGTATACTATTATAATATTCCTTATGGCATAATTTATTCAAAATACTTTGCCAAAGGACATTGCCTGGATGGTTATGTATTTTACCTCTAGAAAGGCAGCACGTAAGTTACTATAGCTTCCTTCAATGATGTATAAGGAGACATTGTATTGGATTTCCAAGAAATGCAAAATGGTGGAAAATAAAATATCACCACATTTGTTTATATTCCAAAAATATACTGTGTGATGTGAATAAAACAAAACAACACATTTCAAAACTCTGTCATACTAGTGATTTCTGCAACATTTTACATAAATGCCAGCAATACCTGCATAATCCAATATTGGAGCTGTACCAAAGGGTATTTCCTTTAAGCGTATGTCCCACAGACCTGTATATTCTTGCCAGGTTTTGATAATGATAAATCTGTTACACAGCTTTAAGCATAGATTTCAAAAGAAAAAAGACTAAACCATTGGTACTGTTTTAACTTTTTGCCATTTGGTGACAGAGGGATGTAGCCATCTTAATTGTAATTGCTATCACCAGCATAACACAGGATCTATAAAAATATTCCACCATTTTTCCCATAGATGGAAAGAAGACCAGCATGATGGAAACAACACTCTTGTTTGTTATGTATTATTACTTGAGTACGGACATGATGTAAACTTAGACTTTTATGAATAATACAGAATTACTGTAAGTTTATGCATTAACTAAATGGTTTTTGCTTTACATTTACACTCTAATATGCTTGGTATATACTGTATAAAACCAGTAGAGACAAAGTTAGCAGTTCCCTCACATGCGTGTACATTACAATTATACAGAAGAGAAAATATGCTCATTTTATCTTATTTTAGGAAATTATCCAAGGTATATTAAGGTTTTACATCAACAAGACTGATGTTTTGTATTACATTTTTCCTCAAGGTGTTACTGTTTCTGTGGAAAGGGTTCATTTCACATAATCAAACCAGCAACGGTTCCAATGGCCCAACAACAGTGTCCACATATACACATAAACTGTATGATTGATGCTGTGCCAGTCAAGGGAGATAAGTCTAGATCTGTATGCCACAAAATGTCCAACAAGTGAAACATGCAGGTAAGAACAGATTTCAATGTCAGTACTTTGGCCCCCTAGCTGTTGTTTTTGTGTTTCTCCGTCTGTCAGTGTCCATGTGCTTTTGTTTACAGATCCCATGTGTTCCTGCCCTGCCCCGCTCTCCGCCCTGTCCCCGCCCACCTTATTTCCTGATCGTCTCCACCTGCCTGCCTGCCCACCTGCATTCCATCTCCTCATCAGCCCAGCCTTTATATACCCTGCTTGTCTCAGTTCGTCTCAGTTTTGTCTGTTTTGTACCCGCCTGATTACTAGTTGTGTTGATCCTGTGCTGACTTCTGCCTGACATCTGACTTTGTCCCTGCCCACCGCCCTGACTTTGTTGCCTGTTCTGCCTGCCTGCCCAGTTTGATCCAGCCTGTTCCTGTTTTTGGTTCCTGCTCCTTGTTTATTTCTGCCTTGGACTGCCTTCCTGGTTTTTAACCCTGCCTGTTCTTCTATACATACCTGCCCTACGATTTTTCCTTTCAATAAAGCACCTTGGAACTTGAGTACGCCTGGTCTGCGTATGAGTCTGTGCCTGTGCCCTGACATTCAAACTGCAAGCTCTGACTATAATGGAATTAATCTAAAAATGTGATACTTCAATATCATGCTACACAGAATATCTACTGAATCTCTGAATGACAGTTATCGTATGTATTGCTGTTTTTTCCCTGTGCAGTTATTTATACTCTTATCTGTTGAAAGAAAATGTGTTGTGGAAAAGTAGATACATAACATTTAAGACATGCTTGTTATTTTAATTTGATTGAGTGCCTGTCTTATACAAGTGATAAATTTAATTAAACCTTGCACAAATAAGACAGTTAGGTTGCTTTTTTTCCACTCTGACAAATTTGTTTCTGCATTCTAACTCAATAATCATTCTTGGCATTTTAAAATTGACAAGACAAAGATGGAAATAACAACAGAGAGGTTTCAAAGCAGTGAGTTATGTTTATATAGTTATCAGGCAACCAGAAGCATTATCAATCATAGTCAAATATAATAACCTTTATATAAATCAGAACTGTGTCAAGGGATATGGAAGAATGGAATTAAGATGCATGCAGCTACAGTGCCAGCTACCAAGAGCCATTGGTCTTTTGCCATGATTCCACATGAATCTTAATGAAGACACATTTTTTTTTTTTATCTGGCAGAGTGCAGCTTTGCTCTTTCTCAGTAATGAATGCTTTATAACTGTCACAGACAGTTCACACTAGCAGTGTGTAAATATGTGGGTGCATTCAATATGATGGTTGCAAACTATACTAAATGATGGTTATTTGAGGAATTGTTCCATGTTATTGTTGTGCGGTCATTTACAGTAGAAGACACCTTTATCCAGGGTGACCTGATAATTCATGAGATAGTTAATTAAAATAACAATGACAATAAGCTGAAAGCAAAATTAATGTGATCACAAATAAAAACCATACAGGTAAAAAAAAGAACAGCTGAGGAAAATAAATTGTTGGTGAAAAATGTATGGGTTTGTGATGTGTATGCACTTTAGAAATACAAAACTTGTAGATTCAAAACAGCACTGGGGTTGATTTCCTGTTAAATATTTTAAGGAACTAATTTACTCATGACTTTGACCATTTCTGTTCTCCTGTAGGCAGGTTGTTTCGGCACCCACACATGTTCAACAATCCACTCATGATCCAGTTCATGCCATGACATTCATGCGAACATAATTCTAGACACTATCACGGAGGGATGTTCCAATGGGCAAGTGGAGAAGATGCACCTTGTATGGAGCAAAATCACCCATATAGAGCTTGCAGTGCTATAACCTGAAATATGTGTGCACTACAGCCAAGTTTTAATGTGGCTGTGTGGCATATTTTTTATATATTACATAATTTAAATCGCCCCAATTTAAAACCAGACATGACCAGGTATGTATGTACATATGTATGTGTTCATGAGTGTGTGTGTGTGTGTGTGTGTGTGTGCATTTTTGAAATTGCAATAACGGTGGGTTCAGTGCACATTTCTGAAAAATTAGTCTAACCATTAACACAGAAAATGAATTTTAACAAAAAGGGAAGTGTTCCCTTAAACCCTGATTGCAGAAAAATTCTGTGGTTTTTTACCTCATGATTGCATTGAACAGAGGGAGTCAACAATGAAAATTCATTGCCTTCATTTCCTCAAAATGGAAATTCTCAAGGGTAACAACGAATGCTCAGACATCAGGCCATGGCTGCATCTCAGGAGAAGATGGAGGGTAACCCATTCCATAGACAAATTAAAGCATCTTTCAATGGAATGGCTTGGTTTAGTCCCATGGTCACAGAAAGGGCATGAAAGTACAGGTGGTTTGGCACGCTATTTATTCTTCTTTAGCACTGACCCAGGGTAACGGGGGCTATCATCCAAACCATCCAGCAGAGAGAAATCTAAATTTGGTTAGTGTGTGATAAGGCCATAAAATGTTTATGATGTCTGATGCTCCAGGGATGAGCAGTCTGGTATTAGTTTTGCTCTTGGCGAGATGGCTAATTCACATGTCTATAGTGATGCTTTGTGTTCCCCTACACTACACGATGCCACTGGGGATAAATGCTCTTGCCTCCATCTGCTAGTAATTTAGAATTGTTCTAAATTGAATGATTTTTAGCCCAGCAGGCGAAAGCTTTATTAATGTGTGCCACTGTTTCCACCAGTCAAACATTGTCCCAAAAGAGAGACAATCACATAAATGGTGCATGTTTCTGTCCACTCTGAGCATCATCAAAATGTGTAGGTATTTGGTAAAAATACATCAGGTGTTATGGTGCTAAAATCATTACACGTATGGCTTATGGATTCTTTTTAAGTTTATGTGATTATACCTCCTTTGAAATATAGATTAATATCACTAAATAGCTGAAGAGCTGAGAGCTGAACTAAAATAGCTAAATAGAAATTGTAAAGTGCATATACTGTAAATACAGATGAAATTCTAAAATTCAAAGTAACCAAAGGTCAGATCAGAATGACTGATCAGAATTGGTAGTTGGATCACTCTGCTAGGGGTAACTGATCAATTATGGGAGGGAATTTTGGCATTGGGCAGCAACAAGGGAATTTCAGTTAGATGGTTAACAAAAGAGAGAACAAGGGTTTGGAGGTATTTAGGAGCAGGGCAGTGGAGGAGGTGGTTTGACAGAACCATGGATTTGAAATGGACACAAACTGCAACCAGGAGCAAGTGATGGGTGTAAAGACGGCACTAGGGCTTTGGATGATTTAGATGGACCGTATGGTGTTGGCAGGGAGGTTACCCAGGCGGGAGTTGGAGAGAGTCCAAACAGCAGAGATAGACAGCAGCTGAATGGAGTAATTGGTGAGGAAAAGACAGATATTTTGGATGCTTGACAGGAAGATTTGCAGGTGCAGATCAGTGATACAATGTTTTGGGAAAGGATACAAGTGCTGTCAGTTGTTAAACCATGGTTCTTGTTGGGAGGAGGCCAACCTTATAGGTATCAGGGTGATGAGGTCACGGATCGGCAAGGACTTTGAAAAGGAAATTCTGCAACTTGAGATTTGTGATTGAGTTGCCTTGCATGTTAGTCAGAGCCTGAGGCTGAAAACTTATTTGGTGTATGGCTGTTGAAATGAACATGAAATTTCCCAACTTGATATTTTTTCATAGCACCAATTAGCAGTTTCATAAGCAACATGTTGTTGCACAGACATGCATGCTGTAATGATGAGTATTTCCTGTTTGATTCATATGTAGCAAAAATAGACAGCAGTGTAGCATAGTGGTTAAAGAGCAGAACTTGTGACCGAAAAGTTGCTGGTTCAATTCCCCGCTGGGGCACTGCTGTTGTACCCTTGGGCAAGGTACTTAACCCACAATTGCCTCAGTAAATATCCAGCTGTATAAATGGATAACATTGTAAAAAAGTTTAACCTATGTAAGTTGCTCTGGATAAGAGCATCTGCTAAATGCCAATAATGTAATGTAATTTGTAGAAAAGTAAAAAAACACTGTTAAGTCTACCCATGATTAGTTATGAGTACCAATCACAATGATTTAATTCCAGTTTTGTTTACTCCAAATACTACAGGTGCACACAGCAGCAGCATTTAGCATATCAAAAGCCTCAATGCAACATTATACCAGTCTTTATATATACGTATGTAGTACATTTCAGAGCAAATTAATCTCATCAGTCCATCTAATTATTAGCATTACAATTAACTGAATATAAATGTCAGCCATCAGCCAGTAATCTTTTGTATCTAGAACCAAGAACATCAAAAACTAAGATGTTGGCTAAACTTGCAATATTGTAAGCAATCTCTTTTGTGATAATTTTTCTTATTCCAGCTGGTTCTGCTGGAGGTAACAGACAACAAAGATAAATCACAGCTTGGTACTTTAAAGGAGTTAGACAAATTCATCCCAGAAACTGAGCAGGAATCTAAAAATATTTTCTTCCATTTTCTGTCTTTGTTTTTCTTTATTTGCTAGTTTTTTCAATTGCTTTTTTCCCAGATTTTTCCATCTTAATTTTTGCATACTGTATTTTCAATGTGTTAAAAATAAGGAGTAAACATGTTATAAATTGTCATCAATAAGATAAGAAGTGTCAATTGTACACAATGGTAATTCTAAAATGCAAAAAATTATCCCTGATGTATTTGATGCAGCCCACTGATCTCTACATGAGGGTGAAGAATGACAGGAGTCTTGATAGGCCAATGACAGCTGAGTAGAGCTATCAGATGAAATATTAATAACATAATTCCAGTGCTTACCTAACACAGAGGAAAATGGCAATAGACAGCAGAATCAGTGCTGGTCATTTGGATACTGGCAAATATACAGGCCCTATGCAAAATGCAGTCACTGTCAGAGGAAATATCCAACCCTGTGCTTTTTGAAGCACAGCATCATTTGGAAATTCAAAGGCCCTAATGACATGGTACTTAATAAATGGCTAATGACAGAAAATATACCGTACATAGTACATGTAAAAGGAGAGATTTAGCAGAGAGAGTAAATTGCCCTCATATTTCTGAATAAAGTAAGCTTCCTTTTGCACTAATTGATTTGGGTATAATGACACTGAGGGATTAGGCTAGGTTATCAGCCACTGTAAAGAAATTAATTTTCAGCATTGCCTCAGCAACTGCTATTGCTCAATACGCTGATAAGCACCCTGGGTAAGGAGGTTGAGATGACTTCGAGGAGGTGCACACATTTTTTTGGTGGGGTGGGGTGGGGGTGCTCAGAAATTATGTGGGATTCAGGGATTTAGAAATGATGTGCTCTTGAGAGAGAGAACAGGTGTCTTCCAAACCTTGAATTGGGGTTATCTTGGAGTTATCTTTATGTATGGCTTTGAGTGTGACATTGACAATAATTGCATAAACATACATTTGGAGGATCATTTTAAGATGAAAGACATTAATCAATGTCCAATTACTTTATACAGCTGGATACAGTATTTACTGACCCACTCCTTATCATGTAACATGCTTAACCATATAACAGCCTGGTTCTACCTGCAAGCCGAAAGTCCCTAAGGTTACTATGGGTTATGAGACTGATCTTCCCTACCACAAGTGTTATCACTCCATGGAACATGACAGGAACATAAGAGAGTTGAGCCATAGGCCCATTATGAGAATCTGACCTGCGGTAAATTTCCCTGGAGAAAAAAGGGTCACATTATTTCTCTGAAACTAGGTTAAGAGGAATGAGCAAAAGTCACAAGCAAAGTAACAGTAAAAAGAGCAGACAACTTCAACAGGACCCAGGACAGATAGGCATCTACACATGATCCAGCATAGTATCCCAAAAGAAAAAACAGGTATGCAAGAAGAAATCTGAACATTGTGTACAGTATTAAACTGATATTTGTGCTGTGGAGTTCTCTTTTCCACCATTCAATTCAAACAGCACATCTTAAGTGGGTTCACGACAAGCTCTCAGTGGTCCCATGTTATTTTGCCAGTACCTTCTGAGGGCCGCATGGTGATCACTGATTCAAGGTAGCTGATAACAACAGCATATGCCCTTTTACCATCAGTCTTTTCAGGTGATATTGTGTCAGTAACTGCAGCCTCTCAAATGTATTGTGTGCTACTAACTTCAATGTGTTATACCAAATATTTAGTAATTTATTACTGTATCTTTTTATTTGCAGTACTGTTGCATGGTGACATTCTGAATGCAAAGTACAGGGAGAAACAATATGTTGAACCGACATTCAACAAATTGGTATTGTTCCTGTGTTCACAATATTTGTGTGGGCAGTTTATTTTCTCATTTCATAATAGAAAAATGACACAAAAACAGTGGATAAAGTTTTATGCATATAAATTTAATGTGGCACTACACCTGAAGGAAACACAGATAAAACGAAGTATAAACTTATATACCAGGAGTCAGCTATGGAATTTAACAGACAAACATACCGCTATTACTGATTAGCATACCATTCAAGTGATGCATGAAAAGATATCATCATGGTATTACCATTTAAATGGAACATGTGGTCATGATTGATCTTAGGTGGGCATAGAATGAATAAAAATTGATTGTCTGGCACATATATCTATAATTCATGTGTTACTGAATGTAGATTTTAAGAGATAATTGGGCATTTGAAATAACACTAAAAGGCAACTATAAATAAAGTGATCATGTTGCTGTGCAAGTTAACAGTAGTCTCCAGAGAAATCTGCAATCACACAGTAATTCTGTGTAATCAATTGTGTGCCATTTTCAATGTTTGCAAAACCTTCCATTCGAAAAAGTTACATTACAGAGGTATTGGTTTCTTGGTTCATGAAAAATAAATATTGTCCACAACTTAAATTCAACAGCTGATAACATAATGTATTATTTCTTTTTCATAATTTACAGGTTCATTCAAAGACAGCATCAGACGGCAGAATCCACTTGAACTGGAAAGAGCTATTTGTTTGTGAATGGGCTTGACTTTTTGATATCATGTGCACAATTTAGTTTTAAGCTGTGTTATAGAACATATTGGTGAGTAACTGAACTCTACCCCCAATTTCCTAATCATGACAGCATGAAATCCTGCAGCCAGGCAAATGACAGGAAATATGTCATTCCAATGCTCAACAGTCTCTGATGTTTAACAGGAAACAATTAGACATGGGAACATTTGGAAAAGCATATATTCCTCTTGAAAAATCTACCATTAAATATGTTTGCTGAGATGCATTTACTAGTACCAGTTATTTTCATTTGTTACTTTTTTCTTTCATTTACATTCCTCCTCAATGTTAATATATCTAAAAATTCAACCCACATTAAATATATAGTTGCATTAATATTTCCCTTTCATACTTAGTATTTAACTCTTCAGGGGTGTTTTGAGGCAACAGACTGGGATGTACTCTGTGAGCCCCATGGAGATGACATTAACTCCATGACTGACTGTAAAACAGAGCACATCAACTTCGGTGTGGATAACACCATCCCTACCAGGACAGTGCGATGCTTCCCCAAAAATAAGCCATGGATCACCAGCGACCTGAAGGAGCTGCTGAATAAGAAGAAGAGAGCTGTCAGGGATGGGGACAGGGAATTGCTGTGGAATGTGCAGAGGGAGTTGAAAGTGAGGCTGAGGGAGAGCAAGGAGGCATACAGGCAAAAGCTGGAGAGCAAGCTCCAGCAAAACAACGTGCGGGATGTGTGGTCAGGAATGAAAAAGATTACGGGTTTCAAGGTGAAGGGGGATCAGGCTGAGGGAAGCCTGGACAGAGCCAATAAGTTGAACATGTTCTTCAACAGGTTCAGCATGGGACCCTCAGCTGTCTCCTCCCCTGCCCCCAGCCACACAGACCCCACACCCTCCCTGCCCCCACAGCTGCTTCCCTCTCACACCTCCCTGGTGATCAAGACCACGGACTCACACTGTGCCTCTCCTCACCCCCCAACCCCCACCCCCACCATGGACTTCAACACAACCCCATCAACACCTCCCCCCACATCAGGAAACACTGAAATTTTCAGATGACTCTGCAGTTGTGGGGTGTGTCAGTGGTGGGCAGGAGACTGAGTACAGGGAACTGGTGGACCACTTTGTGGCATGGTGTGGGAACAACCACCTCCTCTTAAATGTGGCCAAAACGAAGATGGTTGTGGATTTTAGGAGGACCAGGACTAAGCTGAACACTATTTCCATCCTGGGAAAAGAGGTGGAGGTGGTGGAGGACAACAGACTGGACTGGATAAATAAAGTAATCTATCTATCTATCTATCTATCTATCTATC
This sequence comes from Megalops atlanticus, assembly GCA_019176425.1. Taxonomy (NCBI): domain Eukaryota; kingdom Metazoa; phylum Chordata; class Actinopteri; order Elopiformes; family Megalopidae; genus Megalops; species Megalops atlanticus. The sequence goes on along the minus strand of CM032875.1, from coordinate 25,209,765 downwards.
TATCTATCTATCTATCTATCTTCATCTCTGAGAGCATTTACATATATAAAAATTTGTGATAAACAATAACAACACACTTGCATTAAATGATTACCGAATTTTTAGCACTGCATAAGTTTTATTTACTGCCAAATTAATGTTACATTCCATTTTGTCATTTGGGGGATATTCTTATCTAAGGTGACGTACAGCAAGTGAATACAAAGTGCATCTATTAAAGTTGAATAAAAAATAGTACAGGAAAGAACTGACCGCATCAGAACACCCAATAGCTCCGTACACAGTTCTGTGATAACTAATGTATACTTACTGAAGAATGTATACAAGTGTCATTCATACTTGAAATACAACATTCTCTACAATAAGAATATATAAGAAGGTAAGTTATGCTAGGGAAGGTGTAAGAAGTTGGCCTTCTTTCTGTAATGGAAGATGGCCTGTGTCTCCAATGTCTTGGCTGGTATGGGAAATTCATTCCATCACATTGGGGTTTGAACAGACAGAGGACACAACTGGGACATGTGGCTACATGAAGGAGGGACAACCTGATGTCCTGAAGTTGTAGAACAGAGTGACTTGCCAGGTAGGGTCTGATTGTGACTTGAAAATATCGGGCAACCATTCCCCTTGGATATGTTGTGTCAAAGAATCTGCAAGCCCTACTGACTAATACTATGTAGTTCACAAAGGTCAGTCCATTATAAAGTGCTACTCTGAGGATCCTGGTGGACTGGAAGGCTAACAACATAGTTTTCTCCAAGGCAAGACATCATGATGGTTGTCCACTGAATGCTCAACCTGTATTCTGCCCAGTATACTTAAAAAGAACCCTGATACTGATGTGCTTTTTTGAGTTCTCATATCAATTGCAAGGTCTGTCAAAGTTACAGTGATTATCAAATTCCTGTTTTTGACTATGTCAACAGACTGGGCCAGCAGTACATTTGCATAGTGAATATGCTACCAGTTAGTCCCTGTACTTATATGTGAGGTTTTGTTCTACACTCTAATGTAATGCAATTATTTCTGCTGAACAAATGGAAACAAGCCATATAAAATTAGATCCATAATTTTCTCAATTTACACTGATGTGGGCAATATGCTATCAGTAGTCTACTAGCCAAAATACCTAGCTTGCTAGAATTAAATGAATCCAACAGTTTAGTTAGCTAGCTAAATACAACTGTAATTGTAAAAAGGAAAAATCAAACCCTAGACAACACACATTAATTTGTTGTTTCTAATGTAACAAAAATAATACAACAATTTATATTCCACTCTCCATTTAATTATTCTCCTGTACCAACTTCCTGTGTCTGCCTCAATTCACTTTTCATGTACAAGTAACTATGGGTTGTGATGTGATGCAGGTAATATCCATCAAAATGTGTGATTGGTTGTCTGTAAGGTTTCTGAATTTGGGCAAGAACCATTGATCATCATAACGTCCTGTGTTAATGCCCCTGCAGAACGAGCTATGTACAGGAATATATGGAAGCCGGGTTTTGAGGCAGAGCTAAATTCTTGTCCTAACATTGGTACTGTGCCAGGCAATTGGAGCCAGACAAAACATCTTCTTGACCTCAACTGAAATCCATTTTTAATTGGTTTCAATGGGAAGCCCAGCCTCCAATGGCTGTCTTTAGCTGGACAATAAGGAATTTTAAGATGTTCGGTAGTTGGCGCTATTTTGCCAGATATTTCAGGTCAAATCAATAGCTTTAAGTGCATGGAATGCTGCTTTACATTTGTGCATTTCTAATTGCGTAACAAGAAAAAGGTGGAACATTAAAAAAAAATAACTTTCTGAATTTTTTTTGGGGGACCTCCCTTGCCTCCTGTGAGCAGCTGCCACTGCAATATAACTGGATGAAACCACACAGTCTCTTTGTTTTCGCAATGATGCTCTCCTTACTGACCTCAGGAACACCAGCAAATGAATATTCATACATACATTTAAAAACACAACTTAATCTTTGTCAGCTTTACACTGTGGATTATACATATGTGCCATTGTTTTAACATACATTTAATTCCTATAAATATTTTGGTATTTTGTTTACTTTTTTCCTTTGAGTTTCAGAGTTGCTGTAGTGTATCGAGCCTAGTCAAAGCTGCTTAAATAAGAAGTAAAAAGGGATGAGAAAATCCAGGTTTTAGATTTCCGAATACACTATGTCATGTAGTTTTTGTACAAAATACTTTGGATAATTCCATTTAACTGCATTAATGATGCATGCAATGAAAATGCATTACCTTTGCAAGAACAAACACTTAAAATCCCATGTGAACTAGTGAACCTCAACCACATTTTCTGAGAAGTACAAAGCTTTGTTATCACAATGCAATCAGATCTACACTACTAAATATTCTTCAGCTGTCTACCTTACAGCTTTCCTCTGATACAAGCGGTTAGTAATATCCTCATCGTGGTATTACGATATGGCAGTTGAAAGCCAGTGCTTTATAAGCCAAAATTTGCCACAGAAATTTCAGTGACTCACATGAAAATAAATGTATTAAACACAGACTATGTTTATTTTGTATAATTATTACCCTCTGCTGAGGTCCTTTTAGTTCTTGCTTCAGTTATATAAACATAATTTGGATCTTTATTCACATGATTCTATTATTTTTTGATGATATATATTTTTTCTTTATGGAATTATAATTAGTAGCATGTAGCTTATCTGTAGCGGATGGTGTAATTTTGTGTGTGTATGATGTGCATAGCTGTATGTGTGTGCCTGTGTCAATCCAATAATTGAAGGGATTTCCTTATTTTATTATACGTATCAGCTATGTTCTTTTCACAGTGCATACTGTATGTAGAAGGGTAGTCTTCCATGGCTGTGTACTGTAGCAGTTATGAGGAAAGCTACAAGCCACGGGAAATTATGTCTGTGAATCCCTCAGGAATAGTTTTCCAGCTGCCACTGTTTTCCTCACTCCTGATGAAGTTCTGGTATGAACATATGAACTGGGTCACAGCTGCTAAAAAGAACACTAAGCACATATCCAATTTTCTAAGCAGGGGCTTTCTTAGGGCTGGGAAAAAAATGAACACACTCGTTAACCTTCTCTTTTTTCCCATCAGACTGCAAGAGGCAGTCTGATAAATCATTCATGTTCCAAATGGGAAATGACGTAGTTTCTTTCATTATGCTAGTAGCCAGTGCAGCTTATGGGCTTGAAGCCCATCTCTCAGACACTTGAGTAAGCCACAGAGAGCAGCAAAAATGGTGGACCTGCACTGCCTTTAACACACCTGACAGCAGTAAATCCTGTTTCTTCAGTGACACGGGCATTTTCAATGCAGTGTCTTTCTCCTCCTATGGTCAGAGCTCCTGACTCAGATGAAGGTGCTTCTCCATAGATCAAGAGCAGATATTATTTATGATGGCTGAGAATTACTGCACTTGGCATGACCCCGTCACACACCTGAAGAGAGCCATCCAGCCTCCTTATAACACTGAACTATGTCAGATGACTCACAAATGTAGGTTTACTGTACAGTTAAGGTTTTGTTGTTACACCCCTGAGTTAGCCTCTGTATGTAACCTGCTTTTTAAAACATATAAGCTTGTCACTGTACATAATGTGGCCCTCCATCCTTGGTGGTAGGGATTCTTTAAATCTACAAAATGCAGTAAAGCAAGCAGTGGAAAAGGAAGCATGTCTTTACAAAGGAATTTGGAGAGAGCCTCTAAATATGCTAAATTACCATAAAAGGTAATAGATTCTCATGTGAAAGGACAAGTATCAAATCTGAATTGTTTAGCAATAGGATCCAAGCAGGCTGTTTTATAGGCTGTTAGTATCCAAGCCTATGAAGCATTTGACTATACCTACAAAAAATGTGATTTTTGGTGGCTCAACCCTATAATCTAATGTGTGTTGATGTTAGGAGCAAAAACCAGCATTCAGGTCACCCATTAAACCCAGTGTAATCTTCCTTTTTTCCTTTCATTTTGTTTAGTACTCTGAAGGTCTTGTTTTTTGCCTTATCTCCCTGACTAGGGGACCCCTGTTTGGCAATAAATGGCATATATGGGCTGGCAAACTCATATCCAAGACAACAACTCATGTCACCCCAGGTCTAGTGCTGTTTGATTGCTTGTAGCAGCTGGCTCAGGCTCCATGCATCATGACTGGAAACCATCACAATGGGAATCAGATCAAAGGTGCTCGCCAAGGGCAAGCCCAGAGAATGACCTCTTATGCATGAGGACACATTTTCATTTTCACCACACAGCTGTGCCAAGAAATAAATGGATGTGTCTATTTAGCAGCAAATGCCTGCACCATATTAGAAGAATATGACCATGTCCTGACCTTTCATGTTGCAATACAAGCTTCAGAGCAGTCATAAACAGTTTGCAACCAGCAATTCCTGAAATTGCTAAGATATATGGGTATGACATCACCAGCTTTCATACTGTTGGCTGCAAGAGTCCAGCCATGATTGAAATGTCCGTGAATTGCCATAATTTGTTTATTTCTGAATGTTCTACATTTTTTTTGCCTTGATATCTTTTAAACTCCAATGCAGTAGATATAGTAGAAGACAAGAAGAAATATTTGCTTAATGCATCAGTGGTAAGAACTTTACAGAAAACAGAAATCAGCAGTTTATCAGTCTTAAGTGTTCTTCCTTTCCTCTCTCTTTAGATGATTGAGCTGTATGCATAATCAGGAATGGTTTGCTCTCATTTGTGGAGCTCAGAGAGGCTCCCTGCTAGGCAATGGAACTCACTATGCTGTATGTAATGGCTTCCCTTGGGGGCTGGGTAAATGCGGAAATCTGCTTTGATTTAACACTGAAATATTCACCCAGCCAAGTCAAACGTCATACTGTCTGTCAGCAGAGGGATACAATCTCTGCTGCGTTATACTCTGATTAATGGAAAAGCACAGTGCAGCACAGGAATACTCAAGTCTCTGACAATATGATAACACTGAGATCTGAAGACTAAATTTGTCTTTATGAGGAAACCATTCGTGTTTCATAATTTCATTTCTGGAGCAATTTCTGTGGAAGTGTAAAATGACCTACACTATAATAACCTCTTGATTAAGCCAATATGTATAGCTGGTGCGTTCTCAACTGACAGACTTTACTGTAAGATATTCTGTCTGGAGCTTGAGTAGTCCCTGATATGTTGACTGAAGCAGTAATAAATCCATATGGTCATAAAAGTGAGGCCAACCCATGGGATATCCTAGTATTCTCTTCACATATTTAGACATACAGAGCTGCACAGAACACATTATAAAAACGTGCAAAAAGATACATTTTATATTTTCAGAATATTTAATAGGGAGTTTACAGAAAATAGAAAACATCTATTGTCAAATGGAACAGCATAACATTTATGCTACATATCTTGCATATTCATGGAGACAAATTGGTGGCATTTATTGGACGAGCACACCTTTCAGCCAGTGCATGTAATGTATCATCAGAGGCAGGGAACTCAGCCATTGTTAGATAGTTCACTAAAACCCTTTCTGAAGACATGTTGAATAGCTTATTAAAGACCTTCTATTTCTCAAAACATAACTTTTATTTCATTTTGCCAGGAAACACCGCTTGCATTTATTTCTCAAATATATTCATTAAGAAGAGAAAATCCATGAATTCTTGCATGCAATCACAGCCTCTAACAAGCTCATTTAAATAAGCCCTATACAGTTTATGGTGTGAACAATCATCAAATCTATAGATTCCCCTGGGAAATTGAAAAATTATTAGCAATAAACTTCCAAACATGCAAAAATCCTGATCCTGAAATTTGGGGTCATTTCAGTCACTTGATTTAGCTAATTATTGTCTTAACAGAATCAATTTCCTTTGAAGTAGTGCTTATTTTGGTTGTGTGAGGAACTGTGGCCTAAATTGTTCAGTGTAACTTGGCTTCATTTTGATAAAATCATTTTAACAGCAGGTCTGTTTTTGCCTTTGTATTGACTTCTAAAGAACACATATTTTAGACATTTGAGCATCTGTACCCTTTTAGATGCTGAAACTGATTTTGTGGAGATACAATTTACTCTGGCAGTACCCCCCTAGACATATGTCCTTCTTTCTTTCATATCTGGACATAAGTCTACTACAGAGTAAGTGTAGGATGTTAAGACCCCTAATTACCAGGATAACAGGCTGAATACATTATCGGCAAAAAAACTTCACATCAGTTTTTGCTGTGAACATATATCTTCACATCAGTTTTTGCTGTGAACATATATCTACATGCCATCCATTCTGTAACAAAATCATGTATATTTCTGTGACAGCAGTGAAGAATCCTAAGAGGGATTTCACACGCATGAGAAGGTTCACTGTATGTTGTCACTCAGCAGTTTCACACAGACTTGGCCAAGTAAAATTAGTCAAACATCTCTACCAGATATCTTTATCTTTATAGCGTCTTTCGTGCAACAGTTAAAGCCACTCCAGAATATTAAAGTCAATCACAAATGATCAATGAATGAAACTGATGAAAAAAACATTTAAAGAGCATACAAAATCTGTCCAATGATTCTAAAAACATACATGCATGAATAGAGTGTTGATGGTCAGTATGTAGCCTAAATACACTGAAGTATAAACAAATCTTGATAACTGGGGAACAGTCCCAGCAGCACAATTTCTTATGTGTGCCTTGCATCAGTAGCAGGACTCTTAGTTAAAGTCTGTGAAATTCACCAATTACCAAAATGAATTTAAAAATTGTTTTTGTAATTCAAGGTTAAAGAGAAATGTTCATTACATCTATGGATTGGTGTTGGCTTGCTTTTCTTACTTTCACCTCAAACACCCTGCTAAATAGCACCAAAATGACTTTATGATAGTGTCTTCCTCCAGACACAACCTCTAAATTCCCTAGCAAGCTTTTTTCTCTACTCTGTCAGTGCATGTTGAAAATTGCAATATCAATCCACTGCCACTTGTAAAAATATGCATATGCCTGTCATATTCCCTAGTAACACTTTTCCTCATATTTTAAATTAAAATGCGCTTGGATGATTCCCAAGTCATACATCATAGAGGCCTACACTCAGTTATGGAGTATCAGTCTCCTGGCTTGTAGCTCGCCAAGACAAGCTTGCTCGCACTGTACCTGAGTTCCACCCAAAAAACAAATTCACATTTAACTTGTTCTTGAACTTTCAAATGCCACATTCAAGACAGACAAACTTTGAAGTCATTTTATGGGGGTCCTGAATGGTTCAGCTGGTAAGACGGTCACCTTGAGCATTGGAGGAGCCCCACAGCCTGGGTTAAAAAATGGCCATGTCATTCTGTGACAACGACTGGGATCCCATGGCAGCAGAACAAGTTTGCTTCATTCTGTCAGGGATAGGAGTAGGTAGGTCAGTCAGGGTCACCTCCCCTTACTGCTCTCAGGCACCCTGTTGTTTGTCAGGCCCTTTTGATTGTCTCTGATGATGTCAATGAAGTAGCATCCATCCTCCAATGAGCACCCACTCCACTGTAGTATGCTGTGTGATTTGTGCAAAAAAAAAAAAAAAACATTGGCTACACATGAGCATACCAGAAGATTTGACTTGCCTCAGCATTCCTGCAGAAGAGCAGAGGTTTTTGAGGTGATGCAAGCCCATCATGCAATTGGCGATTCCAAAACAGGGTAGATATTTAACAATATTGATAATAATTATAAATCATGTCAGATTAACGCGTCCTTTCAGGCAATTATATGAAGGGCTTGACAGTCAATAACCAAATAAGTAACCTTCTTCTTTTCCTCTCAAAACTTGTCCTTTTACAGTTTACCTGGAGCATAGCATCCCTGTATTGCTTCCACTGTCTGGTCTACTAAAATCAGATGTTCATTATTAATTAGTAGTAGCAGTAGTACTGGTATGTAGTTATTCATTCATTTTTAAGTGGCCCCATGATGTCTCCGCTTTCATCCTGGATGTAAAAAGCAAACTGTTTCTTCTGCCTGACATGAACAGGAAAAAAGCCATGAGCATACTGACAGTGGGAATTTGAGTCTGTTAAACTGGTTCAACCCAGGACATAGTGGATCAGTGTGTACATCAGAAAGTGTCTTCACCTGTGCAGGACATGCCCAATACTGAAAAGGTACAGTTGGAATATACACCCCATCACTGTTGGGGCATTTTTGACAGTCTTACTCAGCAGCTGTCTTGAAATATTGCGCATGAATTATTTATAGCCCACACCGTTTGAATAATAAATAAAAATCTCGATGAACGAAATATTCAAGTCAAAAATCTTCATTGATATACATTGTGCAATTCGTTGAGAACAAAATGACATAAGAATGGTCAATGGAAACCAAACCCATCAACCCGTTGAGGGCTGGATTCAAAATCACACGGAAAATCCAGGTGAGAAATTAAAATCACAGGCTAATCCAACTTTTGTAAATTTCATCACGACAACTCATAACGTGGCTCAGTAGTGTGTATGGCCCCCATGTGCCTGTATGCACTCCCAACAATGTCTGGGCATGCTCCTGATGAGACGGCGGATGGTGTCCTGGGGGATCTCCTCCCAGACCTGGACCAGGGCATCAGTGAGCTCCTGGACAGTCTGTGGCACTACTTGGTGGCGTCGGATGTGCCAATACATAATGTCCCAGAGGTTCTCAATTGGATTCAGGTCTGGGGAATGTGAGGGCCAGTCAATGTAATCATTGCCTTCATCATCGTAAGGTCTCACAATGGGTCTGAGGTTTTCATCCTGGTACCTAACAGCAGTCAGGGTACCGTTGGCTAGCACATGGAGGTTTGTGCGACCCTCCAAGGACATGCCTCCCCAGACCATCACTGACCCAACAGCAAACCGGTCATGCTGGATGATGTTGCAGGCAGCATAACGTTCGCCACGGCGTCTCCAGACTCTTTCACATCTGTCACATGTGCTCAGTGTGAACCTGCTCTCATCTGTGAAGAGAATGGGCTGCCAATTCTGGTGTTCTCTGGCAAATGCCAATCGAGCTGCACAGTGCTGGGCTGTGAGCACAGGTCCCACTAGAGGACGTCAGGCCCTCATGCCACCCTCATGGAGTCTGTTTCTGACAGTTTGGTCAGAAACATGCACATGAGTAGCCCGCTGGAGGTCATTTTGTAGGGCTCTGGTAGTGCTCCTCCTGTTCCTCCTCGCGCAAAGGAGCAGATACCGGTCCTGCTGCTGGATTGCTGCCCTTCTACAGCCCTGTCCAGCTCTTCTCGTGTAATGGCCCATCTCCTGGTATCTCCTCCACAGTCTGGAGACTGTGCTGGGAGATAGCAAACCTTCTTGCGACGGCACGTATGGATGTGCCATCCTGGAGTAGCTGGACTACCTGTCCAACCTGAATGGGCTGCAGGAACCGCCTCATGCTACCAGGAGTGACAAGAGCACTAGCAAAATGCAAAACCTGAGAAAAATCAGTCAGGAAGGATCAGGAGAGAGAAATGGTCTGTGGCCACCACCTGCAAAACCATTCCCTTTTTGGGGGTTGTCTTGCTGTTGCCTCTCCTGTTCATTTGTTGTCACTTTTATTTGCACCAAAGCAGGTGAATTTGATTCACAACCACTTACACTTCCTAACTGGACAGGTCGATATCCCAGAGGTTAAATTGACTGGGTGCTATACTGTGATGACTGAGTGTTCCCTTAATTTTTTTGAGCAGTGTAGTTTGCAACCTACAGTGTATATTGTAGGCTACATTTGGGTTTTGTGTGGTATGTTTGTGCGTGTATCTATGTGTTTGTGTCTATCTGTCTGTGTAGTGTATACTTGCATGTTAATCAGTGACTAATATAGTCAACTGACTCATTCTGGGCGTGTAGTTCAGTCATGGGCTGTGTGCCTGATATTAAATATTTGTCACAGCATTCATTTGAGAGAAATTTGTATCTGCAAAAACAGCAGCCAAACTATGTAAATACCCACTGAGTATGAACATATGCCATGCAACCTACAGTCCAACGCCTTCAAAGCTTCACTTACTTTTACACATCTACAAAATATGCCTACAGTTTGTGTTCTGGCACCATAGGACCAGTTCACTAAGCTTGAATTTACAGTAAATATAAATGGAGGAAAAAAGTGTTTTTCAAAAGCATTAAGCTGCCCACATTACTTCAGTCCAACCCCTGAACCAGATGGTGCTGACCAACCTCATAGAAAGGCACCTACAGCCAAATACCTCAAATAGCTGCACCTGGCCTGACTACATATGTAAACAGAGTAAGAGAGGTTTTAGCCAACAAAATGTGGAAATTGTTCTGTAATATCATGCTGTGGTCCTTTTTTGTTACATCTGTGCAATCTTTTACCATGATGTGTGAATTCCTCAAGTGTACGTCATTTTCATTATCTTATCTGAACTGTCCTCTGCAACCTCATTTGCATACATCAAAACAAAAGAGCACTCTCTCACACACGCACGCACGTACACACATATACACACACACAGTGTGAATTCAAGAAAATGTAAGTTTGAAGAAAAGTGGTGGAGTACATTTTTTATTCAAAGTGTACTTGAGTAATAATAAAAGTGTTGTTAAATTTAATTAAGCCAAGCTTGAAGCCAAGTCAAACTATCTTGTGCCATCAGTGTGATTTTTTCTATTCCTTTACAGCCATTTTTCTATTCCTTTACAGCCATTTCTCATCATTTGTTTTTGAGCTAGTTGCAACAAAACACACTCTTATTGTAGAGAAGCCTGCTGAAAAAGAAGGAAAACAGTATTGTTACTAGTCACATGACTAGGGAGGTGAATGACTTGGCTACATTGTGTACCACTTAACATGAAAGCATTGAAGGGTGAAAGCACATCAGTCCACATGGCAAAATTAAAGCTGTAAAAATTAGACTACAAGGAAAGTAATGTAGTTTACCAGAGAATGATGAATTAAAAAGCAGAACAAAACATGGAGTGTATTGTTGTGTAGTATATCACAGGGTTGGAATGACATGGCTGTATTCAGTTTCATATTTCACAACTGATCAAAGATAATGGGGCTACAGTGCTTCATGTGATGGCCAAACAATCGGAAGCTGTGAGGCATACTATTTGCATGATTATTATTAATTTATTTGTCTGGCAAATGTTCTTGTACACCATAACATATGAGGCTAATAAGGACATGATGGTGAATATTTTCACCTTATGCTGTCCAGAAATACAGCTCATTTTCTCTTCACTGCCTCTGCTCTTGCTGCCAGAGAGATTTGGTTCATTCCAATAGGAATTCCGCCCCTTACCTTAGCACGAACATTACATTCACCTTAACAACATTCACCCCTCCAGCACCCACAGCCCCCACCTCCCCCACAAGCCCTGCTGCTTTCATTCCTATTCACACTTCTCATGTACCCACCAAGCACAGGGAGATGAATATCGTTTCTCAGGGGAACTAATTGTGCAAAAGGAATTCCCAGAAACAGCTGTTGAGTGAAAAAGTACCACGTTCTACTGCAATACACAAAAATGTGTCAAATACCTACAGTACATCAACACATGAAAAAAAGTGTCAAATACCTTCTACAGCAACACCTAAAAATTTGTAGCTGGAACAATTCAATTTTCATCTGGTGAACCAGTGTGATTCTGCCATGAGCTCTTTTTTCAAGAAGTGATGCTCAATAAAATGCACAATTATGAAGTGTAATTTTAGAGGACAAAAAGATACAGCCTGATACACCTCTTTCAATAAGGACACACATCAGCGCAGCAGCATGTTTGCCACTCTGCCCAATGGAATACACCCCTATTCTCCCTGTTGACCTTAATGCATTGAGAAGCTGTCAGGGTGGCCGTGACCAGCCCTGTCCTTCAGATCCTCACTTTCATTTCTCTCCTTCAGCAGAGATCACTTTCGATCATGTGTTTAGAAAACAGAGGGGATGAAGGTGGTGTGAACTAAGGAAAATAAAATCAAACAGCTGCACACATAGTTTGCAAAAAGCCCAAAATGCTGCAGTGCTGCAGTTCAGTAGTGACAGTTTGATGGTTGTGGAGAAGACACAGCCACCCACTAAGAGTTAGGGGCATTTGATATTAATTATCTGCAAAGACTCTGAGCCATCAATTTACCTGCTGCTTTGAAGTATATGGAACATGTAGAGGCAGCCAGGGAAAATGTATTCCTTAGGGCTACTGTTTCAGGTACAGAGATTTTTTTTTCTTTTTTCCCCCCCCAATCTGTTCTGTTTTCAAAGAAAATGCAAAGTTAAAAAAGCGAAACAAAAAGCCCTCCAAGGGGAGGGGTTACTTATCTGCAGAGCAGTTGATGCATGTTCCTGCTGATCTCTCATTTTACCTAGAAATCTTTGTCATTATGTCACATAGACAAAGAATTCCATGTACGTATGTATGTACGACATTTTTCTTTTTGTATAAATCTCATCCATCATTACACTCTGTTTTTCTTATGGTTTCAAATGTAAATGACTAAAGGATGTTGAACATCTTTTCAGTTTCTTTGATGTAGGCGTACATACAAGTCATTTGTTATTTTTTCTGTGAAGCTTTGCCATTAAACATGCGACACTGCAAAGTTGCAATGTTATCCTTACTCTTACTCCGTTTATTTCAATACCGCATTATTAAATCAAAGATTTTTTGCTGGTAATTACAATTTTCACTCAAATTGTGAAAAAAGTGCTTAAGTTATACTGTCAAATATCACTTCACATCAAATCCTCTCACTGAAATGAGCCAGATATTTACTTCTTTAGACAGTTAGTGCAATTCCTCTGTGTTAACACAGTGTAGGGCTACATATGCAAACCAAATGCAAGGACCTTACTTTTCAACCTCACTTTAGAAATGCCTACAAGACATAATGGGGTGTATGTGTAACCAGGACGTTCAATATAGAGGCTAACCTACGCCACCCTCAATTAACCCTGGAAGCAGGTAACCTGCACTACGGTTGGAACACCTCAGTGACAGTGCATAGACGACAGACACGGACTAAAATTTGAAAGTTTTATTTAAAACATCAAGGGTACAGACTTTGGAGGGGGAGTAGCCTGGACTGGCCTACAATGCTAAATGTCCTACAGTTTCTGCCACGGTATTGCAATTTAAGTGCAGTTATTTCCACACTAAAAAAAGTGACAGCCACAAAGACGAAGCGAATCACACTGAGAAACATCTACAAAAGAAGCTTTGCGCTATGTTCAGTACTACGCTATTAGCCGTCACCGCATCCCACAACAAGCATATCACCCCAATTTGTCAGCAATACAAAAGGCAGACACCGCCATACCATTCAGCCAGACCAGACCTCCCCAAGCAAAGCTAAATGAGTATAAAAAACGGGTAAAAACGGGTATTCTGCTAATCCCGTCAAGCAGCCCAAACTAGTCACCATATCTCAAACAACTCCACGTTAAAAGAATGCAGCATCCATGTTAAAATGAGATACAAAAGTTATCAAACTACGTGCACGTAGAGTGAACCAGCTCCACAGCACGCAGCGCTGTCTGCACAACGCAGAACAGAGAAGCCACCAATGCGATAGAAAATTACCTAAAAAATTATAAAATCACTAGCCAACAGTGTGAACGCTGCTAATCGGAATAATATTCCGAATCTCAATCCACAAAATTCAATGCTGTAACGCTGAATACAATACCGCATGGACGCACGATATGTAACCGCAACCCGCTTGCCCTGGAGCTAATTCTCCCTCACTCATTTTCCAATCCCTTTTTAAAAGGACGCCGAGTTCAGTTTCCTGGGACATTAGCTAATCTGTAACAGGTGTGGAAATCACGTCATCACTCCGCTCTGAAACAGGAAGAGAAACGTTCAGACGAGACGCAAATCCACATGATACAGCCACACCCGACAGATACATTTTAATACACGCATAATTTTAAATGGTATTTAAAAATGACGCTACCCGCTACTATGCTACTACATATGTATAAAAGTTTAATGTGACCCTAAACTTGATGGAAAAGCAGATACTGTTTAGCGATGCATAAAATTGTATACCACAAAGCTCTCCAGCTGCTTTGGGCTTTGGTGCGAAAGAGGGTAATACCATCCACAAAGTTATGCATGAAAGGATATCGCCATGGTAGTACTGTTCTGTTGAGTGAAGCAGTGAATAAAAATTGATTATCTAGCACACATAAAGATGACTTATGACTTAGTGAAAAATATAACCTGCGCTACTAATTGTAGATTTAAAGTAAAACCTACACTTGACATTTGAAATAACTTGTAATCATTTTCATCTAGTTTTAAGTAGACACTGATCATCCTGTTTTGGTGCACTCTTTAAGATCCTGGTTAGGATTGTGTTTCAGTGAACACCAGTCACTCTAATTAAGTGCATCACCTTAAGGGCATCACCTCTCACATGCTATGCAGGTCCACCATCATCTACATAATCTGGATGGGCTGATCATGCAAACCAATGTTTATATGGATAAATCCACATAAAAGAAAGATAAATGGATCTCTACTATATTTACATTCTCACTATTTCTGAATGATACACTGAAAACCTTTGCCTAATATTCATGGGGAGACTTTGGAAGTATTCGCATGGAGCACTCATTTTTTTTAAAACTTTGTAACTGGATACAGTAGAGTTTTATGCTATGCTGAAATACCTGTAACCAAACATTTAAATTGGTGTATTCTGTTGAATATTTTTACAACCTACATTTAGGTGCAAAAAATCTATTCTTAGTACCTTTGCTAATTTTGCCTTAAGTAATGCAGTAGTTGATGAAAAACAGAATCATGCTAATTGATAACATACCCATAAAAACATTATCAGGTTTTCAAGAAGAGCAAAGGCATACATTCTGTTTTTATTTTCAAGTATATTATCCTTGCCATCAACCCCTTCTTAAAGTATATTTTCTTGTACCAATTTTACCAACCAATCACCTCACCCTAGATACTTCATCCATGTCAACATCCTCACTTGTTACTGGCTTCATTTCACAGTAACATCTTACTGCTGTTTCAATTACCTCTGACCTATATTTGTACGAATTTGTACGATCAATCTGACAAACAGCGAACATGTTGGCCTGCTGTGTCTTCCACAATATGGCTTTGAAATATAGCATTCGTTTGCAACCAATTGAACAGCAATGAGCGGTGTCTGAATCGCCCCATAGAACAGGGCTGTTTCACACTAGCATACAAATTACTAGGTGTCTTTGAGTGAAGGTATGAATAAGATGTAACTGTGTACCTTTTTCAGATGTCAGATATTAATTTCTTTGTCAGAGAAGACAACACACTTTTTATGATAAATTGATTTAGATATTGGATTTCAAAGTTGTGCTTATTTCATCCAGTGATTTACCAATGTCCTGGACACTCTACAAAATATAGATTTCCTTGCATCCACCTTCATCATAACTACATCTCTGAATCAAAGTAAATATTTTGATTTTTTCCCTTTTGGCAGCATTTTGTCCATACATGTCATTCCAAGATCAGAATTTCTTCCTATGGAATTGTTGGGCATTTACTTATGCTTATGACAGGTGACATGCACAGGCATCTAATTTAAGAACAGCTGATATTTATCATCATATGAACAAGGGTAGGAAAGACATTGGATGTTTCTGCACATTTCATGAACCTGATGTTTGCTTGTGCACTGAAGAAATTGGAGCTAAAGAATTTTAACTACCCCACACAAAGTAACCCCTGTCATAATGATGTTCAGATTAATGGTGTGCTCTTATTGATATTTCACTTACTACAGTGTTTTGAATTATTTTTGAATAATGTTTTTGTCAGTCTGTATATCCATTCCTGTATGGTAGTTGATTTGGTGCTTCATGGGAGAACACAAATTGTAGCAACTTATGACATGTGGCAAGATGGAAACCCAAAATATTACTGGGTTCCAAATAACAGTAGTATGTTTTGACTTCTTGGAATATTTTGACATTTGGCAAAACTAGGGAACATTAAAAGGATGCCTCTTGTCAAGGGAAGTGTAATGTTCACTTCATTATGCCTAATGAGGTTTCCATAGAACTGTTATAAAATGTAAGGGTTTGTGAAGCTGTGTTCTGTAGGCAACATCAATATGACATCTCGGGTTCACTTGCTGAGTGATACCCTTCTGTTAGTGCTCAGTTTATTAACCCTATGATGAAAAATCAGTTTTATTTTACATGTGTATTTTACATGTTTATATATTTTATCAGTGTATTTTCATGTATGTTCCAATGGCATAACATAATTCTAATACACAGGCAGGATTATTAATGCTAGAAAACATGAACAGAAGTCAATGAAAAGTCATTGAAGGATGGGATATTTGTTAATCATGTTGTGTTTACCATGCACATGGTACACAATATGTCAAAAAGCTTTTTTGTGTAAGTAATTCAGCAATCAGGCATCTGTTCAGTGTTGAGATGGAGGAGCACAGATGTCAATTTACTAGACACAGTAAGGGCAAATTTAGGCTTATTTATAGGATAAAAATTACATGCAAGATAAAGACAATTATAAGCTGAATCAGACAAATGGTGCTGCTATTACAGATGTGTATATACGCAAAAGAAATCTGTTTGTGTTTAAGAATTTGCTGTGCTTTTGATGATTACTTAAATTTCTTGAGGTAATCGGTAATATTGACACCATATTGAACTGTACAGCCTTAAAAAAGGGGGGGAAGGAAACAATGGGAATGTTTGTTTCATATGTAAACATGGGAATGTGATTTGGATTTCATTACTTTGTAAAAATACACTGTTACCATGTCCAGAGACTGATAAGCTGCAGTGCATATTCAACATATATCATCCTTAGGATATGGGGCATTTATTTTACTTCAGGAGATAATCACTACAACATCAGAGCTATGAAACATAATTAAAGGATACAGACTGTATACTTGGAACTAATGCAGAAAGAAGAGGGGCAGTGGTCCATGTAACACTTGTCAGTTCAATTTCAAAAGCAAGCCGTGAATTGGGTAAATGTAAAATTTGCTTTTTTTGTAATTATCCAATTTTCCATACACAAAAAACTATAGTGACAGACTAGAATTTTCCCGGCAATGACCAAAATGGCATAAGATGTTGTGTTTAATAAAGGGACATGTTAAAAAAATGCTGTTCTACATTTTCAGTGGCTTGCTGGAAGGTATTGCTGGTCCACCACTGCTGCAATTACAAAGGACAGCAATAAAATTAAACGTACACACACAGTTCAATATCATGAATTAACTGTGTGGGGCTTTCTAAGGTTATGTGTGGGATGTATCACTTTAGAACCATCATAGTCACTTGTCAAGAAATCATCACATCAGAGGTAAATTACTAATTCCTGGTGAAAGTGATGGCTTGTGTGTTATTATGTGTCCATCCACTAATGATATTCAAATGTGCCAGCTTTCACCTCCAGCACTGTGTCATCAATGTTGGTTACTACTATAACTAAGCAAAGATCATTGCTCCCACAGATTACACCACTATCATTAAAAAAATTTCAGTACTTCATTATCAGTATAAAATGCAGGTACAGTTATTATTAACCAAATACATCATAATTACTTCCATTCTTTTACTAATGCATTAAATACCTTAAAGCTAATACCAAAAAATATATTTTGATGTCAACATGGCATGAATAATGATACTAGAACACAACTGCATAAAAAAATTATAAATTATCCATTTACACTATAGCTACATTCACACAATGACATAAATCTAAATTCAGTCATATGTGACATAAGTATATACATTTTGGAATGTTGAATAATTTGCATTAAGTTTCAGAATGATTTGTGCTCAAAGCATTTTTCCATTCTTTCAGCTCTGTATTTTGAAGACATCAAAAACCTCAAAATTCTGTCTGTTTCTGGGTTTCTGTGACAAGAGGGATGACAGACGGAGAAACAGGTGAGCATTAAAGGGGAGGGAAAGCCTGAAGGAGAATCCTCTTTATAGGACAGACTCTTGGCTTACTATTTTTACTCAAGGGACACAAAGATGGTCACCTAATAGTACTGGACACTGACAGTGGGCAAAATGAAACCTGGCTTATCAAAACTGTAGAGACTTGATGTTTCACTTTTGCATTGACGTTTTGTGTAAATATACACAAGTTTAGGTGGTTTGAATTTTAATACAATAAAGGGCGCTGCTGATGATGAAGGTATAGGGAAACAGATCAGCCAGAGGAAGGGGTCACACCTTGCTGTGGGCCCGAGGCTGGTGACCCCCCTTTTTGGACATCATACATGGGAATAAATACAAAGAAGAGATGGGGTGGAGGAGGGATGCTGTGAACAGCTGACATGACAACAAAGTGGAGAGTGGGCTTTTTTTACTTGAGGATGGGATGGATTTGTTGATTGCACAAAGATGGTCTAAAAATGCTCCTCTGAAATCTTCCTTTGGAAATTCAGTTAAAGAAGTTTAAGCATTATTCTCAGAACATTATTCTCAAGGCCACTATTATGTATTACTGGTCAGGGGAAATTCTCAGGGTATTATCTACGGTTGTTTTCAATAAGGGCTAAAAATGAACACAAAATAGCAAATAACATTGTTATTTGATATGATAAATGGTTATTGAATTCACATAGCCATAGTTGTTCAATATTTCTGTCTCGTAAACTGGATTGCTGGGAATTGAATTTTCCCGTTGATGTCATATTAGAAGCAGGGGATGCATCCCTGAATAAAGGTGAGAAATCAAATGTTTCACAAATAATCCTGACATATATAGGAATAAATCAGATATTCATGAAATTTATTACATTTATTACAGTAACATTTATTCATTTGGCAGACACTTTTATCCAAAGCGACTTACAAGTGAGGCAGAATACAACACAAGCAAAAAACCATAAGGAGTCAACAATATTAGAAGCACTGCATGACCGGGTTTCAATGGTTGGCCAGACAAGGTACAAGCTAGCTGGTAGAGATAACGAGTGTGTTAAACCATTAGATTACATTTTTATATATAATTATTAGGAAACAGTATTGAGACATATGAAATTCCTTTAGGTGGTAGCGTTTCAGGTGATCAGGTGAGAGTGGAAGAGCTGTGTCTTCAGATGTTTCTTGCAGACAAAATTCTGGATAGTGAATTTGTGCCGCGATGGAATGGGATCGCCAGATGCCGTTCGGTAGTAGAGCATAGCAGTCGGGAGGTAACGCAGGCTTGCAGTAGTGAATGCTAGCATCGAGGCCTTGAACATGTTGCGGACAGCTACAGGGAGCCAGTGGAGCGAGACCAAGAGAAGTGTAATGTGAGCCCTCTTTGGCTGGTTGAGAACCAGACATGCAGCTGCATTCTGTATCAACTGCAGAGGCTTAATAGTGCATGCAGGTAGGCCAGGCTGATGTTTTACAGCGCAAATCATCCATCACTCCCCCCAGGCTTCTTGCAGACCTAGATGGAGTTAGTGTCGTTGAGCAGAGCTGTATGGTGATGTCGTGCTGGATCGATGGGCTGGCTGGGATGACTAGGAGCTCTGTCGTGGATATGTTGAGTTGAAGGTGGCGCTCCTTCATCCACGCTGAGAAACATGCAGAGATCCGTGCTGATACCATGGGGTCATCAGGTTGGAACGAGAGGTAGAGCTGGGTGTCATCGGCATAGCAGTGGTAGGAACAGCCATGCGCCTGAATGATCGGGTCTAGTGTGGTTGTGTATAGTCAGAAGAGGAGGTGGCCAAGCACCGATCCCTGAGGTACCCCAGTGGTTAGTCAATGGAACTTAGACTCCCCACCCCTCCAAGATACCTTGAAGGATCCACCAGAATTTAATATTGGATAAATATTAGTACATACACTTACTTGATTTGTGATTTCTGACGAGAGCCATAGAATTCTAGTTAGATTAGGACAAGTAACATTGCTCTCCTGTCTTGACTACAGAGGGTTCTGAAAAGGCATGGATTCATACAAATCACAAAAAGGATGGTTTCTCTTTGTTTACATTCAAAAAATGTTAGAAGAAACACATGGCTATAGTGTATTGCCAATATGTGCATATTTATTATGATTCGACAAATGCAGGTTTCTCTCCATGGAACAGCAGTCATAAGGCCAATGCTTTATGTTACACTTGTTTGAGAGGTGATTTTATCTAGAGCATCTTAGGCAGCTGACATGTTTTTGTTTATGTTAAGTTTACATTAAGTTACATGTCCAGATCTTTACTAGGGAAGTTTGGGTTAAGTACCTTGCCCAAGAGTACTACAACAATGGGTGAGATGGGAACTGAACCAGCAGCTTTTAGGTTACAAGTCCTGTTCCTTGCTGTTATGCCACAATGCTTTACAACTTTACCCTGACTTATGTTAGCTGAGTGCAGGTAAAATTGTTTTGTTCAGAAAAAAACTGTAAGCATTATTTGACAGAAACCTGTAGAATCAATGAAAAATGTTTACCTATTTTAAATATTAGGGTTCCTCTCTACTAACACTTTTAATGTATTCACTGCCTTGTGAGAAATATATACCCCCTTTACATTTCCCTAGAGTTGACACATTACTGATAATCATTTTTCTATTGTGGCAGCTTATACATGTCCAATGTATCCTTAAGTATTTTGTGTAATTTCATCCTGTATTTATTTATTTATTTTTATTTTTTACCATCATCATTTTGAGATGTGGAAATTCCTGGATGGTGTGATTAAAAAGGAATGAACCACTCATGCACCCATTAAACAAAGTTAATGATGTTGTGGAGATTTGTGATAAAACGTGTACATCAAAGAACACCCTAAACGAAAAGAACTGGTCAGTTGAAGTATTTGCGTTGGGTAACAAGAATGAGCCAGATTTAACAGAGATGGATCCAAGTGTTGTATAGAAGCTTTTTTTTATCTGAGAGCTGCACAGTGTCAGTTTCATGCTGAAGGACACCTTTGTTGCTTTCTTCATGTTCAAAAACATCACGCTCAATTACATGAAGCCAGCACATTTCAGAAAGTGCCTGCTCAACAATAAACTGGCTACATACAGAAGGGGAGACAGTACTATGATTGAACCCCTGCCTTCATCTTTTTTTTTTTAGTGCCATAATGAGATTCCTGGAAATCACATGCCTGGCCCACCCAAAAAGTGCGTGGACATAACAAGCCACATCAGCATTACAAAATCGATGACACTGAAAATAAGGCAGAACTGTTTCAAGCACTTTTACCGGCAAAGCCCTTATACCGAAACTCTAGATGAGAGCGAACAGATGGAGCCTGTCTGCTCGTAAAGCTCACCCTACAGTATAATGTAACTAATTTGAAAAAAAAGAGAAGGTCATCCTGTAAGCCTACTTATTCAGTGTAACACAGGATCAGCCTCCAAGTCTCAGAGAAACTCAGCCGTCACTTTCAATCGCAAACTAATTGCTCCGCAGCACCAGTTTTAAGGGCCTTCAGTTTGTTACCAACATTGCCGTTAGCTGATTGCAGAACCTTCATTAATGTAAAACCTAGAAAAGTATAGATGCAGTACAATATTTAATTTTAGGAAATTGTTGGGGTGTCTAAGCTTCTGCAATGTGCCAGGCTTAAAAGAATCTTAATGAGTCTTAAGCCAAACACCGAAGCAAAAAATTTATAATTCCGTCTTCCTGAACTGCTTTAATCACAAGTTGTGTTAGAGGGCACTTGCAGAGGTAAATATGTTGTAATTTTAATTTACTGTTTGGGGGCAGAGGTAGTCAATCTACCTTTGTTTGCCAGTAACACATTATTTTCTGCATGTGTCTCAATTAAATAAATAAATATGAAGCTCATTTATTTTTAGGATTAGTGAGTTTAATAAAGGAAAAAGAAGGTATTTAGACATGCATTCCCTTGCCACAGTATTCAATTTGTTGTTTATTTAGAACAATTTAAGTTTTTTAATTTGCATTCTTTCCAGCATTTTCCATATTTACCAAATTCATGACTAGATTGACAACTTGTATTATGGTGCAGCCATAAGTAGGATTAGTGACTGTTTTTATATGTCTGTGTTGCTCTTGTGCATAAATCACTTGAAATAGGGTTTTCTGAACAGATTGCTAATGAGCAGTGATGAGCTGAGTGATAGGGGCACATGAATTCTTCAGCCTTTTGTCTGATACTTGTGTTGCAGTCACAGTCAGAATTGATTCTGAATGAGTGATTATTCATTGAGCAAAGGCAGTGGCTCATTACAGTCATGTGTGGTGCAGTAAAATACACTAAACATGGATGTCATATATATATATATATATATATATATATATATATATATATATATATATATATATATATATATATATATATATATATATATATATATATATATATATATATATATATGTGTGTGTGTATATATATATATGTGTGTGTATATATATATATATATATATATATATATATATATATATATATATATATATATATATATATACATATATGAGCACATTTTCTCAGCTGAATTACAGTTTACTCTTCAATACTGTGCTTACTAAAAATAAGTGGTGTAGCATCATTATGGGACCAATGCTGTGATAACAGTTGTTGTAGTAACATGCCCATAATGTCTTTACAGTGCCAGTATTAAATTAACATTGCATGCAGAAAAAAGAGTATAACGATTTGAAAGGTAAATACAATACAGTTGCAGTATATTAAGATGGCTTGGCAGCCAAGTAACTAACTAGCTTAGTAGAATTTTATTATTTTTTATTTTCTTCTCATATTCTGATATTTATTTGTTTACATGACATCATCAACCAACTGAGTATTTCACAAAGCAGGACTAATGAGTTAGTTGTCTAAATCTTGCACACTTCTGCAAACTTCAGCAGAATGAGTGCATTCAATGGCGACATCTCATGTCATGAGCGTTTTCAGTATTTCACCTGAAACTGTTGGCAGCCTTTTGCAAATTCCTATTTATATTTGCTATTTTTACATATCTTATGTTCAATGGATTATGTTTAATTTGGATTGGATTGACCTACATAGTGGTTAGAAGGTTCAAGTATTATTCATATTGATTAGTATCAATGGACTTTTTTAGCAGCACACTGACAACAAGCAGACTGTTTGCCATATCTAGGGATGTTTTGCATTAGGGTATTGAGCTTAGACCACTTTAAGGAACTGTGTATTGAATAAATCCTCACTCCATAGCAGGCTAACAATAACAACTTGACTGTGTTTATAAAATTACCTGAATAAACCTGAATAAACAAATCTGATAATCTCCATTCAGAAACACTATAGATAGCACCTTGAAAAAGATCAAATGAGTGAGCTGATTAGGAAGGCAGGTATGCCACATTACCACATCCACACCCACACACACACACACACACACACACACACACACACACACACACACACACACACACACACGGTACTTTTTCAACATTTACAATTAAAATTTCTTACTTCCAAGTTATCTGGCCAATGCTGGTTTCATCCCTTCTAGTTTAATACTCCTCTTTTATTGCTAAAGATTATGCAAATTCCCCATATTTTATAATTGAGTGTATACTTTGATGTATCATGTTCAATCAACAAATATCAATCAAATTTAATTTAACACAGGGTTCATCGCAATAAAATTGTCACAGAGTACTTTCCCAATGAAGCCACAGAAATGATTGCAAGAGTTAATTGAATTAATAATTAAACAATTGCCCTGCATAGGTCTTGTGATAAGTGTATGCAGGCAGAAGTCCCTTGAGGAGAGAGTACAGACAGCAACCAAGAGTAACAATGTGAGAAAGTTATGGTGTGTTGCATGTCTCAGTCCAGATAATCACACTGTAGATGGCTCATTTGGAATACAGAATTTAAGTGAGGTGTAGGTGACTATTGACTATTGAAAAAGGAAAGCATTATGTAATTATTATGCAAGCTACTACTGTACTGGTAAACGGTATCTCAAAAACACTTATGAAACAAATGCCAGTCTTCCTATGGCATGCTATTGAGAAAATAATATCTTAGTACTGATGATCCTGCACGTGATCCATGACCCTGAACATGACTTATGTTGTAATGTTGCCAATTTTTTGTTGTTGTTAGCTACACTGGCCAACAGACCATTTCTAATCAATTTGCCAATCAGTTTGTACACAACTGATCTTAAACAATAACTATAAGTCATTGAGGTTAATTATTTTAGATAATTACATGTGCAGCAGAAACTCACAATGTAAATATCATTTTAGAAAGCCAACTAACTTGAGGACCTTGATGGATGTGATCACATGCTATCTTACTGTCTTTGATCCAAGCAACATAGGTAGAATGCAGCTCGCTAAGATAACACTATAAGCTTACTTGCTGAGCAGTGCAAAATTGCAGATGACATGTAAAGTTAGCTCTTGTCTTTTGGCACAATGCTAGCAAACTAATGTTATTACCTTTTATAGTTGCCTGGCTAACAAATACCAAAAGTAGCTAGCTAGTTATCTGAAAATTAGTACTACCACACACAGCCACCCATTCAGTGAAGCTAAATTTATCAGAGCCTCACCACAGTTAGCTCAACATTATTGCACCAGCCATTACATTACATTGCATTATTGGCATTTAGCAGATGCTCTTAGTGACTTACAAAGGTTACAATTTTTTTACGTTACCCATTTATTTACTGAGGCAATTCTGGGGTAAGCACTTTGCCCAAGGGTACAACAGCAGTGCCCCAGCAGAGAAACTAGCAACTTTCCGGTTACAAGTCCAGCTCCTTACCACTATAAGGAGCCTCCTAGCCACAGTCACAGCCACAGTGCAATGTAAATGTTGCCTGCTATCATGCATGAAATCAAAATCAGAGAACTGAGTAAAAAATTTGACAGTATATCAGTAGTCACTGACAGATGAACAGATGTGAAAGGTCATTATGCTTTGCATACCTCTTTGTGCAAGGATTACTAATAACTGTTGATCTCAGAGTTATTATTTCTGATGCAGTGTATCTAAAATACCTGAATTACTCCTCAATGGCAGACAGCATCACGGTATTTCAATGCATTCGAAGCTGAGTATAAAAATGTAAGTGTATATGCGCTGCACAATGAGAACGACATGTTCAAAGCTTACGATGACATCCCTCTAGCCTTGTTGCCAGAATGATGTCAGAAACCATGTATCACATGGCCCTTTAATTTGTTATTTCACATGTTCCTGCTGCGAATGTTTATTTATTGGTTTCTACTACTTTTTGTGTGCTAGCTCAGGCTGATATCTGACTGTACTAATTGTCCCAACCCTTCAAATAAAGGAAAACAATTCTGTATATACAATCATAGTGGATTTTTTACATTTTGGCTGCCTTGTCAGCATTGCTAAAGAATACATCAATGGATGAAAAAAAAATTCTGTCAATCTTCATGCCTGTACATCTAATTTGTGGTAGTTAAATAATGTAGGTCATTGAGGTGCCATAATAGTTCAAATGTTTAACAACATTAACTTGACACTGAGGCCATACTGCCCTCTTGGTGTTGGAGTATTGAAATACCTGGAATGAAATAAGTGGAACCAAACTTCATCAGGCCCTTGCTAGTGACAGCTTCTTCAGCTTGTTTATACCAGTAGTCTACAGATTAAAAAAAATGTGTTGCAAATGATAAAGGGTTTGCTCTTCCATAGTCAAATAACCTGTTCACTACCACAGCTCTTAATATTAAAACAATATCTTCATTACAATATGAACAACCTAGTTAATGTAGCTGCAAAATATTGTAGCAATTACACCCGTTATTGTAATGGCACTAGTGAGAGCTTACAGCAGGACATTTCCAGCTTACTAGGATGCCTGGCCATTTATCAATGTGTTAATGTTGCTGCGTTGTGGAGCAGACCAGAATTCAGTTCCCAGCTCTGGTGGTTAAGCTTGTCAGCTTGCCTGGAAATTCCCAGTTCACCACATTATTTTGCTGGGCTATTGACCTGTACAGACATTATCAGCTTGTGAGTTTTACATAAATATGTGCCCTAGCAGGGAATGGAGATGTGAGATGAAAAAACAAACAAGAAGGTAGCAGAATGAATGGTTTTTGTGGCTGTCTTTGGTGAGTTAATTAGTAACAAAAAACTGCAAATAGGTTTGTAGTTTGGTAATTAATACAAATGAAAATTCATCTTTACTAAAACCTTGAGCTTTGTTTTGTTGTAGAGTGATTTGCACAACTGTTAAGCATAATTCCACAGTATATTTGTCATAAAAGTGGCTTTTTGTATTCATATACCCCAGAACATATCATATAACTCTGATGTCTTTACATTAAGACACTGAACTGGTGCAAATCTTTCACTGAATCATGAAGGGAAATCCCATTTCCTTGTGTATGTATTGTATTGTATGTATTGTTTACAACATCAGAAATGTTGTCCCCACTCCTTTACTAGTCTTTGTGGTAAGGTTTATTTTGCTTTATTTTCCTTCCTTTTCCATAAAATAGGCTGTTAGTCTGGGTTTACATCAATATTTCTGATTTATTTTATTGCCTTAAAACATTTTTTCTCAGTTCATAAGTTGATGTGTGATGATGACAATGTAAACCCACCCAGTGGAATTGGATAAATAAAACATTAATAATCACCTGTGAAGAAGTGTTGGATGAGACAAAACCTCAAAGAAGGAGTAGATCACCATGGAAACAACCTATAAAATTTAAGAGAGGATAGAGTAGAAGATGGCACTGAACAGCAGGAACAGCATGGATAAAGCTATAAAAAGTATGCAAAGGCAAATAGGGGTAAGGAGGTAAGTGTGTTATGTAGGAAGCAACAAGTACAAATAATACAGAAAAAAATCAAATAAACTAGCTATACAATCAGACATGCAGAGGAGTTTAGGCCAATGATTACATAATGCAACACAATAACAGACTGATAAATGCACAAGCCAAACCCACATATCAGCTTTGGGAAGGCCATGGGTTAGAGGTGCAATATGCGTAATAAATAACAGATAAACATCAGGTCCAGAAGCAATTCTTACAGAGGCAATTGAAATAGGAAAATACACTGCGGAGTCGCTGCTTTCTCTATGTGATAAGATTTTGTAAAAAATGCTTATGTTTCAATGGAAACAGAAAGTTCTCTACTATGCTCTCTGTGGACATGTGTCTGTGTTAGGGAGCTAGGGAGGGAGGGTGAGTAATGCAAAGATAATTAAGAATAATTTTATAATGCACAGTACTTATTGCTCAGTTTGTGACATCTTTACTATGACACCTGGTAAGAGGGTATATCACAACATGGTGCCTATTTGCAAGGTGCTTAAGTTACAAATATAATTTCGGTATATAGTTGGATTGTGCTGATGGATGATGGCATAATACATTGGCAATGAGGTACCCCATTGCCGATGTTACATTCACATTGACAGTGTTAAGAAAAAATATATATTTTTAACAAGTTACTGACTCCCCCATTTGTTTACAATATTGGCTTATCACCTACATTGTATAATAATTTTCATTACATGGGACTCTGAGCTCACTATGTGTACAGTTAAGATCAGGTATTTATATCCCTGCACCTAGCAACAGGCCATTACTCTGGTGTTGAAGTAGCTGAACTAAATTCATTTTGTTTTATATTGTCCTTTCCATGACTTACATTCAGCTGTTTCTGAAAATACTTCCCACACACACAAACATCTCATTGTTGAGTGATGCAGCCAATGGGTAACATCATTAAGATTTTTAGGTGCCCCTTTTCACAGTAGTGTTTCATTGACGGGTGTCATGTGTAAAGTGTGCAGCAAATGCACAGCCTTTGTACAACAGTGGTAGCTGCAAATGAATGGGGAATTGTCAATTTTATTAGTAGCTTACAGTTTGCAAATAATTTGGCTACATATGCAAATCATTTTTGAGCAGGTTGTTGAATGGAAGTCACACTTTATGTCACTGAAATGAAGGCCACCAGAGAAGCTTGTGCATCAAATCAAAATGTCCTATGTGCATCAAATCTCCTATGGTGGTATGGTCAGTAAAGGGTTCTATTAAAGACATCCTACACAAATTTGAGATAAAGATGTGAGACATGGCTGCTTACTTTAATGTCCTCTCTTTCCTCAGATTGACTGGATCATGAGGAAACTGACAGATGGAAAAAGAAATGGTATCCAGTGAAAGCTGATCACAGAGCTCAATGAATTAAACTTCAAAAGTGACCTTGCTATTCTTTTTCTTATCCATGACCCACATTCCACCATATCTCATGAAGATCGTCTTGCACTAGACATATAGTCACATACTGCATAAGAGAGAGAACAAACTTAAGGACAACTACAGAGTACTCTCCCAAATTCTCAAGCAATGCAGCAAGGGCCAGTTGGTCACCCCCATGGACCCTGAGCCAGGAGGTTCCCCCCAATTTATATAACTATTTCGCTATCACAAAGTAAGCAATCTTATTTCATAAATACATAAAGATTCACGTATTACAATGGTTAACAGGTATGTTAGGCTAGGCTACTTTGATACATGATATGATACTCTAGGTGCAATGGGTTACTTCACACAACATGTACTCACCACTAGTGCTGAAGACTCAAACTTGATCTCATGTTCTTTAAACAGTGTAAAAAGTGTTTAAAGTAAAAGTGTTTAAAGCTGGGATAGATTTTTGAAAGAAATGACAGAATTCTGTGAAGATTGTGATATTATAGTATCAGAGTAAGATTCATATTGCTTGCGGAAAAAAATAAAACAAGCAGTGAAGCTGTTAGCAAGTCTTGCAAATTTCATTATATCCAAAGCTTCATTTAACCCACAACCTTTAGCCAAAGTGAACATGTAGGCAGCATATACTCTCATACAACTGTAGACTGCAGCCAACCCTCAAGAGAACAAGTGGCATTGGCACTCCCATATTCCTGTTCTGCAACCCATGAGTACAGAGTTAGAGAAATGATTCTCAAAAAAATCTTCGGTGTCAGCTGCTGAAGTGTGTTACTTAGTGTTAGAATGTGATGAAAAGTGCATCCACTATTCCAGAAGTGTTTTATCCCTCTGGAAATAAATCTTTAACTTACCACTAATTTTTTTTTCAGTTCGATTTATGAACCAGTCACTCTCAACCATTGCAGAAATCATGAATATTTTCACACATAGAAGGCAATCTAACAGCAAAGCTGATTGCAGAGGGCATTTGAATTGACTGATTCTGAACACAAATTTTTTTAATATTTTGTGTTTAAAAAATATAATGCTTGAAGAGCAGACAAATTTCACTGCTGGAGAAAACTGAACACATAATCAGAGTATCAACGCACAGATGAATCTTTAGCTATTGTGTCAAATTAGGATATTAGGATTAGAACTGATGTTGTCCTAGACACTGGCCATTCACTTCTACTTTGTATGTGTCCAATTGTTAGACAAGACAACATAAGAACAAACATTTTGATCTAAAGATTTACTTAGATATTGGAGTTCTTTCAAAGTTGATCATGCTTTGACTAGTGATTTACCAATGTCCCAGACACTCCATCGTTCACACTGTGAAATATATATTTTGCTTGCATCCCACTCTGTCAGAAGTTTTTACATCTCTGAATCTGAGAAAATATCTTCCTTTTTCCCTTTCGGCAGCATCAGCTATACTTGTGACTTGGAGGGCAGAATGCTGTCTGATAATATGTGATTTTCAGGAGTTTATTTATGCCAATTTCCAGTAATATGTACAAGCAACTTTTAAGAACATAATTTAAGAACAGCTGGGATTCATCATCTAGGATAAGAACAAAATTTGGTGTTGTTGCACATGAATCCATTTTGTCTTTTTTCTACACTTTTGCCAAGAATAAAATTGACTAGTTTCTACAGACATTTTGATGAATAAGGCTGAATGAATAATTAATTACATCATGTTGACACTGTCAACAGAAACATGATGAAAATGACTTTAGCCTTAAATTACATATATACGCTATAATACAACAAAACAAATTATTTCCCAGATTTAAAGTTAAAATTTCTAAGGTTGGCATATGAAAATATACTGAGAAAAATTACAATTTTTCAGAGAATTTCAATGACCTTCTTTTGATGTTTGTTGTTGTTTAACAGTTGAGGGGTGATCCAAATCACAATGACACATATGACACCCTGTAAAAAAAAATCTTAATTTAAGTGGTCTTTAAAAATAAAAATTCAGACTAAAATGCTACACTACATGTATGAAATTATAGAGTGCCCAATTCTGTCACAACATTCTATCATAACAATAGTAGCTATGGTACTTTGGTACCAATGGTGGACCCAATTTTTGAATGCAATCACAGCAGTTTTATCAGACTCTAAATGGGTGTCTACATCATGTCTATCATCATGATATACCATATTAACAGGGTTAAAGTAAAACACAATAAGCAAATGTTTCCTATGACCATTGCAGTTGACTCTATGACAGTGTCTACTGTGCTTGAACCAATTCAGAAATGAAAGTCTAAAGTCAATAAAGAAATCTAATAATGTCAGTTTCTCATTTTCTCTGTCTTTTCTTCGCCGTGGAGTGAAAGAATAGCCGAGCCATGGTTAATGATGTGGCCAAGGCAACCATTACCAGTGTTATTTTATTTCATTCGCAGATTGCTGTCTCTTGCTGCTTTTTCCATCCTTTCTTCACTGTGGAAAATTGATTACAGACAGAAACCCATCCTTATTTATTCTTTGGGTTTTGGCTATGTGTTAAGTGTAAATGACAGATGCATCACATCAGTAAGTATGCGCATAGGGCTTCACCCAGGGGTAGCATTTATGAGCAACATATGTAACAGAATAATTTCAAAAATGCATACAGTCAATCCTGGGAATGCATCCATACTTGCAGAAATGTATGCAAAATTAGTAAGGCGTTGTATACTTTTATAATTGCTACATCCACTGTATCAATGTAACATTAGTCATTTATAAAATGATTAGTGTATGCATTCATTGTTCATGTCTCGCGACTCAAGGTTAGTCAAAATCAATTCGCGATTCACAATGGGTGTGTACTTCTACAGCTTTCTATGCGAAAAGTTGACATTAGTATTAATACACATAAAGCACAAAAAATTTTAGATTATCATAATATTTATAACATTTTGTTCCCGCTGTTTGGTCCATGAGAAAATATATGTGAAATCATCTGTTTCATGCACCAACAGTGTTACAATATCAAACCAGGTACAGTATAACTTCTGTATAATCTAAATTCTTAATAATCGATTAAAGAAGTATTCTTTAAGGGATTCCATGGAAACATTCAAGATATATCCATTTTCACTTCTGCTTATTGTCAGTTAATGCCTCAGTGATTTCTGAAGGAACAGTAGTTGAATCATGACTGTCTTCTATTCTGCAAAAGAGGCCACCTTCTACCTTCAATGCCCTCTACACTTACCCTATTAAAACAGGTGCCCATTCTACCACTGTCATGTGAGTGTAGGGGTTCTTATAGCATCTTGGGCTGACTTTCTTTGTGAGCTAGAACCAAATAAATGCACAAAGGTTGTTAACACGGAGTTCTGACAGCATACGCAGTATGAAAGTGGTCATGAAGAGCACCCTACTCCTTGGTCCATGAGACATTTCTAGCACAATTACTGATGAGGCCCCGATTAAGGTTCTTTAAGTCTCTTTTGAAAAACATCCAACCCAGTCTCCAGGCAAATATGTAGGAATAGCACAATTGCCTAGAACAAAATATTCATTATATGGTAAGCAAAAGTATGGCGTGTTGCCACACCCTCTGTTTTTGTACACACCACTGTGGATCATGTGTCATCTGCATCATGTCCAGTCTACCCGCAAACCAATAAGTGAACAATTATGGTAGTTTTAGCTACCATAGCCTCCTATCTCAGTAGAAAATGAATGCTATTACATAACTGCCATTATGAATCATACAAATTAATATATAGACACAAAGTCATATCAGCTCATATTGCCTTATGTTTCTCCTCATCTCTCCAAAATTAAGTGGCAAATGTCCTCTTGCAATCCAAGGAAACAATAATACAAAAGGTGGCATTTACAAAAAAGTAAAAGGTGGCATTTACAAAAAAGTGCGGTATACCAGCGGGCAAGAAAAAGTACTCAAGGCATGGCAGAAACCCTTTTTGTACCACTATAATGAATCTTTGGTCTTAGGTTATTCATATTATAAGTATATATTTACCTTGACACCACATTGTTAAAGGTACATGCATTGTTAAAGGTACATTTTAAAAAATAGACATTGAAATACTGGCAAAGATAACCTTTGCAAATTAAATAATGAGGATTACTGTAGGACCTTTAGCCAAGAGTGAGTCTAGGGTTTATTGGGCTGACAATACTCTCAAAAGGATGCTGATTATGCAGAACCTTGTAGCAGTGTCTGGCCCTTATCTTACCAATCAAATGTTTGAAAAAAATGTAAGAACTGGGAAGAGAAAATCTGTCTCCCTAATTATGGAAGGTCATGGAGATGTCACCACAGGCAAGAAAAGGGGGAAGCATGTCTGCACACTTTGAGGAGGGTAAATTGTGTCATCTAAAAAGCAGATGGCAAGGCATGTATGTAAAAAAAAACTAAAGGAAAAATCCATGGGCTTCAAGCTGCTGCTAGACGTTAAGTATATATAGTATACCCAATCCAAACGTGAATGGTTAGTAATACTTAGGGATATTGTGGATGAGGTACTGTGTGAGATTTTCTGTCCTCCAAAACATGTTAATAAAATGTGGCGGAATACAGATGGAAGTACCTGGGGCACCACTACACTCCTGAAAATTCTGTGTAATGACATGTGTTTATGGGGGTTGGGGGGTGGTTCCACTGTCATTATATGATGGTTAGTTAAAGGCAGGCTCAGAGATGCATTCTGGGACTACATCACGTACAGTATTTGAAATTCTGATTTCATTGAGGCAGTGGCAGATGGGGCCCATAGATATAAGTTTGATTCTAGTCAGCACATGGTAGCCCTAGAGGATTGGGGAAAATTTACTGCATGCACCATTTGTTCCTTTAATTTAGGGATCCTAACTCGAGGTACAGTGCTATACGGCTGAGCGGCTCTTCTCCTCATTATGGAGGCTGCTGGTTTCAGTCCACAGACTTTCTCCCATTAGTTTCACAGTTTTAGACACATCTTATTACATACATCTTGTGACATATTCAGGGAATAGCCATTGTGTTCAAATAATTTTTGTTTGTAGGTTTGAGAAGGTTCTCTTCTCTAGTTTTGAATTTTGTGTTTAAGACTTTTGAAATATTAAACTAATTACTTAACTTTAAAAGAATTAAAAGACCCAAGCTAAAATGAACGTACGTTGTCAAATACTGATTTTTGTTAGCAGTTGTACGCAGAATGCATAGCAAATTAAGTCACTATACTACCATAACTTGCCAGTTTTTATTGTGTACTCTTTTAAACTTTGACAGTGTGAGCATTTCAAAACAATAACAAATTTGTTGACAGAAAGTTATGTAAATTTAATTCTGCAATTGTGGATTGAACAAAAATGCATGTTAATGATTGTAAGCAAAGGAATGGGAGTGGACATGTTTATGCTGCTTAGAAGGAGCTGATAACCATAATGAAACAGAAACAGCAATTGCAATGAGGAGAGTGCTTCATTATACTTTCAAAAGTCTTACTTGATAGGTTCTCAATAAGCAATACGCAAACATATTAATAATGGATTTAACATGCCGGATACAGGGGGCATTTGTTTGTGATTGTTTATTATCTCTCCAGGATCTCTCTGAATCCCTGGATATCATGGACTGCTATCTTATATAATTATGCAGTTATTCTAATATTCCCACATTACATATTCCAATGTTTTCAATATTATTCTGAGTATAAGTTCTAGCTGTTTCGCATCTAACCTCATTACTAGTGGAGTTCTTAATAAAGTAATTGTTGATTTCTGGAATGCCGTTGCTGTTATAAAACAGAACTGCAGCCTACTTCTAATGCAACAGATACCTTCTCTAGCTGTATTTTATTTTCACTGAAGAGTGTTTATGATTGTTTTTAAATTGTTTGCATCCTTGAAACTCTGCTTTTCAAAATGGCTTTTGGCAATTCATTTATTTTTTAGCCTTGAAGTGCATTTTACAATCAGCAGGTTTATTACTCTCTAAAGTGTGTTTTTTAAAGTTCAAGCTCCTTCTTTCTTTTTAAATCTTTTCTGAAAGATGAGATTACATTACATTCACTTAGAAGACAGTCTTATCTAGAGAGACTTACATAGGTTACAATTTTACATGTCCATTTATACAGCTGGATATTTACTGAGGTAATTCTGGGTTAACTACCTTGCCCAAGAATACAGCAGCAGTGCCTCAGCAGGGAATCAAGCCAGCAATCTTTTGGTTTCAAGCCCTGCTCCTTACCACTGCACCACAGTGCCACCTGACTCTATTGACCTTTCTTTAGGTGTGATTCTGCATATTGAGAATACTTGTTTCACATTCATAACAATTATAATTTACTGTTCCATTATATACACACTGATTATAAGTCAATACTATGCCAAATTTCTGTCAATGTCCCTGGCCCATCTCAGATTAAAATCTTTACTGTTTGATGAAGTGGCTTTCTAATAAACCTCAAATAAGACCTGGCCAAAATCTGCATCAAGCCATGCAACATTCAAAATTAAGAATGCAAAATTGCATTCATGTAAAAGATTACTGCAAAACAGGCTACCTCTGAAGCTAACAGTTAAAGTATGTGCACACCATCCAGACTCCTCCCAACAAACCATCAAACATCAACTCAAGCACATATGTTTTGGGGATGTTCCATGGAAACAGATTTTCCCCATTCAACTTTGATAAAGGGCAATGTTTCTTCCTTACCAGCTCCATAGCAATGCAAAGCCAACCACTCAAAAAAGAGTTCTTTATCAAATGGTAATATTAGTGAGAGTTATTATTTAAGGTTTGGTGGTGTAAATACAGAGGAGAAATAACATTCACTACTACTTCAGAAGATTCATCCATAAGGATAATTACCTTTGCAAATGTGCCACTCTGACCAAAGTGAATATTAGACATCCATTAATATAATCCAAATTATTGTAAGGGTTTATATGGTCATCATCTCGTGATAAGTATTAAATTTTGGAATAATAATCTAGGGAATAATTTAGAAGAGGATGATTGGACAGATTTCTCTGAAATCATTTGAAAAGAATAATAATTTATCAGTAGGATAGTACTGCATTTAACTACTCTTCGGTGAAAAACATGGACACTACAAGCACAAGTGGTATGACTAGGGTAGGCAAAGCAACTTGCAACAAAGACCAAAATAAACCTTGCCAGATGTGAAACAGTCACAACTTACAGTGCAGCAGTTTTTGTTTTCATAATTAACATAGCTACCAGGTACATCTGAGATGTGACTTGAGCCTAAGTCACAGATGTGAGTTGCCTCAAGGTAGAAAAGAAGCTCCATCTTGAAACAGACTTGTCATTTTAACTGCTGTTGAAGGATTCCACACATAGCTGGTGCTTATTGATAGGGGTCTGCCATAACTGTCTTCATATTGATAAGAGTGGTCTCGGGCAATGAATGGTTATAAGCTAAATTATAACCTTTCCTGACGCAGCTCATTCTGGTTCAGTTCATAATTGGCACTTTCTCTGGCAAGATGGTGTAGCTATTGATTACATCAGAAAGACACTTTTGACTTAACGAGGGTCACAATACAGACCACATCTTTAAAGATCCATACGCTGTATGGAGCCAAACCTTCAAAGTTTAATCACTGCCTGAATACATGTCTTAATAAGAGCAAACACTATTACCAAAGCATGCAGGCATAATAACAAAACAAACACACAGAAGTTTCTATCAAAATAAAAGAGGAAAAAACAAAAAGTCCTTCACAATCATTTCAGAAACAGTATTGAATTCCACAAGAATATATGGGCTGTGTATGTATACATTTTATTCCGCAGAAAAGTGTGACGTAGAAGCCCACATGAATCTCCAAACATGATGGATAATGACTGGGAGTACAATTTTAGGAAAGGAGTTTTTACCAAATGCCATGGGCAGGACTCAGGCAATGTAGCAGTAAGTCAGAAAAGAACAGACATAATGCTTCAAGTCATGAATACATACATTTGTAGGAATACCTAGGACATCAATATAAATTATTTTTTAACTAGCTATAATGCAGGCTATGATTTTTGTGGTGAAGTCACAGACTGAAATTCTAAAGGCCATTATGAAAAGCATTAAAACCAGTCATATAAATGTAAAACAATTACAATGCATATATTATACACAATGGGCACAAACTGGTTAGCTTATGTTCTTGGGTGTCTCAGTAGTGTCACTTTCTGTTTGAAGGAATGCTCTAATATTCTTATTTTTGAATTTTTGCCAAGTTAAGCTTTTAATAGCTTCCATTGTCTGCATCACTGCATTCTTTTTTTTCATTACTTTAATTTCATATTTAAAATTTGGAATGCACTGTGCTTTTTTCCCTTTCCTCCCAAGTTGGAATGCCCAATTGTATCATTGAGCTACCCCTCATTCCTACAACCACTGCTAACAATCCAGGAGAGTGTAGACAAACAGATGCTCTCCTCCTAAATTACTGATGTTAAGTATTGCCTCTTTTCAAATCACACTCCCAAAGTTAAGTTTGTACAGACATGAGTCAGAAGAAGACACTTCATATGCAGGTTAGTACAGGCAGACTGTGGATGTCTGGCTGACCATTGGGGATTGCTGCTGTGCGATGAGATGGCCAACCCTGGCTGAACTACTAACTCTTATGTCCTATTTCACTGTGGGCCTCTGGTCATGGTCAGCTGCAGCCTGGGCCACTGCTGCTGTTGTACCCTCAGGCAAGGTACTTAATCCACAATTGCCTTAGTA
Organism: Megalops atlanticus; assembly: GCA_019176425.1. Classification (NCBI taxonomy): domain Eukaryota; kingdom Metazoa; phylum Chordata; class Actinopteri; order Elopiformes; family Megalopidae; genus Megalops; species Megalops atlanticus. The sequence continues at coordinate 25,172,911 of CM032875.1, read as the reverse complement.
AATACCAAGCTGTATAAATGGATAAAATTATAACTTACTGGATATAATTTGCTCTGGATAAGAGCTTCTGCAAATGCAAATATGACAGTATTGTAATATCATGTATCATCTCTGATAATATAAAAGTTTGCTGTCATTAAGGATTGTCTTCTTAATGCTGATTTTGCTGAAGTTAACTTTCAACATTACAACATTCACGATGTAGCCAATCATGTCTGAAAGCTTTGCTGAGTCCTGCTGATGCAGGATCAGTTTTGTTGTTCCCTCACAATAGTAAAGTGACAGATTTGGATAGGGAAAGTGTATCCCAGTTCAGCAATCAAGGCAGTCCCTCCAGAGTGACTGGAATGCCTGAGACTGTGCAGTGCTTTTAGACCTTACAGAATGGTTATCTGTGTGTTTTCCTGTTATGACAGAAACACTGCATATTTTATATTCTGCTGGCTACTTAGGGATGTGTTTCTGTCCTGGAATGCTGCCTAGCCTATACAGTACTTTAGAAATACTAAATGTTATCCACTTTGCTGCTACTTGGGACTAGCATTTTCCATATTCTAGTCACTTGATGTTTGATTTCTGCAGCAGACCTCTACAAATACAAGAACCCTTATTAGCAAAGCAGTCAAATGTATGCCAGCTGGGCACAGCAGTACCCTTCTCAGCAAGATAAGTAAGCCTATTTTATACAAATGTGCTACTGTACAGCTGAAATGAAATAAGCAAAATGTTTTTTTATCTATTTACATTTCATGGATACATTTAGAATTTTCATGATTTAAAAGAAATCTCTCAATTTCATAGTGTTCCTGGTATGACATAATTGTACCCAACTCATGGCCTCTTCTTAATGATTTCAGAAGGCAGAAATCCTGTCACACCAGCATGTGCTTCAAAAGTCAGGGAGACGCCAACAGTGTTCTCTGAAATATGCCCTAATTGGGGATTCTTTTCTGTTTCAGACATTTCAAATGGATTTTTGAGAATGCCATATTCAATCATTATTTGGATTATATTCTTAGCATATATGGACTTACAGATGCAGTTTTAATAATTCATAGAAACTTTAAAATGTCATTCCATGCATTACTGTTTAGTAAATAAGCATTTTAAAAGAAAGTTACCAGTTTCACTGCTGAGTTCCATCCAGAACTTTCTGTTACCCTGACATCTGCACATAACATTCACCTCCTAA